>JAJEKV010000003.1:24794873-25526592 GCA_021234155.1 Isoetes taiwanensis
CAAGTCACCATCCCAACTCTGTTTTTAGTTACTGCTTTTATTAATGGTCTGGAAAGGAGACCAGATATCCAAAGGAAGTTGCTCAAGATCCAAGCTGCTGAAGGATTTGATTCTATATACAAAGTCTTTGCCAAAACCACTGATTTAACTCAGGCGCTCTCTACTTTGCCTGACAAGCACTATGTTCCTCACCATAACCATGACCCGTTTTACCCTGATGCTACTGATGCACATTATGATCATCACCCTTCTATTCGGTTTATGCCATCTGAGAAAGAAAAGAAGAAATCTAAAGATGAGGAAGCAAGTTCTCGGGTTGCAGAGGTGAAGTCGATCTATCTAAAGTTCTTGAAGCTCTAGCGTAAATAACCAAACAATTGGTTGAACTCAAGGCTGCAAGAAAGAAGTAAAACTTACCCTGAATGTATTCATTGCAATAGGAATTCTCACCCATCAGAAATTTGCTATTGGCAAGTGTGCCCCAAATGTAATAGAAAAGGCCACTTTGGAAAGGAATGTCTGTTTGTTCTTTTTGTAAAGAGGTTGGCCATCTTGATGCTAGGTGTCTTTGTTAAGGAATATTTTGCTAAGCAGGAAAAAAGAGAAGAGACCGAGCCTAAACCCCCGTGAGATTTGCTGAACCAAGCACCTCTATAAGATTTATTCAAGCTCTGAGAATCTCCTAAATCTGAAGAAGTTATGGTGGTGCAAACTAGAAGCATGAATGAAGCCCAAGTACATCTTTGAACCAAGTAGGCATTCTCATCGCCGGTCTTCACCACTGTAGTGGAATCACCTGCTCAAATTATAGCCCCACCCCTCAAAAAAAATATGGTAAGAAAGATCAAGACTTTGATGAGGTTGATGTTTTGCTTAAAAATTCCAAGGTGAGTGTGGATCTTTTTACTTTGTTAAAGATTGCACCTAGCTACAGAAAAAGGGTACTTCAGCAAACTAGTGGTGAGGTATTAAATGCTTGTGTGAATTTTTTTGATGCCACTAACCTTGTTCTAGCAATGAATGAAGAAGACCCGGTGCATTCACATGTTCACCACTTTAGGAGGTTATACCTTCTCAAATGTGTTACTTGATGGGGATCTCCCCTAAATATTATGCCATATCACATTATGAAGAAATGTGGTTTCGAGGTGGACAAGAAAGCTTCTATCTTGTTGAGATCTTTTTTATAATGCTAAGATCACCCCTATTGGTGTGGTAACTAAAGTGCTGTTAATCTGAGAGGGCATAATCCAGAGTCGCTAACTTTATTGTGGTAGCTTTTTGAAGACATAGGGGATGAGTCCGATATCTATGATTTACTTTTAGGAAGGAGGTGGTTAGCTTGTGGATGCTAGACGATCTCGGTCTCAAGGGAGATGTACCATCTCCAATGGCTCTCAGACTGCTACAATCTATAATCAAAATGGCTCCTATGGTTCCAGTGAGGAGGTAAACTTTATTAAGGAAATGCTAATTGAAGAACCTTTGGGATTTTACAGAATAAAAAATACAAGACCAAGGAAATATGAAATGGTTCCTCTCATCATGGAATGTGCACTCCCCAGCAAACAAGGGCCATCAGGATTCTTATGGTTTGATGGAGGTATTTCTAAAAACCTAAATATTGCATCATCTACTGCTATTCTGAAAGATTCCTCTCATAAACTTTTAGCTAAAGTAGGGAGAATCTTTCCCAAAATTACATCTAATGTAGCAGAATATAAGGCTTTGATTGCAGGTCTTCAGGAAGCCAAAGCTATGGATATTGCCAACATTCACATTTTTGGTGACTCACAATTAATTTGTAGACAAGTTTTAGGAGATTACCAAACAAAAAATGCAGATATGGAGCTTTTAAAAAACCAAGTAATGGGAGTGCTTTCGAGTTTTGCTTCATGGGAGATTACTCACATACCAAGAGAGGAAAATGTGGAAGCTGATACCCTATGCAGGGAAACTCTCATGGCACACCTAACTGAGGGAGCTATTCCAGAGGAAGACCTTGATGATAGTGAGATAAAAGCTCTTTGTCCTATTCTAACCATTAATGCATCAGAAGAAAAGGATACTGAAGAAATTACCATTACAAAAAATGGTAAAACTAGAACCCTGTTTGTTGGAGATCTAATTGAATACCAAAATAAGGAGAATATACGGATGTGTTTGCTTGGGATTATTCTGAGCTTACTGGTATTAAAGCTGAGGTATGCCAATTTGAAATCAAGATTAAGGAAGGGTGTAAACCTGTTTTTCAAAAACTGAGAAGAATTAATGCTTCATTGATGGGATTGATTAAAGATGAGTTGGATAAAATGCTAGATGCAGGTGTTATTATTGAAATTATTAATCCAGAATGGGTGTCTTGCATTGTACCTGTAGAGAAAAAAAGTGGTGCCTTAAGGATCTGTATTGATTATCGAGACCTCAACAAAGCCACCATCAAGGACTGCTATCCCTTGCCTTTTTTAGAAGAAATCTTATATGCTGTAGCAGGGAAAGAGTTGTACTCATTTCTAGATGGATTTTCAGGGTTTAATCAAATTGGCATTAAGGAAGAAGACCAACCCAAGACCTCTTTTATTACCCCTTGGGGAACTTATGCGATGAAAAGAATGCTTTTTGGATTTAATGAATGCACCTGCTACTTTCCAGAGAGCTATGGATGTTATTTTTAGGCCTATGTCTCCTCAAGAATTCAGAGTTTATTTGGATGACCTTTGCTTAGGATCTCACCCTACTAATCATTTGGAATTGCTGGCAAAAATATGTTCTTTGTGCAGGGAACCTGGAGTCAACCTTAACCCAAAGAAATGTATTTTTTTTTGCATCCAAAGGGCAACTTTTGGGACATGAGGTATCCAATAATGGTATACAAGTGGGACAAGAAAAAGTTGAAGCCCTCAAAAAACTGGTACTCCCCAAAAATTTGAAGCAGGTCAAAAGTTTTATTGGCATGACTAGTTTTCTTAGGATGTATATTTCTAATTTTGCTCACATTATCTATATATAGTAATAAAAGCAAAATGTAGTTTGTGCAGAGCATCTCGGCCGTCAATTTTTTTCCCAGAAGTTTCATTTTGAGCCGTTGAGTTGTTAGTTATTATTTTGACTTTTCGGAAACCTATTCTCTTCCGGCAGATACACTGTGTATCTCCACGGTTTTCTGAGAATGGGAAGAGCTAGCGTGGAGGTTCGAACTCGAATGGAAGAGCTAGCGTGGAGGTTCGAACTCGATGCAAGTCTTTTTTTTAAGGATTTCTCCTGTTCCGTTTGATTCCTGTTGCCTTTGATGCCCTCTCACATGATTGAAGATTCGTCGCCTGATGGTCTTCGTCTCACAGGTTTGCTCGCCTCCAATAATTCATCAAAATTTCATCAGTCTTATGGCCTTAATTCCTTGTTTCCTTCGGACATGAAGCAGCGCCTCACTTGCTCTTGGGAAATGCTATGCCAAATATGTTTTCTTGGTCCTATAAGAGGTAAATTTACATTTTTCATAATAATGTCGGTTGAAATTCAAACTTTGCTCGTGCTTTCGTGGTTTCAAGCTTTACAAAAGCACGCAGATTTGGCAAGATGTTTCGACGAGGATTCGCTTACCCCAGTTCAAAGCGGAGAATATGTTCTTAAAGGCTCAGAGTATTTGGAGAAAAGTCAAGGTATAACATTCGATGTTCTGTTTAACTAAAACAAGTAGAATGAGTGAGAATCCTAGGCGGTGACGCATTGGGGAACTATAGGATCTGTTTACGTTCATATATGAGAAAGCATACTTACTTAGAAAAGTTGTAAATGAACACGGATATCAAAGTGATGACTTGCAATTTCGTCCGGCATTGTTAGAAGTTAGCATATTGTCAAAGCATGAACACTTGGCGGCATTGAATCTTGGTAAACTCGTATGATGAACACTTTAAACATGCTTATTTTTGTCTTTCTAAGTGGTGCGGCGAGATCTGGAATCTTTGTGACAATGAATTAGCATCGTAATCTTTTAGAGAGGTTTCATTGAGATAAGTCTTGAAGCAAAAACAGCCCGAAACAAGCAAGATTTTGGAGCATTTTATAGCTGGGCCGAAATTCCAAAGCCGAGCATCATAGGCCGGAACTAATAATAGGATCTTTTCAATTCCTTTTGCCCAGTTCTCTTCCTTTTTCCTTTCTATTTTATTGTGTAGCAAGATCATTGGATTTCTTTATGTAGCCGGATACAAATCTGCGGCTTGAAATGACTCAAAGCAGAGAACAGTGAAATGATAAGAAAAGCGGGGTTGATTGTTTCTTCATTAAGAAGAGGCAAAATGGCAAGGTCTTGATTAGGGCTATTCCATGCCATTTGAAAAATTCTTTAGGAGGTTTACGATACGGCAAGCTTGTGTTTGCAGAAGAACCATTTTATTGCAAGCTTTTGGTTGAATCGGTCTTATGCCTTCCTTTAATTGGCATAATGAGTGCCCTAGATGGTTTTGAAGAGGCATATCGCGGATTTTGAAGAGGCATTTTTTCTGCCAGGATGCTGTCGGAAATTTCAAAGCGATGAGCTTTACTTCGCCATAGCTTGATCCCACCTGTGTTTTTTTATGGTATTTACTCCGAAAAAGAGACATATGCCAAAAATCCGATCCAATGTGTTGAACATCCTAGGTCATATAACCGCTTGTTTCACTATGGCGGAGGCCTTGAAACATTGTTTCTCCTCACAAATGAAAGTGACGGTTTTCTACACCATTCTTCTCATATGTTTTGCTCGGTAAGGTTTCTTTGGACTTATTTACATTTGTGTTTTTAAAACGACATTCTTAGATTAGATTGCAGTAATCATGACTTCAAGTCTCACTCATTAGGTTATCCTACACCGTCTCTCCTTTTATCTCGAGTTTTGAATGCGTGTTTCTCATCTTCTACCATTTGATTTTGTGGAATGAATTCCTTACAGTCTATATGCATGTGCGTGACTTTAGGCAACATAGAAAGAAGCTCAAGTGCATCGGGCATATATGATCAAATGAATGTCAAGGCTCACGATGGGTATTTTAGTCACATCTACATGCTATGGTTTGCCTTCTCGAAAGCTCCTTTCGAAGCTCCCTCCGGGTTGTGTGTTTGATTCACCTTTTGAAATAAATCTGAAGCATTATCGGTTTGATGGCTAAAAAGTTCTTATATGTTATTCTTGTTGACAAATGGAGAGCAAGCTGAGTTTAATGTCAATATACTCTCATTTCTTTATTAATCCATCTTAGCATGTCATTCTCTGTGGGATCTGCAGTGAAGAAATTGAATGATGATATATATTCTAGCTACATTGCCATCTTTGTGCAAACAACGCCATCAGATTTCAAGGTAAGAAAATATTTGATCCGTTACCTTTCTTTAGAGTTTTATCTTTCTTTAGGGTTTTTTAATTTTGGTGCCTTTGGGCGGGAGTTTTTTCGACGCCATAGCCATCCTGCGCCTGCCTTGCCTTTTCTTCACATTTGACTTTTGCCTTTTTCCTCGGCAAGGAATTTACATTATGGACGTAAGCAGGGGATCTTCTTATAGGCGGATTGGTTTGAAGAAAAAGGGAACAACAGATTGTGCTACTTATCTTTGTTTGTTTGAGGACTGTGGCAATCTAAAAGCATTATCCGAGGTAGGTTTAGGAGGAATACTTTCTTTGGGGAATTTGTTGGTTGATATTTATGGCAAATGTGGTAGCTTAGATGAAGTCGTTGCGGTGTTTGAGAAAATACCCAAGCCCAATGTATATTCCCGGAATGCGATTATGGCAGATTATATCCGGCATGGGCAGGCCAAAGCGAGCTCGTAACTTTTCGTAAAATGCGTATGAAGGATCAAAACCAGATAAGCGCACATTTTCTATAATTTTATCTACCGTATTGGTCCTCAAGCGGTGGAAACATGTAAAATGATCCATCAATGTCTCATTGATCTGGGATCGAGCACCGATGTGTTTGTAGGTGCCTTTCTATAATCACCATGCGAGGAGAAACAAAATAGTGGCGACCCTCAAATTGCAGGCCTGAATGGTCGCATTACGAAAAGGACATGGACAAATGTAACCCTATCGGCTTTACTTCTATACACATTTGTTCATACAGATTGAGAACCTCTTCAACATGACCATTATGTGAATAGGATGCTATCATTGCGATCCGAAACAAGCATCCCTATTGCAAATTTTGTTAAAAGCTTTATGAGCATAAATTACCAGATTTTCCACATATATTGATAAGAGCGTTACCCACAACAACATCTCGATTCAAATTCCCTCACGAATTATGGAATGATGCCTTTGCTCCGCCAATCCCAAGTCTTTGAAAGACACGCACATGCATCAAGCACACTGACAAAGGTAATTTTGTTTGCCCTTATGCCTGCATTATTCATTTGTTGAAAGAGTTAAAGAGCTTGTTTAGCTTGGCCATTCTGTGCAAAGGCAGTGATCATGGTGTTCCATGTCACATCATCTTTTGAGAGCTTAGGCTTCTGCAATGCTGATAGTTTGGAGTCCAGATGAGAATATACTGGCACATGTTTTCTATTAGATGTATTTACGTTATCTTTTTAGCATTTTAGGTTGTTACGATTAATGCTTACCTCAATTCAACTGGCTTGCAGGAAATTGAGAACTTGCTTCTTTGTGGCAATGTCTTTAATGGGAACTATAAGTTTGGTCGTGAAATTGTGGTTAACTTGATCATACCAAATATTAATTATCGCAATGTGATGGAATCGTACCTGAACCATTGGATTTTCTTTTCCTTTTGAGTAAGCTCGTGGTTCATTGTAGGCTTAAGAAGGAGATGGAAATACTTAGAAAATAGGAGATTGACCTAGCGGATGGCCAAGTCTTAATGACATTGATGATGTGTCCTTTCTACCTTGAAGAAAAATCATAGCTTAAGCTTTTGCAACGATGATAGTTTGGAGTCCGGATGAGAATATCTTTGAGAATATCTTTGGCACATATTTCCATTAGATGTATTTATGTTATCCTTTTAGCATTTTAGGTTGTTTTGGTTAATACTTATCTCAATTCAAATGGCTTGCAGGAAATTGAGAACTTGCTTCGTTGTGGCAATGTCTTTAATGTGAACTATGAGTGTGGCCTTTAATTATAATCCTTTGGTTACAGGGTTATTGATATTTCTCCCCTTTGAGTATTCTGGTATGCAGCATCAGACTATATGCATTTTTGTCATCAAGTTTATACATGATGGAGATTACGACTGTACCTGGCATCCACTGCGTCAGAGAAATAGTCGTGTGTGTTGGAGCACATATATCACCATTTAAAAGAACGATCTCTCCCTTCTATTCCTGCTATGTTTATTGTGAGAGTTCAGGCGTGACTGATGACATTTGCTCTGTGTCAGAAAGCACTCTTCTACCAATTGAGTGAATATAGATGACAATACTATGGTTCTTGTTGGATGCTGCAATTGCCTCAGGTACTTCATGCTTCCTAGGCTTGATTCTAAATGTCCTAATTGTGGAGCTGCCTTACGAATCAGTAACATCTATGGAGTGGTCGTCTGAAAAACACTTAGACCATCTTACTCTCATTTACGATAAAATAGAAGGACGTGAAGTGAAAGACATAATTTTTCAGTAAACGTGATAAAAAACAACCAAAGTGCATCCCAAAAATATTTGACTCCATTTAACTTGAAGTCACACGCAACACCTACATCTATCCAGAATGCGTTCAAGGGAAAGCACTTTAGTCTATTTCTCTCTAGCCTACCATTTTTTAGTGGAAATTTTGAAATATTTTTGTAATTGAAGTTATTTCAAGTAAAAAACTTGTCCATAGCGTGGCATTGGATTAATCATTATCCATTGTTTTTTGACAAATTGTCTTTTCTAATAATGTCTAAAAGCTTCTATAGGCATGCACACTCTTGGTCGGTAACTGAAAGCAAGCAGCATGTATCTTTAGTAGCTAGAACTAGCAGGTATTTTCTATTCAGTAGCCCAAAACAACAGGCACACTTCATGGCATGTGGATTCACCATTTTTGGATTTGAGCCAATGATGAATTAAAGGATGATAATCTCCATTTCACGATTGCCCATTTCTGAGAGTACAAGAGGGTTCACCATTCTTGGATTCGAAGAAAGAATGATAATCCTCATTTCTATGAGTTTTCTACTGCTTGGTATTGCAATCCCAGCTACTTTCCTTGAAAAGTGGAAGGAAAGGTGGTCTACCATTCTTGCATAAAATGGGTGACCTCAAATGTGGTCATGCCTATTATGCGATCACACATTTTAGGTTACCTGCTTTGCGGTTATATATTTTGTGCAAGAATGGCATCCCATTTATCCCAAAGGCTATAGAGCAAATACTTGCACTTCAAATTCTAAAACTTGTAACGTTTGTTTGTATTGCTTAATATTTAATATTGTGCACTATACCCTTTGTATCATCTAGCATTCAACTATATTTTTATTAATTTTTGAATATATCCCATCAAAAAGCCCAGCAACGCTGGGCACTTTTTCTAGTAAGTCATATTTCTAAGATGACAAGGATAGGCAGGATTTCCAAATCTGAGAGCAAATATGTCCCTGTCACATGGTCATCAGATTGCCAAGAGTCCTTTGAGTTGCTTATAAAATCCATTTGTGAGGCAACTCTTCTAAAAAAACCTGATTTGAACAAGCCATTTGAGGTCTACATTACCATCACTAAAAAGGCCATAGGCCTAGCTATTCTGCAGGACAAGCACACCATAGCTTTTGCTAGCAAACAGTGGAGCTCAACTGAAGAAAAATACACCAGAATGGAGAAAAGTGCTGCTGTTCTCATGTTCCTTATTGACAGACAAGGTCACTTATTATTGAAGAGTTCTGTTCAAGTTTACATGAAGCAGAATCCAACAGGTTTATTATTTGGTAAGGCTACCTCTAAACCAAAAATCCAAAGATGGGCTTGCAAGCTACAAACCTTTGATATTTCCATAAAAGAGTTACATCAGGTGAAGAGTCCCAGTCTTTATTTACCTTACATTTTCTTTGACCATGAGGATGCAGTGGAAGTTGTTGACTTTGTGGATGCCTTAGCTTATTTGCAGGCAGATGATGAAGAGCAAAACCAACAGGGTTGGTAGCTACCTATAAAGAATTTTCTACAATTCAAAGAGATGCCCTCAGGCTGACCTCGAGCCAGCAAAGGAGATTTAAGGAAAAGTGTAGGCAATTTAAAATAATTAATGATGTCTTATGTAAAGTCAACAGGGATGGACTATTACTGAGGTGTGTCAATGAAGAGGAATCTGCTTTGATCATTAGAGAAATGCATGAAGGAGTATGTGGAGGCCATTTTGCTGGAGATACTACTGCCAAGAAAATTCTCAGGTCAGGTTATTATTGGCCTACAATATTTAAAGATTGTTATACTGCTATAAAATCTTGCCATAAGTGCCAAATATTTGGCAAAAGAATTCTCCTCCCAGCTGCACTAAATCCCATCATTTTCCCAGGACCTTTCCAGGTATGGGGATTAGATTATATTGGCCCTATTAACCCCCCTTCTGCAGGACAACATCAGCACATTATTGTAGCTACAGATTATTTTACCAAGTGGGCAGGGGCAATTCCTTTAAGACATGCTAATGCCATTACAACAGCAAGGTTCTTACACGAGTATATTTGTGCAAGGTTTGGTATTCCTTTACAATTTCATTCTGATAGAGGCACTCCTTTTGTAAATGAGGTTATTGCTAATTTATTGACCATCCTTAAGGTCAAACATACCAAGAGCTCCTCCTACTATCCCCAAGGTAATGGTCAAGCAGAAGCTACTAATAAAGTTTTGAAAAGCATTTTGCAGAAAACAGTGGATGATAATCAAAAAGATTGGCATGTCAAACTGGTGGATGCTCTATGGGCTTATAGAGTCACCATTAAAGCAGCAACCACTCACACACCCTTCAATCTAATATATGGCATTGAAGCTGTGCTTCCAGTAGAACTTGAGCTCCCATCTCTGAGGTTAGCCCATAAGTTATGTTTGCCTTTTGAAAATGCTTTACAGGAAAGACTGGATACCCTTTTACATCTAGAGGAACATGCTAATCTGTTAAAAAAAGCCAAAGATTTGGCTGCTTTCAAAGCTGCTCATAAAATACAGGGAACTTTCAAAACTGGAGAGTTAGTTCTAAAATGGAATAAATCAAGGAAGGACTCGGCTAGTAAGTTTGAAAATCTCTGGGAAGGTCCCTATGAGGTGTTGGAACCTGCAGGCACCAATTCTTATTGGTTAAAAGAAGTAACTTCAGGGGTACCACTTCCAAATCCTATCAACACTATTCACCTGAAAAGGTACTGGGATCAGCATATATGCTTATCTCTCTTTATGCTCTAAACTTAGACAAGTTAGGATTAAAGTTAAATGTTAGATAGGTTGGATTTGATTTCACTTTGTTTTAAATTTAACATTAATGTCTTCATTAAGTTTATATTTTCAGATTAACCAGTATGAAGGGTGATTTATCAAATAGCTTCAGAACAAGGATTTTTATTAATTGCCAAGTGTCATTTGCAGGAGCATCCTTTTTCCACCTTCATCTGTCTCATTGTGGTCCTGTCCTCCATTCATACATGTACTCTCATTTCATCTCCCTAAAGGTGCACTCTGCAAATTCAGCTTCACCATTATAGCAGAGTTGCAAAGATCAAGATTAACTTGTTTGTGTGTTTCCATGACAGGTGCATCCTCTCTCCATCTTTATTCATCTGCCATGAGTGGTCCTGCCATCCATTTAGACTCCTTATTTTTATTCTCATTCCCAAAAGAAAGCACTCTGCAATTCAGCTTCACCATCATAGCAGAGCTGCATTTTCCAGGATCAGGAAGGCATATATTTTCTTGTTTTGGCGAGATCTCAAATTTTGCACATTTACTTCACTCTTTTACACTTTATTTCCATCACCACTTGACCATATTCACACTCATTTCTACTTTTTTTCCACACATTTTCTTGTTTTGACGAGATTCCAACATTTACACACTCACCTCATCTCATACACTTCATTTCCACCACCACCTTATCATATTCACACTCATTCTTACCTCTTTCATTCACTTACATCCTCACACCACCTTATTCATTTCCATTTCACCAACACTTACACTTTACACCTTCTCTTTACCATAATTTTCACTTAGACACTTTGGAGCAAATATGAAGACCCCCTATGGCTGAGGGGACCAGCCATTTTCTTGTTTTGGCGAGATGTTGCCCCCAAAAGGGCAACATACTAATTGTTGGATCATGTACTTAGGTCAAGCTATTTTTGGAGAGATCAAATCAAAAGAACTTGGTAGTCAACATTGATGTGAAGGTCAAGCAACATTTATCTTCAAGGATCTACACCAATACTCAAGGTCAACTCCCATGAAAGGTATTCTATTTGAGGTCAAAGCTAGTCAAAAGAGGTGCTGGGTTAAAAAAGATTTTAAGATGTTTTTTTGAAGATTGGAAGTTAGAGTTTGGAAGATCCCATGGTATTTGGTTCCATCCCTTAACCATTTTTTTTTTTTGAAGGATCCAATTAACTAAAATTAACCCAGAGTAAATACAAGATGAGCGATATCAGGGTACTCCTACCCACACAAGAGTGAGTACCCACGTAACACAAGTGCCTATCTATGACTCATGCCACAAATCTGCCCAGACTGTCTACAATGTGGAGGGTTCTTTCCCAGAGCGCTGCTTTGAACTGCTCTTTCCGAGGGGACGCCAAGTAAGACAGATATAGTTTGTATCTCAACTGAGGAACCAACGCCTCAGGCTGCGTCTCGGCATTCCTGAACACCTTCATGCGTCGTCGCTTCCAAATGAGCCACAACAACCAGGCTTTACACAAATGAAAGGCCAAACTCTGAAGCTGGGACCACCTGTTAGGGTACACCCCCAAAAGAACCTGTTGACTAGAAAGCGAGGAATGCAGGAGGCGCTGGACCCACTGCCATGCCGGCTGGATCTCTGAGCAAAGAAACATGCAGTGTTCCAGGGTTTCCACACAGGCACCACACATAGGACACATGTTGCTGATGCGCGGGTTGATCCTGTGGACCCAAGTGTTCACCCTCAGGGAACGGTGCACGATCTGCCACAGCAATACCCGAATCTTGGGGGGCGAAATTGGGTTCCACACCCATCTCCAAATGTAGACCCAATCATCTCCCGGCACCTGGAGACTCCAACCGTCCGAAGGAGGCAACTCATCCTGAATTGCCAACAGCCCATAACAGGATTTCACAAAATTTGAGGGATCTACTTTCGGGTGACACTTCCACACCCGTCCTGATGCCTGCGGAGGGTTCAGCGGCAGCGCATTAGCTACCTGTGCCCAGATAGCGCAATCCCGGTCCCGAAGCTGAAATCTGCGACGAAAAAGCTGCCAAGGTGCCAGCTGCCCATCGATATACCACTCCGCCACCGTCAATACCCCACAGTGCTCCCATCTGCACTGGACTCGGGGATCAACAGAGGCTGCCAGAACCAACGGTGTGCGTGGTCCAAGCGGGATCCACCAAGGCGATGCCTCCAACTGAATGCATCTGGCGGCATCAATTGCAAACAGCGGGCGGACCTGCTCCCAGGCTCGCAAGAGCCCCTTCAGAAACGGAGAGGCATGAGCATACGGCCTGATATCCACAAACAGCGCCCATGGGAGTCGCGCAGGCACAGACGGCTTGTGGAAAACTATCGAGTGAGACAGCGACTGATGAAGCAGGACCATGCCCGGGGAGTCAAGTGCATTCTCAAGAATGGCAAAGACAAACTTTGACAAGAGGACCTTGCCATGCAGCGAGAGGTCGAAGAAGCCGAGTCCACCCGCAGCCTTGGGGCGCACGCACTTCCACCAGGCCACCTTAACGACCGCCCCTTCCTCATTGCCTCCCCATACAAAGTTACGGACCATAGAGGAGATTTCCTGCACCTTGCTTTCTGGCGCCAGGATGATAGAAGCCATATAAATATGAGTCGAACAGAGAACGGACTTTGCCACAGTGACCCTGCCTGCCATGGACAGCTTCCCTCCCTTCCACCAATTAAGGTGCCGACGCAGACCCCCCAAAATGTCTTCCCACACCGCTAACGCTGAGATGTCGATGCCGAACGGGATACCCAAAAGCCTCGAGCACGTGCCCTGCGGCTGCGTTCGCCAAGGGAATTGGGACACGACTGCAGGCATAGGGCCAGCTGCTGGCCATAATGTGGAGCACTTCGTCCAATTCATGAGGCAGCCAGAAGCAAGGGAGAATGTATCCAGCAGCTCCTTCGTGTTTAACAGGTTCCTCTCCTCAGCCTGTAGGAAGAGGAACGAGTCATCAGCGTACTGACTCCCAATCTGCTGCGACCCGTCTGCCATCCTCAGCCCCTCCACAACACCCGCCTCCGCTGCGGAAGTCAACAACTGCGAGAGGGCCTCTGCTACGATGGTAAAGAGGAAGGGCGCCAACGGGCAACCCTGGCGAACTCCACGCCCCACACTAAAGATCGGAGATGACTCACCGTGGCACAGGAGGGTGGCTCTAGCAGATATTAAGAGCTTCATAACCACTGCTGCAAAGCTCTCCCCACATCCAAAGGCTAACATCATCCTCTTCAAAAACGTCCACCGAACACTATCATAGGCCTTCGCGAAGTCCAGCTTCAAGTACACAATCTGCTGGCCTGTTCTGCGCGCCCAGTGAATGCCCTCGAATGCCGCTGCCACATTACTAAGAATCTGCCTGCCTGGAATGAAGCCAGACTGCATGGGACTAATGGCCTCCTTCAAGACCCCCTGGAGTCTAAGCGACAGAGCCTTTGCAATGATTTTGTATGCTGCTGACAGAAGCGTGATCGGACGCCAATCAGAAATGACAGCTGGCTCCTTCACCTTCGGTATCAACGAGATGCAGCCCGTGTTGAGCCTATAGTCCAACGCTTCTGCCTGCAGCAGATCTTGATAGGTCTGCAACACCGAGTCCCCCGCCCAATCCCAATATTCTTGAAAGAACTCGACTGGAATGCCGTCCAGACCAGGGCACTTATGGGGAGCCAAGGCACGGCAAGCCTCCTCAAGCTCCTGCTTCGTGAGCGGGCGCTGCAACTCCTGCCTCCTATCCGCCGGCACCTTGCATGACACTTTACTCAGCACAATCTCCTCCATCACGTCTGTGTAAGGATATCTCTTTTCCTGAAAAAACTGGGAGAAGTGTTGAAAAGTAGCCTGTTTGATGTCCACCGGCGAACTCAGAATACGACCATCAGCCAACGCTAGTGACGACATTGAAGCCGCATACTTCTTCTGTCGTGCAGCTCTGAAGAACATTCGATAGTGTCCCCTTCCCGCAGCCAGGTGACCCCTGCTTTCACCCTTGCCTGAGCAGCCCTCCTGGATTCATCTGCTGCAATGTGGCGCAAAATCTCATTCTCCCGCACCCCATCAGTCGGCCGGGCCCTAAGGGACTCCAATTCACGATACAATGCCTCTAACACCTCCCTCTCATGCCGTGCTCTCCGACTTCCCCACGACTTAGCGAATGCCTTGACCTCAGCTAAAGCCCGCACCATTCCCGCCATCCCGCGATTATCCCGAAAGGTACGAAACCAAATCTGTTGGCATCCCCAAGAGAAATCAGCATCCTTCAGGTAGGCAGTATTTAACCTGAATACAGTGCGGCTCGGCCTGGCTGCAGCCACTCCCCGGGAGATTAGCTGAGGATAATGGTCAGAGACTGCGGTAGACCCGCCGTACCGACTCCATGCCCCTCACCCGCCTGCCTCCCCAGACTTGGGTTGTCTCGACCTGACGGCTTAGGTAGCTGCTCTGGAACACCACTACGCTCTTTGCCCAAAGGCAAACTGCTCATCGGCTCTGTCACTGCAAAGGGGTCCTCCGGCAACGTAGAGGCATGCGAGCTTGGACTGGCAAGCGGGGTTGCTGTCTCAAGGAGCGGCATGCTACTAGGAACATCAAAGTCTGCCTCCCCTATAGCTCGTGCATCCACAGCCCGAGGACTTCCAGCCTGACCGCCAACCTGCAGGCAAAGTACTGATGGAGCTTCCAGACCTGCAGGGGGATGAATCGCCCCCTCCCTCTCAATGACTTCCATAGAGCCCCGCCCAGACCCCACCTGCTGTACAAAACCCAGAGGAGGGCAGCCCGCTCCCTCCTTATCTCCAATCTCCATCGGGCCATGCCCAAACCGTGGCTGCTGTGCACAACCCAGCAGAGGGTTTACTCCTTCACTCTCCAAGGCCCTGCACAGCTGAGTGCCATCCTCCACTACTGCTACAGGTGCCCCAACCGAATCTGAGGGCAACCCAAACCCCAGCCCAGCCGGCCGGCCTTGGGGCCCAAAGGCTGCCGAACTCCTCCCTACACCAATCGCCTCACCTGCAATAAAATTTGGCGATAGCTCCTGCCCCGCAGGTCGTCCCTGTGGTCCCGATACTGCAGACTCGATCCCTGCAGCCCCCCTTTCTGCCGCCAAAAGATCTGTTGAAGACAGATCACGGTTTTGGGTTGAAGATCCCACCCCACCTAATCGAATCTGCTGGGCCGCTCGCGCCAGCTTCGGAATCCGTTTTGGAGGAGCCGATTGCATCCCCTGGGGCCCGCTCTTGCCCATCCGATCATCTCCCATACTACCAGAACTCCTTCCGACAGATCCGCTCATATCGCCTGGAGTCGCCGCCTCAGATGCGCCACCGCCATCATTATCCACCATACCCCCCATACCTTAACCATTTTTTTGCCTACCCCCCATACCTTATTCTCACCTTCCTTTTTGAATTTCCCCTAGCCATTTTCCCTCACACTTATATTCTTCCTTGCTCACCTTTTGCAAATCATACAAGACAGGGGCACCTCCAGTACCAATACCCATACAGCATGAACCCGACAAACCATGCTTCAACATGTCAGAAGTAATGCTAGCCCTAAACAGGATGGCCAATCATAAAGCACCGGATCTATACGGCCTAACCGTGGAACTGCTGAAGTGTGTTGAGACAGAAATCGGCAGACAGGTTACAGACATTTTCAATGGCATCATACATACAGGACTTCCAGACAGATGGACATACAATAGAGTCATACCTCTACATAAGGCAGGAAATAGAAAAGATCCAGGGAACTATAGGACGATAATGGTAAGCTCGATTTTCGCAAAATGGTTTGGAAAGGTATTGGATAACAAACTAAAAAAATGGGCAGAAGAAGGAAACATGAGAGCACAAGGGCAGGAAGGGTTCAGACCAGAGCACTCAACCACAGATCACCTCGTGACCCTTCGGATATTAATAGAGCAAAACAAAGTGCAGGGAAGGAAAATAATCTGTTGCTTTGTAGATTTCAGAAAAGCGTTTGATACAGTCCCGAGAGAGAAATTGCTAAAAAGACTGATGGACATGCAAGCCCCGATAAATATGATAGGATCGATAGCAAGATTGTACCACAAGGTGTATGCTAAGATGGAACAGGAAGGACAGCCGATAATCTGTGACACCGGTGTAAAGCAGGGCTGCCCGTTATCCCCAACTCTGTTTGGGATATACATAGACGCACTACAGAGATACATAGCAGAAAAGCAAGGAGACGAGTATGCCCCCACACTAGGAGACACGAAGGTACCGATAATGCTATATGCGGATGATCTCAGTATGATGGCAACAAAGAACAAAGGGATGCACAAACTGCTCAAAATTCTAGAACAATTCTGTGAGGATACAGGGCTGACAGTGAATCTAGCAAACACTAAGATAGTCATCTTTGGACACAGGAACAGGCATAAACCTTTCAGATATAAAGATAGAGATATAGAGGAATCAACAGAATACAGATATCTAGGTTATGATGCACATGGCACAGGAAAATGGGCCAAAAGAGCTAACGCCAGATTCCAATCAGCTATAGGAAGCTACTTTAACATGAAAAACTTTTGCAACAGAAGTAGGATAACTGACTGGGACATCAAATGCTATCTATTCAGTGCAGCAATAGCCACCACTCAGTTGTACGGAGCAGAAGCATGGGGGCCAGGTTTAACAGAAAGAAACTGGGAAAAGCAGGAAGGAATTCTTAGGCAATGGCACAGACAGGAATTCAGGGTAAGGACAAACACGCCGTTAACAATCATGGTCCTCGAAACAGGGCAAAAACCGATGGAAGTGAGAGCATGGGAGAGAACCATAAGGTACCTGCTCAGAGACAACGCGGGAGACATACAAGGGAAACTGTCCAGCATTGCAATCATCGAATCAGCGAAATCACATATCCTTGAAAGCACTGGATGGTTTAAGGAGGTGGCAACATGGACCAGACAGATGGGATTAAACCTGAGTGACCTGATAGAAGAGGGGCAGTGGAACGAGGAGTGGGCAGACATAGCGACAAGGGCATGGCTGCAAAGGCACACAGGATCCAAGACAGACTGGCTCATACAAGTTTTAACTCCAGACCAACAAATAGGACACCAGATATACCGGGATAACATACTGGGGAAAAACAGAAGGGACATACTGGCCAAATTTAGGATGGGAAGTCATGATCTAAGAATCGAAAAAGACAGGTGGAGAGGGGTAGACAAGGAGGACAGGATATGCAGAATCTGTGACGGGGGGAGAGTAGAGGATGAGAACCATATGATTAACGACTGCCCGATCTACGGGGACATCAGGGACAGATATAGAAATATAAGGTGGGGGGAACCAGTCCACAGGCTAATGATGATGACAGAATCATTACGGGATCTGGCAGACGCGATCCACAGAATGACAACCAGACACAGAGAAGTACACAGTGAAAGAGGGCTTGTAATATAATCTGTACAAAACAGGTTATATAGCCTCACACAAATTGCTCAGCTAAAAGCTGATTGATAACGACGCATCACTGCACGGCCAAGAAGCCGAGGTAAAGCGGGATGCCGGTATTAAAAGAAAAAAGTCAGCCTTCAGAAAAGGCTACATCATAACAGCGTGATGCGCTAGTAGCACCCTTTTAGGGAGCTCGCCCATGCTACACAAGTCCAGGGGGCTTATGGCACAAGGGACATAAATGTATTCTATTCTATTCTATTCTATTCTATTTTGCCATGCCTAAAGTCCTTCCTTAACACATTTTATTTCCCCCATGGGGTGTCCTACCCATTTCATGTCTCTTTGCCTTATTTTCATTTCCCATATTACACCTTTGCCAAATACCCTTAGCCTAATTCTTTTTTACAAGCTCTTGTACCTCCTTGTTTCTTTACCATTGTGCCTTAAGTACCCATGCCACTCAAATACTCCTCATGGAATATTCCATTTATGGTACCTATCTAGAATATTCCCCAAGAAATTAGGGTTACCATAGACCCAAATGAGTAGAAACTCATAATTATTTTTTGGGTATATTTGGAACCATGGCCTATCTTCCCAAAATTGATAAATACCTTCGCGGAACTCCCAGAAAAATACCTTCGAAGAACCCTCATTATGGAAACCTGCTCGAATCACGCCGGAATGGAATCATTGAGCTCTGAAACCTATCTATTTCTGTATTTCCCGCCCTTAAGCATCTTATCAAGCCTAAATTTAAGCCCTAATATGCTGGAACCGTTAAACCAAAAACATATATACTGGGAAACAATGACAGAAGATTTTTGAAGGCCCAGACGCATCAAACCTCGACATTGATACATGCTGACCATGATCTGAAGACGTTCATGAAGTATCTGAGTGTTCCACAGTTCGATTTGAGAAAATTGGACTGATATTCTTGATTTGATACTATTTGTTGACTTTCTAAGTTATCTTGATGATTGATCTATGATCCTGAGACTCTTATTTACCTTGTGTTACCTTCATATCAATGAAAATTGACTGTCAAGTATTTAAAAAGTTGACTGTCATGATCCTTTAGTATTTTTGCATCACAAACATTTCTACAGTAAAGAATTCCTTCATTTTTCTCTGCATATGACCATCTGCACTTCATCTCCCACCTTATTTGCACTTGTGGGCACAAAAATTTCGAAATAAGCCCATTCCAAACTCAAATTACCATTTTTTGCATTCTGTCTGATACAAGTTTAGATTGACATTCGTAAAACAGTGCCAAAAAAATAGTTTTAGTGATCCAAATCATGATTTGATGGCATGCCCCTCACCTTTGAGACCTATGTTGCATCCTAGTTTTGGAATTTCTCCAAAATTCAATCTACAACTCAAGTTACAAAACTCTGAACTCTGTTTGTAGTTTTGACTGGTATTGACCAAAATTTGACCCAACTTTGAGATCGAATATCTTACAAATTAAAACTCAGACTTGGTCGAGATTTTCACCCTTGCTTGCCTACAACTTTTCTGAACAAGTCACAGTCATTTGACCTTGGAATTCAATCTGCCTATGAGATCTGCATCGATTTGAGTAAGAGATCCATATTCTAGAATTGGGAAAGGTATGAGAACTCTGTAACTGAGTTTCTTCTTTGAGAAATTCTTGTGTAGATTGATCACCTTAAGTGATCTGGAGGTTCTAACCCCAACTTGAGTGAAAACTCAAGTTGGCTCTTTGTGTTTGACTCTCTAGCCAGGTTGGGAGTCAACACTCTCCTCCTGCATTAAGACTGTTCTTGTTGCAATCTTGCTAGCATCGGTTACTACCAACTTATCTTTCTCTGGGTCGGGCAACATTAAGACTGAGACAGTTGTTAAAGCTTCCTTCAATGTCTCAAATGTTGCATGGGCCTTCATTTGCCAATGACTCGCCCAATCTTTTATCTTCTCCACTTTGATGAGGTCCGTTAGCAGTGCTGCTACCTTTACAAAGTTCCTGACGAACTTTCTGTAATACCCTGCTAAGCCGAGGAAGCTCCTTACGTCATGGATATTCTTCGGTGCTGGCCAATCAATTACCGCTTCATTCTTCGGTGGAAATCCCTTCCGCTGTGATTACGTGCCCCAAGTACTCTACTCTTTTTGTCGCAAAGTGACACTTGGATAGCTTCGCATAAAGCTGACGCCTCCTCAACTTTTCAAGTACTTTCCTCACGTATTGGGCATGCTCCTCCAAGGATTTGCTGTAGGCTATGTATGATGAATGTGTCTAGAAACTCGCGGAAAACGTCGTTCATGAGAGCCTCATGAATGTTGTTGGGGCATTGGACAACTCAAATGGCATCACTATGAACTCTTAATGGCCATATCTCGTCCTGAATACAGTCTTATAGATGTCTCCTTCTTTGATTCTGGTCTGATGGTAGCTGACCTCAAGTCTATCTTGGAGAAAACCTTCACTCCCTACAGTTGATCCATCAAATCATCTGATCGAGGCAGCACATACTTGTTCCTGATAGTGTGCTTGTTCAATTGATGATAGTCAATTGCACATTCTGAGACTTCCATCTTTCTTCTTGACAAAAAGGATTGGCGCCCCAAATGGAGAGACGCTAGGACTTATAAACCCTAGGTCTCGCAACTCCTGCAATTGCTTCTTCAATTCTGTCAACTCTTGAGGTGACATTCTGTAAGGTGCCTTACTTGTTGGCTTCGTCCCTGGCTCAAGTGCTATTTCACACTCGACTCCCCTGTAAGGTGGAAGTTGCTTGATCTCATCTGGGAACAAATCATGGAATTCCTTCACTAGCTTGGCTATTGGCTTTGACAGCTTGTTCAATGCTTTGGCCTTCTTGTCTTCCTCTGTTTCTGGCTCCTCAACTTCGAGCTTAAAGACATAGGCCACTTGCTCCTTCCTTATGCATCTAAGTAACTTCTTATTAGACATGCATTGCATGATTGGGGTGACCTCTTTACCTGTTATCTCAATGATTTTGCCATTTGACGTCGTTAAGGTGACTTTCTGCTTCCACAATCAATCACAGCTCCAGCCGGGCCAAGGTATCTCATGCCTATGATCAAGTCATACTTGTTGATGTTCATCACTTCGGCTCCCATTCCAACGTTGATACCTGGCAAGTTGATGTCGAAGTTGATCCTCTTTCCTGCTGTGTGTCGGATTGCCCCGCTTGCCAGCACAACAGACCTAGGCTTGGACTTCGAAGGCTTCAGCTTTACATCTCTACCATCATTACCAAAGCAAAATTATGGGTGCTCCCCATGTCTATCAACACTATGAAGGACTTGGCTTCGACTTACCCAATCGTCGAGATGACCTGGTATTGACTCTCAGCATTCTCGAAGTCAATGGCAGCAAAGATGTGGCACTCACCATGGATGTAGTCGCAAGCATCTTCTTCGTCGATCTCCGGCGGTGTCTCCCATCCTCGTAGCTCTGCTAGCGCCGCATTCATCACAAAGAGGCAGTTGTGTGTCCGGTGTCCTGGCTGGAAGCACCTGAAGCACAACTGCTTTTCAATATATTCTTGCCTCTTCTCCTTCGGAATGGACTGCAAGAACTGCTTCACTAGTTTGGAGCAGTTTGAACCACTCGCTTGCTCTTGTCCTACTTACCAAGCATTCCCTTGCTTTCCATAGCTTGCATTGTACTGAGGTCTAGCAGCTGCCGGGCTTGTTGCTCTTGGACTATAGCTTTCCATAGCTTTTCCATTGTCCTGATAGTACTACTGCTTCTGTCCGCTACCTTGGGATCCTGTTCCTTGTAAGCTCTCGGCCTTGGACTCTACTTCTGACACTCTTCTGGGGTTGATAGCTCTCACAAGCTTCCTGATCTCTCATTCAAGCCTTCAATGTACCCCTCTACTGTATGTCTTTCGCTCAACTTTGGCACATAGAGCCTCAGCCTCATAAACTCTTTGGTGTCCTTCTGCACCGTCTTATTGCCCTGCTCCAACTTGTAAAACTGCTGCAGCATATGGCACTTGTGTTCCCTTGGCACGTAATAATGCTTAAATGCCTTGGAGAACTTCTTGAATCTGCAGCTATCTCTGCTTAACCCATGGGCTTTGACATAGCTTTTCCACCAAATTATGGCCACTCCCTTGAGGTTGGCTGTCGCTACCCTGCCCTTGTCCTTATCTTTCATACTATAAGCATTCCCGTATTCTCTCATTCCGTCCAACCATGCCTTGGCTTCCATCCCTGACCTGTTGTCTTCTGAGAGTTGTTCCAGCTTCCCACACATTGCTCAGTGCGGAGTTAACTTTCATCTGATAGTCGGCTTCAATCTTGCCCCTATCACGGTTGGGACCTTCCCAGCGGTTCTGCCAATGTTGTCCTGCACCTCAGATTCGGAGTCAGAGTCGGAACTAGTGTTGGAGGAATCCATGCTAGGGGATCTCCTTCTCTGATTTCTCTTCTTTGCCTTGTCTGTTCTGCCAGCAGGTGTTTAGGGTAGCTGTACGTTCTGGTCTGGTGCAATTGCTGCACTCCTTGCCAGTAAGACTCTTATCTCGTGGATATCCGATCTCATTTGAGATATCTCCTACTTTGGGGTTGGTGCCTCGAACTCTTGGAATAGGTTTTTTGGTTGAAATTGTCTTGTGGGTGTTTGCTCTTCTTGAGGTTGTCGATCTTGTTCTACATTTCTGGGTGCTCTAGCAGCATACACATTAGATTGCACTCTTATGATTAGCTTTGTTTGTTATTGCATTGGTTGTTTGGTGATATAGTTGTGGGGATAAAATATATCAAAGAACATTCATAATGCCATTAATTATATTCATAAGGTACAATATTATTACAATCAATAATAGAGAGAAGGAAAAATTTTTAATCTATTCTTGGAATTTTCGATATGCCGGGTTGTCTTCGAAGAACTTCTTCACTTGGGCTATACCAACTGTACGTCCCAAGTTACTAAAAATGTTGGTGGGCGTACCACCTTGAAGTGTTGTTACCAGTCTTGGACCCTTCTATTCGACATATAGGTCGCAGTGACTACCAACCTGCCCTGATTTCTGTATGGGACTGCGAAGTCGAAGATGCCCTCCTTCTGCTGCCTCTTCTCCGGTTCTAATCCCGGCCCTGTGCCTTCCGGAGTACTTGTTTACCGGTACCGCTGTCAAGTCCTTGTAGTCTGCAAACATGGACCTGGAAGAGGTCAAGTTGGTGCCGCCTCTTTCTAGCCCGGCTGGCGCTGCTGATGAGGTGCCGGGCGGGAGCGCACATGTTGTCTTTCCCCTAATGCCCATCCATTCCTGGATGGCTATAAATTCCTCCTCTGAAGGTAGTTCTTTTTGTGTCATCATCTGCCGAATACCATGTAAGCTTCAATGTCGGATGATGACTGCCCAGTGTAAGTGTGAGCTTTCCTGATGCTGATGGGGAAGTCTTGCGTCTCCCGGTCGATGAAGTCATCGAGGTAAGGCTGTTGGCGCAGGAGGTGCAAGAGCTCGTCCAACCTGTAGCCTCTGTCTCTGCACTCCGGGATGTTCTTTATGTCGCAGCATGAGGTACTCTTGGCCTTCGATGATGACCGGGGTTAGACTGATGATGCCTAACCCGAGTGGAGGAGCTGCCCCTATCACCTTCAAGCCTTCATCGAAGCCCTGAAGATCTTCTTCTGCTTGTTGCCGTTCTTGTATGGGGTCGACATCGATGATGTCCTCAACGTCGTAACCTTGTCCTTCTTCTTCCTCTTCCTCTTGTTCTGACCCTTCATACTCCAAGAGCGGTTGTTCTCTGCTTCTAAGGCAATGGGTTCAATAGCCATTGACTGAATGGAGGGTTCACCTATTTGGGTTTGGGCTCTATGGGACAAAAATGGCTACAATAGCGGTGTAGGAAAAGTACCTCTTCCTGTTTATGGATATGGTCACGTAGTCAGGCATGCGAGCAGCTCTATTTTCTAAGTACTTGTCGATGTTTGGAACGTCATTCAGTGCTGTGCGAAGGGCTGTACTAGGTGCAAAGTATCCTATGCATGGGGGAAGTTCTACCAGTGAAGGGTCTATCTTGGCTTGGAACTCTGTCGTGATATCTTGGTAGAATTGTGTGGTATTTAGAGTATAAAATGATTATCTTATCTTATCTTCTGAAAAACAGTGAAGACCGAATTGATGTCATCCTCGGCCATATGAGCAGTGGCATTGTACCATCGCCTGAATGATGAAGTGGCCATAGCGTTGATGTATATGGGGTTAACAAATGGATGTGTGAACACCTCTATGAGCTGGAAAATCACCTTGGAGTGAGGAGTGATAGTGTAGGATGCAAATGAGGCTGGTGGTCATATTTATAGGCAAAACCCTAATTTGAGAAATTTTTAGGTTTTAGCAATGTTTATCACTTCAAGGTCCTACTAGGTATTTGATAGGTAATCTACGTTTATCATATCTAAAGTACTTTCTAAAGAGCCTATTGCAACAAATTTCATCTAAGTTTGAGGTAGTTGAGGTGAGTTAGGGATATTTGACTCAGACCACTCATACAGTGGCGCACTCTGTGAGGGGTGGGCTCCTGTTTGGGTCCTAAATGCATAGATCAGTGGCCAAACACTCACACCGTGCGCGAGAGGCAGTTTCAAAATTTTTGAAAAGGACCCTGGCGCACTCTGTGAGGGTGGGGGTCTATTCAGACACTTTTTGGCCAAATTAATTAATTCCAATTATATATGCCATTACTACAACCACATTAAGTACATTATTACACTATGAAACTTAATCAAAACACTTTTTATATTTACAAAAATTTTATAAGTACGTATTTAGCAATCTTCTTTCTTTATGAATCTGGCCAGCTTCATATCCCTGGGCATGCACGTGACTCTTTTCGCATGGAGAGCACATGCTAGGGAGTCTTCAAAATGCTGCACCAGCTTCTGCTCGGCTGCCTCCTGCAATGCAAGCACCATATCATCTGTCACTCGCTTCTCCTTGTCGAATTCTTGCAAGATCTCACATGTTAATCTTGCAAATGTAGCTTTTAGAATCAGAAGTCCATAGCTCCTCTAGAAGTGCCGAATCTCCCGAGCAGCTTTTGCGAAGTACGAATCTGACTTCCTTTTCATGGGCTTCTTTGGTGGTACGGGTCTCGCTGGGGGCGGCTTCAAAGTGTTCTCTCTTGTTGGCCTTCTTCCTCCTTCCATGTACGTCACCTTATTTGCTTCGTCGTACTTGGGGTATGCCTCGTACATCTTCATGTACTCTATGTACTCCCTCAACTTCTTCTTGTACTTCAGCTCATGCTTTAGTACGTATGACTCCCGTACCGGCTTGACTTTCTTAGGATCTATTGTTGGCTTTGGCCATGTCGGGTAGGGAGGTGGTGCTGCAGCTTCTTCATTCTCGGGATTGGAAGGTCCCGATCCTTCCGTTGGGCGGGGAATTCTTCACGCATCATAATTCGACTCCGTTTTTTATGAAGAGGATGGTGGCCTATCAGTCCCTCTCAGTTATTGTGATTTCTTTCTCTTTGTTTTCCTCTGGGGTTTCTTTGGCAATTTTGGGTTTTTCTCTTTGATCTCCTTCTGCCTCTTGCGCTCCTCCTTCTCTGCAAGTCTCTTTCTTTTTGCTGCCTGCTTCATCTTGTCGACTTTTCTTTGTCGACGGGCCAACTCCTCTATTGTCGCCCGGTCCTCCTCATTCTCCTCCTCCTCGTGCCATTTGCCCTGATTCTCTGAGGTTTATTGGTTATCAGGGTTTTGTTGTTGCTCGTCTTGGTTCTGATGCTGCTCGTTATCCTCCTGAGTGTCCGGGTTTGGGTTTAAATTTTCTTCATTGCTGGCTCGCTCTCGAGCCTCTCTCGTCTTCGGTTCTACTGCGAGAACTTGGACGCTTGTCGATCCATCTGGCATAACCACTCGAGCAGTCTGTTTGGTTCGGGCCATGTTTTGAAATAAGTCGATCGCCTTCCGAGTGCCTAGAGATCTCCTTCTTGATTGGAGAGCAGCAAGCTGGAGGAGTACGATGAAAATGAAGAACCCTAAGGGTATTTATAGGTCTGGGAGTTTTAGGGTTTCGACTTGCAATTTTATGTTATGCCATTATGTAAAACATAATTGTTTGCTGGATTAAGATGTTAGGTTCTTTTAGACAAAAAGTACTGCTACCACTCACACAGTGCACAAGAGGCACTTTCAAAATTTTTGAAAAAGCCCTGGGCGCACTATGTGAGGGGTTACTCCTTTTTTGCTCTATTTTTTGTTTTCTAAATAGTTTAGTGTTAGAACATGTTTTCCTGGCTTAACTTCAAATTTTAAACTACCCTAAGCTATCAGATTACTCTAATCATGCATCTTTCTAGGTCAAAATTGGTCAAACACTCACACAGTGCGCGAGAGGCTTGTTCAAAATTTTTGAAAAGGGCTCGGGCGCACTCTTGAGGGGTTGCTCCCTAATGGCCAAAATTTTTTAGGGTTTCTACTATTTCTTTCCTAATTAACATTATCTTAATTTATTGTTTTAAGGACTGGAAATTTTTTTTTTCCCAATTTTCGAGCTTCATGCTTGGGTTGTTATTCCCAAGGTTGAAGGTCTACTGTTAGTCCTATCAGAGAAATGGTCAGTGCCCAATATTGGTCTACTAAGATCATGGCTCTGATACCACTGTGACGTCCCTTACTTCGTCTACGATGCTCCCATCGTATTGGAAGGCGGAATTCATCTTCCTGACAGCCAAGCTGGCAGAGGCCGTCCACCTGACACCAGTCCTTTAGCAAGGGATTGATGAGGAAGAATGGATGGGTCATTTGTCCCATCTTCCCTCGAGACCGTCCTAGCTGCAGAAGTGTAAATAAATGTAAGCATATGACATCAAATACAAATAGAGCCACCTCGAAGGGTGGTTGTACCATAGCATCCATGGATAAACATATCAACAACATCAACATAAAATGGGAGATCCTACCCAAGGCTCAGACTCCAGGGGTATGGACTGATGGCTTGGGTCTCCAGAGGCCATTACAGACAGAATTCATGAGAGTGGATTGGGCTGGCATAGGAACATGGCTATTGGGAAGTCCTCTCCATCTGCCCTCATGTGCATACTTTGCAGAATAGGTTGAGGAGTCTTGGGACTGGACCGTACCCTGCCGGGTGCGTAAACAAGAGGGCTACTGCTAGGTTTCATCTCCCCAGTCCCGATGAGGCAGGACGGGGATCACCCCCTCCAGAGGCACGCACTAGAGGGCCATTGCCCGTCTACGACTTAAACCTCATTGAAGGCGACGTATCACCCAAGAGGTGTCGAGCTCCTGCCTTGCCCACACGCAGTGGCAAGCCATTAAGCCTAGCCCGCTAAGTTCCCTGGTAGGCTTTACACACCAGAGGGATCAGTCTGTAATAGGACAAGTCCTCCTTATTCCACCGGTCTAGACCCGCCACTCACAACTAGGCAGGCTCTTATGCACAAGCCGCATTAATTGGGAATTAATGAGGCTATCTAGATACATCTACTGCTGAAGCTTTTAGGGTCTCTCCCCCCTTCCCAATACACAAGAGTGCACATAGAATAGAACATCATCATCAAAGAACTGAAATACAGAATAATATCTAATTTATCTACCTAAACATACATGGTTAGGTTCCTTGGTTAAGGCTTGTGATCTCGAGATCTATAAGGCCGCTAAGGCTGATCTAACATGCTATCTCAGTTCATTGCCAGACTAAAAGTTGGCGTTGCACAACAGAATCACTGGTTACCTGATCCCTAGCTTTCTCCCGCTCCTCGAATCGCATCCATGCCTTCGCTTGGGTTGAAGGCAGCTGATCCTGGAAGATCTGTTTTGCAAAGGCGGCTTGGCGGTGTCTGGCAATGTGAACTAGCAGCTTGGCTTGGTCGGAATGGCCCAAGGAAGTTGAATTACAAAAATGGAAAAGGTTTAGGGTTTCCCCTTTTGTTCCTTTTACATAACCTTTTAGGTTTAGGTTAAAAGGACACGTGGGGTTTCGCCATGAGGCAAATGGGTTTAATTGCATATGTTTATAGGCATGTGCAACATACGAGGTTGTCCCCTAGACGCAACCCTTTATGGTTCTCAAGTTCATGTCAAGGTGATATGCACGCGTGGCATGGTAGTGTAATATATGTATCCAGACTGTATATTTTCAGAGTATTGCATTTGCAGACTGCTCGTGAACAAGCATCTTCATTATCTCCATCACAATAGCCTTCACCTCACCCTCAAGTAGGCCGTGACAGAACCTCCTCTCGACAACATGGGTGTTGAGATATAAGAGAACTCACTTGATGTGAGTAATCCTTCAGCCCTATATCACAAGGATTCGGGTGAGACTGCAATCTGATCAACCTCAATCTTGTGAATGACAAACTCTCCATGAATAATTTGTGTTTGGATAAGAGGTTAACAATGGTTCAAATGAAGCAGAAATAAAATATGGATACAGAAACGAAACATGTAGCTAGTAGGCTAGTAGGGATTCGGCAAGAGATTGTCGATAGGCTGGTAGGGATCCAACAAGAAGATTGTCGATCCTGCTTGAAGTGCCTCTCAAATAGTTGATCAATTGATCTAGGCAGCAAATCGAACACTCAATCGATTGTTTGGTCAACCAGAATGCCATTTTGTAGTAGCTTCTTCATGTTCATCGAAAAATTCCATTGCTCACCATCAATATCAGAAAATTCCATTCGTGCGGTTGTGTTTGTGTAGCAAGCAGACGCAACAACATTTTGGCATCCACATTAGTCGCAAAACGCAGCCACACATTTTCTTTGCGGCTGCGAGGAGGCATTTCACGGTCACTGCCTTTTTGTGCAGTCCACACAACTTGCTGGAAATGTGATTTTGGTAGACGCAACATTCACAAGATGTCCGCAAACTAGCAAAATGCGACTGCAAACTTTTCTAGGCCATGCATCCGCAGAAGTAAACACACGCCATGATTTGCACGTGACCGCATTGCTGACCTTTCGTGGCCGTGTACTTTTCGACAACCGTTTTTTTTTTCACGTATAAAATGCATATTTTAACTTTTTCATATTTAACGTATGCAACTTTGACCCTATATTTAAATGCATCACATGTACAAATTTCTGCAAAGTAGATACATAGAGCCACATTATGCACGATATGTTTTTATATAAGATAAGATAAGATAAGATGAATTTTTACGTCCACGGGAACCCAACGGGTTATGGGACGGCACATGCAAGGGCAACAACCCATCTAAAACCTGGGGACTAGGCCCCATCACCAAACACAATAACCAAATATTAAAAAGCTACCAAGAATAAGACAATATAATGCTAATGCTAGTGGAAAATTTATGCTTCTAAAAGAACCACAACCAAAAGATAGCCTTCGTCTGTATCATACATATTTTTACCTTGCCAAATCTTGCTTAGAAATTGCCCCTTCCACAAATATGCCTCCTCTTCAATTCTTGCAGTAACAACCATTTTAATATTTGTGCATTCGTCTAAAAATGCTAGTTTCTAAATTGCATCGCTATACTTGGTAAAGGAAAAAGAGATATCTGGCAACAAATGAAATTTTTTCATTTGAATTGGCAAAATGGAAGATAGATACAACTGTTATTGGCGACCCAGTTCTTTAGGAACGACCTGCTCTGTGAATTTCTACCCAGTTCTGAGATCAAGCTTTCGGCCCAAATCTATCACAGCGCTAGATTTTTGATCTACCTGCTCCCCCTTCTCCCTCTAAAACAAATGGAAAATGGCCCTCTCGTGCAGTTCTTCAGCTTTAACCTAAAAAAGGAACTCTAAATAACTCACTTGTAGAAATCCAAACAAAAACAACAGTGAAGGATCCACTAGCCTAATTTTGCTAACAAGACTACAAAACGAACTTCTGGATGAAACAACCATGTCGAATAGGAAAGCCCTGTGTTTGCTGCCCTAAAATACAAGAGCTCGATATCTGCATGCTTTAATTTCCCAAAATTAGAAATATATGGGGTTAAACCATTGGAAATTTTCATTGGAATCAATGCAATTGTATGCGCACTTTAGACATACGCATCAATATATCATGTCAAATACGTCCTATATATCATAGAAAAGCTGTTTGTAAAAGTGTACAAAAATACAAATGCAACCCCTGCGATTATGCTAGAGATTCAAAAGAGAAATTGTTCTTTTTTCTAAAAGTTGTAGTACTTATTATTGGGTGGGAACTTTGTGCTCAAAAGAGAAGTTGCATTTCAAAAGTTGCAATACTTATTTTTAGTTATAATTGAGGATCTCAACTTTTTGTCCACAAGAGAAGTTTCCTTTTAGAATTTATCATAATTATTATTGGTTGAGGATCTCAAATTTAAATTCAAACGTCCACTTCATATCACATGAGGTAATTTTCCTTGTACTGTGCACTCGATTCAATATTTGTGTAGTATTGTAGCTCTTAAGCACAAGTTTTCTAGTTCCGATGATCATTAGCAAAATATTTAAGGAGTAATTTTTTTAAAGGAGTTTGGAGGTCCTCAACTTAGCCCTTATTGATCTTTTAGTTAGGAAGGGTCAACAGATTTGGAGGTCCTATTGGAATCTACTAAACTACATGTTGTATCTTAATCTATGAGATTAGTTAGTAATGCCTATTTATTATGCTTTACACACATTAAGAACAAAGTGCTTAAAATTTGGAAGATGATTTAACCTTCAGGTTTGGTTTATCAGAATTGTTAGCATCCCCTGATTTCCCATTGCTTGAAACAAATTTACTAGGTATTTTCTCCTTAATAAATTTATCATATGCACAACGTAGACAATGTGATATGCATTGGAATGTTTGAGTGTTCTCTATTAGCACGTTGTCATAAAGTTCTGAGCGCATACTCACACATTAATAATTACGGAAAAAAGTACATCAACATAAAGAGCAATCGATCCACTATTCAATAAAATATGAATGTACGTGCTCTTTGATTTTTATGAGATTCTTTATTCTAGCTTAAGAATAGTTGCTTATGCCCAACCTTTATTGAACTCTTTGAACGAGTAGTATGGTGTGCAACCCATAAATGCTTTGGAATATAGTCGGGAACATAGTTATAATAAAAGTTGGCTTTGACCCCTTTCAACTTCGTCATGCACTTTTGGAAACTTTGACTTTATCTATCTATTCATTCATGCTTTGCCTTGAAATCAAATTGTGTTATTGGGACGAAGAGCATTGCAAAGGAATTGTCTGATGCTTATAAACTTTCCTTCGTTTGAGTTGAAGTAAAGAGAATCCACCATTAATTCAAGAAAGTAACTAAACTTGGATACCATAAACACACACAAACACAAAACCACTAAACTCCAGTTGCAATTGCATCTACTATGCATTTTATATGCTTCCGCAAAACGCCAGACCATTACAAATCCCAACTAACACCCTAAACTTTGTGTAATCCAATAATATTGCATCATCCACCCTTTCTATTCCATCCTACAAATTTCAGTATTCATAACCACTCATGCACCCATGGTTAATACCTGATCTCTTAGCCCATCGAGAAAATCTGTTGTACAACATGCTCCAATCTCATCATTTACTATACGGCAGTATATATTTTTTTCTACTAAAGTTTTCCTCCAAAAACCCGAAAGGATGGGGTTTTTTAACCGCGTGTTAGTAAAATTGGCACTGCTACGTGCACTTACTATTTGGTATTTATTGCTACACATTGTATTGTGTCCCATAGACCAATTGGTCTCCGAGGACGTTAAAGCCAATTCAATTCAATTCGATTCTTTAAACCTTCCACAACTTGCACTCCATTACATTTGGCACTCCATTACATCTATGGATATGATTGCATTAACAACTCTTTATTCCACATACCCGACATCGAGAGGCACACGTTTCTAGTATTTATGTAATATTGTAGCTCTTAAGCACCAGTTTTCTAGTTCTGATTATCTTTAGCAAAATATTTAAGGAGTAACTTTTTTGAAGGAGTTTGGAGGTCCTCAACTTAGCCTCTATTGATCTTTTAGCTAGGAAGGGTCAACAGATTGGAGGTCCTATTGGAACCTACTAAACTACCTGGTGCATCTTAATCTATGAGAAAGAAAAGTTAGTAATGTCTCCCAAAAACTTCGGAGAACTTGGAAATATGTCCTCTCCATCAATATTTATCCTAGTATCAATATTGATAGCTGCCAATCCCTTATTGAGAGTATCACCTCCTCCTATCAATCCATATCAGATAGAGGTGGTACTGCTAGTAACTCCACCGTACTTTGATGGCCATTCCAATCCATTGGAATACTTGCAGCAATTTGAGGAATATTATGCACATCACCAGAAGGAAGAAAGGCAATAAGGTTGTCTTTGGAGCACATAAATTTTGGTTTCAGTATCCGGCCAACTATACACCAAATCTATGGGATACCTGGAGTCAAAACTTTGCGGAATGCTTTGATGTTGAAAGTACCGAGGTGGGTTGGCGCAAGAACTCAGAACCTCCTGTTTAAAAAAATGGAAGAGCGTTCCAGCCTATGTCGAGAGACTTCATGCATAATGGTAAGCAGTCTCTTCTCGAAGCTTTTTGCCTCCATTCTGGAATATAAAATAAGCTCATGGGCAGAAGAAAATGAAAAGAGGTCTAAGATGCAAGCATGTTTTAGACCTAAGAAAGCTACAGTTGACCATATCATGGTGCTTCGAACTATAATCGATTCAGTGAAGAAGATAAAGAAGCCACTTTCCACATTTTTTGTTGATTTATCCAAGGCATTTGACACAGTAAGACGAGCAAACATATGGGAAAGAATGGAGAAACTAGGGGTGCCAACACATCTTCAAAATGCAGTTGCTACACTATATGAAAAAGTCTGGATACATTTATCTTTCCCTCTGCCACAAAATGTTGGAATTGAAAGCAATTTTGGGGTTAAATAGGGATGCCTTTTGTCGCCCACCTTGTTTGGTATTTTTATCGATGAACAAGAAGAGTGGACCTCTAGTATGGAGGAGGCAGAGCAACACTCATGGGGCATGTAGTATTTCTGCTCTTGTATGCTGATGATGTAGTCATTTTTTCTAGAAGCATGGGGGGGCTACAAAAACATTTAGCTGCGTTAGCATCTTTTTGTGACTCGAAAGATATGAACGTTAACCTATCCAAAACAAAAATTATGATATTTGGCACTCAGAAGATGGACAAATATAACTTTCAATATAAAGGTGAAAGAGTAGAGATAGTATCTACCTACAAATATCTATGTCTTTTAGTAGATCAATCCTACAGATGGAATAAGGTTGTAGATCAAAGAGTAGATGGTGGGATAAAAGCCTTATTTGCTATGTAGAGGCAATGTAGGAGTGCAAATATTATTGATTTTGGGATAAAGAAAAAATTGTTTTACTCCTTGGTCCAATAGATAGTGTTATATGGCTGTGCAATATGCGGACCTGGTTTATCATTAGACAGATAGAAGAGAGTAGAAAAAGTACAAAAGAAATTCTTACTTGCTGAAATGGGAGTAAAGGTACATACACCGTATGCTATGCTGCTCACAGAGGCGGGCTTATTGCCATTAGAGGCGAAGCCCTAGGCTAGACAATCATGTAGTGTGGAAGTTACGGGCTTTGGATGACCAAGCTCTACCACAGAGTGCTATGAAGCATAGTGAGAGTAAGTGGTACACTGACTTCCTTAAGTAGCTTCAAAAATGGGACATCGCTATTGAGGATATCCCGTCACAGGCATTGCAGTCAAGAGTATACATATGGGGCAAAGTAAAGCATAAGATGTGGAGTGTGACCAAACTAAAAATGGAGAGTTACAAGGAATGGATGAACCCAGATTTAGCTGAAATCCCTAATTTAAGAGAAAAAATTTCACTACATAAAAGGTACATAATATGTAGGATGCAACTCAGCTCATGCCATCTAGGCATTGAGGTGGGCCGATGGGGGGACATGCCACAAGAACTCCGGTTTTGCAGATTCTGTGAGGAGAACACTTTAGAGGATGAAAATCATGCCATTCTACGATGCCCAACCTATCATGATTTGAGGTGCCATCATGTGATTTGGGCCAACACTCTCGCCGAATTTTTTCGTCTCCCCGCAAAGGTAATTGGTAAATTCCTAACATATATCCTAGAATTGAGAGAGCAATATGTACGGGGCTATAAAGCACAACTAGAAGATTATGGATCATGTTTAGGAGAGGAGGCTGGTACTCCTCCGACTGTGGAAGAGACTGTATAAATTTTATGGGGCCTAAAATATTTGTTTGTATGAAAATGCGTCTCATAGGCCTGACAGTCTAGTAGACAAAAATAATTAAATCTCTCTCTCTCTCTCTCTCTCTCTCTCTCTCTCTCTCTCTCTCTCTCTCTCTCTCTCTCTCTCTCTCTCTCTCTCTCTCTCTCTCTCTCTCTCTCTCTCTCTCTCTCTCTCTCTCTCTCTCTCTCTCTCTCTCTCTCTCTCTCTCTCTCTCTCTCTCTCTCTCTCTGTTTCCCACATGTTCGGGAATTTTTTATCTCTTGTCATATATGGCGAGAGATAATTTTTGTACGTATAGCTCCTCTCGAGCTCGAGAGGAGCTTGTCTCTTGGGCCTTAACAACGGTCGTTTTGCTGAAGAACTGGAAACAGAGAGCGCCAAAATCTTCCGGCCTGCCGGAATTCAATGTCTGTTGGCGTGAAACAATATTTGAACCATCAATTGGCTTTCTTTCTTTCATTTTCCCCAAATCTCTTCTACAGTCCGACTTTAAGAAAAATTTAGTATGGATCTGGTAATTTTGAGGATGATTGCCATAGTCTTGCACACTATTATGCTCGGCATTGCATTGCAGCAGTTTTGCCTAAACCTCATAGCTTCAGATGACAATGCAGAGCTCTTGGACTTAGCTATGGAGACCGAATCCATAGAAAGTAACTGACTCATGACTTGATGTCAATTTACCTTGATTCTGTTGGGGTCCGCCAGACTGAAGAGGCCTTCAAGAAGATTTTGGATTGCACTGAGACAAACCACACAGTGGGATAGCAATGGCAATCATGCCTGGAATTGCTTGCCCTCTTATGAAGATGATATGTGGAGACAATGCTACAGGATGTCAAGATCCTCGTTCGAAAAATTGGTAGGTCTTCTAGGCCTGTATTTTGTAAAACCAGGCAATAAAGTGAGGGCTTCCATTGAGCCAAGAAGGGTTGTAGCTATGGTTCTTTATTTCTTAGCTCATGGTGAATCTCCTCTACATGTTGAAAGGAGATTTTATGATGGTCAGTCCATAGTTCAGAAGTATGTGAGGAAGATCACACTTGCTTTTGCTTCCAAGAGCATGCTGTATAAAAGATTTGTAGCCATTCCATCAGGGCAGAGATTACTTGACATTATAGCAGAATTTAAGTAAGCCACTGGTCTTCCTAATGTGTTTGCTGCAGTTGATAGCAGCCACATATACTTATAATACAGGAAACCCAAAAAAAAAAAAAAGGGATCATGCAAATGACTATTACAGCAAAAATAAAAGACACTCCATTCTGTTTCAAGGCTGTGTAACTCATAATAAATTGTTTGTCAACATGTGTTGTATTAGAGTAGGATCTGTACATGATTCTGCCCATTTCAAAAAAAGTACAATTTAGAACAGGTTGGCCTCCAAATCGATATTACAGAAGCCAGTTGTTAGATCACAAGGGAAGAAGATTAAGGAAGGAATGCCTACTAAGGATGATATAATTGTAAACATACCTCCTCAGCTACTTGGTGATTATGCATATCCTAGCAGGCCTTTCTTATTTAAGGTATTTCCTGATCGTGATTGCAAGAAGAATCGATTCAACAAGAGAATCTGCAGAGGTAGAGTTGGTTTTGAAAATGGTTTTGGCATAGTTAAGGATAAGTGGATAATATTAAAGAGCCTCACAGTTCAAGCATCACAAGCTAGCAAAATCATCATGCATGTGCTGTGTTGTGGAACTACTGTATTTTTTAAAGAGGGAGTGGAATTGCTATTATTGACTCCAGAATTTCCATAGGTAGAGTATTATGAGACTCAAGATATGAACAGGAAATTGAAAAAGGAGGGAGATTAGATCAGGCACATCCTCCTCTAGAATTTGGAGAAATGAATCTTAAGGAAGTTATGTTCTTTCATGTCAGTTCCTATTGTAGACAATGCTTTATTTTTGCAATTATATTGAATAGAAATCCGAGGATAATGAACACTTTATTTATATACTTTCTTTGTATACACTTTTCTGCAATCATATTCACACTTTGTATATTAACATTGTTATTACACACTTTGCTCATGGCAAAACAAAAAAGAAAACTCAAGACAGCAGATGTCATATGAACTAAAAAAGAATTATATACATTAAAATATGCTTTTATAAATCATGAATGCACTCAAATGTAGTGCTCTTGAATGGAATAACCTGCAAACAAAATACTAAAACCTAAAGACTAAGTAAATTCCACTACTTAAAGAATAAGTATTCTCTGCAACCCTTTGCTTGCTTGAGGTCACAAACTTGGGTTATCAGCTCAAGCATATCTGTCCCTGTTGTAGGCTGTGTTAGTAACCAAAAAAAAAAAAAAAATGTCACAAAGTCTTGCGGGAACAGAAAATCTTTGGCATTTCATACCGTCAAAATACATTTACATCAGCACGATTGCTGTTCTTTTACAAGAAAGAAGGTACAAAAAATCCAACATCCTCAAGAGCTGGAGATATAGAAGATACAAAAAGCTTGACTGTAAAACTAAAGAAAACTAAGAAAAAAGAAGGGGGCGGTTTCAGCATGCAACACAGCTTGTATCTAGAGTTTTTATCTCCATGAGCACCCAATGGCCCGAGATCTTCACAAACGTGAACTCCACATGCATTTTCTATCAGACAGGTGCATTCATAGCCCAGTTGAACAGCTGAGGCTCGATTCGAATCCTACCCATATCCAAATATTGCACGAAGGCATGTGTAGTGACGGAGTTGTGAATCTTCCTGTGAGTAAGAACAGAAAGATCATTCTGTTCTACCGTGCTTGAACAGTTCACGCTGCCCACCGATATTTCTGAATCTGAAGAAGAGCTTGGAGGTGGATTCCGTCAGAATCTGAAGCGCCTTCTAACAAGCACTTTCGGCCTGGCCATCTGATCAAATGCATAAATACTGAATTGATAATGGCACAATAATCGAGGGGTTTATTTATGAGAGGGCGCTATCTAATGATATAGGGAAGTTATGGAAGGGAATCTTGAGACAAAATCCATTACCTTATGTCCTGTCATCGAAATCTAATGGTATGGAAATCTAGTTTATAAGTGGTCGTGAACTTATTGGCAGTCTGTTCTGTCAGACTACAAAAATCAACCAATAATAGTTAAGAATAGAATGTTTCCCACTCCAATGGGATTTGCATGACAAGCACATTACATCATGTGATGACAATAAAAAACAAAGATATAAACCATTACTTAAAATACAAAATGTACCTTCAATTTTCCTGTTTTGAAGTAGAAAGTTTTGCAATTTCAAGCAATGTATCCTTGGTCATTTGGCAAATACTTTGAGTCATAATAGCCATCGATTCTGCAATTTTCAGACTATGAGAAGATCTCATCTCTTTCAGTTCCTTAGCAAGTTGAATTTTTCGCATAGACTCATCTTTCATGAACTCCAACTTTTTCTTCTGCTGCCCCAAAATGTGATGCCATTTCATTAATTCCTGATGCTATATCCTCATCAATAGCCAATCTGGATCTCTTCTTTGAGATTGGCTTACCTGCAACTCCAGGCTGCATACAAGCTATTGATCTAGGACTGATCTCATGTATATCGCCTTTATCAGTAGAAGTGGGAGTGATATTTGAATTTCCACCATTAGTGTTTGGGCTTGAAGGTGTTTGAGGGGGTTCTGTATGTGTAGGAATTCCTTTGTTCTTTGTTGGAAGTTCACTACTTGAAATTTTGAACTGTTATTTATCGAATGCAAAATCGGTTCCAAATGTTTCATAGTATGAATATGTCATAAAAGTATCCTAGTATGATGAGTGCATCTCTGCAGCATGGAAAGCTTCTTTCCCAAATGAATCATCATCTCCAGCTCTAGGAAGATTTGTGTGATTCGTGCAACCTATTCTCAATTCTTCCATTCTCTCATACCATTGCCAGGTAAAAGGCTCTGCTCCTGTTCTATCTTCAGCATATTTTTCGTCCTTGAATTTAGCCTGAAGCTTGTCCCATTTGTTCTTCAACCGCCTCAAATCAACCAAACCTGGCACTATGGGAGTCAATCTTTCTAAGATTTCCTTTCATTGGGAATTAGAAAGATTGATGTTATCATTGTTATATGCCTTGAAAGCGCATAAATATGGGGGTGTACAGATGCATTCAAACACGAGGCTCATGAGACAATAGAACAATGCTAATAATATGTTAGGAAAATTGGAAGATAGCATCCCTACCAATGATTTACGTACAATGCTCTAGCTAGAGATGGAAATTTATAGTTTTTTCCCCAAAGAACATAGTCACGATTCGTCAAGTGCATCATTACATAGATCACAGAGAGAGCTTTTTAACACAACAACTTTCATCTAAGACAGGGCTCTTGGATCAAAAGTTATGATCAAAATTGTATTAATAAAATCTGATCTTTCTGACGATAAATCTGACATTTTTTCTGACGAATCTGATGACGAAAAGTCCGGCGAAAAATCTGACACATGTTCTGACGAAATTTTTGACGCATCTTCTGATGGATGTTCTGACGCATGTTATGACGAATGTCCTGACGCATGACAAATATTTTGATCCACTTTGAACTCATTGTTCTCCATCATCCTAGTTTCAAATCAGGCCAAATTGTTTCCGGCATATTCCCAAAAGTTTTCCCTGTTAGTCTTCTCAAAAATTAGCAAAAATTGTTTAATATAAATCGAGATATTCTCATCTGAGTGTGCTAGGGAAGGGCACTGGCCAAACTTTCTGTCCAATTTGAACCATATTTTCTCAGTCATCCTAGATCCAAATTGAGCTAAATTTTTTCCTACATGTCACAACAAGTTTTCTCTGATTTCACTTTAAAAAATAATGTGAAAATAATCAGTATAACTTGAAATATCATCATTTGAGTGTGCATACCTTTATTGTCTCAGGATATGGTCCAATAATGCACTAATGGCATTATCCAACCATTCTAGTGGATTTTCGGTTTGATTTTGGCACCAATGTGTCAGAATTCAAATCCATAACTACTAATGCTTGGGATTTTTCCACAAGAAACATAATTTTGACTTACTTGCCCTGCTTCAAAGTTTGTCCTTCTAGCACAAACTGTTGTGGAATCCGATCTGCTTCTTGTTCTCTTTGGCTCATTTTCAACAGCAAGTGCTTGAATTACAGGGGCAGATATTGATTCGGTCATTTTCTTTGGTTTTCTTGGCTGAAATTCCTTTTCATGCCTTGGAGGAACAAAGGCTTTCGAATGATCTGAAGCTCTTGTCATGCTATCATGCCTAGGATCTAGAAGACAATCAAGAATGAAGGCAATCAGCTTTCTGCCATGAAATCCCCATTCCAAAGGCCGAAATATGAAATTGAATTTAGCAACATCACCAGAATATAGGAAAATTGCAGGAAGGCCAAAATAGGAGGCGAAAAACATTCCGGCAGGGGTTAAACTTAACTGATGTAACCCGATGGGAAACGGCCCATCCGCCAGTTAGGCCAAAATTTGTCTCTCGGACAATAAAAGGTGAGAGTGGGTTTTCCCCACTCTCACCACCCACTCTCACCTCCCTCTCGCACCTCTCACTATCTCTAATCATATCTCCCACAAAAAAAACTATCATGTGGGAGCTCTCTCTCTCTCTCTCTCTCTCTCTCTCTCTCTCTCTCTCTCTCTCTCTCTCTCTCTCTCTCTCTCTCTCTCTCTCTCTCTCTCTCTCTCTCTCTCTCTCTCTCTCTCTCTCTCTCTCTCTCTCTCTCTCTCTCTCTCTCTCTCTCTTAGGTGCTTTGAGTTTATCCTTGGGATCTTTGGCTTGTGCTCTGACGTAAAAATACATCTCTCTCTCTCTCTCTCTCTCTCTCTCTCTCTCTCTCTCTCTCTCTCTCTCTCTCTCTCTCTCTCTCTCTCTCTCTCTCTCTCTCTCTCTCTCTCTCTCTCTATCTATAAAGGCATCAAAGCTGACTTCCGTCTGGTAAATCCTCAAGCCCGTTAGGTTTTGTTAGAGATGGCAAGTCAGAAAGGGACGAGGCATCTGGCAGGCCAGAAATGGCCAAAACAGGCCAGAAAAAGGGCCCGCTGACAAGATCTGCAGCCGGATCACCAGTTCCGGACTCTGTCACAGAACCCCCTGTTCCGGAATCACATGCCACCGGACCCATAAACCCTGGAACCCATGAATCAGAAAAAGGAGATGGTACATCGGATGGTAACAGAGGATTGTTGCAGGAAATGATGGAGGCAATGCAAGGCAGCATGAAAACCATGCTATTGGATTTCAAAAAGGAATTCATGAGAGAGTTTATGGGAACAGTAATGCAAGATATGTTAAGGGAATTGAAACAATCTCTGGCAGTAGACTTCAAACAAGAACTGGAGAGAATCAAACAGGAAAATGAAGTGATGATACGAAAATTAAGGGAGGATATGGATTCAATGCAAAAAGAAGCTATGTGTGTGCAGCAAGGGAAAAACGAAATTGATGGAGAGGAGAATGTGGAATCCACTGCCATTCAGGAACTGCAGCAGCAACTAACAAGCTTCATAGAAGAGCAAGACAGGAGGAATAGAGCATTAAATCTCAGGTTAATTGGGTTACCAGAAGAAAATAATGAGCAAACAAAAAAGGTTGTGGAAAATTTTCTGGAAACAAGAATGCAGATTGCTTCTGCTGGGATAACAGAGGCCTTTCGAGTAGGCAAAAAGGCAGATTGGAATCGCCACATAGTCATAAAGTTTCGAGAGAAGGAAGATAGATTGAATGTGCTCAGAAAACGATCTGTTCTGAAAGGCCAGAGTGTTTGGATAAATGAAGACTTGACAAAAGAACAGTATCTGACCAAGAAAGAAGAACTGAAGAAGTTTAAAGAAGCAAAAAGTCAGAACAAACAAGTCTTTTGGAGACGAGGACGAGCTGTTGTAAATGAATAGGAGGAAGAGACCATCAGGATTGCTCACCAAGGTACGTAGTATGTCTGTTGTTCTTCAGCAAATAGATTTGATTTGTTTTGTAGAAACTTGGGAGCATGAGCAGTATGATACTCCCGATATAGTTGGGTTTCATAAAATTTCATCAGTTTGGAATGCAATAGGAGATACAAGCTATAGAGGCAATGGAGGAATAGTCTGTTATGCTAGGGAGGAGATTTCTCACAGAATCAGAGAGATTAAAATGAACTCCCAACAGTACTTGTGGATAGAGATTGTGGGCCAGAAACCAGTATACATTGCCAGTTGCTATTATGCACCGATTCACAAAAAAGCATATGATAATAGAGATGCTGACCGGACAGATCCGTTATTCCAACTAGAACAGGACATCCTTCAATTTTCAGAAAAGGGAGAGGTAATAGTGATGGGAGATTTCAATGGCAGGACATCTAACAGGCAAGCGGCAGTTCTAAAACAAGAAGGCGATCCACTTTGGATGGATGAAATGGACGAAGAAGATAATAAGATTGCTGGCTGGCTCAGAAGATAAAGCTTATACAACACAAATGGGCAAATATTTGCTGGACATGTGCAGCGGTTTAGAGCTGAGAATTCTGAATGGGCTGGACAGATTCCCGGGATCAAGAAAATGTACTTGCAGGGGTAAAAGTGTAGTTGATTATGTTATCTGTGGGGAAGATACAGTTAGAAGAATAAAATCCTTGCATGTTTGGGATCAACAACCCGAATCTGACCATGTACCCGTGTCATTTCATCTGACTATGGATATATGTCCAGGGAAAAATCAGCAAGACCGCAAGTATAGTATTAGATTAGACCGCAAAAGATCAAGTAAATACAAGGAGATTTGCGAGTCAAGATTATATGAATTGAGAGATGTGCAGAATGTATCAGAACTAGATAGTCTTATCCAGAACATCTTATTAGACTCAGCTAAGAAAGTCTTTGCTCATGGGAGGAAAGCGAAAGGAATGCCCTGTAATAGTTGGTTTGACAAAGAATGTAAGGACAAACGAAAGCAATATTTGATGGCATGTGAGGAGAATAGGAAGCATGAAAAGAAAACCTATGTTGCCTTAATCAGAAGGAAAAAGAGGGAATTCCTCAGGTGTAGACAAGAACAGCACGCTATAGATCTGATCAGGGAGCCCAAAGCATTTTGGAATAGATTGAAAAAGAAATCACCAGAGAACTTTGAGATTGGAGCAATGGAATTATTCCGCCATGTGCAGAAGCTGTATCAGCAGGACGATATAGAAGCAACAATACGAATGGAGCAGCCAACACTTGTGCAGTTCATCACTGAGGAGGATGTGATAAAAGGACTAAGTAAACTCTCTAATGGCAAAGCAACACAAATGATTTGGTGGCAGAAATGTTGAAATGGGCAGGGGATGGGTTCATAATGCCTATCACACAGGTGTTAAATGCTGCAATAAGGGATGGTTTTCCCGAAACATGGCAAGTAAACCGGGTTGTCCCCATACACAAAGGAGGAGACAAGACAGACATCAACAATTACAGGACGATTCTGGTTGGTAGTATTTTTTCTAAACTTTTTGCATCTATCTTAGAATCCAAGTTAAATGAATGGACGGAGAAGAAGGATTTGCAGGCTAAGGGACAGGCTGGTTTCAGACCTAAGAGGTCTACAATAGATCATTTGGTGCACTCAGAGCCATTATGGATGCAGTCAAAGGTAAGAAAAAACCTTTATACTTGATCTTTGTAGATTTTAGTAAAGCTTTTGACTTGGTGCCTAGGGAGCACTTGTGGGAAAGAATGAAACAACTAAACATCCCAGTTGAATATCGTGATGCAACAAAAAGAATATATGAGAAGGTAATTGTGGAGCTGTCTTTTCCTCTTAATACTGAATGTAATACTCAAGCTATGAGTAATGTAGGGGTGAAGCAGGGTTGTCCACTATCCTCCACGTTATTCGGTCTCTTTATAGATGGACTGGAGAGGTGTATTCTAGACAATGGAGGCACAGGAGTGAATATAGCTGGATATATCCTTGCTCTTCTTTTATACGCAGATGATGTTGTACTTTGTTCAAAGGAAAAAGCAGGGATCCAGAGACACCTTAAAGTGCTGGAAGACTTTTGTGATGCAACAGGCATGAGGGTGAATATGTCCAAAACCAAGATCATGACAGTTGGGTCTCGGCGGAATTATAGGGGAGAGCTAATAGCATCCACGGATAGCTATAAATATCTTGGGCTCATAATAGATAAGACTTTTAGATGGAACAAATGTATTGAGCAGCGAACAAATGGAGGTTTGAAGGCATTGTATGCCATGCAACGAAGTTGTGGGAAGGCCTTTGTTCAGAATTTGAATATGAAGAGAATGCTCTATAAAGTATTGGTCCAATCAGTTGTTCTATACGGCTGCGAAGTCTGGGGGCCAGGTCTGCCTAATTGCCTATGGGAACAAATAGAGAAGATACAGAAACGGTTTTTGTGTACGGAATTAGGTGTGAAGACTCAAACCCCGTACCATATGATGCTTGCTGAGTGTGGAATGATCCCTCTAGAAGGTGAAGCGCTCGTTCAAACCCTCATTTATTTGAAAGAGACGCAGGAATTAGACGAAGATAGGCTGCCCCACTTGGCTATGCTTGAAAGTAAAGAAAGAGGCTGGTATAAAAATATAGCAGGATGGCTTACAAAATGGGGTATGAAACTAGAGGAGTGTCCTAGAACAGAAATCCGAGCATGGGTAATACAGGGACTTCAATTGGCAATCTGGAAAGACCCAAAAACAAAAATGGCAGAATATCGTTTAGGCATGAATCCGAGACTCCAAAAGGCCAATTATGTGGATAGTGATATGTCTTTGGCCAAACGCAGGGCAATAGCACGCCTGAGATTAAGCTCTCATCGATTGCACATAGAAGAGGGGAGATGGAAAAAAATTCCCAGGGCATATAGAACATGCATAGAAGATGAATCACATGCGCTTTTACGATGCCCAGTGTATGAAGGTTTGCGTAAGAGGTATGGGATTGAAGGGGTGGATACCCTAGATATTTTGTTTCATATGTCACCTTCGACCTTGGGTAATTTTATCCTAGATATGCTTGAGATGAGAAGACTGCATATAGCTAGCATAGATTCATTATTGCAAAGTAATGACAGAGAGAGTGAGCTAGGTGAATGTAGCGATTGTGCTTCTATCTGTGGAAGCATATCGGAAAGCTGGTTTGATGTTTAAAAGTTTATACTGAACGTCTGATAGACCTGATGGTCTCAGTAGACGTAATAATACAACATTTCATTTCATTTCTCTCTCTCTCTCTCTCTCTCTCTCTCTCTCTCTCTCTCTCTCTCTCTCTCTCTCTCTCTCTCTCTCTCTCTCTCTCTCTCTCTCTCTCTCTCTCTCTCTCTCTCTCTCTCTCTCTCTCTCTCTCTCTCTCTCTCTCTCTCTCTCTCTCTCGTGTCGGCCACATGCTTTCCAAAATACCCATCTCTCATCCTATACAACTCCTCTTAGAATTATACATATTTTTTTTGGGGAGGAGAGGAGAGAAGGCTACCTCTTGAGGTCTAACAGCGTCGGTTAGATCTAGACAAGTTTGGAATGCTTTTTTTATGTTTTTATAGCTTTTATGTTTTTTCCTGAATGAAATACCCTATATACATGCACTTAATCTATTTGCAACCACAAATTCTCTTAAATGTATGCACTGGTTCAACCTAGGTGCAACTTAGTCTGTTTGTGACAGGGAATTTAAACTTACAGAGTGGAATGTGATGTAATCTAGTTCACAGTGAGCTTTTGATAAACAATTTACCTTCAAATTTCGTTATCACCTTGTTGTTTTACCTTACTTTGAAAGTTGAGTGCAAAGTAAAGTCAGATATGTCACCAAGGGTCGGATTTTCATTCATCTCAATATCACACAATCATAAAACAAATTCCCAAGCTCTATAGTCTTGAGTGCAGGATCAAAATATACTTCAAAATGGCAAATAAGTTGGCAGCATCAGGTAATCCATCGATTATGGAAGGTAGATTCAAGCAAGAGTCATTTAAAACCGGTCTTAAAATGAGCAATCTTGATCAATTCTCACGCCCAAAGCCCTCAAAAGTTCTCTATGAACAATTCCCTTTTTCAAAATGCTTTGTTCCGGTTTGTTCTCAGCAAAATCGACTGAATTCTTTGTTCTTTTCCTTAATTTGAGTGTTCTTGGCATGTGTAAAATCTATTCGGGAGTGTTTGGCAATGATTAAGTGGCTAATTCGCTGAGAAAATCTCTATCTTGGCCTGACAGAGTTTTAGGGTTCTTGAAATTTTGAAACCAAATATCCCACAGGCGTTTTCTTTTCTGGCAGCATAGGTATAAATAGACAACTCTGACGTGTAATATTAATAATTACGTGCTGTGTCCACGTGATGTCTGGCCCGTTGCCAGCTCACATGCCTGGAGGCACCACGTGTGTGTGTGGGGAGAGACCGGATGGGATGAGTGACTAGGGGTGGGGGGTAGATAGATTTTTTTTTTTTATTTCTTGAACCTTGGCACGATTCCCAAGAACCCTAAAATGAAGGTCAATATGCGCTCTTTTTTGAAAATTCTTTTTTGCACATAGAATCTTTTTTTATGCTCTATGACATGGAGGAATCTTTCTTGCAAAAGGAATATTTGGTTTTTTCAACTCAAAATGGGGCAAAATATGATGAAGTGGCAAGTTGGTATGGTGAGTTGGCAAATGGAGGATGACATGCCAACATGGGATGATGATGTGTCAAACAAGTTGGCAAAATGTCTTTTTTCTAGTCAAAACTTTTGATGACATGGAAATGATGTGTGTGACGCGTGTGTGATGATGTGGAGGCATTAGTGATGAGGTGACACAATGTGATGTTGACATGTTCCCCTAAGTGTCAAAATGACTTCACTTAGGTCAAATTTTTTGAAAGAATAAGTTCTAATGAAGGCGACATGTGTGTGATGACTTGGCAATGGTGGTGATGTGGATGGTGATTTGGCAATTTTGGGTGGTGACATGGATCAATTTGGCACTAGTGCACATGAACTTGCAACTTTTGTGTAATAACTTGATTGTTTGACTATTTCATGTTTCCCTTGGGAATTTGTGCACTTTCTCTCTCTACTTTGACTTTTAGAGAGAGAATATGATTTAGGATCATGAGAGAGGCCAAAATGAGTGGAATTTTTTGCTTTTTCAAGATGGTGGTGGCATGATGAGTGTGATTGATGCATGAGGTGACAAGTTTTGACTAGAGAAAAGGCTATTTGCCAAATTTGCTAAGGGATAAGAAGGAGAGACATGGAACATGAGGCAAGTGGGGTGTTTTTGAATAGGAGCAAGGTGATGAACCTAGAGATGAATCAAATGAAGTAGTGCTTATGCCAAGAACTCAAGACTAGCCACATACCAAGACAACTTGAGGGGTCTTCCAAACTTCAAATTCTAGCTTGTTTTGCTTGAATCCTACTTCCTTGCTTTGCTTGTGTGATCTTCCATGAATGTCCTCACCTAGGCTCTTCAAGCAAGTGCCTACTTGTGATCTTCATGAATGAGAGTCTTCAAATCTGCAGCTTTTACATTCAAATACTCAAGTCAAAATGTCATTGTGTGCAATGCTCTGCTATGCTGCCATAGCATGGCAGCACCACGTTATCATTTGACCATGCATCTGGAGTTGCAGAGACATTAGCACTGGCCCATGACCTTATGAAGAGTTTTGAATTTGTTGGCTTTTGCATACCTATATTCTATCTATCAATTAAACTAGTAACGGTGCCCGGCGTTGCCGGGCGTAAATACTTTTTTTATATAGGTAGCCATGGAGTTGTAGATATCTATTCAGCGTCTTAGTATTTTAAAAATGAAATGGGAGAAGGGAGATGATGTTAGGTAGTATTAGAACGAAATTACTATATGTTCTTACGCATTACAATGGTTTCTAGATTTCATAAGGATATGATTATTACCTATTTCGTCAAATTATATTGATCAAATAGCTTTGTATCACTAATATTTCACATGTTGGCAACTATAGCTATCTTGGAGCATCTACCCAGTTTGTAGATGAGCAAGGGCATGCTTTAACATTCGCATAAAGAACTTGCATGAAATAGCATAACAACCTGAAAGGGCAAATCCTTTGCTCTAGTTTCTCTATACTATTATATTCTATTCATGAGAGCAAGACGCCACTGTGCATTTTATCAATTGGCCAAATGTACGATGTCATCAACTGGAACATGCAAGATACATCATCATACAATATATAGTGTCATTACCTGGATATGCTCGAGTTTGACAACAGGTGCAAGAACTTCGCTTTCGTAGAAAGAGATTGCCAAGACGCATAATATACTTTTTAATGTCCATATATTAGAAAACTCCAACATCCTAAATGTGTTTGTTCTTAAGCACATGGTGAATGATGTCTTTTTTGTTGATAATATTACTTTGAACATTTGAAAATTAAAGGTTAAGGAAGCATTATGACAAAAGATAAGTTTTTTTATTAGAAAATAGATGTAATATAGATGAATAAATGAATTTATATGGAGTAAATGGGGACATACAGAACATGGTATAGAGGCATGGAACATGGACGTTTGGAGCATATTTTGATACCAAGAAGATATTAGGCAAAACTGGAGAAACTCTATCTAATTGAACCATTTCTATCACTCCTATCAGAAACATAAGGAAATCCACATGTATTGGAAAACATGCAAGCATCTTCCCTTTTCTCTATGATATTCTTGAATAGGTCTCCTATACAACTTGCAATTGTGAAAGATAATTAGGTTTCTTTTAAAGTCAGTTATCAACAAAGGTTTTAATATGTTTATTCAAACTATAGTAGATATAAATATTCAAGTTGCAAAAAGTTGCAACATGCATATTGTTTATCTCCTTCGAAGCTTTTTACGTTGTTATGAGGTCTGCCAAGTCATGCTTGTGTTAGCAACAGTCACGATTTGCTAGTGTCAGTCCAAAGCAAGCAGAACTTGTGGATGAGAACTTCAATTTAACACAAAGTGCTTTAGAGAATCTCAAATAGCATAGGCATAATAAGACATTTATAAGCATTAATAGTGCACGTATTCAAAGATGGAATATCCAAAACATGCGTACTCACAGTTTTAACACAAAATGATATGTAATCTGTAAAGGATAGGCTACAAAATGATATGCCATTTGTAAAGGATAGGCTACGATTGAATTCAATTCATGTGAAGATAGAATTTGCTCCAAGCAAGTGTGTTGTCATTGTTGCAAAACAAAGCCAATAGCAGCTACTTGACAAATAAATAAAGTTCAGACCATTGAGCAAATCAATGATTGTTCATTCTTTTTGTTTCGTGCTCTTTGCTTTCAGCAAAGAATAAAATGAAAGAATTAGACAAAGCAGATATTTCAGGAGTCATCTTATTTCCAATACCTTGCTAAACGAATGTGTGTTGCATGGCTGCTATTCTGTCTTGGTAAAAACAACATATATGCTTTGTTGCAGCTTTGTAGTGACTTGCAATGATCAACAAATTAGGTAGGAAAAACTTTTGAGTTTGACATGCGCTTTATATGCATGTTCCTTCTTTATGCAGATGCACTCTTGAAACACGCAGATACAACAACCAAAATCAGATCGGGGATAAGTACAAATTAATAAGTTAATGCAAGGGACTTAGCTGGTCTAAACAGGTTATGCTAGACAACATGAAGAAAATGCATATGAAAATGCATGATGTATATGAAGATGTGGTATAGAGAGAGAAGGTTCGACTATGTGTAGTGAACTTTAAGCTTTATTATGGACTATGATAATGCGTTGCAGATGCAGACGTGTGGGTTTGGATGTAGATATGTGAGTTTGGATGTTTGAATTGTTCTTGTGTATTTCGATGATGAAGTAGGATCTCATAGTATTTCCTATTATAGAAACTCTATTATATCCAATTCTATTCTATTATAAAGACATAGGCATATGTTATGTAATACATTGTGGAGACATTGATTGCACTAAATGGTCTCCTCTCTTAGGTTCAATGTCCAAGTAAATTACAAATCAACTCAAGATAAGTCTTGTTTAACGTAGTACAATCACACAATGTGCATACATTTGTTCATCATGCTTAGTCTTTATATAGTTGCTGGAGACGGTCGCATGCTAAGTGACATTCTCATGCAACAAAAAAAATGTATATTGAATTCTCCACACATAGTATTGCATACACTATTGAGTAAGATAATGGGAGCAATGACCTAATGGCCGATACACATTAAGGAGGAAGAATGTTCTGCATGTCAACAGTTAAATTTTTTTCAAATAAGAGAACTGAAAAGAAAATGTCTCAAACATACAAAAAGCAGGAAACCAGGACCTCAATGCATAAATTGGCTCATGTTATTAGAAAAAAATGCGTCTATAACGTCACAATTACTCATAAATATGAACCTCAGCTCTTGATATTTGAAACATGGATAAATTATACCAAGAGGCCCATCTTGTCACCGAAAAGTGAGCATCACATCCAATATTGTATGCATCATGTACAAAAAGATTCTTTGATATGTATGTTTGTACTAAAAAAGCTAATAACTTCCTGAGACCAGCACATTTTTGCAAAGTAATGCCATTAGCTTCTTCCTATCAACTCTACTTGTGCTCTTATAAAATCCTCCTGAGAACATAGCAAAAAGACATTAGTTGGCAACTGCCAACAAAAAAACCATTGGACCATGACACCTCTGAAGGACTCCAATTACCATGTTAAAGTATGGTAAAATTTGATGGATTGCTAAATAGCAGACAATATTTAATGAAATGAACAAATCAATTCCTCATTTGCTAAATAGCAGACAATATTTAATGAAATGAACAAATAATTTTCCTCATTTTTAACAATTTTACAACATCCAAAATATCAATGCTCCCGTTGCATATTATTGTGGCAGCACTAATACAAAAATACGAAGTTCATTGTCACTATCAGAAGTCAACTTACTCATTTCATTTGATGCATTAGTTGTAAAGCAAGTCCCTGGATGTATTGCTTATTTTACCAATTTCACATGACCAGCAGCTGAAATATCCATGTTATCCTTGCAAAGTGTTGTGGCAGCACTTCCGCCTAAAATATAAAGAGCATTGTCACTATCAAATCTCCCTACTCACTTCATTTCATGCATCTCATTACCTGTAAAGCAAGTCCCTGAAATGTAAAAGCCGTAGAAAGTACATGCCCTTCGTATGCAAGGGTTTTGAGATATAGACAGTTTAGAGTGCCTGACAGTTTTTGGATCCTGTTAGTTGCATTCCTCAAAACCTCAGATCCATGGTAGAAACTTTAGATTTGAGAACATGAACATATCTATAGAGATGAAGGTTAAAGTTATAACTTAAAAGTAGCATTGTAAATGAGACCTATTTAGAGTTGTTATGCTAGATTCATAGTCCGAAAGACATACAAAAGCAGAGTCAATATCTTAAAAATGACGTTGGGAACATGGCATGGTCAAAATTAAAAGTAACGTTGTAAGTGAGACCTATTTACAGTTGTTACGATAGAGTCACAGTCTGGAAGACATGCAAAGCAGAGTCAATATCTCAAGAATGAGTGCACACATAACGGTCTGAATAATAGAAAATCCCAAACCGTGTATGCTATGACACCATCCAGATAACATAGGATATCTTAGATGAATAAGAGAAACACATCTAGCAAACTTGTCTCGAGAAACACATTGATAAATCAAGGACATTCATCATCTTTGGGATAGAAGCTATATTTTGTTTACAGTGTCGTGCATCCTAGCAAAAAGTAGATCTAAATACAATCTTATGTGCTGGAAATAATATGGACAATCTTAGATATCATGGAGATGCTAGACTATTTATCCAAGTTCTGTAGTTCACAATACTCTCGATACACTTTACAGTATGTGGCCATCTTTCCAATAAGAGGCAATTGTAATGAGCCTTGATAGATTAGAGAGATTGAGGTTCCAGCCAGCATCTAATAACATCTAGGAAATGATGCTCAGAAGAGAAACAACTTAAGATGAGAGATTGGAAGAAATTGCAATTCGTAACATGTGACCATCTTTTCATGAGAGGCAATTATAATGACTCCTGATAAATTAGAGGGACTGAGGTTCCAGCCAACATCTAACATCATCTAGCAAATGATGCTTGGAAGAGAAGACAGCTTAAAAGTAGAAATTGAAAGAAATTGCAATGCGTACCATAAGCATAGCATGAACACAACAATATAAACTTACTCAACACTGCATTGGACAAAGTATATTCAGCTTCAATGTTGCACACCTTGCATTCATTATAAGCAAACGGTAGGACCTGGGTGAAGCACCAAAGTAACGTGGAACAAACATGTTGAAAATGCAGATAAAATACCCATTCAATCAAATTCGCTCACCTGATGTCAAACTTGGCCTGTCTGCGTGATTGCTACAAATGAGATTGTTCTGTTAGAGAAGAGTTCAGTTTGAACTGATGCAATAAAATGGAGGCTGAATATTATGCATACAAAAATCTAAGTTTGAAGCTCCACATCTTCAACGACAATGTTCTGATGGAAAAACATTTAGCAATATTCTGATGGAAAAATATTTGGAGCAATAGGATCTGCAAGGTTCAACAAATAGAAGAGCACAAACCATGGTGCAATCAATATGTAAAAATCCAACATTCAAAGCTGATCTACCTTAAGCCCTGCTAATAATCAAACAGATTAGAGAGCCTGCACTCACACGCAAAGCAAATTCTTGGTCTCTCACTAAAGTTCTCTAAAGAATTTAACTCCGTGATGATGCGATGGATATTATTGAGCATGAACAAATGCCCATTAGATAAATAGAGCACAAAGGATTCTATCATACATTAGTAAATAAATAGAAGCTGCAAGCGGCCAAATAACAATTAGAAGATTTAGCTTGACCTTGTGAGGCTTTTAATCCTATTAAGGAAAAACAAAACATCTAGTAATGCAAAGCTTCTTATTACCAGATCGATTTGACCCCTGCCAACTGGTGCAGCGAGATCAAGATAGAACACTAATCTAAATCCGTATGAAGCAGCAAAAGAAAATTATCACCTGATGCAATAGGTTTCAATGAAAGTAAAGACCAAGTTGAAAACCAAAGGTCTAAAACTCCAAATAGTTACTCCTACATGCTGTTTTGCCAGCGTTAACTACATAACAAAACACCGGTTTGTAAGATAAAAGAAGAAATGCAGCCATCTGACGTTGAAATTGCCTCAGGGCATCCAACATTTGATGGAAGTCAAAAACATGGTGACACAAATTCAGATCCACCTACTTGAAGAAGGAAATCAAATGCGAAATTAAAAAAATGATCCATATGGGCAACATGCATGCTTCGACGGCTGCAGCAGGAAGGGATAGTGCATCCGCCGAAGCCTCCGAATGGATAAGGCAAAGGAAATCCTATCAGTAAACATATCTCAACACTTACGTTCTTGTATAAAGCTTGTATCCAGTGCAAGCTCCTAGATAGTGCAAACTTAGCTCCTAGACTGTGCAAAAGTTCGTACACGAACAGATTAGGGCAAAGATCTCACTTGAAAAGCGAAGCTCACTAATCTCACTTGAAAGAGAACGAAATCTGAATCAAAGTTCATATGAACGAAATCTGAAACGAAATCAAATTTCATATGCCAATCTCACTTGAAAAACGAACTTGAACGAAGCGTTTTGTTGGCCGTCCACCGTCCATCCTCTGCCTTATCTCTTCTTTGCAGCATGCAGGCCTCCATCGCCACATGCACTCATACCTAATCCGGTTAGCCTTCAGCGTCGGAAAGCAAAATGAATCGTACTCCAATAAAAATTCGTGTTTTTTGGAAAATCGGATTTGTTTTTCAGACGACGAAAATCCCAAAACCTTAGGAAAATCAGCTAAGAAAAAAACCAAAAAAGTTTTTCTCCAGGCCGGAAAATCCAAATTTAAACAATAGATAACATGAAACAGTCACGTTTGAAAATGCCTATTCTGAAATTTTTAGAAGATATACATGCCACAGAGCAATAATGTTTGATCCCTGTTTACATCGGCTTTTGCATATCTATATTCTATCAATCAATTTTAGCAGAAAGCAAGCAATTTCAAAAAGAGAAGAGGCCAAAGTATCTGTCTTCCTGTGGTCTTGTTTCTTAATCAGCCAGAATAATAGAAGGGCACCTTGAAGCTGGCTCCTTTTAAATGCCCTGATTGCCTGTTTGATTCTAGCACAATTTATTGACACGTTTATAAAATCACAGAATGCATTACCTTTAGTATCACGCTGGCCATAAATACACAATAGAAAGTATGCAGTACTTGCAAGTATGATGCCCACAAATTGTCATTAAATAGTGTGCATGGCATACGGTTGGGTCAATGCTTGCTGATGCGGGGCGCTATCATTCATTGATACTTCTGATGCTAAGAAACATTTTGTACTTATAAACATGCTGATGCATGCATTCTTACAAAAGTCATGTGTTAATTCACAAAGCAAAATGTTAAGCTTAGTTTTAACATTATATTTATGAAGTTGAAGTTCCTTGAATTTAACGAAGGTGCATCTCTTGGACAGTTTACAATTATGTTCGATCTTGAGGTTTGTTAGATTTGATCTTGAGGTTTTGCCCCACCCAACACATGAGCCACATAGACAAAAGTTGTTCATCGACTCAATAGTTTTCAGAGAATTTATACAAAATAGAATGGTGCTTTTAAGTTGATGTTCTTAAAGAAGCATGTGCACCAAAGTAATTTTTGAATCATCATTTTCGGTGTGCTGGTGGAAGTTCGGGATAGAAGAGATAATCCATTGAGATATAATGTAAGGACATAAAGGAAAGATTGGTCTTAGAAACATCCTTTTTATCTCTAATCACAAGAAAAAGGGTAAGATAACTGTGAATTCTGCACAAGGTCTAGCTTGCAAATCCACCTCTCACAAAAGTATTGTCACCATGCGATATTGTTGAAAAGATGCCCATCATAGTCAGTTAATTGAATATGCAAAACATCTACAACTAATAGTGTCCTAGCCAATATTGAACTACACAAACATGTATTGTTGTTGTAGACCTGAGGCAAGTCGCAGATCAGGAACTTTAAATAATATTATCCTAGCTTAAGGAACTAAGACAGAGGAGAGGGAAATTTTGCCGAAATGCAGTTTGCAATGGGTTTTGACTGCACTAATAAATTAGTGATTGAATAAAATAAACCTATTAATTGGTGATAGAAGCTTAACCAGGTTGCTATGGAAAAAATTGTAGCTTTTTTATTCTAACCTTATATTTTGGCCACGATGCAGACTTTAGAAATTTAAAAACTATTACATGCATCATATGAATTGCAGTGTAGTTGTGGTCGTGCCCAAGTGTTAAATTGTGCCTAATCAATGTTCTTACGTGAATTGCAGTGTAGTTGTGGTTGTGCCCAAGTGTTAAATTGTGCCCAATCAATGTTTTTATGACACATGGGCATTTATTATTTTATGTTCGAAATAAAGCCAAGAATATTGACCATGGAGAATTTATGAATTTATTACAAAGTTTGAACCTATGAACAATGCTGTATAGATGTTTTCAACTCCGTTTTATCTATCTATACTTTTTACATTCTAATCCCTTGAGGGCCCTTAGCATTTAAGATCACACAAACTAATATGGACACTAGGGAGGATCATACAATCTACAATAATCATGAGATTCAAAAAGGTGAGATAAAATTAATACAATGAATTTGCCTAAATTTGTCCAACTAAGATACTACTTGCATTGTAAATATGACAAATTAAGGTACTAGCATTAATAAATGCTTTTGTCAACTTAAGATATTAGCAAGCATCTTTGCCTTTTACATTTTCTAACTTCTGCACCATCTTTATAAGTTTTTGGATCTATGCCCGACGAAAAGCCCAGCAACGCTGGGCACTTTTTCTAGTATATCATAAGGGTAAAAAGCAACGCTGGGCACTTTTTCTAGTATATCATAAGGGTAAAAAGGTGAACCTGAAGGGTCTTTACATACACGCGTGCCTTAAGAAAGCATGGACTAACATCATCGAATATGACCTAGGAACACATGCTAGTATTTTTGGTTCATACGTGCCTTAAGAAAGCATGGACTAACATCATCGAATATGACCTAGGAACACATGCTAGTATTTTTGGTTCATATATGACTCCACTTACCAGATGTAACCCTAGATCAAATTCAACAACACATGACAACTGAATTTGAGCCCATTATAGAACGTAGAAGTACTTGCTCCCCATACATTGCCACATGATGAGCTCGAACTGTATCTAAACTGTTTCAGCTCATACATCAATCAGAAGAGTTTTCGTCACTTGGCATCACTCAATTCAAATATTGCAGAAGAATTTTTGTTCCTCGAAACATTCGTTATATTTAGAGATTGCTTAACCCCTGGGCGGGAGCTAGAGAGGAAGAAAATCATGGACACCCAGGACCCCATTCTCGACGACGAGCTTTCTTTCCAGACACCGTCGGAACGCCAACAATACAGACGATACAGGTAAAGAATCTTCACGAGTCCCGGTAAATTTTAGTTATGTTTCCCTAAACCCTAAAGCTTAAACCCCATAACTTCATGACATCCATGTGAATGGCTTTCCTATAAACATCATTCGAAACAGACATGCATGCTGACCATGAAGGAAGTTAGACACTGAAGACCTACAAACAGCATAACGCTATGGGACAAATGCAATACTGGGAACTGTATGAACATGAATCTCATAGGGTCCCTGTTTGAAAACTGTTTGAAAATAGCTGCAAAGAACAGAAGCTGTAGTTCAAGTATTAAGCAGAGGCAGAAGAGTGCGATAAATAGAACGCAATAATGAGCAAGAAAACAGTCAAATGCATGCTGCTTCATTCATGATGCCAATGGCGAGGTCTTTTTAGCTCAAACTACTGAGTCTAAGGGTGTAATACACAGTTTGCTCCTCAGTGAATTGATACCTCATGTTTCTTCTGAGAGATCTGTGAGGAACAAAGTGATGAGACAAACAACTGGAAATCCTCAAGTGTAACAAATGATCTTTTATGTAGTATTAGATATGTGAGACGTTTCACAATTGGCATTTTATGTTGTCTATTTGGATATGTATGTTCTATAAAGATTTGTAACCTTAGAAATGTTTCTGGTTCCCAACATTGTTTTCTTAATTGCAAAACAGAAAGCGGCACTTAATTTCTGATTCACTCCTAGCAAAAGATACAAAGAGTGCATTTATTACTGAAGAGAGTCTCGTGCAAGAAGAAAGTCCTAATGCAGGGATTGATCAGAAAGATTATCCTTTGCATCTGAGCCCAGGCTGGAGTTCAGAGGTTGATTATAAAACAAGTTTAGCGAAACCAGGTCTGACACCATCCAAACAGAGGTTCGCACATGGAACTGCAGACACACCACCCAGGTCACAAAGTTTGGCAGTGAAAGCTGTGAAAGAGGTTATTTTTTAAAAGCTCTTGATTTTACTAACCCCTTAATAGTCATTTGATCCTAAACATAAGTTTCTTGCTGCCTGCAGGAGCAGGATGAATTTACTGATAGTGCAGAGCTATCCTTTGAACGTTTTGGGTTGACCTGGGATTCAGCAGTGCATGGTAAGAGAAAACAAATGCAATGATGCTCGTTTGCATCAGTTTTTAGTTACTTTAGGAAATTAGGCAAACAAATGGCAACTGTCCTGATGACAGATTTGATGGTTTGTAGGGTTTGTGTCTCCATCAGAGCTTATACAGCAATTTGAAGCTATATGTCGGGATCTTGCAGAGATGGTCAGGTCGGTTATCTTTATGCGATTTTATTTAATGTTCGTGTATGTATGTATGTTTTTTTTGTTTTTCTTAGAATAATTCCTGTTTCAAATGAAGGGACGAGGCAACAGATTGTCATCGCATCACAGAAGATAGGATCATGAGGCAGAAATCCCAAATTCTTTATTCAGAAGCGGCATCTTGGTGTCTTCTGTGGCATTTGTATGGCAAAGGTGCAATAGTCAATCTATTCTATCTCACTGGTTTTGTTTAGCGAAATACCCCTTGTAGTAACTATCAATGCTTACACTAATCTTATTTCTTGCTTTGCTTTGAACGCATCTTGTTGTCTTCTGTGGCATTTGTATGGCAAAGGTGCAATAGTCATTCTATTTTATCTCACTGTTTTTGTTTAACGAAATACCCCTTGTAGTAACTATCAATGCTTACACTAATCTTATTTCTTGCTTTGCTTTGAACGTGTTTGGTAGATGGTCATTTGAGGTGTACAAAACACCTATAAAGGTCTTTGCTGGTCTAAGAGTCAATTGCTGGAACAGATCACTTTTTTATGGAATGATCAAGTAAAGCTACATGCATAGAGACGAGAAACATATTTATCGTCATTGGTGGAAGACTGCTTGGGTCTATAAGACCAATACAAGTTTGATCAGCAAACAAGTAGGGGCAAATGGTATAAGCAATAAAAAAATAAAATAAACTCAAAATACTCTTTAGCAGCTGGAACAAAGTATAAGATTATATTCGTTGGGTCTAGTTATCTTTGCGTAAACTGCCAAGAAGCGAGAACATATAGTTTCTTAGAAGACCTAACTTGTCCTAATAAAAATCTATCTTAGCAGGTATGTTGTAAAAGTATTTATGATACAGTGTGTTGAATAGTTGCGTAGTCCAATTTAGTTTTGAATAATTTTCATAAATATTGAATGGTTTATAACATAAGGATCAGAATTTATAAAGATGAAAATGGACATGCTTACAGGCAGTGAGGAAATGGATTCTGAGGATGCATTTATGGTACGAGGTTTGTAATAATACATCCTTTTTTCATTAGTCAGATGAAAAACTTTTAGCCTCTATTGCAGTCTCCAGCTACATCATTTCAACAAGCATACAAGTTCATCAAGGCAGATCAGAATGCACAATTATGTTTGCGCATAGTTCACTGGCTTGAAGAGTTGTCTTCAAAAGAACTTGAGTTGGAGAAAAAGGTATTTAATTTTATACTTTTTGTTGATTATTCTATATTTTGTCAGTCATGTAGTCAAAAGAATGTGCAGCTTAGTTTGTAACTTTTAGGAGACATAGACTTTAGGAAAATATGACATGGCGTCCACAATCAGTTAACAAAACGTCCGCCACCAAAAAGCACATTACATGAAAGTAGGTCATGACTATAAGTAGTCATATGAGCTGACGTGGCATCATGCCACGTCACATTAGGGTTACATTAGGGTTTCCTTCTTCTAACACCCCTTCTGAATACTGTAACACATGAATGTAACAGCGGAACATCATATCAAGGGTTGACTTGTAACTTTTGCATGCCCAGCAGAAACTTCATCTGTTTAAGCCCTGAGCCTGTAAGTGGTTTAGTCATCCCATCAGCTAGTTGACTTGAAGTTATACAGTATTCCACATCCAAAGTAGACTGCTGCATTTGTTCCCTGACAAAGCACAGCTCAGTATCATGATGTTTAGTGGGATGATGGTACTGTTCATCCTTGAGAAGATCTATGGCTCCAGAATTATCCACTAACAGCTTAGCCTTTGAAATGGGAACTTTCAACTCTTGAAATAATTGTAATAACCACATCATTTCCTGCGTTCCTGTAACCAAGGCTTTTATCTCAGCTTCTGTGGTGCTAAGACTTACTGAAGTCTGCTTTTTAGATCCCCAAGTAATTGGACTAGCTCCAAGCATAGAGATGTATCCAGTATGTGACCGTCTGTAATCAAAATCGGTTCCAGCATGATCAGCATCCGTGTAAAACAGTAGATCCATATTGTCCTGTTTTCTATACACTAGACCTTCAGTCATAGTAGCTTTAAGATAAGCAAGTATTCGTTTTGCAGCTCGCCAATGATTTTGCTTGGGGGATTGCATGAACCTGCTTACTTGACTAACAGCAAAAGTAATGTCTGGCCTGGTAATATTGAGGTAGATCAAAGATCCAACAAGCTGTCTGAAGAGCGTAACATCACAAGAAGGTTCCTGAGAATTCAAAGTAAGTTTATTCCCCTGCTCATATGGACTGGAAGCATCTTTGGTATCTTCCATGTGAAACCGCAGTAATAAATCCTTGATGTATTTCGTTTGAGTGAGGTGAAGATATGTAGAGTGCTGCCAAACTTCAATTCCTAAACAAAAATGTAAAAGACCCAAGTCTGTAAGCTCAAAGGAATTACCAAGATCAGCCTTCAACTTCAATATTAGCTCCGTAGCATCTCCTGTGATGATAACATCATCAACATATAGAGTAAGAATACATGTCCGACCATCATGATACTTGTAATAAAGGCTAGGGTCCTTATGAGATCTCTGAAATCCTGCAGCTAACAGAAATGCATTGATTTTATGATTCCAGCACCTCGGAGCTTGCTTCAACCCATACAAACTTCGTTTGAGCTTGCAAACTAAGTGTTCTTGTCCTTGTTGAACAAAACCAGCAGGCTGTTCCATGTAAATGGTCTCCTTCAAATCCCCATTTAGGAATGCACTCTTAAAGTCCATTTGCCATATTGGCCATCCCTTGGCAGCTGCAAAAGCTAAGACTGCACGAATAGTGTCCATCCGAGCTACAGGGGCAAAAACATCGGTATAATCATAGCCAAACTTTTGATTATAACCTTTTGCGACTAAACGCGCCTTATGCTTAGCTACAGAGCCATCTGAATTGAATTTAGTGCGAAAAACCCATTTGCTGCCAATGACATTATGGTGGGATGGACGAGAAACCAAATCCCAGGTCTGCTGCTTAAGTAACATTGAAATTTCACTTTCCATGGCAGTAATCCATTCTTTATGCTTGGCTGCTTGTTTAAATGTTTGGGGATCTTGATGCTCTTGGTATTTAGCCATCAAAGCGAAATTGCATGTAACATTCTCTGGTGGTAAGCCAGCCAATCTCCTAGATCTTCTTGGAGATACCATAGGATCTGGAATAGCAGGAATAGATGCCAAAGAATAATCAGCATCCAAAGAATTTGAGGAAAAATCGCTCTCATATAGAGGAGAGGAAACTCCCTGGCCTACAAATGGAATGCCATGGTGATCATCTTCTGGAATTAGCAAATGTGTGGAATCATCAGCAGTGTCAACAGCAAGAGGTTGACTGTCGGATGCTGAATTCTGTTCATGAGCAGCAGACAATGAGGGTACATCAACAACATTAGCTGGTGTCACTGGTGTCAGGGGTCTTGAATTGGCATATTCAAAAAGATGATGCAGCAACTCAAGTTGAAATGAAGATATATCAGCCTTATCTTCCTTGTATTCGGCATCCTCAACAAATTGTACACTTCTGGAAACAAAGACTTGCTTGTTTTTAGGATCAAAAAATCTCCAGCCTTTATTGTTGAGAGAATATCCCACAAAAATACATTTAATGGCCCTGTCAGATAGTTTTCCAGCCTTTTTGAGTTTTTCCATAGGTATAGCAGCATAGGCAAGACAGCCAAAAATGCGAAGATGATCTACACGTGGTTTCTTACCATAAAATGCCTCAAAAGGTGTCATGTTTGGTAATGCCTTGGTGGGTGCCCTGTTTGCTATGTAAACTGCGGCATGAAGTGCTTCTCCCCAAAATTTCAAATTCAGATGTTTATATGTGAGCATCGACCGAACCAAATTCTGTAGAGATCGATGTTTTCGCTCAGCTACTCCATTTTGCGAGTGAGCAAAGGGCACAATCAATTGCCTATGAATGCCATTAGCTTGACAAAAAGCATCAAATTCCCCATTCACGTACTCAGTGCCATTTTCTGTCCGGAGCTCTTTAATTTTGCTGCCCATATGCTGCTGAATGAAAATAACAAAATCTTTGAAATAAGAGAATACCTGATTTTTAGTTTTCAATAGAAAGACCCAAGTGAATCTTGAAAAATCATCTACAACAATGAAAAAATATGCTGCTCCTCCATATGATATGACAGGCATATAACATAGATCAGAGTGAACAATTTCTAATGGTTTTTCTGCCCTGTCTTGTGCATGATCCGGATACGGTGCTTGAGGTTGCTTGGCAAGATGACAAGCTTCACATTCAATATACTTGGATGCTAAATTTGGCAGTCCTTCAACCATAGCCAACCGAGTCAACTCACCAATGGCTTGACCACCCATGTGAGCAAATCGTGCATGCCATAAACTCTCTGCAGTCATATCAGTAACAATGAAACTAGTGGCATATGACAGTGGCTGAGCATCCATAGTATATAATCCTGCTTTATTCAAGTGACCAGTCAAAAGAATCCCAAGTTGAGCAGGAGATAACAGTTCAAAAGGACTCTTCATGGTGATGTAAACTCTCTTATTGCCAAAAATAATGGTCATTCCTTGAAGATCAAATTGAGAAACAGAAAGCAAATTCGTGAGAAGAGTAGGAAGATAAGTGACATCTGGAACTTCAATAATAACACCATCATTGGACTTTAAATGAAGTTCCCCTTTGCTGAACGATTGACATGAATTACCATTGCCAACAGTAACTTGAACTGACTGATCAATCTGAGGATTAAGCAAGAGACTTTCATCTCCTATAAGATGCTTAGATGCTCCTGAATCTAGCATAAGAAATGGTGAGGGCATGCCACTATGGGTTGCAACATTGAGATTTGAAGTTCCAAGGATCAATGGAAGTTCTGGAGCATAACTAAGAAATTGCTCATCATCATGAGCAGCAGTAGTAACAGTCAAATCAAGATGAATACTCACCTCAAATGTTTTCTCAAAAACGTGCTCAATGTCAGGAATTATTTGAGTGTCATATGGCAAAGATAGGTCCTCCAAATTACCAGTAATGGCCATACCAAGATATTCATGAGAGAATAAAGGTGACAACACTGTTGACCCAGAGAATGCATGGTGTGTTGGTGTGGGAGTGGAAGTGGAAGTAGACGTAGAAGTCCCTGTTCTTGTAGATTCTAACCACTGCTTGAACTGTGGACATCTATTTCTGAAATGCCCAAGCAAAACAGATAATATTAGATCGATCCTTAACTGGCTTATCTCCTTAACTGGCTTATCTGGATGTTTGTATCTTTCTGTTTGCTTAAGTTTAGTAGCATCTGCCACAGCTAAATTTACCTGAGCTAACTGAAGTTGAGCTTGCTGTACCTTATTAGTATCTTCCAATTCTTCTTGAACAAGCAGATTCTGTACTTCTGTAAATGTAAATTGAACTCCCTTTTGTGAGCATGTCTTAATTGAGCCAATAATGTTTTGAAATCTGTCCCCCACACCTCTGAAGATCAAGATTATCAGATCTTGTTCATCAATCCTTCCTCCTGCTCCAATGAGTTGTTGCTTCAGGGATTTGAGTTTAGACAAGTAGGCTTGCACATTGTCACATGTTGCCAGCTTCAACTGCTCCATTTCCTGCTTGATTAGGGACTGTTTTGCAAGACCAGTGACTACACATGAAGATTTGAGATATTTCCAAGCTTCCATAAAAGTTTTGCACTCCTTGAGTTGCAATCTAATCTCAGAATCAACCAGAGATTTCAAATGATCCAAAGCTTCTTCATCTTCATCAGGATTTGTATCTGGATCCCATCCTGGCTTCAAGACCTTCTTTAACTTGAGGAGACCTAGATAAATCTCAAAAAATTCACTCCAGGAGACGTAATTGGAACCATCCAGTATTGGATTCTGAGTGATTTTCCATGGATCAGGTCCTCCCATGGCTTTGAGACAAGAAATACTAAATCTGACTGTGATTTAAGAAGAAACTGTAACAAGTCTGTCACCAGCTTGCACCAACAAAAAACTAGCCAAATCTTGCTGAAAAACTCGCCAGATCCAATCAAGATTGACGTCAATAGGAAGCTAAGGGCATTCTGCTCCAGATCCTAAAAGCACTCAGCAAAATTCGTAGTGGCAAGCAAGAATTTCTCCGACCCGCCTCTCAACATATCTTCCGTAAACATGGCTCTGATACCATTTTAGGAGACATAGACTTTAGGAAAATATGACATGGCGTCCACAATCAGTTAACAAAACGTCCGCCACCAAAAAGCACATTACATGAAAGTAGGTCATGACTATAAGTAGTCATATGAGCTGACGTGGCATCATGCCACGTCACATTAGGGTTACATTAGGGTTTCCTTCTTCTAACAGTAACTAATATGTTTGTCCACTTTTGAACATAAGCGCAAGGGCTGGTACGCAGGATCATATATTCATGGTCAAGGGGTATGGCACCAGACTCAGCATGCAATCAGGAAAAAGATTGGGCAAGCAACACTAGTTCATCATCTTGATCCAGATGCCCCTACTCGTGAAAATGCACGAATACATCCAGAAGATCAGGTTAGGATGTGTACCCATGCATATTCATTAAAAGGTTTACCTTATATAATTACCATTTCTTACAAGCAGAAGTTGGAAGAGAACCTTTTAGAGGATGTATGGAAACTTATTCGTGCTGGCCGGGTTAGGGAGGCTCAAGAGTTGTGTCGTGTTGCTGGCCAGGTAAGATAATGAAAGACTTGTCCAGCTATACATTATGCATGTTAACTAAATTTGTGTGGCTTAGGCATGGAGAGCTGCAAGTCTTGGTGGGTGTGCGGTGATGGGCTGTGCTCCATCTGTGGAGATGTGGCGGAGTCATGCAATGGATCGTGCCTTGCAGGCAGTTGAGCTTGAGAGTGGATTTGCTCACCAACGACGCCTTTGGAAATGGGCTTGCTTTTGTGCTTCTGAGGTACACCAAATCATGTCACCACTCATGCCCTTGAGGTTGTTGATTATGAAAAGATATTCAAGCTTCATATAAGAACGAATGCAAAGAAGATCCAGAAATACAGCCAAGTCTACAACATATAGGAGCATTCTTGTAGTTGAAAGTGCTAGTCAAACCAAATAAGAATGAAACAACTAAAACTTAGTGATAGTCTGTATCCTGAGTTCATTAACGCACGAAAAAACGCTGTGATTTTTTATACATGCATATGGTCCCCTTTCGTCTGTTGCCATTTTCTCAGTGCCCCTAGCCCGTCCTTTTCTTATTACTGGTTAATGGTGCTGGATCAAGTACGAAAGGACATAGCCTTGAGATCAGTTCTTTAATCCACCTATAACATAGACCAATAGACCAATAATAATGCTTTGAGGATATAGGGCTTGCTGTTGTATTCACCATTTTGATGGGGATTGATCACATGACAAGAATAATTTATATGAATATCTATAAAATCTTCTACCTCTTCTGTTAATATACTAGCAATAACTGAACATATAGACATTTGGATGCCAAAGATACTAGGTTGATCTTTCCATTTGCGACAACAATTTTTTTCGCCTAAAAGCTAGGCTTATGCATGCATGAACCTTGAATATATGCATTCTTTATCAGCTTGAGATTGTGGCTAGTCGTGCAGTTAGACCTAAGGTTGAGTGCTCTTAAGAGGATTGAGAATGTGTCATATGGATATAATTGAGTCGGAGGAGCGTTTCATTTTCACATGCCCAGCATTCTGGGGAAGATTCCATTGCCTCTTTGAGGAACCTACCTACCTCCCAAAATTCATTAGATTTGAGGACCAGAAATGTATAGCACTATTCCTCTATCGAATGACTGATCTGGGGAGAGAAATGATCCTACACAAAGGCAGATCACTCTCTTTTTCATTGAATGAGCTAACAGCAACAAATGGAGGTCATATTTTCTACCTGGGCCATCTAGCTCTACCCAAAAGGGGTATCCCGAGAAAATTAAAGCGAGCAACAAAGAAGAGACATAAACAGTTCTTTATAAGAGAAAACCGACATCACCTCATTCTTTTTCATTGTTCATAGTGTACTCGCATATACTATGAGAGCGAGAGCAATGAGGAAGAGAGAGAGCGTGAGGAGATTCGTATTGCTGAGAGCAGTGTTGAGAGCAAATTTTGGTGCAAGCAGGCAAAGATTACGTAACATTATGCTATGCAGCTGAAGTCAGATTTACCTTGAGGAAAGGTAAATATCAGTTCAATCTGTTGCAGAGGAGTTAGATCCCTGTATTTGACTGTAAAATGTGCCGGATCTTGCACTTTGAGTGAATCTTTCCAATTTTAATTGGATCCTGTAATTTGGGTTGGATTTGGGCCGCATATCTGTCATTTGGATTGGATCTGTGTTGATTTCTCTAATTAAATTGGATATCTATAATTTCAAGAAAGATGGCAGTATTTTATGATCCATGGAAGTTGACTCCCAATCCGATGCGTGATGGCTCCTGCAGGTTATTCTCAAGCCAGGATGGTCCGCCACAACTGATGCCAATCCTGCTCTTGTTGATGAGCAGGCTCTAGATCACTGTTGGCATTATTGTTCCTGATATAAGGCACCAGCTCTCTGGATTTGCACCACTCTGCCTATTACATCATAAGAGGACCTTATCTTTTCAGGCCTAACAGCAACTTATGAGGTTTTGTGACCAGATGGACGGCTCCCCAAAGAAAAGGAAACTTCATGATAGCAACAACTAAGAAAGTAGCAGCGAAAAGAAGCAAAAGAAGAGAAACAAGATAGGGTTTAAAATGGGCCAAATGCTAATGTTATTCCTTGGAACATCAAGGATGGTGACTGGATCAGCTTCCTTTGCCTTAGCATTTAACTTTTAGTATCTTGGAGGCTTTCACCCGCCTTTTCGTTTCTTTTTGTTGTGTCTCGAGATTTTGATAGACTAGCAATAGGTTTGAAAACTACAATGATATGAAAGGAATAAGCGACTAATCCAGTTTTGTAATGTCAGAAACTGGCTGAGAGTGGTGGTGGAAGGTATGAAACAGCTATTTTTGCTGCACAGGCTGCAAATCTGAAATGCATCTTGCCAGTTTGTAATGATTGGGAGGTAATGTGAGATGCTATTACTATTGTATCATTGCTTTTGTTTAGTTTATCAGTAGTATTTCCTTTCTTGATATATGTAAGTGAAATTCTGTACGACACCTTATAGTCAGCTTGTTGGGCCATTGTACGCTCGTGGTTGGATGTTCAAGTGGAGATGGAACTTGGTCATATTCAGGCCAATCAGAATGAATCTGCAGTTGATATGAGCATTGAAGCTAATTTGGGACCTGAGGCTTGGCCACAACCTGTTGTTGATCAACAGCCTCGTGATCTGTTGGGAGTATTTCAGAAACTTACTTCAAGGTTTATTGCTGTTTATTTTGTCATTTATGTGATATCAACAAGATATACCATCTTATTGAGTTCAACCCTGTCATAGCGACCTAGTACATGATAATGTCCGTAGAAGCTGTAAGGAGCAACATCGGTTGGTTCAGGTATATATTCAATATTTGGGTGACAGCGCTCTGCTTCTGCACCATAATATCCCTTTTAAGTATTTTGTATACCCTTTGGTTTTATAAACATGTGTGTATTGGCAGATGGATCTTGCACTTGGAAATATTCCTCATTTGCTCGACTTGCTAAAGTCCTGGGTGTTGCCGTCTCAAGATGGTGGAAATGTGGGCAGGTGCAATAACTGGATCTCCTTGATTTTTCTTCTTACTTAGAAGCCTTTTGCTTTTTATAATAAACTCCATATACCCTTCTCTTGCTTGAGCCTTTATAAATTCCTCTCAGTACCTTCTTCTCTTGATGCCTAAACAACTTTCTGTTTTTTGCAATCTTCTTTCCAAACAACAATCATTTATAGTACCTTAATACAAAGTATGTTCATGTTAAAAGTGACATGGATACAGTGATTTTAAATGCAGGCTTCTTCACATAAGAATGGATTCCCTTCTCTTTTATATCTAATATGCTTTGGATAATTTTATAGTAATAAAAACTTCCACAATTTGAAACAAAGGGATGCGATGTCTGTTGAAAGGCCGCCTTCAAGGTTGCCCAAAACTGGCCTGAATAGATGCAGACCTTTAAATTTAGGAACTGGTTGATGAAGAGATGTGGAGAAATGCACGTAAGGGTACATGCATAGTGTATTCTTTGGAAGTACTGTATTTTAACTTGTCACGCTTGTTGTGTCTTTAGGCCAGGTGGACATCCGCAAATGATACGATTTTCTGCACACCTAGTTCTGCTTCTGAGGTCCACTTTACCAGAAGATTTGAAGCAGCAGTTTAAAGAGAAGCTTTTTCTTATTGGCGACCTTGTGCTGAACACGTATTAGCATTCTCTTTTTATCAAACATCAGACGAATTAATTTGGACAATTGATATGTAGAAATGAAATGTTGCTACTTAAAATTACAGGTATGCAATTTATCTTTTTACTTGGGGAAAGGAAGAGCTTGTTGGAGCTTATGCCTCACAGCTTGCACCACATCTGTGCATTGAACTCTTTGTGCACATGATGGATCTTCGACAAAATGATAGGTACAAGAACTAAAAAACTTGTGAGGCTTTTCCTCGAGGCCATTTTAATATGTTTTTATTTATACAGCGACTTAGTGAAGCGCAAAGTTTTTTATGCTGCTATGGAGTATCTTCCCTATTTGTCTGAGGATTCTTCAGTTGGTTGCGTATCTAAAATTTTTGACAGGTATAGTAAATTTTTGTTTTCCTTGTTTGTTCTTGCATGCCCAGTTATACCTGGATTAAGAACAATGTCTGTGTATGTGCATTTCATCTGCTTTGTATATTCATGGGCAGATTTCTAGATCAGTCCCGTGAGGTCAAGCGTGCAATAAAAACTGTGAAGGATGAAGAACAAGCTGATTATCAACAACTGGCTTTGCAAAAGGCTAAGGCTGTTCAGTGGCTTTGTTTTACTCCACCTGCATCAATACCCAATGCAGATAGGCTAAAAGCGGAGTTACTTGCCCGTGCATTGAAGCATAGGTATATATATCCTCTCTGCGATGTACATTAATATACAGGTCATAGCTTCTGGAGCTTATTCATTGCTTCTGTGATTCAGCAATACCTTGTTCCGCGAGTTCTGTTTGGCATCACTATGGAGGAGCACAACGGTTCCTGTTGGTGCTCATGTATTGCTTGGCCATCTCGCAGAGCCTTTAAAACAAGAGTCTGAAGCCGTATTTGCACTTGATCAAGAGGGTTTGCAAGGAAGCTTCCAAGAGTTTGAGGACTGGGTATACATTCTACTGTTTCTCACTTTGAAAAATTTACCAGCTTGTGCAGAATTTGCGGTCTAACTGTGCTATGGAATATGTCAATGCTTGCATCCTTCTGCATAACTTTGATAACAGTCAACAAAGATTTGTCCATGATATGTGAAAGCTCTGCAGCTTGTTTGCCTGATAGGGTTGTGCTTAAAACACAAGATCTAATCATATTACACAGGACTGGCAGTAGGAATCCATGAGGGATAGGATCCAATATTTTAGATAGCAAGTTTGAGGCCATGAAAAACGTCAGTTGCCCCTGTCAGACATGGTGACAATATTGTGATAGTAGTGTGTAAAAAGACTTCTTACTGGATGATGGTTCTGCATTGCATCTTTCCGACGATGTTAATTTTCTCTGAGATGTTCTTGGTTTGAAATTCTCTTTCTAATATGGATACTGTGTCTACAGAGGGAGTTCTTTGCTTGTGATGCACTCTACCGTAACTGGTTAAAGAGTGAGGAAATTTCGTCTGTTGAGGAGGGGGTAAAAGCAGTATCAGCTGCCCAACAAGCTCTCGAGGCAACCCTTATGTTGTTGAATCGTATGTATACTTGTGAAATCATGCTTTCATATGCATTTATGCTGTTGGGAGAAAAAATACCTGAGCATTATTTCTGATACTCTCCTTCGCTCTTACTGCAAATAATCCATTAGGAAACAAGGGCATGTGGTTGGCATTGGACGCATCAAATGACCACCAGGATGATTCAGTTGAATGGCTGGAGATGAAGGTTACTGCTGTGGTACTATCAGCTGATGCATGCTTTTTGCCACCAGATGCAACTATATGTACTGCATTAACTGGTGCCTTCTACACTTGTGTGGAAGAAGTAATCACTAATCAAAGACAGCTATCTGTGAGTTCTTAATTTTGACCTGAGTTGCCCTTGTAGTTCAATTACATTCTCTCTCTTTCTTTGTTTCGTTGATATGGTATGCATACAATGCTTTGTTAGATATATGCTTGCATATTACCTTTTCACCATGATGCAAAATATACTTTGATCTTTTTTCGCTAAAGCACACCGACAGAGATAAATAAAGGCTAGCATTTGCCCTTGATACAATGGCAATACAAGCAAGGGGTCCATTTGTCCATCTATATGAAAGGCAGAGATGCTGCGCAGCAACTATGGTCTTTGCCTTATGTGCCTGTTAAATGTGAAGCTTTCCTATCTTGTTCATTATTAAACCAATTTGGGCTAAGGAATTTATGAATTCTTTGCTTATCTGTTTGTGCGCAATTCAATGTGTTTCATTTCTTATAAAATTTGTTTTATGATTTATGAAATTAACCACTTTTATGGGGACCTGCATTCCTTTCAGGTGAATGTAGTTATCAATACATACAATCCCAGCTTTGTGGATATATTTGTTCGTTGCTTAGCAATTGAGGGGGATGGGTTTGGATACACTGCACATGATGGTGGATTACTCAGCACTGTTGTTGTAGCTGGAATTAAAGGTAAGCTTTAGATGCAGTATTTTTATGTTATTTAAACTGGAAATCAGTTCTTTCTACAATCTGTACCAGGTGAGCTTCAGCATTTTCAAGTTGGTGTTATGCTGGAAGTTCTGCGCCTTGACGCATGGACCATAAACAGGGATGGTGCTAGGGAACCTGCAGATTATATTGTAAGAGGCCTTTGTCGTCGTTGCTGCCTGCCAGAGCTTGTTTTGAGATGCCTGCAGGTGGGCTTTCTTTTGAACTTCTATATATGTTTGTGTTCCTTACCTCGTTAAAACCATTCACGACTGCTACATCAGTAAAGGACAATTCTTTTGCTACTTAAATGAGCGTTTCCTGTATACATAAAAACATAAAAAGACAGTTTGGAACAGCATAATGACCACACTAAGGTGTGTTTGAACAGGATTGGCAAGAAAGCAATGGAAAAATGTTGAATGTGTATAAAACGGTTCCTAATTAGCGAGTTAGGTATAAAAATGCAAACACCATATCCTATCATGCTAACAGAAATAGGAATGCTACACATTGGAAGGGAAAGCCCTTTGCCAGTTTCTTTTGTACATAGTGAGGGTGTAAACTATGTCTACCAATAGGTTGCCTTTTATTGCACTGCAAGAATCCCAGCAAACTGGTTGGTAGCATCGCCTTGGATGATCTACCCTACAAATGCATTGGCTATCCGTGAGCTGGTTATAGCCGAGATGATTAGCAAGCTGTGGGCAAATGCTCAAGGAAAGCTGGACTATTATAGAAAAGACATTAATCCCATGGTCATGTATGTTCCACAACAATATCTTTTGGATAGCTTATCTGTTGCATCCAGACATCAGATTTGTAGGATGAGGGTTAGCTCCCATCGCCTACACAGTGAAGATGGTTTGGAATCCAGCGGTCCAAAAGAACGTGCAAGGTTGGAGGAAGTAGAGGATGCACAGCTCTTTTGATTGCATGTCCAGCTTATGAAACCATTAGAAGACAACATGATACAAAGCAAAACACTCAACTAATGTTTATATGTTTTTACAGATGCCCACCAAAAGTAGCATCTTCAATTAGAGATTTGTGGCAAGTAAGAGAGGCTCGTTTGAGTCATAACCTAGGCATTTAGTGTCCATATAAGTTTGTTTTGTAATTCTTTGCGTCTCCTAGATCACAAGATCTTTATAAGATTGTGAATATACTTATCTTTATATTTAGGATAGAAATCATTCAAATAACATCATCAGCCTTCCCTTCAAGGATGTCTTTATGAAATTTGTCTCATGTTTATGGATTAAAGACTCCTTTCTTCATCCTTCAGTTTCTTGTGAACAGTTTTTACTTCTAAAGGTACAATGGTATATGTTTTCAGATAAAGGCTTCATTGGCAAATGCTCTGGTAGAAGAGGATGACGATTATGATGTTCTAGAGCTTGTTGCATCCAGCAGCATCGGCTTGCATTATCTCTTCAGTCAGAGGCAGCTACAGGTCTGATTACGTGTAAGTAAGAATTTTCTCACTGAAAGCTGCTTAACTTTATTATGTTTGTGCAGGAGCTCTTACTTCTGGAAAGAGAGCAGACTATTTGTAGCATGGAAGCTAGAGAGAACGATCTCCGAATGATGATGTGATTGTTGTCTCATTTGTAAGTAGTAAGTATTGAATTAGAAATGTACAAAGGTATCATGCTCAATGTTGACGAAGCTGTGTTAATCCTTGATTCCTCATATCTATTAATTGTTGATTATATTATTGATTAGAGAGTGATAGTATGATGTCCATCTAGAAACCTTAGGACCACTGCATGATTCGCTCATTTATTGGCCATAACAGTTATGCCAGAGGTTGATTAGGAAAATAGATGAAACTTTTAGTATCAACATAATGTGGAAAGGAAAGTGGATATCATTTGTCCGTAAAGTGGATGTTTAAAACAATGATACAGATTTGCATACTTCCTTATGCTCAAACTAATGATACAAATTTGCATACTTCCTTTTATCGGCAATATTGTTTCCTGGGTTGCTCGAGGGGAAACCCTAGGGTGAGGGGGGTTTTGAATACTCTGGAGATTTGCTTTTGATAGATGCTGAAGTATTCTTTGTGGAGGGTCGGGATCCATGTTGGGCTGTAAACCAGAGAGGACGTTCGTGGATAGAATTGTGCCATGAGTGAGATGGTTTGGCTAGGGGCGAGTAGATGGTTTGGGTAGGGGCTTGAAAGGCAGGTGAAATTGGGCAAATCGAGATGTGAAGTGCAAAACATGGGGTCTTGTCTAACCTAGAGACTAAGCATGCTGTCGAGCAGAGAAGTTGAAGAGCGCCTTTGATAAACCCAATGCCCTGCAAGACCGTAACTAGCAAGAAAGCTAGTCGATAGAGTAACATTATGCATGTAGAGCCAGTGCTTATCCGAATCATCCCAAAGAGGAAGAATCATCTTGTCTATGAGAGCTGATGGAAGAAAAATGATCACTTTCTGAGTGCCTACTAACTAGCGATCCACCTACCTGTAAGAAAAGATGTTGCTGCTTCTTTATGGTGATTAGGTATTCCATGCTGCTTTGCAGCTGTCCAGATTTGCTTGTTCCTCGTTAATTTAGAAAAACAATTGTGTTGATATCTCATTTATGTGATGTAGTCATAATTTCATATATGATATAATCACATTGGATACTGCCAAAGATTAAGCAAAACTGTAAGATGGACGCAGCACCAGGTTTGACATTTATGGCTGCACTTGGAAGTGGGTAGAAGGTTCTTGCAACCAGTTTTGAAATGAAATTCCCACTAATGTAATGGTGATATGATATTGCAGATATTGAAAGAGAACTTGAAGTTAGCAAGCAAGACAGCGCATTTTCTGAATCAGTTAGAAGGAATTGGTTGTGACGTGATTAAAGTTCATGTGCGTAGCTTCTGTGTTTTAGAATCAAGCTCATGCTCGAGAATATTTTGCCAACAAGAGGGGTAAAGTTTCAGCTTAATGGAACTCAAATCATAAAAATTGCTTCCATTTTTGTTAGCTCTGTAGGAGGATGCTCTTTCCTACATGAGTAGCTGTTGAACCATGTGTAAAGAAGCATCCTCAGCTCATTGTCGAATATCATGTGTCAATCTCACATTTGTGGATAGCCCATTTTGTTACAAGTCGTACACCTCGTAAACATGACGGAGAAATTTATAGGCAATGTTTGGGATGAGCATTTCTGGGCTACAGGCGGTCAGATTCATTGTATCAGAGAATTAATTCATACTTTCAGCTTTAGAAAGCTCATTTAGTTCCTTTTTTTTTTAATGTGTAATATAACCATAGACAAAAACACCAAGCTTCAAACAGTAGCAAGGTTGGATCAAACCATTGCCATGGGTAAGGGGCAAATTTGCAACCTAAGAGAAAATGTCATGTACAACTTATGATGACATAAACATAATTGACATGAGTCTAGAACACCTAGAAAATATATGCTTTTTGGGATGCATAAATATGTCATGAGAGTTAAAGCTATTCTTTCTTATAGTGATTCAAAACCTAAATGGATATGACTATGTTGAGCATGTCCTACAACTTGCTTTTAGTGTTTCCCTCCTTCAGGTACATTTGGCACTGGGTCCTCTTAGGCAATATCACTATTATCGGAAAAATGAAATATCGAATGCTAAATATGGCATGTCGTTTATCAACCTTCAAGTAAAAGCAAAAATTTGATTGCCGGAAAGCATGAACCACCATTGAAACGATGGGTGTGCCTTAAAAATCACCTCAAATAAGCATCTATATAGCTCATCTCTTATATTTCTAAGAAATGAAATCTTTTATCTACATGGGTGAAGGCCAGATCCGTTTGCCCTTACCCAAATCTTTGTATTGCTTGAGAAATTGATAACTCAATGAACAAGCTCCTCTGAGCTTAGTCTAAGCAGTGTACGGTCCGGCCTTGCCTACCTGTTTGTCTGTCTAGACTAAATATATACATAAAGCCGTCAATTAAAAAAAGAAGCAGAGAAATGCAAAAGGATGAATATGATATCCAAGGGATGTACAACAGTCATTGCTGGGTTAAAAGAGTAAAAGGACTTGAATAAGGAAGAACCACAATGCCGTTCAAGCCGCATTGCCTGATCTAGACCATCCTTATACAGGCATGATTTGCAATATGCAAAAAACTCAATTGGACATTTTGAAGTTCAATCCTCGGGCCAACGCCTCACTTTTTCGATCTTTGGTTGTCACAACATCTTCATTCTACAATGGAGCTAATGAGGATGGAGCCAGAGGGGACGGGCTTGACGTTTTTAGATAATGGAAATGGAGGAGCATTAGTCATCTGTATGTGCAACCACTTGGACAACAACCCCGAAGGAAGGGTGGTTGTGAGAGAGTTATTGGAATTTTTCCATAAAAAAGGGATGGGTTGCATGTCACTATAAACACCATTTAAGTATATTTTTTTGTTGGAGGGTGTTTGAATATATTTGAAAAAGATATGGATTATATGCCACTATATTGTCAGAAATATATGTCCTTTTTAGGGTATCTGCTAAAGGGTTTTTAGCTATCTTAGGAATGTAGAGGGTATAAACCAAATTGTATATAAGTGAACACATTGCACCGATAAAAAAAAACTTTAGTCTAGGGTTTTACAAATTTTGATCTCTTTATAATTCATCAATCTGAAAAGGATTAGTTGTGTCCAGCCTAATATATATATAAGAAAGACTAGATGCAAAAGAATCAAAGTGGAAAACTCGAGCTAGAATTCATGACTAATGATATGATAAGAACCAAGGCAATGATAGTAAGGATTTATTGTGGGCATGGAATGGGAAAGTCAAACATAGAAGTCATATGATATGAAACGAAGCAACTTTTTATCAATGTTAATCAGCATGGTGGTGATAATATTCTGTTCTTGAAGAATTGTGATTGGGAAAGATGTCTGGAGTGCATGGGGTTGCTCGGCCTAGGGCTCTACACTCATATTAACAGAGTATTAACTAGAAGCAATAAACACCAACAAGGATACATGCCAGAATTGACAATGAAGGATGTGAGGCCAGTGGGAACATGCAGTAAATTGTTCTAGGCGAACTTGACTGTGACTCTATTGCGTATTAAACGGGAGCAAGTCATGGAAACGGGAGCAAAAGAAATATTCCTCAAATATTCCCTTTTTGGTAAAAAAAAGGGAGGTATATTGAGGCTAAAAAAAAAGACATGAATTTATATCCCCCCAAAAAAAAAAAAAAAAAAAAAAAAAAAAGGTGGGTCCCTTTTTTTTTTGCACAAAGTGAGAATTGGCTACATCATAATGACACTTTTTTACACAGTTAAGTTTTCCTTAAAATGTACTTTTAGAATGAACTCATGTTTTCAGTGAATATAGCTTTTAATTGAAAATAGAAGTGAAGTGTTACTTGAAATAGTAGGAGTTACAATGTTTGAAGATGAAATCTTTATATTCACATGCAAAATTTATAATCTTTGATGAGAGCGGGATCAAGCATATCGTCATATTCATTTATATCTTCTTCATCACCTTCACTTCTTTCGCTGCCACTTGAGAAAGTGCTTGAGTTATCTTTCTCATCACTATCAACAAAGGGCGAAGCATTGTTACCGCTGCTCTCTTCTTTCTCGTAGTTACAAGCCTTTTTCAGCAAATTGATCATCCTTTGATATAAATGATCGCTAGATTTAGTTTGAAGTCATAATACAATAGGTAAACTTCTTGTAGGTTTAGCTTATCCCTACAAATTACTTTTTTTGGCCTTTTTTGCCTTCCCTTGATTTCTCGTTTGTAATTCATACCTTCCTTCAAAAGCATTTACTGAACGTGTAGCAAGCCAGTGAATCTTGAGTTTAGTTACTAAGCCTTCCTCTTTAATTGTGTCAGTAACTTTTGCTATCCAGAAACATCGCCTTTTTTCATCTTCCTCAGTTGGAAGAACAATGATATTTTTTGCAACCCAGAGGCTCATTTTTGCATCTTGGTCCGAGGTACATGATCTGGCCCTTTTTTTCCCTTTGTTTGGGTCTGATTAGTTCTGAAGTTGCTGGAAGGGTGTGAGGCCACTCAAAAGGTTCTTGCAACTGCCTTACACTCAGGTTTTCATTCACAATCTTTTGTTCTAGAATGAAACTTCTCCAGTACATTTGGTCTTCTTCTATGAAGTACTTAAAGCCCAAGAAAATTCCATTTTCAATGGCTTGTACAGATTACACTCGAGTACTTTTCTTTTCCTTTGACTGTTTTGAATGCCTTAACACTAGAGTCATCACATGATGTACCAGAAAAGGTGCATTTGCACTGTTTGCGTTAAAATTCACATAAAATCAGGGGTTCAATAATCAGTCAAACCCTTCTTATATGTTAATATATGGCAGTCATGTTGCATGGGAAAAATACCTAAAAATCTATTGGTCCCCATTCATGAAAGTTACACTTAGGTAAACCCAAGGGGGTCAAGTCTGTTTCGCTACATGTTTAGATAAAGTAAACCTGTCTCGGCAAGACAATTTTTATGATTTTTTTCATTATTTTTGTATTTTTCTACACGAGTTAGAGAGTAAGACACAAAAAACTGCACCTCAATCCGAGGTCTGAGAAGGGGGATAGGGTTGTTTGAAAATGACAGGGTCAAAACTGCTGCTTGTCTTCTGTGAACCAATACTGGTTTCCAGAAAGCTGTTTCCAAATCAAATCTCTAACTTTTGTAGGAAAATGAATTTTGATCCAAAATTTTGAATATAAGTATTAGACAACTTGCTTTATCTAAGAAAAATGTCCATTAGCCTTGATGATGAGGTTTTGATTTTCTTTTATTTTTTCAATTACAAATGAATGATAACTTATGTCTATATAGGAGTAAAATGATTCAAAGTCATCCTCAAAAAAATCATATTATGAAAGGTTACCACGATATGGAATCACCCCAAAAACAAACACGTAAAAAAAGCATAGCGTTTGTTTTCAAGAAATCAAGAAAGGTTCGTATTACCTGAGGACCATTACCGGTCCACCTTCTTTTTAAAATTAAGAACTCCCTCATGTTAATCAATTTCAGTTTCGATTGCAGGATATAAGCACCTCATGAGCTACTCTATTCATTAAAAATAATCAATGCTCCTGATCTTGAGGTTTAGCATAAACTTTCTAGTGTTCATTCCAAGTTATCTGTTAGAGTACGCATTCCATGGATTTCATAAACCTATGTATTGAATGGTGAACTCAAAACTTGTATTTTTTATCTTCTCAAGTTGTGGAAGCAATGCAAAAGAATGAAAAACAAATATAAAAAGCTAGAACTATGAAAAATAAAGATAGACTGCTATGTCTGTTTCCCATAACCCGATTGGGTTCCGTGGACGTTAAAATTTTCTTCCTTCCTTCCTTCCTTCCTGGTCCACATGGCTTATGATCATTCAAGAAGCCAGAACATCCTCATCTTAATTAGTTGGTTGCTAGAATTGCATTATTTAATGGTAAAGTTGAAGCACAAGCAATCTCCACTCATCCTTCCAAAAATTATGTTAGAGAAGGTAGAAAATCACCATATCATTGTATAAGTGACAAATGAACAATAAATAAAATTGGTAATCATAATTAGAGAGATTTAATTCTATACCCAATTCGTTAATTGTGGACCATAATGGTCCATGCCCATTTATATTCAAATCTTACATATAATAGTATGTTATTTTTAACATCAAATTGGAGATCTATGTTGCCAATGAAGCTTGAACCCATAAAAATTATAGTCTATCATGAAAGACAAGCTAAAGTTACTATTATTATACCTAAAGTAGGAACTCTTAAGCAGCAAACATGTGTACTAAGTTTATGATAGTAAAAAATAAGAAGATTTCATCGTGTGTTTTGCACTAAGACGATACAAACTATATTTTAAACTTCTATTAGATGTTTCGTCAATCATGAGTTGAAAAAAAATACTATCTTGCTTTAAAATATGGCAAGCCTTAGTACAAACCAGAAATGGTCCATGTCTATTTTAAATCAAATCTTGTACATAATATGCTACTTTAACATGAAATTCAAGATCTATGTTGCCAAGGAAGGGTGGCATTCATAAAAAATATTGCCTACCATAAAAGATGAGTTTTTTGTATTATTACCTTAGCTAAACTCTAATTTTGTGTAGTGGCAACCACTTCTAAATGTAAAGAATACATGGTTATTCACCATATTTAAGTTCATAAAATTCTTTATTATGAATGTATAAGTGGAATGAATGGAGTGCATCATTTATTGCCCTTAGAAAGCTTATATATGAGTTTAGTTAAACCACGTTAGTTCTATTTTTGTCCTGGATTCTGTATCGAATCTTCTTTAGTGAAAATTGGGATCAACATGACTTATAGACACTTCAAAAAATTATTTGACTATAGCTCTTAGAGTTGACAACTTATGGCCACAAGTCTTACGTCAAAACTTGTTATAGTAAAGGAGAAACAATTCACAACCTCAAACAGTTTTTTTGAGCTAAAAATGGTTTGACGACTTCATATAATGCCATCTAATAGCAACGAAATATGAAAACATGCAAATCAACATGTTTTATCATAAAACGTCAATTACTTTCAATTTTAGAAACGTTTGGACCCCTTTATGCTAGAAAGTTTGAAGAATGCAGTTCTGGCCTGGCGTAAAAACTGCTGAATTCAATGAGGTTTGGGCAATCACCACAACATATCAGTAAATCTATTGGTCATGAAATTCTCCATGGCCATAAAGAATCGAGTGAAGATTCCAAAAGTGGTGGTATCTTGTGAAATGGAAATTTCTCTTGTTAGATACCTGGGTTTAAGTGGCAGAGGGTATGCTGGACCAATTCTGGTGGATGAACCCAGAATAGTTCCAGTAACAACTCTAGTGTTAAAGGAATTTATTCTGCGCATTATAACAAGCTAGTGTCTGAAACAAATTTGATGAGGCGCAATCCCTCTGGTGGGCTCTAGTATTTAGTTGTAGTGTACTTCTTTCCTTGAACAAAACTCTCTCCATTCTTCAAGAGATGTGATGTTGAAAAGTAAGGTCATTAAACTTGTTCACAGCTTGTTCTCTAGCAATACGTCGGAAGAAAACAAACTCTCTAAAGTCAGTAGTCTCCTTTAGAATCTCGACTATTGGTGTGGGAGTGTAAGTGTCTTCAATGATTCGAACTAAACTTGGAAGGCAAAAAGTTTTCCTCCTTCGAAGACGCATATAAAATCTGCTGAACATCTGATCAATTTGATCATGACTGTGGCCTACAACTAGAAATCCAAGCTTCGCTCCTAAAGATCCCTATCTCCACGAGCATAACACAATAAGCAAAGAGTGTTTGATTTTCGTTTTTCCTAGTAGTGTTGTCAAGTTGGAGGTAGAGCACTGGTGGTAATTATTCTTGCTCACACAACACCTTGTTAAAAAAATATAATTATGAGATTTGTGTAACCATGCAAGTTATATTAAGAAGACGTTGCACTTCAGACTTCCTTCGAAGACCATTGCCTCCACGAGGTGGACCTTCAAAAAACATTCCTCTGGTATATCTTTTAGAATATTGAGAAAATCGGGTAGAGTTGCTTTTTTCTGGTCCATAGCATCACTTACAACAGAGTGTACTGTAGTGGATGCTCAAGAGCTTTTTTTTCTGTGCTTAGCAAGCTTTCCTCTCTTGGCTATTTCTTGTTCACAGTGTCTAGCAAGGTTTTGTTGAACAAAATCTGTTAAAGAACCTTAGTCGGAGTAATTATCTCAAAGAAACATGAGAAATATAAGCTCTAACTTACTTATTTCGATCTTTGTCTTTGTAGTTTCTTTTTTACTCTTTAATTTTTTACACCTTGAGCACATAGACATCATATGTATACGATGAATTTATATTAGACCAAAGGTATCTTTCTTTGTGATGTTGTCTGTGAAATGATACATGTTACTGTTAGGCAACTTTTTACATGTCTCCGTGGACGATAAAAACTCTATTCTATTCTATTCTTTTTACATGTCTCCGTGGACGATAAAAACTCTATTCTATTCTATTCTATTCTATTCTATTCTATTCTATTCTATTCTAAAGTAATTCTCCATCTAAGATACAACAACTAGGGTGTGCATTGTTATAACTCTTCTAGGCCCACAGTGATAATCGATTGCAAGATTTTTTTCCAATCTTTTGTGTATTTGAGACATTCTGGTGGCCTTCAAACGGTGGACAACCATACGCATTTTTGGAAAACTTGTTCACGATTGATGTAATGTAAAAAGGCCTGATGGTCTGGTCTTACATGATAAGACAAGTAGGTATTTTGGTCAGCCAATGCCATAAAATTGTAGTTATCTCTAACCACACATAGCTTAGTCATGTTAAATACGGTAACACAACCCAATAAACAGCATGTAGATTTTAGTTGTTTCCTCATCTTTTGCTCGTCCATCAAGTTCCTCCTTCTTACAGAAGAACATGCTCTCAAGCTAATGTCAACCTTGAATTTCTTGGAAGATTGACTGGAGAACATGCAATATCTTCTATTATCACCTTCATCCTCCGAGGATAAATCCATTGTAGGAGTAATCTCTACTGTAGGAGTAACGCCCTCTGTCCATAGTGGACTGCTTGAAGAAGAAAAAAGACCACATGAAGATGTTTCCGGATAAGGCAAAGGCAAAGTATAAAAGGTTGGTTTAATGGTGAGCTTTGGCCTTAAGTATTGGATTTAATTTTTTGAAGTGTCTTTCATCATTTGCATCTCAGGTGATTATTCCATTGCCATTATATTCTTAGATTCTTATCAAGCACGAACGCCATCTTAGAATTGCCTTGTATAAATTGAGAAGGCATGGGCTTTTTGTCTAGTTCCCAAAGTGTAACTTTGTTACTACGGCATATTATTTCTGCAGATGGAATATCAACTAATCCATTTAAGTTCAAAGTTTTTATGGAATGGCCAGCCCCCAGATATGTTTTTGAGGTAAGAAGTTTTCTTGGGTTGGCAGGATATTACAGAATTTTGTCAAGGACTTTTGCAAAGCTAGCAGCGCCTTTAACCGATCTCATCAAGCATGAAACAGTTAGTGATTGGGCCAAGCATTGGCAAGATAAGGTTCATAGATTAAAGTATGTGTTAACCACAAAACATGTCCTTACATTGCCAGATCTACAAAAGGACAAGTGAGTGGTAATGGAAGGGAGTAAAATAGTTACGGGATATGTTATAATGCAAGATGGAAGAGTCATAGGCTTATGATTCCAAGAAATTGCATGATGTTCAGCAACGTTATCCTATGCATGACCATGAATTACTCGCAGTAGTGAGAGCCTTACGACATTACCTGTTGGGGAGGAGTTTTCATTCAGATATTGATTATCAAAGTCTCCAAGAAATTTTCACATAGTGACATCTTAATTTCAAACAAAGGCGATAGACAGAATTTCTTGAGGAGTATAACTTTGAAGTTCAATATAAGCCGAGAAAGCATAATGTAGTTGCAGCAGAGGGGAGGGGACGTCATGACGTTTCAGTATTTTGTGAATGCTAATTGTACAAATACATTTGTATTACATATTTTCAAATATGTTATATATTATGCCACGTGCATCATTTTTCAATATAATTTGTGTATATTCAGGAAATTTATCGCGGCTGCTAGGGTCGCTACGAGTATCTCTCTTTACAAATTCAGCCATATGCATCTAATGTGGACCGTTTGATCAAAGGGGAAAGCTGCAATCTTAACCGCCGTATGTAGGTGGGAAAATGCAAGGAAGGCACAACAATCAAACATACGATCTCAAACGTTGGTTAGAATGTGGCATATGATCTTAGCCGTTTGTTTAGAAATTCCATAGCAAATGAGGTGGCACAAGCATCAGCAAATATTGGGAAGTGTGTGATGAGCCTATTATAGAGAGAAAATTATTTCATCTTTGTGGTTATGAAAAAAGGAGCGGAGCATTCAAGTATATAGGATTCTTATTAAAAAAAAAAAAGCTGTTTTGATGACGCGGCAAGCACGGTGCATTAGATGTAACCGAGTGAGGATACTCGTAATCGAATCAGATGTGACCAAGTGGGCAGAACAGATGGCCGACACGTTGGATTATTGTAAGTCTATGTCGGGAGTGCACTTGTCTGTTTCTACGCATATAAATGGAAAAAAGACAAATTTGCTCTGCAGCAGGATTCGGGATTCAGATGTGTGTCTTATACACCAGTGTTAACTTTCTGACACCTTGATCTCTTCCTCAAATTTACAGCACGTTTTATTACCTTATCTACGAAGACGAGGATTCTTGATTCCAAAAGACTGCAAAAGGGCAATTGTATCAGAATACAGATCATCTTAAAGCAACATCAACTTTTCCAGCTCTTGCAACTAACCTGTGATACCGTAACTCAGAAAATAATATAGAAATGATAGAAAGCGATTCAATTTTGTGTTCATTTGCTGACAAAAATTTATAACTAGATTATGATAATCCGTTGCCTCTTCATAGATATGATGCAAAAGAAACAGCAAGTCTTGAAGTCCAATCTTGGCTGTTGGGCGACAAGATCTATAAATAAAGTATGATAATCCAACTTAGACATGAAGGCAAAAGGAACAGCAAACCTTGAAACTGTATATAAGACAATATATGCCACTGTTAATGCTTTCATAGACATGGCAAAAGACTGAACCTGCCATTCATCTGTAAAACAATTTGGTGATCGGGAGGAGGTTCTTATCTTCCTTTATTAGAACCAATCATGAGTAGCTGAATTATTCAGATCAATTTCATATAACTTGTGCAGCTCTAGCTCCATTCTATTGGTTCGAAGCAAACTTATATCCAGCTTAAATTACAAAATCCTGTCTGCATATGAAGGCAGTCTTCTGAAAAAGTTGAGTGGCACAGGCGGCAATTTTTCGCGAAAGCGAGGATGGCGCAACACAAAGAGGCCTACAAGAATAGCAACCACCCTAAAAGGAGTGACATAGAGAAGAATAGCAGCAGCCAAACAGAAGACAATAAAAACAGCTGTAGCTCTTGGATCTCTCCAGCTTAACAAAGCGCTCAATCTCTCCCCCTGTGATGCAAGATCTCCAAGAACTGTTTGTATCCGGCTTGCCACAATTCGCAGCCTATCATACCTCATTTTCACAACATCAGGGCTTCTAGAGGTGAGCACTGTGTCAAATTCCTCGTCCAACTCATCAGGATCAACATGTTCAGCTTGTGATATTCTAGCATCCATGTGAGGAGGTAATCTAGGGCGATATCGATAATGCCATGCCCCGATCAAAAACATGTATAAGAAGAGGGTGGGAAGAATCAACTCAGGATACCAGACAAGAATAAGGAATAAGAAGTGCACAAGCACAGTAGTGACTGGATTCTTCCACTGGCAAATATCATTGAACCATTTTGTCACAGCTATGACCCCTGACAATACTCCCATCATTCGGTAATAATTTACTTTGCTGCGCCTCATGCTCCACATGTTAGAATCAGTATCCAACATAAATCGCACAACTTCTTCGCGCAATGGTGGTTCAGACCTGGTAAGTCTTGATGAGACAATCCCAATAGCTGCATCTCTCAACTTGTCTAGCTGTATGACCCCCAAAGGATAAAGATAGTGCATCTTTGGAAGAGGCGGCTGAAAATACACCTGCATGACATTTAAAAAAGAAGTGCAGGAAAACCTCACTGCTAGCTCAATTTCCCCCATTTTCTTCACTCCAGAACGCTGGAGAACCAGAAGAGGATATGAATGGGTGTAGACTCTATCACTTTCAAGAGTTGAAAGACGGATCCGAACCTTACCAACATAGGTATCCCTGGCTCCAGTTGCTTTTGCTGCAAGATCATCCTTAGTATGGCAGTTATCAAACACGCCAATTGTAAGAACAGTACATGGATCATGAACTTCCCAAGTGTATTGCTCATTCCATCGTGGAGTAAAGGAATCCATAATGGTACGAGTCCGTACCCATTTCTGGCCATACTTTGCTACGCAATATGCATCAGTAGTTCCTTTTCCATCTTTGACTTTCAGAGGTACTAGAGCTTTAGCACCTATTATACCCAATTCTAGAAGTCCCAGGGCTGGCTTCCAAAGCTGCTTTGCAGTGGGTCTCACATCACTAATGTGATGTGTTGATTCATCCATAACATGGTACCCACCATCAAAACACAGCCGAAGGTGGATCCTCCCTCTGAAAGGCTTCTCTCCACTTTTCTCAAGATTGTGCCAACGTGATAAGACATTTCTATGATCCACTCTCCTTTCTATGGTTGTGAGAGGTATTTTCACAATTCCTAGAATTTCCTCCTTGTTAGGACCAACTCTATCTTCAACTGTAAGAACAAGAAGTTCGTCAAAAGGTTCTGCCGCAACAAACATCAAATCATCATTCCAAAAAGGGCTGGGGGTCTTATTAGCTGGTGCTACTCTTGTTCTCATCTGCTGACGACCAAGTGTTGCCTTCACACTTATATCAGGAAACCTTGTCTTATCTGTTATCACAAGGTCTTGAGCTTCTATCACATTGACTCTAAGATACCACAGCTTTGGAGACATATATACCTTTGATCGGTTATGCAAATGACCTCCTGTCTCATAGTGCCATGATTCTGCAAAAGCTTCATCAGCCTGAGTACCCCACCATACTGCTACCATGACCTCTCCCTTTACATCACTGTCCCATTTCCTGCCATCTAATGTGTACCACTGAGGAGCCAGGGGACTCTCTGGAGGAACACGGGTTGAGATTTCAGACAACTCAAATACAACTCTTCCCAAAAAATCATCCTTGCCTATCTTATCAGCATCATACAACAGGAGCTCCACTACAGGACCTTGAATCTTCTCTTTTCCAAATGCAAAAACCTGATTCCACACTGGGTTAGTGGTTTTCTTACAGACTTCTGTCTTTGCAGGGCCCCCTTCCCCAACTTTGATTATAACATAAGGATCACTAGTGCCACCAGCATCTTTGGCCGCAAGACCTCTTGCCTTAACAACTCTGACATACAAATATCGCATTTTTTCAACCAAATCATAAGTCAAGGTTTTCTCACCTGGCATAGGCCCCAATGCAGGATTTGTATTTTTGAGAGCAAACTCTGTAGCAGGAAGCACAGACGGAGGAATTATCACCTTCTTAGGTTCACCTCCAGTTACATCTTTTTTGATAATAGTCTCTCCTCCTCCACCTTTGCTTCCTTTGTCTGCACCTTTTTCTCCATCCTTGGCTTTGCCGGCACCCTCATCTGCATACCAGATCTTAAGCCGAAGTTCCCCTTTGATGCGTGAAAACATACCCCTTTTTTCCAGAGAATGATTTACAATGGCTTCCTCCCCTTGCTTCACAAAACTGCTGCCATGAATCTTCACTCGACCCAGAAAAGCATGTTTATCTGGGCCATCACTGTAGATTTCGATCTGTAATGTGTCCATGCCCATGCTTGAAGCGTCCACCGGAAACTCGAACTTCTCATTCCATGTTGGGTTTAAATCCTTCTTCTTAATCTGGGTCTTCCGCCTCTGCCCATCATACAGAATGACGCAGTATGGATTCGCCGAGCCGTGCCCATCCTTGGGCATCAAATTGTGAGCGCTTAGAACTTCCACATACAGTTTTCGCCCCATCTCTATTTCCCCTTCAAAACTATCTCCGCATTTATGGACCAAAGATGAAAAACGCTCGCTTCCTGCCTGTCCAAAAACAACAAAAAGAAAAATTTCTCACAAACCGACTTAAAATGCAAGCAACTACGGCAATAATCCTCTATAAAAATGCGATCATAACTTCAAAACCCATAGTGAAGCTGCAAATATGAAGCATTGCACGGCTATTGATGGTAGAGGCCGAGAAAACTAACCTACGAAGAAGAATAGCATCCAAAACCGATCGGCAGAAAATTTACATCATCCGCTATGGTTTCCAAAGCATTTTAGCTCGAAAAACAGACTAGCGCAACTGGATCAAGAGCACGGTTTGAGATCCGAAGCTTAGAAGCACAGGATGGACCTGAGACTAAGAATCAATGGAGCTCCTTCGTAGTAGGCTCCACAGTGACGGCGTCGTCTTCCTCTTCTTCCGAGAAAGAAAGAGTTTAGAGGGAGGAGCGGTAAAAAGACGATTTGACTGCTCATTTTTGCTTTTTTACCGTTTAGCCTTGTAGGAAGTTTTCGTAACAATAAAAATTCTTGACATTGTTTTCTTTCCTTTTTTTTTGGAATAAAAGAATTTGAAAATTTTAAGACTTTTATCTGGATTTCTTTTTCGTAACTAGCCTAGTAAAATTCTTGACATATTGTTTTCTTTTTCTTTCTTCTGGGAATAAATGAGAAAAAAAAGATAAAAGAAAAAAAATGGTAATGTAGTCTGATTTTCTCAATGTTGTATTGTGCGTTATGATAATGTTGGTGTTGTGTGTGTATCACGGTTTCTCAGGATCTTATATATACTTATTCCAAGTTTAGTCTTAGTTGTTCTTCTTTCGTTCTCGAATTCCATATGAATTGACCTCTTGGGCCCTCATGGCACTGTCGAATCTACTACCTACCACGAAGAATGTTTTGTTCCTGGGTTCCAACTTTCTACAGCCCCAAAACTGTAAGCTACACGATGAGAAAGGTGCTCCTTTGGTGTTGAGGTGCTCCATTTTGTCGGCTAAGAAAATGGCCAAGTAAAAAGGCTTCATGTTTCCTTTTATCAATTCTTCTCTTTCACATACGAATGGTAGTCTATTTCATATCATGCCAAAACTAACTACTAGAAGAATGCCTCGAGAAGAAAGATCCTCCCCCTGTGTTGTCTAGGATCAATTCAACACATAATTCTACCAAATGAAAGGCACAAAAAAGCAAAACAAGCCAAGAAAACAAAGGCATGTTCTCCCTCTCTGACATGCCTATGTATTTGTAGTTCTTTGGTTTTAGTTTGTCATTTATCGTGCTGATATGCTTCCATGCTACACATGAGGATTTTAAATCATTATAAGAGAGTAGGTACAAGAGAATAGTTCTTCTGGATCACAAGAGTCCCATTGGAAGAAGCTACTTGCCATTTAGGGCCAGAGATCGTCAGGCTCAAAGCAGAGCCCAATAGTGACATATTTCCCTTCCATGTTGAGACACATAATGCATAGCTCCCAGATAAAATCTTCTATTTTCAAGGATGATATGATTGAAAGGCATATCGCACTTTTCAGTAGTCATTTGGTCGGTGACACAAGGTAACATCCGCTTCGAAGATGCAACTTACCTTACAAATTTAGAGTTCTAAAAGTTGTCTTCTAGCCATAAACCAATGGCCTTAACTTTAGGCATATATCACATGAACACATTAACACCTACCTATATTTTATAAATAACAATATCCAACTATTCATCTTTAGACGTAAAACAAAAGCCCACTTTGTGACACGTCCATCTAGTTTAATGATTATCCATTTATTGGCAACGAAGATCATGAGATCAAGTGTACAGATCCCTAAAATATGCACAGATTTATGTTTGCAAAAGCTGGCCTCCACCCTAAACCTTTTGGTAGAATGTTAAAATAACAACATTCGTTTGGTATTGAGGTTATGAAGCTTCCGCTGTATCTGGGCAAATATCACATGCATGTTCCAGTTATGTTAAATTAAGGTTTCAACGACTCTAAAAGTTAATGCATGAGCATGAAAAGAGCACATACTGATAAATATACTATTTGATTGCTTGAAGCCCAATTCCTCCATATCCAAGTAAGGCATCTTGTACTTAGTAAACATGTTTGCAGTAGTAACTTAGTAAAATGAGAAAACAGAACCATGTGTTTGGTAATTGGTAATACTTTCTTTATTGTGTCATGTGGTTCACTATCAATATTTGTCCTACAAAGAGGTTTACAAGCAAGATATGCTCCACAAAAAATTTCAACTTCAAGTTCATTATGCAAGTTTTAATTGAATGGATTGCTTTTTAGTAGTAGATAATGCTTATTTAAAAAACTACGGTGGTCCCTTCCATCCTTTATTCACAAGAAATTCGTGATATAACCCACCATTGCTCGTCCATCAACATGCCTTTTTGCTATAGAGTACATTTAATACAAAGCAACACTTCGAGTAAAAGAGGACCAAAATTATATTTTTTTACAAGAGACCGACAAAATATATATTATTCTATTAAGCACTTGATTTATTATAAAGCATTTGTTAAACATCTTTTTCAGGACACAAAGACACTAGTAGCATATGGTGGAAGCGTGAAAGTAACCAAGATATTTAACTAGACAACACCATTTCAAAGATTGAACATTGGACAAAGGTAAGATTCCAATGCAATCTCGAGAATTGAATATACGATAAATACAAAATTATGGATCATTATTGATGTAGCTTCGTAAAGACCCTATGGTCTAGGAGACAAAAAAAATGCATAGTAAGTCTACCTCTATAGGATGAGTTGAACAAAACAAAATACTATTTTGAACCATTTCACGATTTATGTATGTCAATCCCATTTCCCCCCTTTTTTTTGAAGGATGAAAAGCAAACTTGTTAATCACATGTAAAGATTACAAGATGTGCAAGTCTCATCTAGTTGTACAAGCACAAGACAATGCTCTCAAAACACGAACCTGAAGCATTATGTACTCACTCTAGCATAGGAGACTATTGATAAGAATTAATTTGAAGAAACTTAATTCAAATACGATCTCTCACTTCTTCCCTGAGGGAGGAAGAGTTATAAGCCATCAATATCTTAGCCTGGGCTATAGCAATAATAGAATAGATAGATAGAATACATCTTATGTCCTTGTGGCCGTGAGGTCCTTGGACTTATGTAACATTGGTGAACCCACTCCCAATGAGGGTCGCTACTAGCTGCAATGCTTATGGATCTTATAGCCATCATTTGGGTCGTTTATTAGGTGATCATTTTTTACCAGCGCACCACTTTTATTGACATCTGGGTCATGCAGGTGAGCGTCGATATAATAAGCTTTGAGCCATACTTTGCGATATTCATTGATATATATTATTGTGCTATCAAATTATTATCCCTTTTTCTTCTTCGTACATGTTGGTGTCTCTTTATCATCTCATTAATTGCATCTGTCAGATCTATGAAGGTATTGCTCTGGGCCATTAGTGTCGCTATCGACTCTCCCCATTTGATTCTATTATACTTCGTCCTGATATTGTTGTATGCCTGACATTCTCTCACCATGTGTTTATCATCTTCAATTGCCCCCATGTCACAGATCATGCAAGTTCGATCTCCCTGTTTATTCTCCCTCACCTACCCTTTCCTATCCTTAGATCATGGTTTTCCATCCTGAATCTTGCTATCATGTCTCTCCTAGCCTTTTCTATTCTGCTGTATTTCTCTGTTCGGATTGAACACATCTAGTAGCCATTGTGTTTTCGGTAATATTCTTTTTCTTAACCAAACTTCTGTTGCTTCCTTTATCCACGTCCTCCCATTTCCCATGTTGCAGTATGAGTTCCATACCCAAGGCTCACGTCCATTGTGCAACTTACCCTGAACCATCCCTGCCCTGAAATAAGGTGATGTCTGGCGGATTCTTGTATTGGTATGGTCGATAGCTTGTTTAGGTTATTTGCACCATTGTCCTTCAACAGGTATTGAATAGTTCGTTCCCATGTCCTTACTTCCATCAGTCTTTCTCCTGTCTCAAACACCATGGTTGCTAATGCTGTGTTTGATCTAACCTTGAATTTCTGATTATGCCATTGTCTCAAGATTCCCTCATGTTTTTCCCATTTCTCCTCTGCTAGCCCGGGCCCCCATGCCTCTGATCCATACAGTTGTGTGCTTGCTACCATTGTACTGAATAGATATGATTTAATGTCCCGGTCGATCACCCTGCTCCTATTACAGTAATTTTTCATCAGATAGAAACTACTAATCGCCACTTGGAACCGCGAATCTGCCCCTTTTGACCATTTCCTAGTACCATAAGTGTCGTATCCTAGATATTTGTACTCTGCTGTTTCCTTAAGTTCTGATCCCAGATATCTGATTGGCTTGTGGCCTACCTTGGCTCCAAACATCACTATCTTTGTCTTGATGAGGTTTACCGTGAGCCCTATTTCAGTACAAAATTCCTCCAGTATGGTCAACATCTGACACATTCCTCTATTTTTTGTGGCCATCATAGCATTATTGGTACTTTGGTATTCCCCAAGCTTGGGGTGCATTCACATGTCCTTTCTTTTCCACCATAAATTCCTGCAACATCTATGTATATTCCAAATAATGTGGGTGAGAGGGGGCAGCCCTGTTTTACCCTCATTTCACAGTCAATAGTGTTGCCTTCGTCTTCCATTTTTGCATATAGCCTCTGATATAGATGGGCTATAGATCCAACCAGTCCTTCTGGTGCCCTTAACCCTATCAATCTTTGTATCAACTTTTCTCTCGATACTGTATCGAGTGCCTTTTTGAAACCTACAAAGCAGCATATCATCTTCGTTTTTCGGATCCTAGCTTGCTCGATTAATATTCTGAACGTTACTAAGTGATCTGTGGTGGAGTGATCCGGCCTAAATCCAGCTTGCCCTTGTGCCCTTAGTTGGCCTGTTTCTGCCTTGTCTTTCAGCTTATGGTCTAGGACTTTGCAAACGAATTTGCGAATATGGAGCTAACCATAATCGTTCTATAATTCCCCGGCTCCTCGGTGCTACCCCCTTTGTGCAGCGGTATTACCCTATTGTATTTCCATCTCTCTAGCATCCCTGCATGTACTATCATGTTAAAAATCACTGTTATCGGATCTATGATCTCTATTCCTAAGCATTTCAACATTTCTGTCGTGAGTGCATACAGGTTTGGCGCCTTATTATTGGCCATTTTCTGTAGTGTTGCCCCACTTCTTGAGACGTAAAACATGGGTCATGTCTTTCTTTTGGTATTCTTATTGTCGCTGCCCATGTTTTGTATAATCTGCCTAAGTATTATTCCGAGTCTATCCTTTCCTTTCTCATCCCCTTTTCCTGCCATGTCCCTTTCCTTCCTTTCATTTGTGACCAGAATCTCTTCGGCTATTTTTTCAGCATCCCGGCGAGATCCCATTACCGGTATGGTAGGTTCGCGTTCCTTTTCGCTTTTAGCATCTATAGTAACCTAGACGTAGATGAGGGTGCGCAATGGTAGGAATAAGGGATAAGAGTGAGTGATGCGCAATAGTGACCTCTTGCTCTCGCTCCTCAGATCATCCTAGCCTTATCGATGGTCTACTCACAATTCTCAGTACAAAACCTCTCAGCACCATCAACACCAGTACCATACAAGTCCCACAATATTACAATGGCATGGTGCAAAGGATCGTCCGAATTGTCGTCGATGCAACACTAGATTCATATAATTTTTATGTAGGCTGCAGATCAAAAAGTAGATGCCTCAAACGACTATAATAGGCTGGCAAACAGAGAGACAGATAGATCGAAGGTAGGTGGGGGATGTGTGTGTTGTTGGGGGGGGGGACAGGCAACCACGCATGGATTGAAATCCAAACCACGCTTCCAATCAAACAGAAATTAAGATTGAGATTTAGAAAAAGCAAATAAGTAAATGCTTAAGCCAAAGGCGGACAGGTGGACAGTCAAGGGCAGGCACCAGGGAGAGGGGAGGGGGGATGAAATCCAAAGATTGGGATTTAAAAAGAGCAAATCAATGAATGATTAAGCCCTGCCAATACACCTTTGAAAGAAAATGCTAGACCAAAAATTTATTACATATACTAGAAAACAATCAAACAAAAACCAATAAGTTCTGCCAAAGAAATGACGACCTCATTTACGATCCAATAAAGGCATTTCAGAAACCATGTCATTAGTGCTTGCAAAATACCCGTCCCAAACTAAAAATAATATTGAATTATTCTTACTTATGTACCAGCGTCATACCCTCTCCTTCAATAAATCACGTACATAATAAGGTTATCGTACAAAATCACATGAAAGGGGTCAGCAAATGTTATGCATGCTTGGGTGTAATAAAACTAAGCGTTGGATGATTAACAAGTTACCAAGCACTAAGGGTAAGATACAGGCTTTGGATAAGATTGTTCGAAATTTTGTGTGGGGCGGGGATGATGAAGGGGCGGTTGTTAAAGTGGCTTGGTGGAAGTGTCTCCGCCCCCGGGAGGATGGGGGCTTGGCCATTCTGGATTTAGCGCTGTTGGTCTCCAAGTTTGTTTGGAGCATTCTGCAGGATGGAGCATCTTCTCCTAGTGCGGCGCTGTTGTTGCAGTCTCTTCGCCATTGTGTGGCATTTGGGAAGCCGTCTGTGCATGTGGAGTTGCCCTGGGCACTGTTGTATGGTCTCCGGCCTTTCCCACATGCATCCCCTTTTCTCACAGGAGTGTTGCGGGCTTGGGATCATGTGCGTGTGCTCTTCCAGCTAGATTATGCCTCAGTTTATCACCACTCTTCTCCTTTCTTGTGGGTTCCTTTACCCCCTAGCAAGACTTGCCCTTGGTCGCCATTGTGCATGCTCGGACGCAGTTCGCGTTGGAGGCGAAGCTGTTGCGGCTCACCTTGGAGGATTGGTATTGGGATGGTCGGCTAGCCGTGTGGGAGTTCTTTTCGAGCTCGCTTTACCGAGGGGGCAGGACCGGCTATCCGGGAGCACGTGGGGGGAGTATTCCGCTACACATACCTATAGTCCCTCGTGATGATGTGGTGGTGCAGGTTTGGAAGGTTCATCCGGATGTTGTGCCTTCTTGCTTTGTGCAGTCTTTCTTACCGGTCTTTGGCTATTCATGACACACCGCCCCTTCGGGCAAGTGGTCTCTGCAGCCTTCCGGGTTCTCGATGGCGCCGGTTTGGGCGTGGACATGGAGCTCACTTCCTCCACCGAAAGGTTAGGGTGCTTCGCGTGGCGGTGGTGCACCGCCAGACGTGAGTGAATGCCCTTGTGAGTCGGTTTTAGGCGGGTGTGAGCCCCTCTCGCCCCTTGTTGTGGCCTTCATCGTGAGGCTGTGGAGCATTATGCGGTTTTATGCCCTCACTTGCGGGCTACACGGGATTGGGTTAGGGCTCTGTTTCGTGAGATTGACTAGCCAGTGATTCGCTTCATGTGTATCCTGGTGCTTGGCCGCTCTTGCGGCAGCAAGCCTTGCATCTGTGCGTGGCTTGGTTGGTGTGGCTGATTTGGAAGTGGCGGCGGTTGTGGATCTTTCAGGGGATTCAGCAGCCTGCAGCCTCTCTGATTCCTCGACTCAGGTACAAGCTATTTCAAAGCTTTCTGGTGTTTCCGGGAGTAGTAGAGCGGAAGTTTGCCATTTGGCGGGACTTCTTGGGTGTTGTAGATGGTGATGGTCAGTTTGTACAGCAGTAGAGTTGCAGTTTTTCTGTGAGTTTGTTGTGGAGTGTCGAGGTATCGCTGTCTCTTTGGGGCAGTTCTCCTTCCTCCTCACTTGCTTTGTAACATTACCATTCTTTTAATATATTGATGCCACAGTTCTTCAAAAAAAACAAAAAAAACAAGTTACCAAGCACTAAGTGCAATTTTTATTTCCATGGGAAATTTATAACATATGGTGTTAGATTGCCAAATCAATTTGCATGTGTAGCTTGATTATAAGGACTGATTCACTTTCTAGCTCCAACTGAATGTCAGGAAGCTAATGATGTTAACTCACATCCCGCAGTAGATGGTCTTGTTCTACACAATGATGCATAGGTCTTTAAGGAGAGCCTTAACTTGTACCATGCAAAGATTTTTTTTTTTTTGAAGAACTGAGACACTTATATTAAAAGAATGGCAATGATACAAGACGAGTAGTGAGGAAAAAGAATGCCCCGAAGGGACAAAGACACCTCAGCACTCCATACTAAAAAACTAGAGTGTAAACTTCCAATCGCCTCTAGTAATCACTGTACAAACTCCCCATTCGCATTTACAATGTGCAAAATATCTCGCCAGATACAAAACTTTGTCTCCTCCAAGCCAGTAAACACAAGAAAACTTTGGAATAGCTTATGTCTGAGTCGTGGAACTAGAGAGGCTGCAGGTTGCTGAATCCCTTGAAAAATCCATAAACGACGTCGTTTCCAAATCAACCAATCCAACCATGCCTTACACAGATGGAAAGCCTGCTTCTTAAGAGAGGACCATGAAGCTGGAAACACATGAAGAAGTATCTTCTGGCTACACATCCTGATCCGGAACAATGCTCTGACCCAATCCCATGCAGCTTGCAAACGTGGGCACAAGACTAGACAACGTTCAATGGACTCTCGATGAGAGCCACAGTAGGGGCAAAGACGGAGCGCCAACAAGAACCCTGGAGCTTCAGTGCCCACTTGTCAGAAGGAGGTGAAGTATCATGAATAACCAATGTCCGGTAACAAGAACGAACAAAACATGACTCATCGACCCCTGAATGAACCTTCCAAATCTGAAAGACCACCCCTCCCTGGAGGAGAACAGGAATATGCAGTGGAATACAGGAGGCCACTTGCTGCCAGATAGCTCGATCACTGCTCTTAAGCCGAAAGTGGGCCTGAAAAAACTCCCAAGGAGCCAGTTGGCCATGCCAATACCAATCCTCTAAGGTGGAGACTGCAGCTCAAGTCCAACAGGCCTGTGTCCGAGCGTGCAAGCTGGCAGCCAAAGGCAAGTATGTCGGAGGCAGAGGAACCCACAGAAAAGGAGAAGTGTGACGAAATACTGATGCATAGTCTACCTGGAAAAGCACTCGCACATGTTCCCAGGTTCGCAGTACACCCTTGAGAAAAGGTGACGCGTGTAGATACGGCCTCAGATCGTAAAGCAAGGCCCAAGGCAACTTCACAGGGATAGATGGCTTGTGAAAAGCCACACAATTCTGGAGGGACTGTAAAAGCAATGCTGCACCTGGAGAGAACACCTCTTCGTGGAGAATACTCTAGACAAACTTGGAGACTCACCTTAGAATGCAAAGCCAAATCTAGGATTGCCAAACCCCCATCCTCTCGAGGAAACAAAGTTTCAGACAATTCTATGCAATTCCTAAACCTTGCATTCTGGAGCTAACATAACAGACGCTGTGTATACGTGGGTGCTAAAGCACTGACTTAGCTACAGTAATCCTGCATGCCATCGACAACTTGCTACCCTTCCACCAATTCAGGTGCTTATATAGTCCCTGCAAAATCTCATCCCAGACACCGCCCATAGAGATATCACCCCCAAAAGGAATGCCCAGAAGTCTGGTACATGCATTCACTGGGAGTACCTTCCAAGGGAAGAGAAACAAACAAGTTGGAGGTGGCGTCTCCAAAGCCCACAGAGCCGAACACTTTCCCCAATTAATTAAGAAGACAACCAGAAGCCAAGGAAAATGTATCCAGCAAACCCTTAACATTACGCAAATTGCTTTCTTCTGCTACCACAAAGAGGAAAGTGTCATCTGCAAATTGATTACAAATCTGCTGACTGTCGTTTTGCATCCGAAGACCCTCTACCACTCCCTCATCTACTGCAGTCAAGAGCAATTGTGATAATGCCTCCGCCACCATGGTAAACAAAAATGGGGCCAGAGGGCAGCCCTGGCGGACTCCTCTTCCCATCGAAAAGAACGGGGAGGGTTCCCCTGGCACACAACCATAGCTCGTGCGGACGTGTGAAGCTTCATAACTATTTCTGTAAAACGTAGACCACAACCCAAAGCCGAAAGCACACTAGACAAAAACTCCCAGCGCACACTGTCATATGCCTTCGCAAAATCGAGCTTCAGATAAACAACTCCCTGACCTGTTTTCCTAGCCCAATACAAGCCCTCATAAGCTGCAGCAATATTAGTTAAGATGTTTCTTCCTGGGATGAACCCGGACTGAACCTTGTTAATAGAGGATGCTAGAACCAGTTTTCTTATACACAGAGGAGAGCAAAGAAATAGGCCTCCAATCATTGATCGTGGATGGCTGTTTTACCGTAGGGATCAGGGAAATGCAGGCGGTGTTAAGAATTTTATTTATTTCATGAGAGCGAAGCAAGTCAAGATAGACCTGATACACTAACTCTCCAACCCATTTCCAATAAGTCTGAAAGAATTCCACAGGCAGACCATCCAGCCCAGGACACTTATCCTTAGCCATGCACATACATGCACCCTCTAAATCTTCCTTGGAGAGTTCCTGTTCTAAACTATTACACTGATGGTGCAAGATAGATGGCTTATCAGCAGCCAAAACCAGATCCTGCATTTCTTGCTCGTATGGAAACGACTGCTTAGCAAAGAACATTGAAAAATGGTCGTGCACATACCTTTGGAGATCAGCAGGATCCTCCAATTTACGACCATCTGACAAAGTAAGGGATGTCATTGATGCTGCATACTGATGCTGCCTTGCTGCCCTAAAGAAAACCGAAGAGCTCGTGTCTCCTTGTTTCAGCCAAGTCCGTCCAAACTTCACCCGAGCTTCCTTAACTTTGACCTGCTCTAGAGATATGATCTGCTGCAGTATGGCATTCTTCTCCAATGCCATCAGAAGATTGTGTCCGAACCTGCTCCAACTCTCTATAGAGTAAGTGGAGTTCCTGTCGCTCCTGCTGAACTCGTTGCCTACCAAAAGCCTTAGCAAAACGTTTAACCCTAGCCAATGCTGCCACCATGCCTGCCATTCCACTCAGAGAGGAGAAGGCCCGACAATGAGACGAGAAGACTTCATTTGTCAAGAAGCGGGTGTTCAGACGAAACACTGTTCTGGAGGGTTTGGGGGTAGAAGTATTCTGGCTACACAACAATTGAGGATAATGATCTGAAATGGAGGTGGAAAGAATGTTGCTCCTATGCAGAGTACTTCATCCAATGTGCGAGGGGAGGCATAACATCTAGCATGCCTGGCATAGGCCCGCCCCTCCCCGATCTGCCTATTGCACCATGTGAAAGACAAATCTCCTTCCACCTCTACCATAGCCAAATCCTGCAACAATCTAGACCATTGGTCCCTCTCAAAACCCTGCACAATCTGCGCACCAGGGCCAGAGCGATCCGCTGCCTGCTCTACCATATTAAAGTCTCCTAGTAGCAACCAGGCTACTTGCAAACCACCAAGATTCCTTATCTTGTTTCTTATTATGGCTCACAGAGCACCTCTCTGAGATGGCTGGTTTGAGGCATAGACATTCACAATCCCCCATTCATGCCCTCCCTCAAGCCACTTAATAATTGCCCAATGATCATACTTATCTGTTGCGGAGTACGTAACATTAACATTCATTTTCCAAGCAATAAGAGTACCCCCACTAGATCGCCCCGAGGAAGAGGCAATGGATGCAAAATGTCTTCCAACCATATCCATCAATTGTGTCATATCTCCCCGGTGGCACTTATGCTCCTGAATACAAACAATATCAGGATGAAGCTGACGAAGCGCCAAAGAAACTCTAGCCCTCTTACTACTGGAGGACCGCAACCCCCTCACATTCCAACTGAGAATTGTCCTATTCATCCCACAACATCTTGTTCCTCCTCTCGCGAGGGGGCGAAACCTGCGGGCCTTCTAGAGCCAATGGATTGACCTCCGAGATGCGGTCTACCTCATCAGCCCAACTCTCCAATCGAGAGATCTGGTGAACAACTTGCCTGGCTTCTTGCAAACGGAGGCCACCCTTCAGTTGAGACTGGCTCTCTAGTCGGGGCTCGAACACTACCACCTCCAACACTACGACCATCCCTACCACTCTCAGAACCAACACCTCCAAGCCTACCAGCATCATCACTATCCGGGGCTCGGACATCAGTGCTAGTACCCTTAAGAGGTCGGTCATCCCCGCCACCGCTACCCCCTCCGAGCGGGCCTCCACTATGGCCACCCCCATTATTGCCTCTACCTAGGGTTCGAACACTACCACCCCTAGCATTGCCACTCGTGGGAGGATCATAGTTACCTCCGCCTGGGGTTCAGACAATATCATCCCCGACTCTGCCATATGGAACTCCACCTGTGATATCTGGAACACTGACACCTCCAGCACCTGGGCCTTGGTCACAATTGCCTCCTCCAACAACAAGACCATCTGGGATTCGGCCTCCAACCGGGGCTCGATCACTACCACCCCCATGACCACTGCACTTTAACACCTCTAGCCGGGTTCGATCACTACCACCCCCATGACCACTCGCAAGAATACCTCTAGCTGGGGTTTGAGCACTACCACCCCCATGAGGATCATCACTATCAACCCTACCAGGAAGAACGATGGAAGGGAACATGCGCTGAATCTCAGGACCATTCAAAAGCTGCAGTCAGAAATGAAAATGCCAAGAACCACTACGGACAGGTATAGAGGCTGCAGAACAGGCAAGGCAACGTATATCCTAGGTGCCTGAACAATGGAATGAGCTAAGTGAACCCCAATACCATTTGCCATAGACACCAAGAACTCAGGAACCAACATATCTGGAGGCAAATCCATGATTTGAAACCAACATGGAATTTTTACAGCTGTCAAAGAGCTCATGGACATAGCTGGAGTATAGAACTGATACAGAACATATGCCTCACCTAAGGCATCAACCCCTCGACTAACCAACTGGCGCACCGAGGACTCAGCCTCGAACATAACGAGGAAAAAATTATTAGGCAAGAATTTCAAAGTCTGGTACTTGGGCAAATCAATCCGCCTCAAATGTCTAGAGAGCCATGAGCTAAACCTTCGTGTGTCCAAAACTATCCCAGTGAAGTACTCTAGTACTGCAAAGGAGACCAAATTCTCTATAGTCTGAACATGTCGAGCATGGTCTATGTCTATCCAAGGATCTGCTGGAAGCACTGCTCGTAAATCAACTGAATAATGATCATCCACAAACTTCATAGCCTCTTCCACCCGAGCACTCCTATGGTCAGGCACCTTACGCTTAATCCAGTCTGAAATGCCTGGACGAGTGAGACGGGCTACTGTGTCATTTGTCCTCCAAGCTGGACATGCAGTGTTGGCAGTTTTACTGTTTCAAGTGGCGGCATGCTTGAAGGAATATTAGAGTTACTGGCACACAATTTTCTGAATTCTCTGAACTGAATTGAAAGGAAGAGCAATTGATATACCTATCTCCTGAGGGTGACTCTAAAAGAGCCTGCATATCCCTCAACAATTGCCTTTGGGGTTCAATATCCATAGCATTAATTGCTTCTTTCTCACCTCATATTAAATTGAATGCCTCTCCTTGTGAACCAAGATTTGCAGTTAGTAAATCCTCAAATGATTCTGACATGCTTGCCTCCTGTGATCTGGAATTTTTACATGAGATATAAGTTTACTTCATTGATGCTAGCTCTTCTGTAGTCCCTAGCAATGAAACATGAAACTACTTTGGACTTCATTTTGCTGAGCATATTGCAAATTTGGTATGGGCATGATATTCTTCCTATGCCCTTCGGGGCATATTCCGGCACATATAACCATTATCTAGTTATTCAATAGTTGTATGGTCTCCGGCCTTTCGCACATGCATCCCCTTTTCTCACAGGAGTGTTGCGGGCTTGGGATCATGTGCGTGTGCTCTTCCAGCTAGATTATGCCTCAATTTATCACCACTCTTCTCCTTTCTTGTGGGTTCCTTTACCCCCTGCGCACTTGCCCTTGGCTGCCACTGTGCATGCTTTCGGACCTTGAGGAGCCCGTTGGAAGTAGCTCTTTGTGCTCACCTTGGAGGATTGGTATTGGGATGGTCAGCTAACCTTGGTGGGAGTTCTTCGAGCTTCGCCGCTGAGGAGGCGATGTGGGGCTATCACGGGAGCGTGGCGGGGAAGTATTCCGCTACACATACCTATAGTCCCTCGGGATGATGTGGTAGTGCAGGTTTGGAAGGTTCATCCGGATGTTGTGTCTTCTTGCTTTGTGCGGTCTTCTTACCGGTCTTTGGCTATTCATGACCTTTGCCCCGCCGGGCAAGTGGTCTCTGCGGCTTCCAGGGTTCTCGATGGCTTTCGGTTTGGGCGTGGACATGGAGCTCACTTCCCCCACAGAAGGTTAGGGTGCTACGTGGCGGTGGTGCGTATGTCGGGGTGAATGCCCTTGTGAGTCGGTTTAGAGGGTGTGAGCCCTCTACGCCCTTGTTGTGGCCTTCATCGTGAGGCGTGGAGCATTGTCTAGTTTTATGCCCGCACTTGCGGTACTGCTGGGATTGGGTTAGGGCTCTGTTTCGGGTGAGATTGACTAGCCGGCGATTCTTCATGTGTATCACGTGCTTGGCGGCTCTTGCGGCAGCAAGCCTTGCATCTGTCGCGTGGCTTGGTTGGTGTGGCTGATTTGGAAGCGGCGGTTGTGGATCTTCCGGGGGATTACTGACTGCGGCCCTCTCGATTCCTCGACTCAGGTACAAGCTATTTCAAAGCTTTCTGGTGTTCCCGGGAGTAGTAGAGCGGAAGCTTGCCATTTGGCGGGACTTCTTGGGTGTTGTAGATGGTGATGGTCGGTTTGTACAGCAGTAGAGTTGCAGATTTTTTGTGAGTTTCTTGTGGAGTGTCGAGGTATCGCTGTCTCTTTGGGGCAGTTCTCTTTCCTCCTCACTTGCTTTGTAACATTACCATTCTTTTAATATATTGATGACACAGTTCTTCAAAAAAAAAAAAAATAGTGAAATATTTAAGTTCCTGTAGCAAAGGCATCAATTGCAAAGAATCAATGTGCCAGACCTATATTCCAAACTGCCTAGTTGCTTTACATAAAGCATGGCCGTTTTCTGTTTGACTGGCATATCAATATTGGGGTTACTATTGAAACACCGTAGCACTTAATAATATTCACTTCTTCATTATAGGTTGTAAATTATAAATATTTCAACTTCAACTGTGTAACTGTAACCTTTGTTTCATCATTTTTTTTTTTTTTTTTTTTTGAAGAACTGTGGCATCAATATATTAAAAGAATGGTAATGTTACAAAGCAAGTGAGGAGGAAGGAGAACTGCCCCAAAGAGACAAATGATATACCGACACTCCACAACAAACTCACGAAAAAAAACCGCAACTCTACCACTGCATAAACCGACCATCACCATCTACAACACCCAAGAAGTCCCGCCAAATGGCAAACTTCCGCCTCTACTACTCCCCGAACACCGTAAAGCTTTGAAATAGCTTGTACCGAAGTCGAGAATCGAGAGGTCCGCAGTCGCTGAATCCCCCCGAAGATCCACAACCGCCGCTTCCAAATCAGCCACACCAACCAAGCCACACGACAGATGCAAGGCTTGCTGCCGCAAGAGCCGCCAAGCACCGTGATACACATGAAGCAAAGAATCTGCCGGCTAGTCAATCTCACCAAACAGAGCCCTAACCCAATCCTGTGCAGCCCACGCAAGTGAGGGCATAAAACCGCATAATGCTCCACAGCCTCAACGATGAAGGCCACAACAAGGGCAGAGGGCTCACACCGCCTAAACCGACTCACAAGGGCATTCACCCCGATACGGCGGGTGCACCACCGCCACGTAAGCACCCTAACCTTCGGTGGAGGAAGTGAGCTCCATGTCCACGCCCAAACCGAAGCCATCGAGAACCCGAAAGCCGCAGAGACCACTTGCCCGGAAGGGGCAAGTGTGTCATGAATAGCCAGCACCCGGTAAGAAGACCACACAAAGCAAGAAGGCACAACATCCGGATGAACCTTCCAAACCTGCACCACCACATCATCCTGAGGGACTATAGGTATGTGTAGCGGAATACTCCCCGCCACGTGCTCCCAGATAGCCCGGTCACTGCCCCTCAGGCGAAAGCGAGCTCGAAAGAACTCCCACGAAGCTAGCTGACCATCCCAATACCAATCCTCCAAGGTGAGCACAGCAGCTCGCCTCCAACGGGCCTGCGTCCGAGCATGCACAGTGAACCTTTGTTTCATCTTCAACTGTGCTACTGTGACTTATGTTTCATCTATTTCCCATCTTTGAATTTATCAATAACAACTTCTTCTAGATTCAAACATTATAACATCATAAAATGTGCTTCAGGTTATTAACTTGGTAGTTACTGTAACATGCTCATACAATTTGGGCTACAACACACACCCATTAAATCTAAATGGTACACATACCATTTAAGAAACTATGGTGTATAGTATTGGAGAACTTGAATTTTAGAAGCGTAGATTAGTTAATGTCCTATGCGAGTAATATAATTAGATGGAAAATAGCTTATAGCGGTTTTATGCTACATATTCGAAGGCATCTTACGATGATTATTGTTCTCACTTAGTCTTGTTGCTTGGGGATGCTTCTAAAAGAACTTGCTCTTGTGGGAAAGTGACTTGAGGATTGGAATAAGGCAAGATGAATATAGCCCTATTGATGTAAAAAAGTCTTTCTCAGTATTGGAAGCAATATTCTAGCTATCTAGAATATTCTAGATATAACTATGTCTTTTGCAAGCTATCTTTTGCACTACATGCAAATGGATCAGAAATTGAAGTTTTTTGCAAGAAATTGCTAGAAATAGAGTCTTATTTATACCTTGCTGGTGTCCTAATTTCCCAATACTATACTTAAAGTGATAGAGGTGATTTATATACTGGACATATGCTAACCTGTGCAGGTTGTTTGTTTGCTTATACTTGCATTATTGAAATTTTGAAGGAATGCCAGAGTGCAAGCTCATTCTAGACCAAAGTTATTATGAGGTTTTCCATCTCCAGACAATGAATTTTGGACTAAGACTGGAGGCTTATTTAGGACAACAGTGAAGACAACCACTGCATAATTGAGATCTACGGATGTTTTGCAGGTAATGCTACTTATATGGCTTTCATTGCACAGCTCATTATTTGGAACATCATTGAAGGCATGAATTTGGCGTTCAAGTTCCCTCTAGATCTTGGCTATGCGTAGCTTAGGCAACATATAAGAGTCATACATTGTTCAGAGGCTCTGCAAACTCATGCTTGCACCTAAGTTCTCTACACAAAGCTACCATCATGTGGTTGACTTATAGCTTAGTCTTGACCTATGAGATAGGACAAACTTGCACAACCAACTATACAATAGAATAGAATAGAATAAAATAGAATAGATTTTTTAACGTCCACGGAGACCAATAGGTCATGGGACCCATACAATGGGCTAGTACAATCATTACTACTAGGATTAAAAAACCCCTGCCTTGAAAGGTTTTTAAGGGAAAAACCTTTGCAGTAATGATGATATTAGACAAACGGAGATAATGACTACTGAGGGCCATAAGGGCATTCTTAAATAGATGGGGCCATAAGGGCTTTGTATTGGCATGTATTACCTAAACTATGGATTTGTTGGATATATTATACCTTTTGTTGCACTATAAAAAAGTAGTTTCACCAAGGGACACGCAAAATAAGCAATCAGACCCTTGGTACATTTATCATGCTCTGTGCAATCCAATGCAATAAAGATTGAATGTTATAAATGGATTTAGAGGTAAAGTAAAAGATAAGGTAGATGTGATGGGAGCATACACAGTCCAATAGTGAAAAATTAAAATACACCAAATCTAGAGCTTCTTAGCTAATTCATAAGCAAGGAAGAAGCTCCAAATTTTAAGAATGCATCTTCTTCTAGCATTACCAAAAGTCTCTTGTCCACGTTCATCAACTATTTGTTATCTTGAGTCAGAGAAAATTGAGATAAAAAAAAATGTAACTACTCTCAAGACGTTTAAAATGCTTGCATCAACTACTTGCTGCGCCGAGCTAGAGAAAATTGAGATAAAAAAAAAATGAAACTGGTTTCAGGACATTTAAGATGCTTTCACTCTGGCAATAATTTGTATAATGTAGACTATGTACCTCAGAATAATGCAAACTAGCTCCTCGATAATAAGTCCGCAAAGATAGTGGTACTTCCTAGTTAATCATGCTTTGCGCAAGTACAACAACAGATCTACTTGTATAAAGAAACAAAAGGGATTTACATTCTGTTGTTTTAGACGCATGTAATGGCTTCTCATATTAGGTTGTATGCAATCATGTTTTCATATTGATCCTTTGATTTCATCATCCTGTACAAGGTAGCATATAAGTGCAATAAGTCATAAGGCTTTTGGATATTTCATCTCTAAAAAGAGCTTTGGCACGCACAATGTTCTTTGTAGTTGTAGTTCTGTGTTCACAATATTTAGGCTATTTGCAAGAGTTGCAGATTTCAGGAACCCTGTTGGGGAAGATACTTGAGGCTAGATCTTTTACACTTCCTAATTATACATGCATTCTCCGTTAGTATTAGGATGGACAAGAGAGAAGGCTCAATAATGGCTTCTAAGTTTTCCTTGGATTTTAATGATTCCAAGAGATTGATGAAGGCATTCAAGGCCAGATCTTTTACAAATTCATGCCTAGTTCTTTAGGATTAGGGTGGATGAGAGAAGGTTTTCCTTGGTTTCCTTGTTAAAGGATCTGAATCAGTAATACTTTCCTAGCTCTTGTCTAGCCTTTGTTGATCCATCTAACTTTTAAGTTCTTAGGAAAATTCCTTACTCATTATTTCCACTACAGCTTGAAGCAGCTCACATTTCTTAATCAGTTTCTTCTAAATAACCCATTTAGTCGCAGTGACCTGACTCTCTTAACGCAGCAAACGAAAATTCATTTGAGCTTTTCAATCCCCAAATATCATGCACCACAACTTTTGATGTGTTAGTGCAATTATTATTAGGCTGCAATAGATTAAACTCATTCACATATTATATCACAAATACAACTTCTGATGTGTTTGTGCTATATTTGATGGTTTATATGTTATTCATGAACTTGCCAATGTTTTTTGACTTTTTATTTCTTTTTCAAACTAGAAAAACGACATCTTCCATTATGTTGGTAAATGATTTTTTATTTGGTTGGGAAAAAAATTTATAATGAAAAAGAGGAGATTTTTATGGCTTGGACCATTCAACAAAACCGTTAAAAGATTTTTTGAAAGAAGAGAAGAGATTTTTTTGGCTTTAAAGTGATGACATAGCATAAAGTCATTGGATGAAAAAAGAAATTAAAAAGCAAGGAGAGGCAACGTGAAGACCACGACCACCCAAGTCCTCTGGATTGCCCTGGGTGCAGCGAATGGATTCAGACACTGTTAGGAGCCGAATTCGTCCCCCTCAGCTTTCCAAGGAACCAGGTCTTAAGGAGTCTAGTGCACTTTTTAACAATGGTCTTTTTGACACGGTTCTTTAGGCAACCCATCTCTCATATTCCTTGAAGCATCAGGTTTGTGCTGCACTAGAACGGGGCCAGCAGCTCCAGCTATCCTTTCACCTGAAATTACCTATGGCATCTAAAACATGGGATTTTTATAGGGGATTTTTAGAGTTCACATGATAATCTTTTTATAGGAGATTTAGAAGGATTGGCCAGGTTTGACAGATGGGGCAAAATCGGGATGGGAAAGCAGCTGGGACGGCAAATAGGAAGTTTTTGAAGCTGTTAGAAGCGGCAAGTAGATGGATTGGCTTTAGAGGGCACTGCCATGCTAATTCTAAGAGCAACATCTGGAGAAGAGGCCGGGTAGCTCTTGTCCAGTAGCTGGCCCTTGTTGCATCACTAGGGTCTAGGAACTTAGTCCTCTTCTCCTGTAGTATCCTATGGAGAAGAAGTTGAGAGGGGTTCTAAGAGTACTAGGCTCTGAGTATGGACTGCTATTCATGGATCAGAGAAGTGGTAGCAGTTCCATACTCAACTGTGTATATACAAATGTTTTATCATTCGAATATAATACAGACTCTTGCCTTCAAAAAAAAAATAAAAATCTAAGAGCAACACATAACAAAAAACATAGCCAGCTATGGTGCCCAAAACTACCATAGATTCAAAGCTATGGCACCTAAAACTGCGAGAAAAATGGACAACGATGACGAATAGCAGATTCAGATCTGATAGTGCTTTCAAAAGATAAAAAATAGGAAGAAGTGAAATAGGAGCAAATTATTTTTCTAAGAGTGTCGTTGTACCCTGACAATCCTGTTGTCTTGACCCTAACCAAATATGAGCATATCATATATCATTGAAAAAAATTCTAGAGGGAGCTTTCCAACACAATAAAAAACACATAAAACGGAGTCCATATTCGAAAGTTATGATAAAAAGTATATGACCATTAAATATGCACTTTGTAAAAAGGTATCCAGATTGAAAAGTACAAAAGCAGATGCCCATATCGATAGATCTAGGTCAAATCATATGCCAATAAAAAGCTCTCTGTATAAGGTTTCCAAAGAGTCTAAGAATATCTGAATCTGACCTCTGTAGCTCAAGTTATGAGTGCGGAAATAATTTTGACATTCTCTCTTTATCTATTTATAGGGACTTAGATAGTATATACAATGGTTTGGTAAAAAAGACCCTCTCATAAAAATCTTATTTTTGATTAAAACCTTTTTTTCCTAGCCAAAAATTCGTAAAAAGCATTTGCAAATGTAATCACATATGTCAGCTTTGAAGTTATATCAAATATTACAAAGAATTTGTCAAAGACATGACCACACACAAAATGCAGCCTCTCCTGAAACATTATTAATTTTGTAATTTTCATGGAGTTAGCTAAGGAGAACCGCAAGAAATGCAACACCACAATTTGGTTACAGTCTTCACCCTGCTGTCTCATTCTAAGTAAAAAAGCAAATAAATAAAAGCAGTCCCTAAAGTATTTAAAAAGACTTTTGTCTCCAGCCTACTAAGATGACTTTCGTTCCCAATCTTTCTAATAGACTTTTGCCCCCGTCTGAGCTACATAGCAATCTCTACTCATGATGATTCACTTCGTATAAGTTCAATTTGAATCATGTACTCTCAACATATGCATTTGTGCATGGAGATGAGAGAAGACCATGAAACTTTGAAAAACCTAAAAGCTAGTTTTGTAAGATATGCTCAAATATAAATAATATTTATATAAATCTCCATGCAAACCTTTCAAAGAAAGCAGAAAAGGGATGATGAATTGGCAGCCCAACAAAGAATATTTTAACAACTTGCAGTTCCATAAGCACAAAATAATGACCACATTATGTATCCTTTCCATGAGAAACTATGTAGTTGCATCTCTTCATTTGGCTGATTTCTTTTGCTTTTTCTTACCCTTTTCCATTTTATTCTCATGATCAAAACCTTTATTAGTATTACTGGCGATTGACTTATATAATTAAAGTGAAATCTATTAATATGGTAAAGGGAGAATTTGACAGATCATTTCCTAATTCACAATGTGCAATGCATCATTGCATCAACTTTACTTGAATTAGAATATTGACATATGGTATTGCAATGCATGTGTGCTAATCTTGTCCATGCACAAACAGTGGGGGCAAATAGGGACAGAGACCAGTAAGCAATATTCAATGATTCAATATGTGGCCAAGCAATGACAGCTATAGCATAAAGAGAAGCTGCATACTTCATGATTATAACGTTTTAAGATAGCCAGACCTTCTTTGACCCTATCATAAAAAATCATGTAAACTGGGGAAAATAAAGTGAATCCATTCTTTAAGCGTCGTCCTCAAAGGATCCTGGAGCTAACTAGAAAATGTGCATTAATTTAATGTTAATTTACTTGGATAATTTTGCTAGGAAAAGTTGTATTGTTAAACCAAACTAAGCAACAAGCGATGAAACCAAAGACGGAAAGAGCCCCTACACTATAAGATAAGTAAGCTTCTCTAGACTATAGGAAAGCACGACAAACCCCTGCAAAAGGTTGGGTAGAATGTGTCAAATTCCACGTTGAAGAAAACAAAAAGTGCTTGAAAATTTGAAATAATTAAACAGGCTATTAAAACCCTCCTTTCAACTACCCTTCTCCTCTTCTTTTGGCTTGATGCCTCTTCGACATGCCTTTTTTTTTTTTTTTTTTTTTTGTATAAGCCTACAGAATAGAATAGAATAGAATAGAATAGAATAGAATAGAATAGAATAGAATAGAATAGAATAGAATAGAATAGAATAGAATAGAATAGAATAGAATAGAATAGAATAGAATAGAATAGAATAGAATAGAATAGAATAGAATAGAATAGAATAGAATGAAAAGCAAGAAGCAATAACCTCAAAATTAATAAGATCAACTCCTTTATTGCATGTTGTAAGCTAGTAGCCATTATTCATATGATAGCATTAACCTCCTAGAAACTGTATTTACCTTGGAAGTTGAAGCCATACCTCTTAGTCTTCTCTGTTTTCTTTTCAAGCTCAAGCCTCCAATGGCTACCTAATCATCATGGCCTTTGGTTTTGAAAATCTTCTCTTCTTTTTTTGCTAATCATCTCAGTCTCTTGCGTGATTTAAGTGGAGAATTTTCTTCGTCTATATCTTATAATTTGCCTGCAATAATGCAAAAGCTCAAATAAGGGATTGAAGGAAAAAATCTCAAATTTTCAGAGTAGAGATGCTTGAATTAGGACAAAGAAGGACATCAGGATAAAGACAACCAATGTCTTCTTCTTCACTATGATCGTCCTTGTACTCGACCACATCATCACTCACTACGAAATAAAAAATGCTCAATAGTCATTAAAGAATGGCACAAAATCATCCAAATACTCCACACATTTCAAAAGCTAACAGAGCATCACAAACACATTCAACGGTCGGATTGCTCCCTAACACACTCTCACGGTAATCGACGGCAAAGCAGCCTCTACTTCACTCACATTACATAGCGGGAGTTTCAATCTGAGCCATACAACACGGTGAGATCTTTAACTTAGGCCATCGATTTGGTACATTCAGTGGCATCAAAAGGATATTCCATCATCCCTTCAGGCAACCAAAAAAATTATAGAAATGTACATTTTGTACTTCAAATTCTAATTTTTATCTCGATCGAATGTTAATTCATAGCTAGCTACGAGTTTTCTAGTCGCAAAACATAGGTTGTTGGGAACCGACAATAGGACAAACACAAACACAATATAACTCACACCTTACAAAATATTATATGCACACACACCGCACCCTATGGTCCTTCTCCCCGGTGATGGCGGGCTTTCTCACAATCACCAACCAACATGCTATTCAATCACATCTTCCTTGAAACTAGGAGATTTTCTAGACGTCCCGATTTATAAGTGTCTCAATATGAAAGGGAATTATGTATATTACTTTGAGAGTGATGAGCTATGTCCTAAAATAATAAAGTTGCGAGACACGACACACTATTTGTATGTACTTAGTCTCCATTGATGATTTAAACTTTTGATGTACTAAGGGAGGGCATCAAAGGACAAATGGTGAATTAAAAGTAAATATGTACGTAGTCTCCAATAGTGATTTAAGATCCTACCGAAGGACATTGAGGGGATAAATGAGGACTCAAAAGCTGTTATGTATGCAAGTTATATATGCAGGTCATAGTGAGGACATACTTGAGCTTGTTGCAGTATTATGCATTTCTTATTTTCTGCCATGGGTTCTACAATAGTCTAAGATGACATAATATCATGTGTATATAGAAAAGAATGAGAATGAGAATGAAAATGATTTTTTATCGTCCACTGAGGCCAATCGGCCTATGGGACCCACAAGAAGCGCAGCAAACTTATTACTGTCCGGGTTAAAAAACCCCCGCCCCGAAGGGTTTTCGAGGGAAAATCCGTGGCAGTAATAAGAATGCTGTCAAACTGTACAAGTATACATTAATGTATATATACATGTCAAGTGTGTGCCCGAGGACATAGCTGATCTCGCATGTCCATAACCTCCTGAAGGTATGATCCCAAAGACCCGCACGGATCTTTGTGCTCAATGTCACATGTAATGGTCGGGCCAGGGCGACCAACTCAAAGATAAGCAAGCGTCCGAATTTGATCATATCTTTGGGCAACTTTGAAGGGTATGAGATTCATCCTCAATGACTCCCATTTGGCAAAGATTGACAGAGCTCACATCTGGCGTGGCTCACCAATCCATCCGCCTGCCTCAATTGAAGATGATGTGCCCCCAATGCGAATGGAGGCAATGAGTCTCCGTCTTTTCATGGGCAAATGGGTATGCAGGTAGCATTGCGGGCCTCGTTCCAATGTGGGATTTATGTGGCGCTGATAGTGTGCTGTCTTGACAAGGACATTGCCATCCCAAAGCTTGCTGAGGAAGCAAGCATCAAGATATTGCCTCAAGCTATGGCGATCTGCCTCTGTTTGCACATGTATGCACCTGTGCTCCTGCACATTCCATCTAGCCAACCATTGAGCTCTCTTTTCCCTCCAGCAGGCCTTGAGGGGCTGCGGCCCCATTGCCATGATATAAGCTAGTTTAGGGAGACGAGCATCGTCCATATTGATTACCTTCTGAAAATAGGCAATGTGGCGATCAAGGGCCGCCCTCTGAAGAGGCAAGAATCCTGTCTCCTGCAGTAGAATTTGATATGGGACTGTGGACTTCACCCCTAGTGCTCGTACTAAGAAGGCTTTCTGGACCTGCTCCAAGTCATTCCAAGTAGCAAGTGATACTACTGGGCCCCATACTTCCACCCCGTATAAAAGGACAGGCTCTACTAAGACCTTGAACAGGTGTGACTGATGGGCCCAATGATACAACTCCGCTCTATGACTATTGTTTTGCATTGCATATAGTGCCTTCCAGCTGCTGTCACTCGTAGTCGTATGGATGTGTCCCAGTGCATAGTAGAAGGAAACTCCACTCCCAAATACTTGTATGTGGATGCAACTTCTACATTCTAGCCTTGGTAACTGAAGGAGGGGACCCTCGGCTGACGTGAAGATGATATGAAAACCACCTTAGTCTTGGCCAGGTTGACATGCATATCAGTCGCTTGGTAGAATGTGTCCAGAGCATCGAGATGTCGTTGCATGTCTGCTGGTGTGTAAGCTAGGAGGTCCACATCATCAGCATATATTAACTGTCTGATGATCTGATAGAGAAGGTGAGCTCCATTGCCCCCATTATCAGCAAGCCAGCTCTCCAATTGATCAATGTAAAGCCCAAACAATGTTGGGGAGAGAGGGCATCCCTGAGGAACCCCGATACTACTATCAAATGATTGGCTTGTCTGCTGCAACCGATCCGAGCATCTTTCATATAGCACGTATTAATCGCATTCTCGCAAATCTACAGAACCCCCACCGCTGCGCGGTCTTGCCCATAGTTTTTCCCGAGGCACGTTGTCAAACGCCTTTGCAAAATCCACAAAGCAACAATATAGATCCCGACGGCGGTTCCTGGCCGTCTTCAATCGAGTTCGCAATGTGAAGATGTGGTCAATGGTTGAGTGCCGGTCCGAATCCCCGCCCGTACCGACAATTGCCGCCGAGAATCCCAAAGAAAGAGTTTTGGAAACACCGAATCCGACCATGATTGTTCGGTAATTGGTCGGGCAAGATGGGTCACCGCCTTTATAGATGGGAACAACTCCGCTATTGGTCCCCCGCAGCGGGGAAGCCTTCCCGTAATGCCTTGTTGAACAAGGCGGCCAAGACCGGTATTATGGACGGCCCACGCCCACTTAAGCAATTCTCGCCGCATACCATCCAAGTCCGGGCTTTCCCATTGGCAAGATGTTGTAAGCCTTGTTCCACGTCCGAACTGTGATTTCCAAAGACCGGGCCTTCTTGCAAGGGTAATGCCTTTGCATGTGCACCCCGAGGGTCGAGTAGCTGTTGCAAGTATCGCCTCCATCGCCGGGAGTGATATTCCCGTGGGTTGTACCGGCTTTCTAAGAACCCTTCGCCGTAAGGTCCCGGGTGACGTTCGTGAGGTAAAACATTTCCCTTTGATCTTACCGCAATGTACCGGCTTTCTTAGCTTTAAGGAAGATGCGGTCATTCTCGACCGCATGTGGGCGTAAAGCGTGGTCCGTGACTTGGCGGAGCCATCGTTTGTGTTCCTTGCACTCTGCATCAAACCATTGATTACGTGGGAAGGTTGTGTTCCTGGAGGTCTGTCGCGGGCGGCTTATCCCAAAGCACCTCCCTGCCGCAGTCCTAAGCACATCAGTCAGTCGGCCTGTTTGTTGCTCTAGTGTAGGATATTGCAAAATTTCTGCCAGGTCATCTATAAGCATCTGGGCATAAGCCCCTGCATGTTCATAATCCAATCGCAGCTGAGGCATGTGAGGAGTTGTTGCATCGGGGGTTTGCACAACCTGCCAAGTCAACTTCAAGTAAAGTGGTAAGTGGTCTGAGTCGATCTCTTCATCCCTATTAGTTGTTCCCACCTAAAAGTGCTTGATGACATGCATATCCTGCTCAGGCACCAACACATAGTCCACCACACTAGATCCGCCCCCCTGGTTTTCCTGCCTACAAGTGCTCTTGCGGGTGGAAGGCCACTGTGCCAGTCCATTGCAGATTACCAGGTCAAAGATAGCATAAGCTAGTAGTAAAATAAAGTTTAAAGGACAAGTCATATATTCATCATAAACATTTCTAGTATAGTATATATATATATCATAGGAAACCAATCCTCCAAGCCATAATAACTTATGTTAAGAGCTGCTCTACGTGTTTATATATTACATATGAAAAATATGGAAACTAGCAGTAGGACAGGCTTGGGCAAGAAAATGGGCATATCGAAGTAGTAGTTGATGAAGAAGTTGATTTTACCATAGCGTGAGAAAAATGTAGCAAGAGGTGTTCATAGTATTTACTTAAACAATTCATGGAAAATGCATATAGCGTATGCAAAATTATCGTATTGCCCTTGACATATTCAACCATTTACTAAAATGCCCCTTAATAAATTTGATTCTTGCAAACTTGAATCAATTTAAAAACAATGTGGATCAATTGACGTTTTGACTATCATCAAAATCTTGATTTGATGATTGTAGGTTGAATGCCATCTTGCAAATTTCTTCTTGACCTAGTACTATACAAAAGGTTGAAGCAATGCAGCATAATTTCTCGGCACATTGACTGCTTTTGTTACGAAAAAAGGATAGTAGGTAAACAAAGGATCAAACTTTTAATAAATTAACACAAGAACTTTAAACATTTTCAATCCAGCCTTCAGGCCAAAGCTCACCACTCAACCAGGCTCCCGAAAGCAAGAATCTCTAAGACAGCTCATGCACAAATTTGGCTAACAAGAAGGGATTTTTTAAGGTCAAATCCTCTCTAAGAAACAAACACAAAAATTCATGGAGGCTAGAAGGAGGCTTGAATGAATCAAGAGAATGGCACGGAGGTTGGCAAGAAGGTAAGATATGAAGGAGAAATGGGAAAGGAGGAGGATTTGAATCTCAATAGGCGCATCTCTTCCTCTTATATATGAAGATCAAGGAGACTTTTAAAAAAGGTAAAGGTAGATGTTTTGGTCTTTTTAGAGTCTCAACCTTTTCTAAGGTTTCATAAATATCTCGATGGTTCAAGTCTTAATATTTCAATTCCCATGCAATTATCTTATTCTTGCTTTCTAAGCCATTCCCCTGAGCACCACCATATCAATTCCTCCCCTTCTAGTGATTGATCTTCCTCGATAAAGGAATTATATGGCATAACCAAGTCTATGGTTATAACCCTGATGGTCCACAATAAAAAATAATCAAGTCCGGCCTTTAGGCTAAAAATTTTCAAGTCAACACTTTAGGCTAAAAATTTCTATAAACAAGTCCATGGTTACAATCTCACAACTAGAAATATTCAAGTCAAGCTCTGCCATTAACTGCATCATGTTCTCCAATCCACCATGACTGCAAATTATAAACTAGGAAATCTGGTCCTTTAAGTCTCATAATTCAAACTAGAATTAAATTTCCAAAATAGTCCAATCACCTAGGGAAATAAAAAAACATAGTTCAACCCTTTGTTTCAAGACTAATTGAACCCTAAGCAAAGTTCATTGCAAATTCTTCAAAGATAAGTCTTCTCAACTAGTACCATTGTACCTTTATAATTCAATAAAATGCCATCAATCTGAGCCATCGGATCGGTATTCTCGAATAGGGCGAGCATGTACCTCTCCCACGCATGCGTGCATTACATCTATTTTTTGGGGCTCTGGTTCGTTTAGGGATCGCTATTTCTTGCAAGTTCTTCATCGACTTTTCATCGGCATTTTCTCCGCTTTCAGCAGTTCCCTTGACTCTCTTTCTTTGATATCAGGCAGGGGAGGGGCTTCTCCCTACTTGATTGGACAATTTTGGCATCTATTTTCATGTTGTGTCATGTTCTTCTCCAACCTTGTCCTTTTTCCGGCCATCATCCTTTGACCTTCGTCCTCGATCTTGGTTTGATAAGGAAGTTCTCTTTTTGTCAGGAGCTTTTGTCTGTTTCATGTGAGCCCTAATTCGAGAATGTCATTAATCCGAGCCATCAGATCGGTATTCTCGAATAGGGCGGGCGAGCATGCATGCATGCATTGCATGCATTTTTTGGGGCTCTGATTCGTTTGGGGATCGCAATTTTTTGCAGGTTCTTCATCCACTTCTCATCGACATTTTCTCTTCTCTCAGGAGTTCCCTTGACTCCCACCCACCCTCCCTTAATGTGTAGATTATTGTAAATGTTGTTTTTTGTTGCGTGGCACGCCTGACCAGCCCCTCACTTTTTCGAGGTTTTTTCTCTATTAGTTTTTTTGTTGATGATGTGCAGGTGCAGGGGTGATGCACGACTTCGGTATTCTCTGTGGAATGTGGGTTTTTTTGTGGGAACATTTAGCAGCCTTGCATTGTCCAAGCCCCTTGCTGAGACCTTATCGCTAGGGTTTTTCCTCGGAAACCAGAAAGGGCGGGTTTGTTTAATCTCGGCGATAAGCTCTCAGCAGGTACACTAGCCAACATCTGTAGCAAACAATTTTATTTGGGGTCCAGGTGTTATAACTGGATATTCCCTATGTTTTTCATTTTTTTGGGTCCCTAATTCGAGAATGTTACTCTTTCTATGGTCCAAAATAACATATCTTACTTTTTGTCTAAAGTATAGATTTAATATAATATCATTATGGATTGAATAAACTCTAAAGATCTAAATATCTACAAGGCATCAAAAAAGATAATTTTAGGGTTTGAAAATCTTTCAAAAGGGGATGCTTGAAAGGTTACGAACATGCTTTAGGAGCAATTCCAACTGTAAAATAGAGAACTCCAGTCAAAAGAGCTACAAATTAATAAGTAGAATCTGCTTGGCCAATATGAGGATAAGTCCAACTCCGTTTTGCTTTCATTTCTTCACAGTGATCAAGTTAGGGTTATCATAATAGTTGGGCTGCTTGAACGTTCAAAATTGGCAGGTTCTTTGACAGCCACACTTTGTATCAATGGCTAAAAGCCTGTTGGCGGGAAAAGAGAGTTCAGTGACTAGCCAGATGGAACAGGTGCATCCAAGTGCAAACGGAGGCAGATCGCCATAGCCTCAGACAATGCCTTGACGCATGCTTCCTCAGTAAGCTATGGGATGCCAGCACCCTTGAACAGGTCAAGACGACACATTATCATCACCACATAAATCCCATGTTTGAGCAGGACCCGCAATGCTACCTGCACACTCATCTACCCATGAAGAGGCGCAGATCCATTGCCTCTATTCGCATAGGTGCACACCATCTCCAGATTGAGACAGGGGGATGGGTTGGGGAGCTGCGTCAGGAGAGGCTTTGTCAATGATGCCAGGTTGGAGCTGTGGAAGACGAATGCCACACCCTTCCGAATTGTCCGGCATATGATGACATTCGGATACGCTATGCTGAGCTGGTCCGTCCCGACCAGCCCCTGCATGAGAGGCTGAACACAAGCTCGGTACGGAGGTTGGGCTCATACATTCAAGAGATCATGAATCGCCGAGATCAGCTCGGTCCTCGGGCGCCTACTTGATACATGTACATATTTCTGTCTATATTTGTATTTGTACAGTTTGACGGCAAACCTATTCCTGTCACAATTTTTCCCCCAAACAACCCAGCGGGAGGGGGTTTTTTAATCTGGACAATAATATGCTTGCTGCGCCTCCTGTTTGGGTCCCATAGGCCAATTGGTCTCCGTGGACGATAAAAATCCTATTCTATTCTATTCTATTCTATTCTATTCTATTCTATTCTATTCTATTCTATTCTATTCTATTCTATCAACTTGCCGATCTTTATTCCAATCTAGAATAATAAATTTTTGGACAAATAGCAGATTTTCAAGATGGTTCTTTGCTTTAGCTTCAAAGGATTTCTTTGCAAGCAAATCGATTTAATAAACACAGGATAAGGAACGAATATTCCACTAAAAGAGTTTTTAGGGATACTGCAGGTTGAGCTAACCTAGTTACTTCGCATTTTCATGGCATGAATAGCATTATATATGCAATATGAGATTCAAAAATGTCAATGGCAATATCAATCCACAACCAAAACTATTTTATTTTAGTCCATTTTATAGTTAGACCATTTCTAATAGAAGAGCTGGACTATTTCTAACATCCCTTTATTTTTACCAAGCTTTTGCTTATTTTTTTTACTAATAAAACATTCAATTTCCTAACTTCTCTAAATAAAACAATAATCTCTATATTGCACACAGGTTCCAAAGAGAAATCGGACGAACAAAAGTAGAACAAAAGATCAAACTTCTAATAATAACGTAAGAACATTAAAGATTTTCAATCCAGTCCTTCATGCCAAATCCCGGCACCCAACTGGGCTTGCAAAAGCAAGAATCTCCAAGGCAGTCCATGCACAATTTTGGCTAAGGAACAAGAAGGAATTTTGGAAAGTCAACCTTAGGGAATCCTCGAAGAAACAAACACAAAAATTCATGAAGGCTAGAAGGAGGCTTGAATGAATCAAGCAATTGACATGGAGGTCGGCAAGAAGGCAAGGTATGGCAGAGCAGTAGGAGAAGGAGGAACCTCTTAACCTTATGTGAAGATCAAGGAGCCTTTCAAAAAGGTAAAAGTACATAGGTCTTTGTAGGATCTCAATCTTTTCTAAGTTTCTATAAATATCTCAACGGTTTTGACTTTTCAGTAGTTGGATTTGTTGTATTTCAGCACTTCGATTTGTGGCACATTATGTCTTTATATTAAGTTCATGAAATGCCTTGCCATATATATTGCTCCCTAATATTTACATAGAAACTAGAAATTAAGAACAGAAAATAAATGAGGCACATGCACAAGTTAAGCATCTGCAAGATTGGAGCAGGGATCTTGGAGATTCTTCATAAATACAGACACATCTTTATATCCTTAATACATTCTTTTGCATGGGACATGCACCTATCCATTGGGAGTTATTTAGGATGGGACTCATCATGTAGAGTATTACTATGATCAGAGTCCTCAATATAAGGGTATTTTGCGATATTGTCTCTGGAAACTGTGATGTTTTTAAGCGAAAGAATGTTGTTGCTTAGCAGCAGGAACCTTAAAGTAGATTGTTGGGCATATTATTGATCATAGCCTTGGAGAGGTTATTGTTCTTGACAATAGTCTAGCTGGGATGTATGGTAAATGTGGAAGTTTAGAATCATTTCAATAAGCTGTCAAATCAACATGTGATATCATTTGGGGCTATGATCGTAGGCTATACCCAGTATGGAAATGGCAGTTGTGCTTTAGAACTTCTCGAATGCATGGAAGAAAAAGAAAACAAAACAAAATCTTATATTTCAGCATTCTAAAAGCATGCAGCTATCTAGGTGCATTGGAAGAAGGAAAGGTGATATATGAGAAAATAATTAAATAAGGCCTTGAGTGTGAGCTTATACTCGGACACATACTTGTTGATATGTATGGTAGATGTGGACAATCAAATGAGGCACTGAAGATCTTTGATGAGCTAGAAAATTTGCAGTGCATCACCACGAAACAAAGTATGAATTCGCAGAAACATGCATAAGAAAGAAACAAGTTTGAGAATTTTGTGATTTGTGGAATTCACAAGCTTTGATGTCCGCCTAAAATTTAGCCCTTCTACAAGTTTTTGCATAAGCAGTGAAAATTGACTGCCGACAAGTATGTTTTTCTAATCAAACTTCATTTATTCGTTTGAATTGCAGTGGAATTCCATGTTTATTGTAGACCTTTAAATTCGCATTTTGTGCCCTTTTTGGAAATATTTGCTGGCTTCTAAGGAATAAAGGCTTCTGCGTAGCAAAGTTGTAAATGTAAAATTTAGCTTTGGTGGCTTAATTAGACAAGGTGTCCTTTTAGATTTGGCAACATAGCCTATGCGCATGGGATCAAGATCTGTTAGCATCTGCTTTGTGCTCATAGGCTCCACTATTTGTGGACTTGCAGTGTCCATGCCTGCAATGGCTGTTGAGCTTAGCTTGGCTCTGCATTCTCTATGAGCTATTGGTTACAATATTCTTAGCATGCATACGCCCTTTGCTCTGCATTCTCTATGCTTCAATGGGCTTCCGCTCTGCATTCTTTATTCATGCTTAGCATCTCCATTCTCTATGAGCGCATAAGCTTGGGCTTTCTTAGCCTTATAGCTTTCTTTCTTTTTGATCACCAAAATGATTTTCTTAGCTAGGCATTATGCATTTGGTTCTGCAATTTTGGCTCTACATTCTTTCTAAGAGCATGAGAGCATGAGGACGCATTGATGGCATACGACAGATACTTGGCATGACAGATAAGTAGTTATAGGGCATGTCATGCATATTTGGGAGCACTAAATTTACATCTTCTCATTGTACCTTTTCCTTTTGTAGGCAACATCCATGTTTGTTAATATGCCATGAAGCACATGTTTGTAGAAAAATGCCAGGAAGCAGAGGCGAAGGATCACCTTGGAATGCAAAGAGTGCATTTGATAATTTTGGGGTTTATTTTTCAGTCGGAGTTTTTGCCTTCATAGCTTGATCCCAGTCTTACAATCTTACAATCTTGGCTGCACATTTAAGTTGAGTCATGTGGAATGCTCACCATACATTAATACTCCATTTTTTTGTAAAAATCACATGGACACCCACCAAAGAGGGCAATTTTCTAGTAGTAGATACAAAATGATAAGATGGTAGATATGCCACGTTGGAAGAGGATCGCTGACGTGGTAAACCAGGAGTGAAAGGGCACCCGTGCCCGAAGGAAATGGCGCCTTCTGAGATCTAAAACAGAGCTCTTAAATCCGTCAATTTTGAGCAACGAAGCCTTTGTGGAAATAAAGATGGTGGGAAGAAGCAGAGGAAGACCGCGGCGGGAGCAGCCTTCGACAATGCGACGCCGTAGGAAAAGCAGGGTAAATCGCCCACCCATCTCCCCTTTCATTTTCGCCGGATTAGTTCAAACCGTCAATTCCAAACAGAGAATGATTTGTCTGCAGGGCTCTGTGGAACCCAAATAAGCAAGCATTACATTGCTTTTAAGTTTATGTTTAAGGCGGATTTTTTGCTGTTAAATTTTGCAGAAAGGACGCAAGAAGGGCGGTCGCCGTCGCCGGAGAAGGACCCCAAGGCACCATGAGCCTGAAATGCAGTCATCTCCGCAGCAAGAAACTGAGGCAGTGGAATATCGGGAGAGTACTCCTCAGCCAGAACTTCAGAATGAAAATCAAGAGGAAGATGCACGGCAGGGAGAAGAGTCTACAGCACCTCCAAACACCGATATAAATAACAGCAGCTAAATTCGACACAACATTGCCTTTATAGCTCAGTGGTAGAGCGTCAGTCTTGTAAACTGAAGGTCCGGAGTTCGATCCTCCGTGGAGGCATTGTTGTTTTCAAATCTCTTTTGCAGCGTTCAACTTTTTTAGAAATATACTCTCTCACTGGACAATTCTGCAGGTCCTCTGATTCCTTGTCTTAAATTATATAGCATCCAAGTTCTACGCAATTGTGTTTGTTCTTTATTGTAGTTAAATGCTATTCCTAGACAATTCTGCAGGTCCTCTCTGTTCCTAAATAGCACCTAAATTTCGTACAATTGTGTTTGTTCTTCATTGTATTGTATTGTAGTTAAATACTATTCTTTCCCTTTAGTTGGCTCCTTGCCTTAAATTATTTGGCGCCTTGTTTTATTAATACCTAGTTCCATCAAATGGATTTATGTCATGCTTATTCTCGGGGTTTTTTTGCCTATTGAACAAAAGCATGAGTTCCTACTTTGTAAGTTTTAAAGCCTAATACTCAAAAGATTTGTAACATCGAACATCTTCAATTGAGAAGTTATATTTTCCTTAATATTTAAGGCAGTTTTAGAGCCTAATACTCAAGTTATATTTTCCTCAATTTTTAAGGCAGTTTTAGAGCCTAATGCTCAAAGATTTATATGTATGGAACATGATCATCTAAAATTGAGAAGTTATATTCTCCTTAATCCTTGAAGTGCAGATATGTATCAATCATTCTCTATTATAACTAACTTTTTCAGGCTATCTGCATAAGCATCATTGTAGCTAAAAACAACGAACACTCTGGGCTATCAACTTGGTAATCTTAGAAAAGTTTAGAATGTTGCATACACAGGCATCGAAAAAACAGGGGGTTAGTCTCCTAAATTTCTGGTCACGATCCTTATTTTTCGGTTTGAGTTTTTATTTACGCAAAAAAATTGTGGGGTTTATGTCAAAATCCAGCAACTAATTATTAGCTTATATTCAAAATCTGGTGGAGCATGACATTTACCAGCAAATTATCTGGTTAGAGCTATTGGGGATATCGAAGCCTGTGCATGCCCTACCTTAGTCTATTAATTAATTAATTATTATACTATTATTGTTTTGTGTTAATAAAACTTTTCCATATTATAACAATTACAAGAAATTTATCGCGGCGGCCAAGGCCGCTGCGAACATTTCTCTTTCCGACATCCCTATGCTCAGAAAAATGAGCCGGTAAAGTGGAATATTTGCAAGTTAATTCATCATACTCTTTTATCTTTCCATATGTGCATCCAAGGGGCTGCTTGTTATTGTTGCTGTTAACATTTTGATGATATTTTCTTAGAAATAAAGGTATTAAGATTTGATATAGTAAACCAATGCCTAGGTTACTTAGCTATTAGTTAGTTATTTTGAGCAGAGTTTAAATTGGTAGACTGTAGGGCTTGCATCTTAACTGCTTTTAAATGTTTCATGCCAAAGATTTAATACAAATCGAATTACTGACTAATCACATGCCATTTATGTCCATTGTAAACTCGTCCTTTAAGCTTGATTGTCGAGACATACCAAACGGAGTATAACACGTGGTGTTGAATGGCTTTCTTAGACAGAAACAAAGGCAGGCAACCAAAAAGTTTTTCCCTAAATGCATTATCAATTTGTGCCGTTACATTGGACATTGTGAAAGTGCCTTTGTCGTATTACCGTGAACTTAGAGATGGAAGAACCTTTTGAAGTTCATCTCATCTTCCAATTATTATGATCTATCTTCTTGTAGCAATAACTATGGAAAAGACATATTCCATATTCATCCAAAAACGGCCATATGAATGTTCAATAAATTGAGCTTTCTATGAAGCTGCCTAAATAACACATGATCAAGAACCTAATCTCTCAAACTGTTTTTAACAACTCAATAACTTCCTTTGATTGCAAATCGAAGGGGAAACAACCTCATAGAGCAATGGAAGCACATTCGTCATATATGGCCACCCAATCCTTTTTGCACCTTTGTCATTTCGTGGTCAAACTTTTATACATTCTTTCCAATAACTTGTCAATAGAAAGTGTGCCTGAAATTTAGTTCTAACACCCAGGACTAATTGATCAGCAGCATAGGTGAACTTGTGCTGCAGTGACATGCTAAAGAGTAAACAGATTGCTTAACGTGTCTATAGTGATGGTTCCAGATGAAAAACATGGCTTAGTAATTATGGCGATTACAAAATTTCCGCGATTGTAGCATTGATGCAAAGATCTACCATAATGCGGCAATCAAGCTAGCGAACAAGCATGCGTTATATATTACGTCTTCAATATTGCCCTTGACTCTCGTTGCATTGGTTCATATGGATAGTTATAGCGGCATCTGTTGCCATTTAAACATTGGTGTAAGTGTTTGTGTAACTTGTGAGGAATTGATCTACCGGCATTTCACGTGAGAAAACAATACGATGAATGCAGTTTTGATCGGTATTTCAGGTTCTATATGAATGAGCGAGGTGTGGATGTGGCACTGCTTCATGCAGGTCAACCAACGATTTTTAACTTCAACAGCATGATAATAGCATTTTGAACGTATACCCTCTCTATTTGTCATTTTTCAACTTACATTTTGTTCTCCGCAAAAGCCATAGCCTAAGCTGTCAAAGCTTTAGGAGCAAAACCGTACCTATTTTCCGTCGGACTTGAGGCCTACTAATTTGTTTGCCGGATGTAAGCTTTCTGACACTCTTCAATGCCTTGACTGCAGAGACCATACCCTAACTGGCAGTTTTTTTTTTTTTTTTTTTTTTTTGAAGGTAAGAAATTTTGTATTAACAGATAGGAAGAATTACAACATATGGCCCTCATGGACCAGATAGAAATTAAGCACATGGATCCCAAATGGATCAAATTTCATATTCACAACTTCAGTACTAATATGCATTTCTCAACCTCTTCTTCTATCTAACTAGTACTACATGATCAGAACCAATCTTCCCAGTTAGATGGATTAACTGGCAGATTAAACAATATTACCACTTGATCAAACCAATATAAAGAACTTTCTATAACAAAAAAAAAAAAAAACTCTAAAGTGCGTATTTACCATTTTGAGAAGCGAAGCTTCCTGCAGGCTATAGCAGATCTGAATTTTCTACTAGAGCACAATACTGATTTACAAATGCATAAAACATCTGCATTCAAAGGTACTGTGGCCTTCATCTGATCACCAATAGGCCAACCTACCTCACCAACAATAATGCTTATGTTAGGAACTTCATTTCCTGCCAATGCATTCACTAAAAGATCAAAGTTCGCATCAAATACATTGTTGTAAACATGCCCACCACTATCAACCCGGGCATTAGCAGATGCAAATTCCTGCAAAAAGAGTCCTGCAGGCTGAGTGTAAGGCATTAGCAGATGCGAACTCCTGCATAAAGTTTGGGTCCTGTAGGGTGAGTGTTTATTACAACTAGCGCACCATGCCTATTCAAGTCTGCAACAATGCCCTCTTAAGTATAGAACAATGGAGAATATTGGATAATCAGTGTATATAGATGAATATGAGCCAAACGTGGCTTGTACACAAATATATGTAAGTACCTACAAAAGGACACGTCTCTATACTAGAGGACATGTCTCTTCACATGACTAGGATTGCCACCTAGGCGTGGTCACATGGCACTTGCCATGTCATCAATCCTTGATCTATATGATCACTAATATTATATTCTAACACTCCCCCTTGATCAATAGATCAAGAAGGATTGAACTCTCCTTTGGCAAATCTCCCCCTTAATGGAGAGAATTCAAATGCCCTTCAAATTTGAGAATTCAAACTCTACTCTAGCTTAATAGATCATAATGCTATGAGGATGCCTAGATCATATAAGTTAGGCCTTCTCCCCCTTGATCAAAAGCATCCGAGAAATGCTAAGATCATTACAAATGGGATCCTCATTATTACGACTACTATCCACTTCTCATTATTATTATGACTACTATCCACTTACTGCACATAATTGAGTATAAATACTTCCCAAGAAATATGGGCCTTCATCATGACATGAATTTCCAGCAATTAAAACAAATCTTTTATCATTCTTGTAGTTACCCATATATGCTGCATCATCGAAATTTGTTGCCACGTGTATATGAATCTGTTCCTTCTCTCTGCATGGCGTTTTGAGTCTCGGCATTTTGAGTCTTGGTCGTATGTGAGCAATGGTTCCGGCAATTTTTAACACTGCCAGTACCTCGCGCATCCCATGCATCAGTGTTTCATTTCCAGCATTGAAAGTATTGGCCAAAGTTCTATTGGAGTATTCTGTGCAGTCTGCAAATGCTTCATCGCAAAAGTACTCCGCAACAGCTCCATTTGTGCAAGACAAATCCGAAGTGCCCCTTCATGTATCAGGTTTAAATCCTCAGAAATTAAGGCGCGCTTCATTTCTGTGGCTCCTTCATGAATCGATTTATTAGTTCGAGCTTCTAGCATGCTTTGAAAGATCTCCAGGCACATACTTTGGCTTCTCTCTGAAAGTGCTTCATATCCCCAATAGATTCGACTAATTTTTGAACCTGTATGATTCCAGATTTCTTGAAGATCTCCTATTGCAAGTGAGGTTAAGGGATTCTTAAATAGTAAATTTGTCCAAGCATTTGATTCATAGCCATCTCTGCGAGTCTTGCTGCTCCAGGATCCTTGCTTTGCCCATAATCAGCGCCAAGATTTCTGTCTTGAACAGTTATTTCTGCCCAAATTCTATATGGTGGTTGTAAATTTGTCATCACATATATATCTGCCTTGATTTGTGAATGATAACTCCCTTCAAATTTTTCTGCTACAAGTTCGCCTCTTTCCAGAAATTCCATAACTTCTTTGATGATAATTTCCCAGGTAGATCCTCCTACCGCTTGGTATTTTTCCTTATAAAATAATTTGTTTGCTTCGAAGGAATACCTTTTCATAATTTCTTGCAGGACCGCATCTTTGCCTTCTGCATCAACTGGAGGTAACTTAGACCATTGCACCTCCAACAATATAGCAGTAATTCTCTTCAAGGAAATCGCAGTAAATTTGGGGCTTTCAATTATGATCCCATCACATCCATTTTTGGCTTTTGCAAACTCCAATTCCTCCTGCACATTTCGGCCTGGAGCATCTTTACTGGTCTTTGAGAATTCATTAGGCTTCAACTTTCTTCGTGCTACTGTTTCTGCATATTGTGTTTTCTCATCTGCATTTGGCAATATTTCTGCCTTTGGCTCACCTTCTGGAGCATACCGAACTGCTTCGACCTTCTGTACTTCTGCTCCGGACCAAGTTACAGGCCCACGGGCATATCCGTGTCTTTGACATGTTATAGCCACACCTAAAAAAAAGGGAAAAACTCTGAAATACCCTTATGTTTTGCTAAAATCAACAAAACACCCCTAGTTTTGGAAGTATTTTAATGGAAATGATTATAACTTTTTTGTGATATCCAAATGAGAATGAGCCTTTCAGAGCTATTGTAAAGGAGTATGAGATCTTCCCATCGAAGGTAAGATCATATAAATCGGAGTCTTAAATCACAAGTTATGCTATTTTTAATACACAAGAAAATTGTAGAAATTTCAGAGGGATTTAGAAGACCATAACTTGAGATTTCGGAATCCGATTCAGGAGAAGTTAACTTTCATGGAAATATCTCAACCTCTTCTACAATATATCTGAAAAACTCATTCTCATTTGGATCATCACAAAAAAGTTATGATCATTTCCATAAAAATACCCCCAAAACAAGGGCGTTTTGTTAATTAAAACATAAGGGTATTTCAGAGTTTTTCCCAAAAAGGTAAAAAAAAATCTTTTGTGGACTTTGCGGATTTTTTGCTATTTAAGGTTGGCTATAACATGCCCATATCCGACATTTACTGCGATGGTCTCACGAGCATAAGGTTTATGCTGAGTCGAACCCAAATCGGGAGCAAATGAAACCATCGTGGTTTTAGGGTCGCTGCACTACAGTTCTATGCGTTTCCATCTATCTCTGAAAGCCAAAAGACGGGGGTATTTATATGCTGCCAAAGATGTCTCCAAGGGAAGTCTTCTTCCGAGTCCTGCTAGAAATTACTTCGTATTTTATGCTTCCCCGCTCCCTGACTATTGGTCTGGCCTTCTTGGGATGATAAAGACGAAGAGGTCTTGATCTTCATGAACACGATCATGTTGTCCCATGCATGGATAGAAAGGACTTCCTTCATGAAATGCTCTGTTATTTTTGGAACTGTTAAGACTGATTAGATACACTAACTTTGATCTGGAGACTACTGAATCTAAAAAACACGAGGTTGGTATTCTGCTGGTTAAAACCTTAACAGAAATATGTTCTGGGGGAACAAACTCCAAAAAAAGCCCAAGAACAGAATGCCAGCATTGTTCTGAAGGGACTGCTGGTTTGCAAAATTCCCAGTTACAATTTTTATGAGCAATTCAACCGCATCCACAATCAAACGGGAACCCTTTGTATCTTGCTTATCATTCGTGATGTCCGTTACATTAAGCTCAGAGGTTGCTGTTTGACACCCTTCAAGCTGTAACAATAGTGGAAAGAAAACACCAATTCCCCAATTGGGTACCCCCCATAATTCTAGCTTCATGCAATTTTAAAAAGAGAAAACAATATGCACTATGAGATGATCCGGAAAAAAATGTAGATACGCATTGATACAAAGACAATATGGCTTGCAAAGTCATGTATATCACATGATTGTGCCATCAGCGAACCTAAATCAGTAAGGGCGCCCGTATATCGAGTCCGGGATGTGGTGTTTCCGGACAATTTGCCTATGGTGTTTCTGGACGTCCAGAAACACCCAATGCTTCTGGAAGTGGTGTTTCTGGCCAAAAAGTGGTATTTCTGGCCAAAAACCAAGCGCGAAACTGCGCGGCGGAGCCAAAATCTTTGGTCGGATCCTTCTTGCAGCTCCCTGGACGGCTTGAAATGCTTCAAAAGCCCTTCCAATCGCTTTGCCTTCCTCTTTAACACTAGTTTGATGAAGAGAGGAAGTGATTTGAGCTCAGATAGAGCCGGATCAAGCAAAAAATGACCTAAAACAGTTGATTCTGGGCTTAAAACTGTGAAGTGCACAGTGGCTGATAACGGCGTCCAGAAACACCACAAAAAAGGTCCGGAAACACCACATCCCGGACTCGATATACGGGCGCCCAATCAGTAAAAACTTTACCAGTAAGTCCTAAATGCTTCTCAATATGATTCAACACGTCATAATTGTGCCCATAAAACATATCAGGTGATCAAAATATGGCACATCACCATTAAACTTATTTCAAAGTTGCCCTGCCATCCTCAACAGCCAGAGAAGAATTTTTAAATCAATGAGTATGCTTGAATTAGCCATTTACTCTGAACTGGCCAATATATTCCCACTTCCGAGATCTCCCAAATGACACCATATGACACCATATGCTGACGAATGCCCAGTTTCCCTGCAAAAGGTGTTATTTACGAAAAGCAAGCTGCTTCCTCCTAGCACAAAATAGAACCCAATCAGTCAGTGCCTCTTATTTTTGCCATTAAGCCTGAGACAGACGTAAAAAAGAGCCCTAAAGAACACTCGAAATGCTAAGGTGATATAGAAGCCGGACCATTTGCTAGGCTGTTAAATGCTGTTTCTTTAAAATTTCATGCCCTGTACACAGGGCTGAAGAATTCAATCCTGCATGGTTTCGTTCCCTCATCAATTACCCTTATGCAGCTGTTCTTATCAATGAATTTGGCAGAGGCACTATTTGCTTTGAAACTTGAGCTGGAATCCTGTATGGTACCCCCTTGCAGCCTAGGTGAATCAGACCATTGTTCAGGTTATTTTGAAATTCTTGATGATCTTGTGAAAGCCCAAATCCAATTTGCAACATAAAATATTTTATTGCACACTTAATTTTTAACCCATTCTACTTATATTCTTATTGATAGCAGATGACAATAGCTTTCAATCCAATGACAAAGAATCTTTACCAACAGTCCTTTCAAAACATTGACAAAAGTCTACCTCTGTACTGCAGCTTGGGCAGATGGTTTATAACTGCGAGTATACTTGAGAGTTACATAAAATAGAAAACAATACAGGGGGAAGAAGATACTGAAAGATAGACAATGGTTGATACTCTACATATAGGACCAAACATCATTTCGAGTTGTTTGCTTGGACCAACAAAAGACCCAGTACTGCCATCACAAAGAGAAAACAATTATTATACATAAATTTATTTACTGGCAGTCAATAAGGGATCTTAACATATTTGCGCGTGGAGAATGACAAACCTTCCTAGAGAACAAAGATTCCCCACGTATATGTAATAGCAAAGTTTAAATGCCTCAAGAAGACCAGTGTTCACTGTTACAATACCAATGGTATAACCTTAGAAACCATGCACGATCTTGTATAGCTACCAAATAGCTGCAAAAACGTCATGACACAAACTGACTAAAAGCATCTGATGTGCGTGTTTGTTCTCACCAATTTAAACGTATTAGCATACACAAGAAGAAGAAAATTGACTTACTGCATGGGCCTTCCCAGAAAGATTATTGCAGAAAAAATAGTGGCTTGCAGAAAAATAGTGGCTGATTCAACTGCTCCTCATGTATAAATAGTTGTCAATTTCAATGACAGAGCATTAGATACATAATTTAGTGAGATAAGAGTAATTTGAATGAAATGTTTTCTACAAATGCCCTCTTTTTAATACCATTATTTAATGCAATCTTGTGCTGGATTGCGAATATAAAATAAAAACAATTTCCAGTAGCCTTGTAATAATTTCTAAAATCTACCTTATGTTCGAAATGCAATGTTTTATCCCCACTATTCTTGAGAACGAGGCTAATCTCTTTTGCTATAAGTATGGAGCTTAGATTAAGGAAAAAAAGGGGGCAGAATATACAACGAAGGGATAGATTGAACATGTCTGAGCATCCATCCTTCCTAAAAAGCTCTGCTCTGCACATCGAAACTTCTCTCCGGAGATGTTCGTTTCCAAAGTTTGATGACCACAATGCTTAATCAGCACTCACGTGGGCTCATCTATGGAATCACGATGACTCTGACGTCGTGTCAATTAGGTTGGTGGTAGGTAATTAAGACCAAACCCAAATACCTACCACAAGTGGAATCTGGGCCTAAGGATGCAGTCCTGTGTTCTTGTCTACAAATGTTTTGCCAACATTGCATTAAGTGATAAAACCCTTGTGCCAAAACGCCAAAGAATCATAAAATGCAGCATAATTTATGATAAAAAGTACAACAGAATTACATTATTTTTACTTCATTGCATCCTCATGCAGGATTTCCTGTTCTCCAATCCGTGTTTTGGAGGACCATTAAAGTACCCACAACAAATAAGATAATATACAAAAAATTTTGGCTAGCAAAACCAAGGAATTGTTCTAGGAGTGATGGTCGCCTAAGATAGTTTTTTCTTGCTATTCCGTCTTTAAACTCCTTAAGGAGCATGCTGATATGCAGCCCCTCATCTAATCCAACAGCCATCGCCGAGTCCTTAATCTGTATCAAACATTGTCAATGACTTGAACTTATAATCTTATTCTATTGAGCAAGAGTGAATAATACAATCTTACAGTATAGTACTCGTACTTTCCATTCCAAATGAAAGATTGCGGCATTTTTGAGCCTTTTTTGATATGAAAATCCTCAGCAAAGTCTTTCCATATTCCATAATCCAGAACAGCAAAGATAAAGTCCCTATTTGCAGGAGCAATGGCTTTTAGTTGCTTCATTACTGATGCTGAATCCCCAGAGCCATCCTCCAAAAATGTCAACATGATTTTTCTTCCATCTTCTTTTAGCAACTGGAGGTTTTCATTTGTTACAACAGTTACCAAGGGAAGAAGATTTTGCTGAATAAATTCCGCCAAATATTGGCCTGCACATCTTCAAATGTTAAAAATAGCATCTACAGAATGAACCACAATCATAACAAATAACTACCTTCGAAAGGACCATAGAAAACATGTTCTTCATTGTGATCCAAATGCAAAGCCACTACTGCTGGAACTTTATCAAAATCATATTCGTCCATAATCTTCTCAGAGGGCTCATTGGCTACAGCAAACCAAGCCTTGGTCTTATAATCTTTTGCAAGACCTTCAAAAGCAGAATCTTGCAACTCAAAACCAATGAATACAGGTGAAGATCTATCCACGGAACGTAAAAACTCTGTTAATGAAGAGTGTGTGTTGAGCTTAGTAACAACAGGGGCAGCTATCTTCTTAAGATATGATGTCATGGGGCCAGCCTGGCGAGGACCGCTATACTCTGTCGGCTTGCCATCAATGAATAATTTCAAGGTTGGGTAAGCACTGGCCAATACAAAAATGTTAATAACATAGTAAAACTATTGAAACCAGGGGATTAAATCATAATCTTAAGCTACTTGTGGCATATTTCTTCCCGCAATATCATGAGTGGCAAATTAATTTGGTGGCTTGCATATTGATAGCAAATACTTACTCTATTTTGAATTTGGAAGATATGCTAGTAAACTTTTCAACATCTATTTTGGCCACCATTATTGGAGGACTGTTGTCCACAAGACTTGGCGCAGCCTCATCCAGCTATAGAACACGTAAACAGATACCCGGTTATATCCAATTCACACTTGGGCAACAAAAAAGAAATGGATGGGAAGGAGTGCAAAATCTGGAATGCCAGTACAAGAGGAGGCATATTCCTACAGAGGGCATCAATGAATGCTGGTTTACAAAGGCGTCCCACAGGGCTGCCTTTCTGGGATTTGATGTGAACACATTACCTCCCTTCCAGTTTTCATGTGGAACAGCTGATTTGGCATGTCCTGGGACACTCATATACATCACAAACATTGACCCCAAGAGAGCTTCCTACCAAGATGCATTTCTATAAAGATCAGTTCTGGAAATCAATGAAGATGGTTTTGTCCAGCGTCCAGGGTATTTAAATACTCCCTTGACACGCAAAGTGAGGCATGCTATTGGTCAGTTCGTGGTATCATCCCATCAGCTTAAAATTGAGGCTGGTCGTGCAACTAGACCTAAGGTCGAGCACTGAAAGAGAATCTGCAAACTATGGCACTTGAATATTAGTTTCACAAGTTTCCATTGCCTGTTCCAGGAATCTATCTCCCTTCCCAAGCTCGTCAGAATTGAGGAGCAGAATTGCATAGCCTTATTTTTTCATCAGATGTAGGAGAAGTTTAATCGACGAGTGTGTTGGTGGAAGAACTGGGACGCCCAAAAGCTGGTAACTTTCTTTCTCATTGGAGGTGATAACAACAGGATACAGCCATGTCCTCTACCTGAACATCCAGTTGTATTCCTACTACTAGAGGAGTATCTAAAGTGTCTAGAAAGAAAAACGGGCAGCAAAGAAAAAACATAAACAGTCATTCAATAGAGAAAACAAGGCCACCATCACCTCATTCTAAGCACCAGCAGCTAGGAAAAAGACAAAAGTTTTTTAGTTTGATGTTCCAGTTAATATTTATCTTATGGACCTTCTACATGGCTACAATGAGCCCTTCGCTGGTCATGAAATGATGTAATAATTGGAAGGAGAACAAATTTCTCCTGGCATGAATTATGCTAGACACCCTCCCTCGCCACAAGGAAGTACGAATGTAATTAGAGCTGGTATTTGGCCTTGTGCCTTTGAAGGTGATGACCTCTTATTTGGCCTTGTGCACCTATTTCAATGGACGCAAAATAAGATCTAATATCTCTGACCATGAAAGTGTCGAGAAGAAGAAAGCGGACGGGAAAGGATAAACATAAGCAGTCCTTCAAAAGAGAAAACAAGTCTGACATTACTTTATACTTTGAGCCCGTGGCCAAGAAGACAAAAGTTTCTTAATCTCATTGTTTTAGTTTTCTTTTTCCTTTTTTATGCAATATCTCTAGGTGGCTGCAAATGCGCCCCTGGCTGGACATGATTGATGTATATTTGGTCTCATAGACCCAAGCGGTCTCTCGTAGACGTTAATATAATCTTTCTGAGGCCAGAAAGGAGAGCCCTTCTTCTCTGGTATGATAGCTTTTATATCTGCCGGCCCTTATATCTGATAGCATTTTTTTTAACTTCCATTTTTTATTAAGAGTTGCATTTCCATCACTCTGTTTTGGTGTGACTACGAACCAGGAAGATATGTCATTTTTATATTTGTCCATGCTCCATGCTTTTCTGGTTATCATGCTGCATTGCCAAAGCATACATGAGACAACTGAACTTTCTTCTTAAAGTCAATGGTGCATAGTTGGGATACCCTCTGTTCTCAATCTAGGTGCTTGGTCCCATTTCAATTGCAGCCAGTGACAGGAGACACCGAGGTGCCCAACTCTTGTGGGGTTTCCTTTGACTAGTTCATGTGTTTGAACATAAAGATTTTCTCATGTCAAAGGCCCAGATATACTTCCTTGCCGAGACAAGTCAAGTAAGGGACGTGAACACCATCTAATCCTTAACAAACCTCCCTGTTGAGTAGCTTGCTCACTTGATCAGAAGGTGCACTTTTCCCCCATTAATTGCGCTGCTGGACAAACATGTAAGGCAGGCAAATCAGAGTACTTGATCCTCAGTTCTTCAAATCAATTGGTGATTTTAGCTGAAACAATAAGAAGCTAAAGGTAACTGGAACTTCATTGCATTCAGCTGACACACACAATTAGCTGCACCTTTGGGTTTATAAAGATATGACAAACGATAATGAATGATCCCCTGCAGATTAGATGTGATCGTTCAAAATATAATTCCGCAAAATGGCGGATCATTTAACCTAATGTTTACAAAATCTTGCAGTTGCACAAAGAAAACAAGAAATGAAAGAACCTCGGGGGCAAGGGCCTTGCAATGTCCACACCAGGGTGCGTAGAAATCAACCAACAGGTACGGAAACCTTGCCACTGCTAAATCAAAATTCGACTGTGTAAGCTCCATAACTTTACCAGGTACATAATAATCGATGTCTGCATTGGCCAAAGCTTGACAGATAAATATGGCATTGAGCAACAAGCAGCGCCTCAGCAGCGACATATCGGCTTTGGGCAATTCTCAGAGGGCTGATAACGGGAGTGTTATCAGCCACGGATAACACCCTCCAGTTAGGGTTTAGGATCCAGTAGAGAAGATGACATCGGTCAGGCCTTTCCGCTGCACCGATCTGCTGGAAATGAGCAACATCAACCTCGACCATCTCACTGAAACTGTAAGTCCCTTTCCATAGCTCTTTCTTTCAGATTTTGATTCTACAATAGTGTTTAATTCGCAATTTTCCCCATTGATTCAGACTGTAAGGCTGTCTTTCCTTAGCTCTTTCTTTCCAAATTAATTCTTTTGCAATTTTTTTCATTAATTCACAAGTCTGTTATCTGTGGGAGGTTTTGGCACTGAAGTCTGCTTCTTTGCAGTTCAATATGTCATTCTACCTCACATACTTGGCAAGATGGCCAGACTACTTCGTTGCAGCTGAAGCCCCAAATGGGAGTTTGATGGGATATAGTAAGGCTTTTGATTCCTAGACAATTGAGGGGTTTAGGCATTCTATTAAATGTTCGCAGTTTTTGTTTAAATAGTTATGGGGAAGGTAGAAGGCCAAGGAGAATCATGGCATGGGCATGTTACTGCTGTGACAGTAGCTCCTGAATATCGGCGCCAGCAGCTAGCAAAAAAATTGATGAGTTTTTTGGAAGAGACCACAGATAAGATGTATGTGGTACTTTTCGTCTAAACATCATGAGTTGGATGAATCAAGAGGACTTACCTTGCTCACATCTGCTATTCAGATACAAGGGTTATTTTGTGGACTTGTTTGTAAGAGCATCTAATGGGCCTGCTATTCAAATGTATCAAAAGGTTAGTCATTGGGTGTCTTTTAGAGTAATTTCGAAGGTGTTCTTTACTGGAAACCTTGTTGTGATTTCTATTTGCCAGCTTGGTTATGTCATTTATAGACGTGTGTTGCGTTACTATTCCGGTGAGGAGGATGGACTTGGTAAGCTTTTTAACAAAGCCCATCAGCTTTTTGTCAGGAGATTCTAAGTTTTAAGAGAAAACAAGAACTTAGAGATGTCAAACAGTTTTCTCACTATTACAGTCCTTTCTTGCAGATATGAGGAAGGCATTATCCAGAGACGTACAGAAGAAATCTATAATTCCCTTGCAAAAGCCTATCACGCCAGAGGAGCTCGAATATGACTAGTGATTGTGTGTATATAATATTAATCATCTATCTCATCAAACAAACTAGAGCAATAGTCTGGGTTTATCCACTTCAAGTGAGCTGTTCATATTCAAATCCTTTTCTGATTGCTATCTTCATAAAATCGTCATCATGTTTTGTTGTACCTTTGAAGCTAGATTGATAGTTCTTTTATTATCTCAGGACTGTAGTTAGTGCTTTGTTTGACATAGAGGGCAGATGCCCAACCAGTGTTTGAAAATTAAGGTCGCTGCTAGTGCCATTCATCAAACTGTAATTCCTCAAGAGAAAGAAAGCCTTTCTAACAAATAAAGACTATTGAGGCGGCAGCCCAGAGTGCTCCATTGTTTTGGATACCACGAAGCTATTGCTGCTAGTGCAATTCATCGACCTGCAATTTCAGTTGAATCCCCCAGGCTCCTATAGAAGACAAGATTCCTACCTCTTCCACGTGCAAGAATGAAATGCCACTAGTCCAGTATCCAACAACTGAGTACACCACTAAATTCTTGATGGCCGCTTGATGAAACTTGCTCCATGTCGCCAAGAGTAGGCACAGATGCTAGCATCATCCTCCGGGAAGTTTATGATATCCTGTTTATTACTTCCGCATACAAAAAGAGAGAACTTCTGACTGAGACTCTATCACTCTGATGAGAAGGCAAGTCCTTCTTGAGCCACTTGCTGAAACTGGATAGATGACACGCTACATCCATTTCTGGTATATGTTTTTTATGGTGTTTAGAGTATCATCCAATTCAAACAGTAGTCTGGACCCTGAGATAAGTTGCACCCAGTGGCCTAATTCTGGTTCGGTTCTAGAAGGGCGTTATAATGTAGACATGAGGCCCTTTTTCCATGGCATAGCTGTCTTATAATTCGCTTGCCGTGGTTTTTCCACTGAAGTTTTTAAGACATGTCTTAAATGGCGTCCGTACAACTTCAGAGTCTCATTTTACTCCGGGGGAAACCCCCCGCCACAAAATAAGGTGTGCTCTTCCATCCAATCGGCGAGCTTCTCTGCCGCGTGATTCGGGTGTCCTAAAGAAAAGTTTGACAGAAATAAAGCAGAGAAGCAGAAGAGGCCGGATTGAAGCTTGGATCGGGAAACAAATTGGTGTTGCAGATCGAGTTTGTAGAAGGTAAGGTATTTGTAGCCAGTTTGTGGGTCTATGAAAAATCCGAACTCTGAAAACTCTGAAAATCCGAACTCTGTTAAGCTCTGGAAAATCTGAAAACTCTGGAAAATCCGAACTCTGTTTTGAATCCGCTGGAAGTTCAGAGGGAAGCAGCTGCTGCTATCCGTATGTTGGCAAAAAGAAGCATTGAAAATAGGGCTTGTATTGCCGAGGCAAGGGCCATTCCTCCTTTGGTTGGCCTGCTTTCTGTGGACGATTCAAGGACACAGGAGCATGCAGTGACTGCGATTCTAAACCTTTCCATTAACGACAATAATAAGGGCCAAATCGTTATGGCAGGGGCTATAGAACTCATCTGTGAATCTGACCTCCTTATTGCCTGCTTGTTAATCCGACCTCTTGTTTCGGATTGTTATTAATCCTGCTTGTTACTCCGACCTCTTGTTTCTACTATCTGTGGTTAATCCCACCTCTTCTTTCTACTATCTGTTGAAAATCCGACCTCTTGTTAAATCTGTGGAAGATCTGTGGAAAATCTTGTTAAACCCTACTATTCTGCGCACTGTACTATTTTACCACTGTCAGCAGATTTTCCCACTGTTCTACTATTCAGATTTGCCTACTATTGTGCTATTGTTAACCAATTGGTTTTGCTATCTTTTTGCTATCAATGGTTTTGCTATTGTTAACCAATTGCTTTTGCTATCAATGGTACTATTCAATGGTTTTGTTATCTTCTTCTATCAATCTTTTTGTGTAGTGGAAAAGTGTGAATATAAGACACGTCTTATATCAATAAGACGCGCCTTATAATAATGTAATGGAAAACTAGTTTTTTTAAGACATGTCTTAAGTATGACATGGAGCCCAAAAGGGTGTCTTATAATTATGTGACAGCCATAAAATAAGACTGCCGTGGAAAAAGGGCCTGAATGTGGAATATGAGAGCATTTGGGTCATGTATTTGTAAACAATACAACTTTCTTTGTACGTGGATGCAACTTAGGTTGCATTTTGCTCCAAAATCAGGGTAAAAACTTCAGAATCAGGGGTAGAAAGCATTGGAATGAGAGGTAGATGGCCAAAATCTGAGGTAAATCTTCAAGAACGCAAGGTAACTTCAAGAAGTGCCGATGCTGTTGAGCTCGACAGAAGTTTCGATAAAGAAACTTGGCCACATGGCGTTGTACGATTGACGGACAGAGTAGAATGCAACGTAAGTTGCATTTACATTAAGAGAATGCCCTTTTGGGCAACACTCTGGTTCTGTGCATCCGCATGGCTTCCAGACCCAGAATGTTGCCCAAAAGGGCAATCTCTTATACGTAATGACCGATTGTTGCAAATTACATCATTTTTCTGCCAAAATTATAAGGTGGAATAGAACTCTATTTTTCTCTATATTTTAAGAAGCGGCGTCGCTTCCTATCTAGTTTCAATTTTGTTCTCTTCTCTAGCTCTGCTCTACTCCAGCCTTGCTGGAACCGCCATATCCCATCGTCTGCAGAGATCTTGATCCTGGGGTCTCATACTAGACCGCTTCTCCCGGATGTTTTTTGTATCTGTACCAACATGCATTCTGCACCAATACAGATATGGCAGAAAAGGTCTTGCAGCGGTTTTGTTTGCACCCCAAGCCATAAATATTTTTTAGCAAGCTTTGAACCAATTCTACAAACTGGAAGGGGCTAAATCTACGGCAGCGGGGTCGGATTGCACGACAAGATACGTTCTTGAAACTGAAATTTTAGAGGATTGAATCCTTTGCACAACAACTACTTTCAACAAGGACTGTTTTTGCTATCCACAAGAGCTCTGGACTATTAAAACTGGGTATAATGTGCTATGATTTTGCTTAAAAAACTGTGCATTAGTTGAAGTCTGAAAGCATCGATCGGGCATCTGCAACAAGCATCGATCTGCAGTGACAAAGCTAGAATACAGCAGCAAAACAGGGCTTCTAATGCCACGTGGGGCCTGTTGATTGGAAATTTACAACAACCGGTCATTACATCTGGTAATTCCCACTGGTCGAACATTACATATGTAAAGGCTCTAGCGACGCCGCCAGACTCAGCGGAGCACTCGCGGCTCTGTCGCTCGTGTACCGCCTCGCCTGGCGGAACCGCTAGAGCCTTTACAAGGCGTAATGTTCCTCCCAATGGAAATTACCTAGTACATTATGTGGGATGAGTAGAGCATTCTAATTTTCCACAATGGTCAACCATGTGTTTATCTAAACATATATAACTCTCCTAGAGAGATGCCTTTGGAATATTCGTTGATGTGGTTTCTGAGGAAAAAATAGGGCTTTAAAAAATTAGAGGGAAAAAAACAACGAAATAAGGGGTTGGCTTGGCCGCCATCGCCGGAGCTGGGAAGCGGCAGAAGCTCCATCTATTGCAGAGCATTTTGGTGGGAAAGTTTGGATTTGTGTGTGTCCCTGTTTTGCGCATGACGGTGTGTGCCCCTGTTTTGTTTTTCAACTTCCACCTCCAGACCCGGCTTTGGGAACCTATCTGCAGCTTTTGGGCACATTTACTGTATCAAAGAAATATCAACATCTTAAATCACTCAAATTTTGAACGGGATCTTTCTGCTGCGGCACTCTTTGCCATGGAGATGGGTCTTCCTCTTTCAACGGCCATTGCTTCATTTTGGTATGTTTTAGCAATTTTCATTTTAGCATTTCAATCATAACGTTTTCAGGGGTATCCATAATGCCCATTTTCGCTGGACAGTTTAGATTCTGTCTGTTAGATTCAGACACAGCCTAAGAGCACCTAAAAACGGTCTGCAAATGTTTGATTTAGGGCCTAGACTCGGCACATGGAAAGCTGTCCATTTGTTATCTGGAACAAGAAGTAAATGTCAAAACCTCATTATGAGATTATGGCAGATGAATAGGCTGGGTTATAGCCTTCAGAAGCAGCAAATGCCTATTGCGAAATGGCAATAAAATCTGCCTGCCTGAAGTAGAACGCTTAATTCTCTCTGAAATGCCCTAAAGTTTCATAGTATTATAGTAGATGGATGTTTTGTTGCTTTATATTGGCTCTTGCGCAGCTATAGCCACGTGAAATATATTGCCGATGTTTGAAGATGTTTGAAGCTATGGTAAATCAGGGATGCCCTCTAGTGAAAAATTCAAATCTAATATCAGGTTTACCATGCAGGGCATGTTAGAATATAATATTAGTGATCATATAGCTCAAGGATTGATGACATGGCAAGTGCCATGTGACCACGCCTAGGTGGCAATCCTAGTCATGTGAAGAGACATGTCCTCTAGTATAGAGACGTGTCCTTTTGTAGGTACTTACATATATCTGTGTACAAGCCACGTTTGGCTCATATTCATCTATATACACTGATTATCCAATATTCTCCATTGTTCTATATTTAAGATGGTATCAGAGCCGAGACTCTGAATCGATCCTGGGAGAAGATTAACAGCAAGGAATGCAACTATGCAAACAGGAAGAAGGAAAGGAAGAATCAAATTGCTTGATTGTGGAAGAGACGAATTCATTCCTTGAAGAAATTCTTGAGGAGGGAGAAGAACTTCTCAAACAGTGCGAGCTTTTGCAGAAGGAGGCAGAAGCATGGTTGCAGACAGATTTTCTGAAGCAGGATGAACCAGGCAGAAGGAGAATGGAAGACGTTTCATTGTTCCAGAAGGAAACCAATATGGGTTTAGTGCCGTTTACAGAAGACAGAGCTCCGAAAATAATCCTAAAGAATCAAGGGCAGGACAAATTAGATTATGCAGATCTTCTGGCTCCAGGCCAAGAGGTCGAGGCTGGAGTTGCTGTTGTTAATGTGAGAGAGTCCGATATATACGGCGCTCGTGAGACCTAATGTAGTTTCAAATGTAGTTTTTGAAGGAAACCTACTATAGTTTCTATGAAACCATATTAGGTTTCTATGAAACCATATTAGGTTTTCAGTATATGTAGGTTTTATATACTGAAAACCTACATATAGTTTCGGAAACTACATATAGTTTCAGAAACTTAAGATTTTCCTTTTTTTTAAATAAAATAATGTATCTACGTACATGAGTACGACACTCTAGCACGTGTAAGATCCTCTGGCACGTGTAAGATTTTATGACAGAATATATGACCCTTTTCCACATGTGTAAGATTTTATCAAAAAACATAAAAAGGGAAAATTACAAGAATGCCCTTATATTTCTGGCTAATTATAAAGATACCTCTGTATTTTGTTAATTCATGAAAATGCCCCTACGTCATTTGTATTCTGGCATCAAAATCGCCCAGGAAGACAACTCTAGAGATCCATTGGAAAGACCTTGCCGCATTCTGCATTTTCAAGAATTAGAATGCATGTTCTGAAGTTGGTCTTCATATTACTGCCGTTGATTTTAGTTGAGCGAGCTCTAAATTACGTTATGCAAAGCTCCAGAAGACGCTCTCCTTGAATTGTGGTTCTAATGGCGCTTCTAATTGTAATTGCCCTCTCCTTCTAAATCCAGAGCCTTCGAAGAATATGCAAAACAAGAATCAATGTTGGGAGCCTTCATCATTCAAAATCCGAAAGGTACTGAGTTCTTGTTGCAAAATGATGTTAAAATCTTGGTTGCATGATTTTTTACGAAGAAAAAGAAGCTGCCTTCTTGGGTTCCATCAGTTTGGAATCAGAATTTGTGCCAGAGCTTGGATCATTCCAGCTATGCATGAAACCCCCGATTAGATTTCACTTTCTAGCTCAGAATTTTCTACTCCAAAAGTTGCTAACTTGGAACACGGTAGTGAACCCCGCACGAATTTCTAACCCAGCAAAAATTCTGACCCAGAAGTGTACCATATAACTGAATTGAACCCGTAGAACTGTACTTCAGATTCAGACAAAAAACATTAAGGATTTCTAGTTTAGATCCTTATCCAAATTCAGAAGACTTAATGCAGAATTAGCTATCTGCTCAAAAGTACTCTTCACAAACACATTGAAGACATCACCACTGTGCTGCCGTGAATGCATAAGAATTGGAGACCATAACAGAAAGGATTGTTCTAGATAAATGAGATGATTTTTGTGAGAAATAGAGGGAAACGAGGGAAACAGAGGGGCATTTCAATAATTTGCTAAAATACAAGGGCATTTTTATAATTTTCCCAAAAACTATACGATCCTTGCATTAAAGAGCAAGAGCCCGCCTAAATTTTGAATTTTATGTCAAACTCTATAAGGTAATTGTTGACACTATATTAGGTTTCCAGTAAATTTTGAATTCAAACGAGAAACTTGTGATCACACATTAGTTCTATAAATATATGAACTTTATCCTTGTGCATCCCTTGTTCTTAAATCAGTTCTAATACATCAACTTTGTCCTTTGTGCATCTTTTGTTCTCATAAATTGTGCATATTATCAATCTCTTGCATATTATAATCGCATGATGAATCTAGAGTTCAACTTGTAGGAGGATGAAGAAGAAGTGACCTCAATGGCTTCAACTCTATATGTTTCGAATAAAATTGTTTGGGTGAAGGCTATGTTTTTTCTAACACATAATAAAATCTAATGGCCCATTACGGTGTAAATTTTGGCCATTCTTCTATCCAGACATACGCAAGACCTCAACAATTTTGTTTTTTAAACCAACAACATTGGAAGATGCATTGATCGATTACGTTTGCAAATGCTTTTTACAATTTTTTGGTTGGGAAAAAAAGGTTTTAATAAAAAATAAGATTTTTATGAGAGGCTTTTTTAACCAAACCATTGTATGTAATATCGAAGTCACTAAAAATAGATAAAGAAAAGAAGCGCTAGAGAGAGAGAATGTCAATTGTTTTTGCGCTCAGAACTTGAGCTACGGAGGTTAAATTTAGATGATCTTGGGGTCTTTGGAAAGCTTATAAAAAGAGCTTTCCATTGGCATATGACCTGACCCAAATCTATCAAGATAGATAGTTGCTTTTTGTACTTTTTGCAAAGTGGAGATTTGATGGCAATATAGTTTTTATCATACCTTTTGAATCCAAAATTCGTTTTGTGTGTTTTTTTATTGTGTTAAAAAGCTCCATGTGGGATCTTTCTGATGATGTATGATATGACTATATTTGGTTAAGTTGTTTGGATCAAAATAGCAAATTTCTTGGCAGATTTGATAGGGTTTCACATCTGACGGATTTGGTAGGGCTTCACACCTGACTAAAACATGATTTGCACAGTGGTAAATCATACTCTCTGTCCAGCTGATTGTTCTGATCATGTTCTTTGTCGTATATCATGAGATTTGTGCTATATTTGATGGTTTATATGTTATTCATGAATTTGCCAATGTTTTTTTGAATTTTTATTTCTTTTTCAAACAAAAAAAATAACATCTCTCATAACACATCAGAACAAAAAGCACTTGGTTCTTGTTTATCGTTCTAAAAGACTACATGAACTTTAAATTTTGAAATCCTAGGTTGTGTAGTATTGCAGATTTTTAAATTGATGGCTGCAAAATTTAAATTTTGAACAGGATTGAGCAAACCAAAAAAATGAAGGCAAAAGCTTTAGCAAAATTAAACTAAGCAAAGATGGAGGATCTGAAGTTCCGAACTAAGGGAAGCGCAATTCATGCTGCTAAACTCTCCGATCGAACTACACTGCGACACCTAGATTTCAGCCTAAATGAGCCCAAAAAAACCACCCAACTGCTCAATACTGGATCGGCCAAACCCAATGCTCCTCTTCTTCTAGGCCTGTCTAATCTGGCCATCTTTCCCTCATCTTCAAATTTTTGCAACACAGCTTTTTAGATCTTCCTTTTCCGCCAAAGCTTTCAAATATGCTGCAGATGCTAGATAAAAGCCCTTTTTCATGGCCTAGATTAAGAAGCATCTAGTTATGTGATTCTGGATTGATAAAACAAAGCACTTGATTAGAAAATAGTCAACCTCGATCGAAACAATGGAACAATATCTACCAAATTCTAGCAAAATCTATCACCCACTTGCAACAAATCTTCCTAAATTGAATATATACAAGAAGATCAACTAAGGAAATGAGATTTTCTTTGCTACTGCAACAACTGGCAAATCGATTCAAATATCATGGACAACCCTTAAAAGCTCTCCAACCAAGACAAAAAGGAGGCTTTGAAATGATGAAGCACCATCTGCATCCGCTAAAATGGAAGACTTTGATATTGAAAGGGGAAGAAGGATTTTGGAAAAGGACACAAAAATTCAGAAGTATTGGAGCAATAAATGTAGGCCAGAAGTTTGTACAAAATCTTAGATTCAGTTGCAAATATAGAAGAGTATATGGACAATCTTGAATTGATTGGAAAAGACAAGTTAATTTTGGATTATTTTTGAATCGAAACTGAATATAGTTTCTATTAAAACTATATATAGTTTCTGCATTGAAACTGGATTCTTTTTCTTGGAAGCATAACCCTAATTGGGCATACATAAATTCATTGCTAATATCATGTTATCTGCAATAAAGTACTATAAAGCAAACCTAACTTTCCAAGTATTGACTATCTTGTCCTCAAAGATGTGTCCATCTCATAATCTGGATTCCTGCCACAATTCCTCTTCAATATCAATGCATGTAATTGTCATTTTTAATATCTTCAACAGAGGGATTAGGGTGCAAAATCGGTACTGGGTAGCAGAAATCACCGTCCGGACGCCGCTTACAAGTGCTTAAAATCGGTATGTTTTAAACACGACGTGCGTGATTGAAGTATTGACATGTAGGGTGCGCGCCCGTCAAATGACAGGCTGAGAGAATCATGAACATGTTTGGTGCCGGAAACATGAATGCCTGTAGCCCGCCATATTCCTGGATGGCGGGCTAACCCATCTTGAATTCAAGCAAAATGGAGGGACTAATTGTTTCCAAGAATTGCCTGAACCGAAATTCAACAATTTGCCCTCACCAATTCAGCAATACACGTAAATCGGGATAGATGAAACCCAATTCCTCTCCCCCGCTCAATTTGAGCCATTGATGCAGCAAGGAAGAGAGATCGAGGCGAGATTGTATGCAAAGAAGGTAGCAATGAAGAAGAATTTTCTTCTAAAGATTCGCCTTCAAAGGCTAATAAGAAATTGAGACCGAAAGTGACCAAGAGAATAAGAGAAATTTCAGGAGAAATTTATGAAGTATTCAACCAAATCAAGTACAAATGTTGATGACAATGACAAAGGCCGCATTTGTTGATCTTCTTTGGAGGGCAAAGGGATTTACCAATTGCTTCTATAAAGAAATCTAAGCAAAGTTACTATGGTCGAAAGCAAATGGTGAAGAATTTGAAGGAAACAATGCAAGAACATAAGTTTGAGAGGAATTATGACATGCTTCGCGGCAAGGAAGTCCACCCCGATAATGGCAAAGAAGGCGGTACAAATGGTGTCAAGCCATTGAATCAAGCGAAGGGGCGATTGCTCAAAGATCCCCGGAAAAACAATTTCAAATGCTTTTCAAAGAAGGGTGCAAGCTAACAAAGGGGAAGGACCTTGGTCAATGTTCAGGAGGAGGAAGCGGATGGATAGCATGTTAGATCACAATAGAGAAGCTGTTATCAAGTTCTGGACAGAAAATACAAGAGTTTCTCCATACAAGAAAGACGTGAGGAAGTATGTATCGAGAGAGGGAATAAAGATGGAACATCCAATTCACCTTCTTGAAGTCACCAAGTAAGTATTCATCCTATATTGTAGGGTTCATTATATGTAGCATTTATTTGGCATTCACACGATTTCCCCAAGTAGTTTGCAATTCTACCTCGTGTTTAGAGAGGAGAATCCTCATATCAAAATTGCATTGCGAGACTTTTGAGAGGTTGAAACCTAGTTTTGTAAGGAGGATGCGTGAGAGGCATACATGCCGTTTGCATTTACCACTTGAAATTTGAATACATCATGCAAGGATTGAACAGCCTGAGAAAATCGGGTGGAGTTCATGACAATTGCAACTGCCACTGTGAGATTTGTGGCCCTGGCCCAGAATGTGCAGCCAAGGAGCATACAATCAAGTGTACCGTTGATTTATGGAGACAAGTGGTCTGCAAAGAAAGGTGATGATGAGGAGTGGTTTGATCATAACCGCTTGATGTTGGCGTGTAAAAACCGTGGGTTGGGTAGAATTAGAAAATGTCCACAGGAAATGGATGGCACGGGTTCAAGACTAGTTAATTGGAAGACATTTGAAAAGCAACCCGTGGACCGGGACAGAGAATTCAGGGGGATCCAAGAAAGGCTTTGAGGTACAAAACTGTCTTGAGAGATTAGTACGTATGACGTAAGTCCCAAAGAATTTCAAGAGGAAGTGAAGAAGGTAATATCAGATTTTGTTCCACACAATTACATAGCACATTGGCAGGCCAATCGGTTTTAAAACATTGTGTGTCATCATTTTAAGATACAATTGTATCTCATTATTGACTTTGCAGAAAATTACAAACATCAAGATCCGTAATGAGCCCCGATCAATGAACGGCATACGGATTCAAGTTTCTATACTTGTTCACATAACATATAGGCATGACAAAAGTGCCGATATTCCTGTTCTCCTCGCGCGCATTTAAGAAGACCGGCATCCAAAGAAGAGAAAAAGAACGTAAGGTTGGAGCAGATCGGGGGAATAGACTCAACAACGGTAGGAAGATCATAAAAGAGACTCACTTTTACATTTTCGATGATAAAGTGCATGACTCATTATTTGTGGAACACTGCCTACAAAAGCATGTTGCATGGCTTAAGGAACAGGAAATAGAGTATGAGAAGCATTGGTTTTGGAGTGATGGCTGCTCATCACAATTCAAGTCAGGAAAACCTTTTTTTTTCTTAGGCAGGTACTTCACAATCAATGACAAGGAAATAGTGTGGAACTACTTTGCCACTGCTCATGGTAAAGGTGAACATGATGGTGCAAGTCTTTGTTATCAAAAGGTCGCTAAGTAAGGAACAACTCAAACCCAATGGTGTGCAACCGAGGCATGCTAAAGATATTGTAAAATTTCGCGGTACATATTTCATTGAGCCTAACATCGATGAAACAGATGAGATCAAAAGATATTTTTGGGAAATTGAACCTGCTGTTGTGGCAAACATGGAAGAATATGAAATTGAAACACTCAAAGGCACAAAGAAGATTCACTGTATCAGACCTGTCAGCAGGACTAGACCAAACAGGCTTGCTCATAGATGCCTGTCATGTTTCTGCTCGTTTTGCATAGATCATAATTGGGACTCCTGCATCAATACAGGTAGATTTGGAAAGTGGGAGGTAACTGACTTAAAACCAGGAGTTGAGAAGAAAAAGGAGACTCTTGAACAAGCCAATGAATGGATCAGTAATTTGGTAGAGGTAGGTGACAATTTTGCAGTGAATGCTGAGGTAGACAATTCAGAGGGTGTGGACTTCTACATCCTCAAGTGCACAGAACCCAAATGCACACTTGAAGATTCATACAAAGATGGATGGGGGCAAAAATTTGGAGTGCATGAGGTTATCTTAAGTGGATTGTATTATCAATTCTTGGGTAATTTCAAGTATATGTTGCTCACTAAACAACCCGAAGCCTCAGGTGGGCATGACCATGTGGTAAGATATCCTAAAATTGATATGGAAAAAGTAGAAGGCACGGACATGTCTGATGAATTTCACTGGGAGACCCATGAAAAAATTATGGCCAGTCTCCCAATAACAATGTAATTGTTTGACACTTAACGAAATTGATGTTATTCTTTTTAAGTGATTTGTTGTTCCAGCACCTAAGCATGTAAGCACATATTTTTATATATATTAACAATAGTGAGGATGCACAAGGGTGGTGTGCATGGACACATACTTCGAATTGAAGATTGAATTGTTGTTTATAAGAATGTAGATTTGTGACATTGGAATAAGGTTCAATTATTTATTTTGGTACCATCACTATCCCAACATTCTTGGCAAAATTATATTGTCAAGGCGTTTCCTTGATGTGACATGTGTCAATTCGAGTAGTCATACGAAATATTGCAGCCTGGTTACGAATTAATTGTTCCGGCGCGTGTGAGGTTTATCGTACACTGACGCGCCTAAGCACAGGACTTAAGCAGTAGGCGCCCACAAGCTCACGCTCCGCCTACAAGCTCTCCGCCAATTCATCCGCCCGCCAATTCCTCCTCTGCACTCCGCCAATCCTCCCAATCCTCCCAATCCTCCGGCATGAAGCGAGCACGTAGCGAGGAGCCGGAGGTCATCTCGAAGCGGCGCTTACTAAGCGTCGAAGAGGTGTTCCCTCCACTCTTCCCGCCCCAGGAAGTGCTTGTCGCCTCCCACTCTGCCTGCCTCCCTCCCCACCCCACGCCTCCCGGTTTGAGGGAGTGCGATTCGATCTCATCTTCTCGATTCCTATAAGGAATCAGAAAATGAGGAATCGGAAATGAATTCGCAGGAATATATCACCGCTGTAATGCAGGGATGGATAGGCTTAATCAAGAAGAGGACGAGTCCGAGGAAGAAGAGGAAGAGGAAGAGGAAGAGGAAGAGGAAGAGGAAGACGAGGAAGGCGACTTGGAGGAGCTCAGGGCTTTCCTTAAAGGTACATGCAAATTTTCATTTGTTTCCTGTTTTCATTTTTTCGTTTGTTTAATCTTCGTTTGTTTAATTTTTCGTTTGTTTCATTTGTTGCAGATGGAGAATGAATGCAGGAGCAGATGAAGATGAAGAAGACACCCCCTTGAAGAAGACACCCCCTTGAAGAAGACACCCCCTTGATGAAGAAGACAACCCCCTTTGAAGAAGACACCCCTTTGAAGAAGACACTGGCCTCAGGGCCAAAATTTTGTAACAATTTTGTAAAAATTTTGTACATTGGCCTAATGGCCTTTTTTTTATAAAAAATCTTGTTTACCATCAAACTTTGTTGTAACTTTGTTTCTTGTTTCATTGAGATCTCTTCTTCTTCATCTATGAAATGTTATTTTTGTCTATCTATCAAATTTATGAAGTTCGAATTCCTGTGCAGTCCATTCAGATTCTGCTTGAATGTAACAGTGCTCTAGCTCTTTCATTAGTTTCAAACATTAAGCATTTTAATCACTTTCAGCAGTGCCAGTGAGTAAGCACTGGAACACACGAGCACTTATGCAATAAACAGCTACCTTTAAACAGTTATATGGCTTAACAATAAGCCACCGTGACCTTACCCGCATGACAAGTAAGCACATTATGACATTAAGCAACTACATAAAAGTATCATCCTTCGCAAGACAATAAGCGATTATCGCCATTAAGACTCAAACCATAGCACTTGCAGGCAATTTTTTTTTAAGCACTTGATAAGTTTTAAGCATCCCTTTCAGTCAGCATTGAAGTATATATAAACAATATAGCAAAAACTTATAGACAAGTCTGCATTGAACTACATAAACAATATAGCAAAAACATTCTTAAATTAAGATAAAGATGGTACATGAAAAGTGTAGGATTCCTTGGCCTAAATAAATGACAAATGGACCAATAATCATGGAGAATGACAAGCGTCATCACCATAAACCTTCTCAATTCCTCCTTCACAAACCCTGCAGGGCAAGATGTTGTTTTTCGAAGAAAGTCTTTCCAAGCATAGCTTCATAATCTTTCTATCTGTCTTAGGCCAAGGCTTGTATCTATGTGTATTCTTCACCGGTAACTTCATTTCTTCCTCGGTCTTGGCTGCAGGTATTTCTTCTATCTTTGGGGTGAGTCTTGGTAGCACTTCATCATGGACATCCATCTTGAATGCGGTACCAGCAGAAATTTCGAGGGTTTGCTAAGGTAAGACTTGTACAATGAATCATCAAGAAGCAAAGTCTTACCCGAGAATCTTGGGTATGACTCATATATTTTCCCAAGTGGCTTCATCATGACTGGACAGCCAGGTTTGTTAGGGTGGTGAAAACCGGTACGCACACATTTTTCCCTGTCCCCATACAAATTCAAATGTCCCTCAAATCACGGACATAGTACTTGCAAACACATCTTCCACATTGGAGAGTTGCATTGATGACCATATACCAACACAACACTTCGTAACAAAGTCTTCAAGAAGAACACCGCTCGGGTCCGAATATCACTTTCTTTTCGCTAGTGTATGTCATTGTCAATCCCGCTTCCAAGTGTATGTGTTCATTTGCACCAAATGTTTTACCAACACACCATTTAAATCCAAGACAATGAGTTTATCTTTGGTGGCAAATCAATATTTAGTACGTTGGAACATCCCGAATACCTACACAACAGAATTACTACATGAATAAATAGATGAAGATGAAAATGAAAATGGGTTGAATGTGGAAACCTTTTCAGTATCAACAGCAGGATTCTCTCGACCTAACAGAATGAACTGGTAATCCCTACAAATTGAATGCAACAAAAGAAAATCAATAATATTCAATGTTTTAATCAACACTAAGTTGTGGCCTTGCCCAACAATGCCCATACCCTTTCGGGGTTATTAATGGCAGCAATCACTTGTTGAAGATCAGGCTCACCGAAACTTGAGGGGCGATTACGCATTTTCTTGAGAACACACTTCGATATGTATGGTGTCATGATTGAGACCGCTTCTCGCATCTTTTGCATAGCTACTTCTTGTTCTCTTTCTTGTAGCTGAACAACTACTTTGCTATCCTCCGGCTTACCCCTCTTTGTTCTTCGCCCTTTCCTTTCTCGCAAATATTCAGCCAAGTTGCCCTCATCCAGATGGAATTACTCCCTCGACTTCCTTAGGTGCTTCAAGCAGGTGTACAATCGGGTCTGTTGTTTTTTCCACAACCGGTCTTTGTTTTCTGACTTCTTCTATAGCTTCTTGGGCCGACTTCTTGACTGGTGGTGGTGGTTCTCATTTGTTGCAATCAAATCAGTCACAATTGATTGTACTCCTATAGGACTTTGCAGGGTGTTGTGCATCTTCAAATGGCACCATTGTCCTTCTTTGAACCCTTAACGGTGAGACCTCACTTGCGGGACGGATTAACACTTCCTTTTTTGGTGTACTATTTGAAGCACACCGCAACATGGCCAAAACCTAGCTCGTCAAATACACCCTCGGAACCTTTCCGGGGCAACCATGAATACATTGTCCTCCTCTCAACAATGAACAACAAGCTATATGATACTCATGTTGGCAATTCGATTGCTAAACTTAACCCGTAAGCTTTAGTGAATTCCGCACCACATGCCTAACATGTATAAAATGAATCTTCCACTAGCAACTTATCTCATTATAATAGTAGAGATGCTAAATGTTGCGGGAGTATCCATTTTCAGCTTCCACAAATTGTTTATGTAGAAATGCGAAGTCTCTGTTCTTCTTCGAGAACTTTTAACTCCTCCTCAAGTTTGAGTTTACGTTTGACCCGCTCATTAACGGATGTAGGGTTCATTGCTTTTTGTACCTTGTTCACGTGCCAAGTTTCCATCCGGACGATACCGCTCCAAATCTTTAATTTCGCCTCCAACTCACATGTTGGATTAAGCTTGAACTCCTCCCTGCTTTTGTAGCCAAATCATTTGTGGCCTGTCTTAAACTGTTTTTTGACCTCTTCCAACATCATTTTCTCGTAATTGGAGGCCTTCTCATTGCCTTTCAGCTCACTTCCCTCGCTTCCAGATTCTTTGTGATAAGTAAAACTGATTTTCCAATCTCCATCTTTGCATTCTCTAAGGTTTTATGTTTTCATCACATGCAATCGACCTCATTTGATCCATTTGCCACCTTTGGCTTTGCCTTCATTTCAGTTTTCCTAACATGTGCTACAACATCTGCCTCTGTTTTTACTTGTCTATTGTTGTGGTATCTTTGACATTGCACAGCAAATGCAGCCCAGTTTACTTTGTGTTCCTCAGGTGCAAGTATTGATCTAGTGCAATTTTCAAACGCAAAAGCAAGGGCCAGTTGCTTTCTTACTTCTTTGTTGTGACAATTCTTGTAGATTTTTCGGCAGAGTGTTTCCAACTTCTCTTGAAGATGCTCCTTTGCACAGTGCCATTTTATCTTTCCCTTGTTCAACTTCTTTGTCCAAACAGAATCCCAATCTCGATCCGTGACATTATTTTCCAACCAAGCTTCTTCCTCGTGGGGCTTCACCCCCGAATTGCACAGACCTCTGATGGTGTGAAAATCATCCGCGCTCCATGCCTCCATCGTCAACAGTGAAACACTGATCTGAGTTTTCGCGCCCAGGGGAAAAGGAGGGAGAAGGGCGTGACGGGCTTTGACGTCCGCGAGTTTCAGCACTTAAAGTGCTTAAACGCTTCGCCAAAAGTTGTACCCCACTAGCGATTTTACACCCATTAGCCAAATGTTTTAGAATGATTTATTTGATGGAATCTACATGTTCCATATATACATTTCCCACTTGGAAGGGAGGCTTTTTATGCCAAACCATCTAACAATAATCTCTTCAATTTCTGTTAAAAAAGATACGAACAGAAAAAGCTGTGGTAGTTAATTCAAGATGGTGCTCTAACTGCAATATAAATTTTAGCAGATTTCAATATTTTACAGTAGATGAAATATGAATGATGTACTTTGAAGTCACAAGTATTAGAACGAATGAATGTATTTGTATTGTCCACAATGGGCAATTGGCTCATGGGGCCCAAAATAAAAATAACAGCAAGCGTATTACTGTTAGGATTAAAAAACCCTTGTAGCGATGTGTTTTTGAAGGAAACACCTTGCTGACAAATTGTACATTGATATATTAGTGTACATTTCAATGCCCTCCGAGGGCATATCTGATTGCGTATATCCATGATCTCTTGAAAATATGATCCCAATAATCCCACTGACGCCATATTTAACAACTCATGTAATGGCTAGTTAGGTGGTACGATGTTATAATTATGGAAATAGAAGCTATGCCTTCTTCATTAATGAAATCCTCTTTGGCTTTCTTACATTAAGCATATCTATCAGGGCAACTTTATTTTTTGTAATTTTAAACCATCATTCAATTAAATTGGGATTATGTCTTAATTTTGGGACAAATTTCATATTGCATGTTTTTAGTAGCATATTCAAATTCACACATTTCACCTCAAAATTATGAAAACGTAATATCATGTTATTTACAAAATAGTCAATATTTCACAATATAGCACCATATCATAAAAACGTGATAACAAAAATTTACATAGTTATTCAACTTTCTTCAAGCACCCCCAATGATATCATAGCCTTCTTCCTGACATCCTGAGGTATTGTAATTCTCGCATTTCTAGCTGGAATAGTGTTTGGAGTCCATGAGTACAAAACACTTTCATAGTCTAGCCAAAGATCAGGATCACTCGGATTTCTCCTCCATCTCTTTGTCCAACAATCTGAGTACCTTTCTTTATCCGATACATTGGTCAACTGATGCACTGGACACCACCATTCCACCCGCACATCGTTGAAGTTAATATTACCTTCTTCTTTGCAAATATCGAGATAGTGAACCCCAACCACACCGGATATGTATCTAAATCTGGCGGCTTTACTACCACAAATTGGTGGCATTCCAAGTCGTGGAAGGTTCATAAGCATCCATGCCTAGAAACTTTGGCCTATTGTTCTTAGGACCAACATAGTGTTTGTCGGAAGGAGGAGGAGCATATTGTTGCTGCGAATGCTACTTACAAGTGTCATCAACATCCTCAAAGACTGCTAAGGTCTTCCACCTAGTTTTAGGCAACCACTCTTCTTTCAATTCATCTGAGGATGTGTCTATCTCCCTCAACAGGTTAATCACCTTCTTCCAGTAAGCCACCAAGGCACGGTTGGTGTCATCTGAATTGGTTTGCCAATGCTTTATATAGTCCTGGATTCCTTCCTTAGTCAATCCCAATTGCTTCACTTCTCCAGTAGGTTTTAGAGCTTTTGGTTGACCTGGAGGTATCATAGGCTTGCCATTCTCATCTCTACGCCATATTTCCTCCCCTCCTCTCCACTCATCCTCTGAAGGTCTCATCTTCCATTGGAAGATTGGAATCCCATCTCTCACCCAAAAAGTGAACTGCAGAGGCCTGGAATGACCTTCAAGGTCCAATGTATAACCATCCACAAAGCTCTTCCAATCGGGCACTTCTTCTATGAGAGAAGCTATAGGGTTTGGAGTAGTGCATTCATGCAAGATTTCCATTAGCCTAGGAAAGTTGGTCTTTGTCTGCTTCAAGATACAACTATATTTGCCAAATAATGCATCCACATCCTCATGGGTATGCCCGGACATAAGAAACCCTAAATTAACTCTTTCAAATATCCCCACAGCTGTTAAGTAGGATAGGAAAGAAAACATCCACCTATTCTTATTTTGGCTAGCACAATTATCAAGTTGCAAGAGAAACCTTTTGGGTAGATCTTGAGGTCTAGCACGTGAAGTTGAAGCTCCAACATGTTCATTAGACCCATGCTTCCTAAACCTTGCCTTGCTGAACTTTTCAATATTGTTAGGGTTTCCATCTAACAATGCTCTATGTAGTGCCTGGCTAGCTGTAGGGTCCTGGAGGTGACCATTGTATCCATTTTCATAGTTTCTCAAACACCTCATGATACTCCCAATATGAAAATCTAGACCATCACTCCACAATTCTAAACTAAAATGGCCATAGTAGGTTTGAGTCTGCCCATGCAAGATTGCCCCAGTCATTGAGATCTGTAAAGGGTATGATCTTCCACATGACTTTGGTATGTACTTGAATTGTGGAAGACAAGTCTGTATAATGCATAAATAGTTATTGGGTTCCAATGCAGATAAAGTCCTCCACATCCAATAACATGATCTACATGATAGTTGGTCAGTCATATGGTCCTTCATATGCTCCCTTATCCTAGCCCTTTGACTAGGTTGCACAGTCTTATCAAGAGTCTCCTTCAACTTAGCACATAAATTGCACTTTGCAAAGTTGTTTGAAGTTGCTATGGTGACATGATTGAAATGCTTCTTCCATAACCTACTAAAGCTAGGTTGGGATATTGGAAGAATTCCCAATTCTCGAAGTAGGGAATTCACTTCTTCCAAAATACTCTTTTGAGTACAATGTGATGGCAACCTTTTCTCAACAACTGCTCTTCCCTTTTCATCCCTTCGCTTTTTGTGTGGCATAGACTCGCATTGAAATCAATATATTTTTCAAATATCTCCCCTGGCAGCCAAGGTCCTAGCTGTTGGTCTCAACAAACCATTATTTCCATGTAAAGCAATCCTGTTCCCCTCACTTTTTTTTTTTTGCCAATTATGCCATGAAGAAGTTGGAATTGCATGGATAGTCTACGCCATGCTTTTGCACATATCCATTTGCCTAGCAAAGGGTATCTTTTTCTATTTGGGTTTCTTTCATCCCGAAGTGCATACTTTCGAAGATTGTGTACATGTAGGTCCTCCTCATCATCAACGATTGTACTCTTGAAAAGTGGCTCTTGCTTCCACCAATTGTTCTATTGTAAAGAATTGCATACAAGCACTCCAACAACAATCTGAGTCCCTAACCTTCACCATTGTCTCACGTTTGGTGTCACTAATCAACTTGGCTCTTTTGCTAGGATAATGTCCGGCAACCGATACTTCTCCCCTTTTGCCTAGGTTTAGAGTTCCAACCGCCAATGGATCAATATCAAGACAATCATTGTCCCCAACAACCTCGGGGCTCGGAAAAATATAATCCTCCACAAATTGAACACTACTTATAGGCCATGCCATGATGCAAGGAACCTCCAATTGCTTGACACAACCAAAACATTCCTTGTCACCCAAACCTTTACCTTTCAGGTTGTCTTCCAACATCGAAATTGCAATACCAATATTGTCTTCCCCTAGCCTTTCATCATTAATGACTTGACCGGGATCGCTAGCACAATGACTCCTTGGCCTACTATTTCCTTGTTGCACTTGTGCATGATTCTCACCTTCTTGTTCCTCCATTGCACCCTACTATAGAGGACTAATTGTTTTTCTTCAACATTCTTGCTAGGAGTTGGTTTTTCCTTGATATTGCTCTTTTCAATATGTTGCACACCATCTTGAGTTGAGAGGCACCATTGACCTAGGCAAATTGCACCCTTTTTAGTCAATGAGTAGGAAAAATTATTACACCATATAAGATAAAAAAAAAAAGTACATTACATTTATGGAATATGTAGAGGTAAATCCAATTTTTTTAAAAGCAAGAAATTCCTTGGAAATAGGTTTAATATAATAATAACAATGGGTGTAAACGAAATCATTTAAAACAAGAATTTTAAATTGGCAACAACAAGGAAATGACATTTATATAAATATATCCAAATTTTAATTATCGAAAATTTGGATATATGATTACGAAAAGACATATATAACTGATAGACGTGAGAATTTATTATCCATATAATAATATACCCTAGATGATATAGCTGGCGGGAATTTCGTACGCCTGGCGTGTTATTTGAGGCCATCAATTATTCACGCTCATTTCTAATTAATCCTATATAAATCCGGTTCACGCTCTCAAGACCTCCATTCTGTCCAAATTTTTTTTTGCTGCCCGCCATGAAGCGTTCAGCCTCAGCGCTCGAGCTTCATGAAGAACCCGAGGTCTCTTCAAAGAGACGTCGGGTTGAAGAACCCGCTCAATTCCCCCCCTCATAGATTTCCTTTCCCAATTCTCCTCTGATTCCGATTCAGAGGAGGAAGAGGAGGAGTTGGAGGAAGAGGAGGAGATGTCCTCTCAAGAACACATGACCGCTCTGCTTCAGGGTTGGCTTGACCCTGAAACAGAGAATGAAATCTCTGAGGAGGAGGAGGAGGAGGAGGAGGAGGAGGATTCGGAAGAAGGTCGACAATTCGACCAATTTTTAGAATGGTTGAGAGATGAACCAGGTTTGCATGTCTGCTTTTATTTTATTTCTTTCACCTTTCTTTCTTTTCTAACACCTTTCTTTCTTCTTTGTTGCAGACGTGGAAGATTAATGATGCAGATCCCGGGCGGCCCCTTTTTTTTTTGGTTTTCTACAGAAGCTTTGGACACGCCTCCGGGCATTTTTTTCCTGTAATTTTGTGAAAAGCCTTCGGGCACCTGCTTACAAGCCTTCGGGCAGCTGTACATATAACTTTTATGAATGAATCGAACAGTTTTTCTGTACATAAATTATTTGAATTAAATCCAACTGTTTTCTCCAATTATTTTGTCTCCTGTTCGTCTGCTGTTTTCTCTAAAGTTTTGTCTCTGTATTTGTCTCAACAAAGTCTCCGGAACACTATAAATCAACCACATGAGAAATCTCTGATTCATCACAGTAACCATAGGGAAATTTTCCTATACGACCTAAAACAAGTCCCCAACTCTACAAGTCATTTTTTAGCCTTGATAATTTTGCCTTTAAAATTATTTTTCATTTAGCCTATATAAAATTTCTAAATTCTATTTTTTCGAATGCAATAAATGGAATAAAATGCCGTGAGAATTTATTCCATAAAATGCAATATTCTCCATATATACCATATACATCATATACATGTCATGTCTGGCGGGAAGACCGTACGCCAGGCGTGTTAATTCAAGCAATCAATTATTCACGCTAACTTATTTCTAATTATGCCTATATAAATCCATTTCACGCTCTCAAAGTTCCTACATTTTCTTTTTCCTTCATACGATTTGCCGGTTGCGCTTCTGCTGTGTTTGAATCCGCCCTCCTAAAATCTTGGTGATATTTTCAGCAATGTTAGATGTTTGGTTTCGTCAATTCCTAACTTACTAAAAGACTCCGCCTTTTGTTCTGTAGCATCTATAGCAGAGGACATCGGAATTAAAACCAGAAGCAGAGGACTAAGGTCTGCGAATCCGAAAGCCTCGGAATTAAATCCAAAAGCAGAACTCAGAACTCAAGGTTAGTTTTCATTTAGTTTTAAGCTGCATCTCAATGGCAGGTTTAATCCAAGAAGACAAGCTTTTGCATTTGCTCGAGGCAGAGGAAGCAGATGATGTTTATGAAAACCAGAATAGTTTTTTATAAACTTCATCTGTTTCTTTTTGTTTCGAGTAAATTCTTGAGTTTCTCTTCCTGAATTAATCATGCTATTGCATGCAACTTTCTATTATGAATAAGTATAGTAGAAAGCATTAGAAAAATCTGAAAGATAATATTTGAAACACGTTAAGCGTGTTTCGTGCTAACCTTAGCCTTCAACATGAATACACGCTCGGCGTGCATTCAGCAGAGAGGGAGAAAAAAAAAACTGTACAGATAGATAAGTAAATAGATAAAGGCCAGACAATTATCTACACGCTAAGCAGTTTACACGCTGAGCGTGCAAACAATTTTATCCCTAGTAACTTTTAAGCTCAACACGCCGGGCGTGTCTCTTAGTTTCTAAGTTTATAAATAAATAAACATAACACGCCAGGCGTGAATACTGATACTCCGCTCACTTCCTATTGATAGATGCCAAGTTACATTAATCACCCGGTTGGTGACGAAGATGCATTGGAGTTACATTTGGGCCAGCAATCACACAGCCCAGCTCCAGTTTCGGCTCCAATCTCCAGTCCAGTTGAACCGCAGCCGAGCACCAGTCCGGCTGGAGCACCAGTCTTGCAACCCCTGGAGTACTTGGATCAAGTAATGATGATGGCAGCAGAGCGCAGGGCAATGATAGATCTGGGCTCTGAGTCCCTTGCAATCGCACGGAGGCTGACCCTCTTATCTAATCACTTCGAGAATGCAGTTCATGCATTGATCGAGAGTGAATCTCGCATCCGTCAGCTCGAGATTCAAAATGAGGAGCTGCGTTTCTTAGTGGTTAGCCTCTATGCCCGGATGCCCCAACACGAACCACTACCACAGGCGGTATACGATGCAATGGAGATGGCTCAACCAATGGAGCAGGAGGAGGAGCAGAGGTGGACCAGGTGGTGGAGGTGGAGCAGGCGGGGGAGGTGGAGCTAGAGCCTGGTGTTTTTGCTGGGGTTTTACCAGAAGAATTCACTATGCCCTGCAATGAAAATGGGAGTATCGATAGCCCAGCTACTCAGTAGACTGGGCTTGAAACAGTAGTCTGGGATTTTGTCTGGTTTATCCAGTTTATCCAGATTATATACAATTATAAACTTTTTCCAATGAATACAACAAATTTTGTCTACTTCTATATTTCTACAATGTAATACATGTTACATACCTTTTTTAAGCGGTTTCTTGGCCATGCAACAAATGTTCCAACACTTTCTCCAACCGTATCCCCACCGGGGTGTCTGCGAGGTAAAGCTTCATCCATAGCGCAGCAGTTAATCACTGTAACTCGGACATACTTATCCCCGAGCGGAATTCCATGACAGTTTGCAGTCGGATCGATGGAGTCGATCTTGCATAATCCTACTTTCCTTTTCTGATTTGTAGTTAACATGAAACATTCATCTTCGACACTGCAGACATTTGCCTATTCAGACACCTTTACTGGAAATTATTGTACAAGCTATAGGAATGAGATGCTTACCAGAATTCTGTAGCCATTCTTGAGAAGCCGATTCGAGTTCTCGAAATCACAGGCGCTATGGAAACGCAGGCGATCGGGAAAAATTCGAGTTACAAGAAAGCTTAGGTTAATTACATTTTGGCGGGATAAATGTAATCAATGAAAGAACACGGTAGATTGGTTTTTAAAAACTGAATGAAAGAAGTCGGCAGACGGGTTCGTTTTTTTTTTAAAGTGAATCTTCGTCATTATTATTTTTATATATGTGTCAAGAATATTTCGAAACTGCATTTTGTGTTTTCTTGAAATTCAAATTTCCCTCGTGCAGGTAGAAAACGCTATTTCTCGTACAGGTAGAAAAAGCTATTTCTTCGAGCAGCTCGGCGGCGTATCCGGCGACCTTAGGCTCTGTTACTAGGCGACTCCGGAGATGTCTTCTAAAACGAATCGAGATCGAGGCGGACGGGGCAGAGGAAGCGGTGGAAGAGGAATCTCAAAACCCGGCACTTCTCAAGCTTCAGAGGACGTTGATCAGAATACACAGAATACACAGAATACACAGAACCCTATTCAAGGTATTTAATTTGCCACAGAATACACACTGTGTGGAGAGTATTATCCTTGCATGAATTCGAGTATTATCCTTGCCTTCAATTAATATGCTTTGCATGAGTTTGAGTTATTATGCTTTGCATGAATTTTAAGTATTACCATCAGTTAATGCTCTGATTGTCCGTTTTGTAGAACATAGTTTTGCTCTGTTTTATAGAATATATAGCGATGTTAGGCGGTTGGAGATAGCAATGTTCAATGAGGTTAAATAGTGTGAAATATGGATTCATAAAGGGTATGTAGCTTAAAATGTGGATGCAAACTAATTTAGTTTCAAATTCACGCATAGCATGGTCAATAATAGGAGCTACCAACACGCCAAGCGTGAATTGTACTAATTTAGGTTTAAATGCACGCCAAGCGTGATCTCTTGTTCGAAAAAGTACTCTAAAAAATGTTCATCTTCTTTTGCAGTGCCCAAGAGGAAGAAAACCCCTAATAATTCGGGTTCTAATCCTGCCAAGAAAGCAAAGGTAAAGCGACCCGGATCTGATTACCCATATGATCTCACCTTAGATGATGAAGGGCCGATTCTTATAGCAACCACGACCACGCACATACGAAGAGAAAATGGGCGAGGGTGCCGAGTGGTACGTTGACCTTGCCAAGACAAATGGCAAGCTCGACTTAACTCTCTTCTCGAGGAAAAAGGAAGCAGACAAGATGGCCAAACAAGGGATCCTAATCTCTTGTGAGTACAAATTGCTCTTGGAGATTACACATAAGCAGAAGAAAGATCTGCTCAGACTTACTCACTGTAGAGCTACTGCATACAAGGATACATTCATGAAGACAGATGTGAACGGTGAGACATGTTTTAAGTATGGTTGGCCAACCAATGTAGCAGTTACGCCAATATCTATTTGCCAAGGGGTAACAGCTGTGCGTAGAGGCATGTTCACTAAACCGGCTGACAAGTCGGGGGTGGGTGTGTTGGCACCCTTGCCCTTGCCGGATCCGTCCAGGACCTTGCACCGTGTCCTTGCGTAGAGGGAGGATCTGGAGGGAGGATCTTGACGCCAGAAGACGGAACCTTAAAACCACAGGGAGGCAGCTTGCCCCGAACGTCCTCTCCCAAAGGCCCCGACGACGGACGGGCAGCTTCCTCGCCCCAGAATTGCGAACCGACTGTTCCAATGGACTCAGAACGCCGGCATTATGCAGGGGACCAAGGCTTGGACTCGTTCGAATTGGGAAAGGGTTACCGCCCAGCAACAGGCAGCCGGGATCGAAGGCATGGAGGCTTCTGTTTTTGACAATGAACAGGACAGGGTGGCGCAGCTAGAGGCCATGAACAAGCTGAATAAATACTCTGACCATTATCCATTGGGTCTTAAGGAAACTTTTGCGATCCATGTGAAGTCCCTCATCTGTTCACCAAGCTCCATTTATGTTAGCAGAAGATATGATCCAGCACATGCCATGGAGATTGTTGAGCATGATTAGTAATCGGGTCAAATGCCTATGCCGGCCGGATGTGTTACCTTGGGATATGATCTCGAACAAGCCCGCTGAGTGGACGAACTTCGAGGATTTAATGTTAAAGGAGAACATTAAATTCGTCGTCATCGGCCAGCGGCGATACGTTGGAGCGAAGGCCCTCATCGGCGGCGAGAACAAAGCAAAGCCAAAACGCGTTCTACAATCACTATGCATTATAGCGGGGATAGGTTCAATCTTGTATCGTTTTATCATGTCGTATTATTTTTCATTTGATACGGCACAAATTTGACGTTTAATACGTCAAAAATACGTCCAAAAAAATTTCCGGCGTCAGAAAAATTTTGCGTAAAAGTTTAAAACAATGTTTTGGCTTGCGAAGTTTTCTTCGGCGTAAGTTTTAAACAGGTTGTTTAAAACACGCGACAAAAAAAGTTTCGTAAAAGCGAAATCAACTGTTTAAACTACGCGCGAAATAAACTTCAGCGTGCGAAAGCGGTTGTTTTTAAACTACAGCGAAATTTTAAACTTCGCGTAAGCGAAAACAACTATTTCGCTTACGCGAAGGAAACTTCAACCATCATTCAATTAAATTGGGATTATGTCTTAATTTTGGGATAAATTTTATATTGCACTTTTTTAGTAACTTTGTTAAATTCACTTTTTTAGTAACTTATTTGCCCTTAGACTAGAATAGACGTTAACATATAATCATACGCGGGAATATAAATTCACACCTTAACTTCAAATTACAAAATCATATATCATGGAACTTAAGTAGTACACAACTTTTATTAAGCGTAGAAAAGATACATAGTGCTTTGTTTTTCATTTTTCCACTAGCATCCCCAAGGATATGAGAACCTTATTCCTTACATCACGAGGTATTGTAACTCTCATTTGTTTTACTAGGAATAGTTTTTGGAGTCCACGCAGTACAATACGGTTTCAATGTTTAGCCAAAGATCGGGATCACTTGGATTTCTCCTCCACCTCTTTGTCCAACAATCTGAATATCTTTCTTTATCGGTGACATTACTCAAGTGATGTCTTTGGACACCACCATTCCATAGCGCACCTTATTGAAGTTAACATCACCTTCTTCTTTGCAAATATCCGAGATAGTGTATCCCAACCATCTTGGATAGGTCTCTAAATCTGTTTGGTTTTACTACTACAAATTGGTGGCACTCCACGTCGATAGAAGGTTCATAACAATCCATGCCTAAATATTTTGGCCTATCCTTCTTAGGACCAACATAGTGTTTATCAGTTGAGGAGGAGCATATGCCTTCACAATGCTACTAATGGTACCATCATCTTCGTCGGCACCGACTAATGTTTTCCACTTACTTTTAGGGAACCACCCTTCCGGTTTTATTACGAGGATGTGTCTACCTCATCCAACAAGTTGATCACCTTCTTCCAATAATCTATCAATGCACGATTAGTGTCATCGAATTAGTTTGCCAATGCTTGATGTAGTCATTGATGCCATCCTTAGTCAAGCCCAATTGCTTGACTTCTTGATTAGTTTTAGAGCTTTTGGTTGACGGGGAGGTATCATAGGCTTGCCATTTGCATCCTAGCCAAATTTCGCCCCCCACCTCTCCACTTCTCCTCTGAAGGTCTCATTTTCCATTCCATGATTAGAATACCTTCTCTCACCCAAAAAGTGAATTGAAGAGGTCTAGAATGACCTTCCATGTCGAGAGCATAACATCCACAAAACTCTTCCAATCAGGCACTTCTTATATGAGAGATCTTATAGGAGATGGAGTAGTACATCCATGAAATATTCTCAGTAGCCTAGGAAAGTTGGTCACTATCTGTTGTCTTAAGACATAACTATATTTTCCAAACAATGCATCCACATCCTCATGAGTATGTCTGGGCATTAGGAACCCCAAATTGACTCTTTCAAAAATACCCACAACTTTTAAGTAGATAGGAAAGAAAACATCCACCTATTCTTATTTTGACCAGCACAATTATCAAGTTGCAAGAGGAGCTTTCTAGGCAGATCTCGAGGTTTAGCACAAGATGTTGAAGCTCCAACATGTTCATAGGTCCATGCCTCCTAAACCTTGCCTTGCTAAACTTTTCAATACTATTAGGATTTCCATCCAACAATGCACTATGTAGTGCCTGGCTAGCTGTAGGATCCTGGAGGTAACCATTATAACCATTTTCATAGTTTCTTAAACACCTCATGATATTCCCAATGTGAAAATCTGGACCATCACTCCACAACTCCAAACTGAAATGGCCATAATAGGTGCAGAGGCTGCCCATGCAATATTGCCCCAGATCATTGAAATCGCAAAGGGTATGATCTTCCACATGACTTAGGAATGTACTTGAATTGTGGAAGACAAGTCTTCTGTTGGTCCATTTTATCATGTATAATACATAGATAGTTATTAGGTTCCATTGCGAGGATAAGGTCCTCCACATCCAATAAGTTGATCTACATGATAGTTGATGTCATATGGTCCTTCATATGTTCCCTTATCTTTGCCCTTAGACTTGGTTGCCAGTCTTATCTAGTGTCTCCTTCAGCTTAGCACATAAATTGCACTTGGCAAAGTTGTTTGAAGTTGCTATGGTCACATGCTTGAAATGCTTATTCCATAGCCTACTAAAAGCTGGGCTGGGATATAGAGGCCACTCCAAGTTCGAAGCAATGCATTTATTTCCTCTAATATGCTCTTACGGGTACAATGGGATGGCAATCTCTTTTCAACAATAACTCTACCTGTTCATCCTTCTTACTCTTATGTGGCATGTTTTACGCATTGAAATCCACATATCTTTCAAATATTTCCTTTGCAGCTATAGTTCTTGAGGTAGGCCTTACCAGGCCGGTGTTCCCATGCAATGCAATTTTACTACCATTTTCATGTCTCTTTTTGCGGTTGTGCCAAGAAGAGGTTGGAATTCCATGTATAGCCATCCATGCTTTTGAACATATCCACTTTCCATTCAATGGGAATCTTTTCTTCTTTGATCTTTCATCTGAATTGCATAGCCAAATATGGTGTACATGAAATTCCTCCTGCTATCACACTTATGTTCTCGATATGTAGCTCTTGCTCCCACCAACTCCTCTATTGTGAACATTCTAACACAAGAAGCCCAACAACATTCACCTCCTCTAACCTTCATCATAGCTTGAGGGAGAACAATCATAATCGACTTGCATCTTTTGGTGGGATAATGTTTGAAAGTTGGAAGTGGCCTCTTGCTACTTTGTGTGAACATTGTTGACAATGGTTCTACATCTATAGGAAGCGTGTAGTTCCCCTCGGGTTGAATCTTGTCCCTAGGCCATGCAACAATAGTTGGAACCTCTAGTTGCTTCACACAAGCTAGGCATTCTTGTTTGCACGAACCCTTTTCCTTCCAATTGTCATATAATTTTGAGATTGCCACACCTAACTTTGTCCTCCCCTAATCTTTCATCATTCTTTGCATTGATAGGATCTGCTAGAACAATAATCCCTTCTCCTCTTGCCTCTCATTTGCATGCATGCGGGATCTTGACCTTCTTGTTTTTCCAATCGGCCAGAGTATAAAGTACAATTTCCTTTCCTTTGGCATCATCCTTTTCATTTGAGGTCTTTTCCTTTCCTTTGCCATCATCTTTGTCATCTTCATCCTTTTCATTTCTGGTCTTTTCCTTTCTTTTCCCATCATCTTTGTCATCTTCATTAGTTGGGGCCTTGGGGGATTTAGCATTTTGCATGCCATTGACCTAAAATGCATAAAACCTATAGTAAGTTAGCATATCAAATAACATCTCCCTAACATGTTCTTAAATGAAAGTTAACTTTAATAATAACCTTAATAACCTATAATAACTTAATCTATAATAATAATAAGTGAACCTATAATATATTAACTTATAATAACCTTAAATGTTGTAACCTTAGAAACAACTTCTAAATTCAAATTCATAAACTTTTAAACTTATAACCTTCTTTATGAACTTAAAAATATTAACCTTAACTTATAAACCTTAAAACTATTAACCTTAAAACTATTAACCTTAAATCTATTAACCTTAAAACTATTAACCTTATAAATCTTATAACTTATAACCCTTGTAATAAATTTTCGGCGGTTATTATGGTGTGATGCAATTTTTAAAGCGGTTATTATTTCGATTTACAATCCCTTTCCAACTTTTGATCTCTCTTTCGATCCAACTTTCCAACTTTACTGTCTCTCTTTTCGATCTTCTCTTACGGTGCAATCGGCTTTTACGGCGCTTTCGAGCATCTACGCATGCAATCGGCTTTTCGGCGCTTTTTTCTCGACTTCAATCTCGTTTGCTTCAATCAAATGCGCTTCTCTGCTTCTCTTCTAATTGCTTCTCGACTTTTCGGCTTCTATAAACTTCGGCTTTTACGCTTTTACGCTTTAAACTTCGGCTTCTATATGCTTTTTCGGCTTCTATATGCTTTTTGGCTCAATACAAGGTTCTATACAAGGTTTGTAGGCTCTATACAAGGTTTTTTTCTTTTTTTTTGGCTTTTCGGCTCTCTACAATCTCTCGACTTTGAATAACTTTGGTTTTTTGTGTTAAAGCTTCTATTTTGCTATTGCTTTTTCTCCAAATTAGTTTGCTATTGCTTTTCTCGGCTTCTTAAGGCTTCTCGAATCACTTCTTAAGGTTTCTCGGGTTAGTATTTACTGTTATTTACATAAAGTAGTTATTTTCCATAAAGCATGTTATTTACTTTTACATGCATCAGTCCTAAAGTGCCCTACCTTGAATTATCTGTGATCTTGCCGATTCCTCTGCTCTTATTCTATTTCACTAGCTCTTCCTCTATCTGTTCTAATTAATGATCTAAAATAATGAAGTTATTCTATTTCACTAGCTCTTCCTCTATTTCACTAGCTCTTCCTCTATCTGTTCTAATTAATGATCTTAAATAATGAAGTTATTCTATTTCACTAGCTCTTCCTCTATCTGTTCTATTTCATATCTGCTCTATGATCTTGCTCTATGATCTAGATCATAGATCATAGATCATAGATCTTCACTAGCTCTTCCTCTATCTGCTCTAAATAATGAACTAAAACAATGAACTAAATATTGAACTAAACAAGGAGTATTATTATTATATATCTGCTCTAACTGGCTTTATATTTTGAGTTCTGCATTCTGCATTCTGCATTATGTATTTTGTTAGAATAATATGCTGGAATGGGAGAAATCGCGCTTGGCGCATTTCTATTTTTGGGTTACGTTTTTCCACTAGGTTAATCAGAGCGCGCCAGGCGCGTTTTTAGTTTGGATTTTCAATTTCATACGGCTCTATACAAATCGCGCCAGCCGCGTATGAAATAGATCTGTGAAAAACAGAAAGCGCGCCTGGCGCGTTTTGAATTATGTATGTTCAGAATCGTTTTATGGGGAGAGTAATATATCATTTGCTAATTACTTTCTCTCGTTCTAGTGCCATGGATTTTCCTTATGCATGGACACTGGCTGTTCCTAGTTCAAATACACTGGCTGGTTCTAGAACAAATACACTTTCCCTGGACGACCATCAACTCTGGACCCTGTACAAGATATTACTTGATTGTGCTGTTCAAAACGTTCAAAGAGAGTTGGAGAATCCATTAGACGGTCTGTATCAGGGGCCATGGGAACACTTCCATCGCATTTCTGGACATATGCGGCTCCTCATGCTCTTAGTAAGGCTCATGCCAACAAATAAGTACGAGGATTTGATTTATAGTATCAAGGATCGATACAACACTCTAGTTTGGAGACTTCGACATTCGCGGGGAAGATGAGGATCTGTCATATCGAGGTGGTTCAGGTGGGACTTTTTTGGGATTGGGCCGATGAAGTGGGCTGTGTGACATATTGTAGAGATAGAAAAGAATTGGCGCTGGCGCATTTTTGAGAAGAAGAAATGTACATACTTTTTGGAATATGAATACAAACTCGGCGCTGGCGCAATTTTGCACTATAATTTTCTGTCATTAGTTTATTATGTTTTTTTTATATGCAATGTCGAAAACATTGAATCCTTTGATGCCCCTCGGCCGGTATGACCAACCCCAAGAAACTACATATTTTCATTAATGTGTAGTTTCATGGGGTTGATATAATTAACTAAAGAACATCAAAGAATCCAAAATTCACAACATCACGAGATGTTATGATATATTCATTTTTTTGAATATCCAAATATACATACCTTTTTGGGCGTTCTTTTGGCCATGCTACAAATGTGCCCACGCTTTCCTGTTGTATATGCGCCAGGGATGTCTTCTTGGAAGAGCCTCATCTTCATAATTGCAGTTTAGAATAGAAATCTTAACTGGCTTGTTTCCAAGAGGAACACCATGACACATAGAACTTGGATTCAAATCTTGATTTTACACAATCCTACTCGGCTTCAAGTTTCTTTGTTAAAAGATAGCATTCTTCTCAACGATAAAGAACGAGAATGCATTGTAAAAAATAGAGGCGAAAAATTGAGAACAAGAGAATGCATTGAATTCACCATAGTTCGTGAGACATCGAATGGGAATTGAAGGCGGCTCGATCGAATGGATTGAAGGCGGCTCGATCGATCGAATGGGATCGAACGGATCTTGAAGCTCGATAGTCGATTGTTCTTGGGCTCCTCGATACTAGGAATGATCTTGGGCTCGATAGTAGGTGGCGATTAGGTGGTAGTAGATTGCCACATATCGTTTCTTGAAATTAATAATTAATTGTTATCTTGAAATTGCACTAAAAAAAAACACAATTTAAATTTGTAAATGGAGCCGAGGCGGTTAATTAAAGCGGTATAAATTTAAAAGGGCCTTGAATTTGAATTTCTGGTTGTAATCGGCGGCCTAGATTATGAGCGCATACATATAAGTTTAAACCAAAACCCCTGATCTCATACTATCCGCACTTGCGGTTCTATGGCGTCTAGAGGATCGGCGGCGGCCCAGATTGCTGGTAGAGGTGGGCGGCTGACTAAAGCACAAATCAAGCACGGAGGCTTTTTGAACAAGCGTAAAAGCGCGAATCAACAAGCGCCTCGGGTAATTGATGCATTTTTGTTTTGTAATTGATTTACGTGTCCCTTTTATTGTTAGGTTTCTAGGATGTTTTTCAACTTTGTGTATTTTACGTGTATGCGTGTCTGTGTATTGTCTACCTTTCATATTGTTTTACGTGTCATTTTCTTGCTTTTACTACCTTGTTTTGTGTGTTTTTGTTATAATCTTCTCCTTTACTCCGATATGTTTTTGTTGGAACAATTCTCCATTTTGTATAATGTAGGCCAGGTGTAAGTCTTTATACGTATTCTCAGTTCTTTTGACAAGTCTTTTTTTTGTAGCCTAGTATGTCTCTTATAAAAAGAGAAGTGTCACGTAGGTCCCCTCTTAAAAGGCTTCGGCGCGATTTATAATTATGAGTGGTTTTGGTTGTCTCTGCTACTTTCCACTGTGTACAATTTATGTTTTTGAAAGTAAAGGCGTCTATGAAAAGCGGCGGGTAGCGATTTCATTACTCACCACATGATTGTAACTTCGGGATCTTAAAAATGTGAAAAGAAAAAGCAAAGCCTGCTTCGAGGTCGGGGACATATGCCTGAAAAAAACCAAACGGATGAAGATGTATCGATTCGGATTTGGCACACGTTGTGACCATTGGCGATCTGGCCGAAATAATGAAGGCTCGGGTAGAGCCTCCATGTCGAAGAAGATCTACGAGAGGGCTCACGAATGGTATGTGGAGATCTTCAAGACTAGCGGAAGAGCAGATCTGATTTTCATGTCTAGAGTTAAGGAAGCAGATCAAATGAAGAAACAAGGTATTACGATCACATGCGAAGAAACGGGGCGATTCTTCTTGTTCCGTATTACTTGAAGCGGGTCGAGAAAAATAAAAAAGTATTGAAGAAGTTAAATTACTGCGGTGCTAGTTCCTTTAAAGAGGCGCCCTAAGAGCGGATGAGGCCATGAGATAACCTCTTCAAATTTTTACATTTTGGTCGGTGGTGATCTATTGACACCAAAAAAAATATGTGAAGGTCTCTCATTTTGAGAAGAGCAATCGGTACAAGGCCGTCGGCTAGTGCGTACCTACAAGCTTTAAAAAAGAGAAGGAAGATGCAAGTTCTAGAGCGGGGAAAACACCCGGGCGTTCTAGGCATTACGGATATGACTAGTGATGATGACAAAGGCGAGGCGGTTAGAGGCCATGAGCAAACTCAAAAATATCGACAAGTATCCAGCGGGCCTTAGCTTCACGCATCCTATCCATGTCGGCCGGGCTTTTCGAGGTCCACGAAGGCTATGTTTGTCGTGAGAAGATTTGACAAGCGACGCTTAATGGAAATAGTCAACGGCATGATAGAAAACCGGGGCGGGTGCCAATCTTGGCGGATGTGGTGCCTTTTGATATGAAGGCGAAGAAGGTGTTGATATGGAATAAACTTGAAGATTTAGCGGCAACCTCGATATTCACTTCATGATAATAGATGGCGGCGATTGGGTGGGCCGCGAAGGTTTTGATCGGTCAAGCACAAAAAGCGGAAATCGGTTATTCTATAGGCGTATTGGTCGAGAAATTGCCGATTCCTCGGTGGCTCCACAACGGCCGAAAGAATTAGCGAAATCGGGGCTCTTGAATGACATGGGAAAGACATTCCTATACAAAAGGTATTTTATGTTCCCACACATAGCGTTCCAAATCGCGCCAGCGGCGTTTCGCTAATCGCGTATTTACAAAAAGCGCCTGGGCGATTTCTTCATATGGGCTGCGATTTTCTAAATATGTGATTAGCAAAAGCGGCGCTGGCGCGTTTATGTTGTTATTTGTGTGGCGGATTTTAAAAGCTGGCGCTGGCGCGGAATTCTTCATCATGAAGAAATCGCGCCCGGGCGCGTTTCTTGTAAATCGTGATTAACGGCGCTGGCGCGTTTTATATTGTTACTTTCACGACACATTTGTTTTTTTTTTATCTAACGGCCCATATTTTGCGGTCGGTATGTGGGGCGGATTTGCGACGCTTTCGTAACCAATGGATCGAATATGGAAAACCAATGCCGACCCGGACAAGGGCAATCTAAGAGTGCGAATTCAAATTACTAGAAAGGACACGTGCCAAACCATAATCTGAGGACAAGACCAAGGGCACTAGATCAAAGAAGAAAAAAAGGGGATGCACAAGGGCGCACGGAAGAGCAAAAGCGGTGCCAAAGGATGCACCGCAAGATTTGTTTTTCTTGACCGGGTATGGGAAAAGTGGAGCGAATTTTGGGGCGCCTATTCGGAAAAAAGTTGCGGTCGTATGGCGGGTTTCCTCCATAAAGATCGTCTATTTTTGATATAGGTATCACGAGAAATGAGAAAGGCACAAGGATTGGATGATCTTGAGAATTAATCTACATTCTAGATAGTTGCATCGAGAAAGGAAGTTATCTACAAAGAAAAGCGTCTGCTGACAAAGCACTTGACATCTTCGAAGATGCATGCGAATCGATAAAAATATGAAAGTCACGAAAAAAGGCTGTTGGTGAAGAGCTGCCAAAGGCTCTCGGGGAGACATGATGTTATCGAGAGATAGGCTTAATGCAAAAGTACAAGCGTATCTAATGATGACATTAAGAAATATGTATTTTGGTCAAAAGATTTTGTGAAGCGACAAAAGGCGAAGAATGTGGCAACTCTTAAGGGATTCACCACGAAAGTTGCGTCGACCTAAAAAGAAAAGTTGCTTTGGTGAAGAAGGCGGCGATGAAGCGAGTCTCCTTTTTTTCTATAAGGTGTCCCGGTTATAAGTGTGCCATGCGGAGGTGGGTGAAGGGCCAACCGACATCACTCTATTTGTTCTTGATAGCCGTGCGCGAGATGGACCTGGGATGATTCTGGCACCTTCTTCAACACATGCGGTGGTTTGACGGCGAGATGCATTATACTATCGTGATAGGTTTGCCACTCCGAGCATTTCCTACGCGCATATGCACTAGGCTGCTGCAAATGATGTCGAATGCATTAAAGTGATGAGGCAAGCGGTAATGATAGATGAAAACAAAGATAGTGAGTTTAGTACCGAAAGTAAGATCTCACATGTGCTAGTCCTTATGATAGCCATTATGGATGATAAAGAATATGAAAGACTCAGGGGAAACCAGGAAGGTGAGAAGATTGCTTGGCAGTGCTATCGGCTAGATGAACCCCTATTGAAGAATGTTTTTATGTCGAATCAATTCGCGAAGACAAAGGGAAAGGGACTGCAGATGTGGATGTGGACACGGGCCCGAAGAGGAAGAGGAAGAGGAAGAAGAAAAGCTGGGTCGACTTACGTCCTTAATTCACCAATCAAGTATGAGCTACCGGCGCATAAGGGGAGGCTGAATAAGTGCGGGTTTTCTTTGGCCCTTCGAGTTTTCTCGATTGAAGCCTTACGCCCTTTAGAGTCTACGTGTTGGGAGTTTCATGTTGGAGGTTATGTCGGGTGAGGGAAGCTCTGAAGCTAGCTAGGAAATGCCAAAGTGTGGTCTCGATGGTCAAGCCAAGGACTTCCTCGATATTTTTTTTCGAGAAAGTGCTAGAGGTGGCACCTAGGGGTCCGCTAGGTAGTGCAAAAAAAATAAAGCTTCCAGCTCAAAGTCGACTTACTGCGGCATCCGTACGCGGGCGGGAAGAAATGAGAAAGCATCTAGAGGGCATAAAGAAGAATATCGACAAACAACGGACTTAACTATGCGGCGAGGCGTGCCTATCATTCCAATCACATTGGAAAATCCGGCCGAAGTGGATGTAGGTAGCATAAGCGAAGAAGACAAAATCCTAGATGATCTGATGGATTGAGCTTCGAAAGTCGAGGTTAGCATAAAGAGTAATGAAGTATCAACCATAGTTCAAACACTAAGTGATGTGGTGACACTTACGGCGGACCGAAGACGTAGGAAAGTAAGCTCATCATTGCGGATGTTGAGCGGGAACGAGAAAGGTATGTTATTCAAAGCGAAATGAAAATGGCGCCCGGTAGCGATTTCAATTCTTCAAGCGAAATTGAAAATCGCGCCCGGTAGCGATTTCAATTATTCAGCGAATTGAAAATGGCGCCAAAGCGATTTCAATTTCTTTTCCTTGTCTCACAAGTGTGTGCTTTATTATTACGGACCTAATCGGTTTCCTCCAAAATTACGGTGTTCGATTTGAATGGAGTGCTCGCAAAGCGTTACCTAAAGCACAATTTCCTTTATCATACATCTTGCCGAAATAGCTACGGGGAAAAAAGGTCGAAGAGATACAAACACTATACCCATAACTTAATCGGACGGGGGAAATTGGCGGGGACCTAGAAGATCGTTCTAGAAAGGGAACTTTTTGATATATATATATATGTATCACGGGAAATACACTTTCAAAAAGTTTTGAATATGAAATATACTTTACACCAAACTCTTTTGAATATATATTGTGTTCTTATATCGGCATTATTGGTTACGTATGCGTATTGTTCTTTTTATATTACGTGTATGGTTTGCTATACTTGCAATAATTTGTATGTATATACCGTCAATAATTTAGGTGTCTATAAATACATTATGCATGAAATTGGCAAACCATCGACCCCCGACTTCGCATATACGCTTGTTATTATGGCACATTCTATTACCCGGATGAACCACCTTGAGACCTCTGCGGTGCATGAGCTAGAAATAGAACCGAGGACTGGTTTGATGTCGTTGCTATGAATCCCATCCGCTTCTATCGATCCCTTTGATGTTGTAATCCATCTTATATGGAATCGAGCATGGTTTGTTCATGATCGAAAGGATCTCGACACACCGCTGCGGCGCTGTCGGCGATGATTGGATTAGTTTTTAAAGTTTATGTTCCACTATAATACGTTATTTATGGGAATAAAATCGCGCCACGCGATTTGATTATGAAAATCTACGTTACGTAGCAACTTGCTGGCGTTATTTATTCGTAAAACACTACAATTTCAATGTTTAGATTTCGTTTTGTAAATTCGGTGATTATGCAATTAATAAGCAATTTCTCACTTTTTATATTGCCAACATTCTTTCATAATATGGGTCATTTGGACCGAATATTTGGATGCCCTTGCATTTCAACATAAAATGCATCTTCCTAGCCCGAAAATGAACTCAGTGCAAAAGTGTGGTTAATTCAATATAATGGTCAATAAATAGCTTATACGGCGCGATTTTGGAATAGACATAATCCCAATTTAATTGAATGATGGTTCTTCGCGTAAGCGAAACAGTTGCTTTCGCTTACGCGAAACTTGGCAAAGCATATTGGGGCATTTTGCTAAGGGAAAAAAACTTTTTGCGCCACTGTTTGGTCTATTCTGTGCATGTGGAATATTATATATAAGAAAAACGTGTTTAGCTCTAGAATTCGCCTCGAACGTTGACTACCAGGTCGAGTCCACATACTCCTTGGGAAACGGTCAGCCTTTGAGGTGTGGGTTTTTGCGTCCGGGGCCTGACGCCGGAATTGTGAAGTGAGATTCCTCCTTCCACGAGTTTTTCGACCAGGTTCCTACCCTGTTCCTTAGAGACCTAAAGGTTCCTGTCCTTCACTCCTTCCGTTCAAACGGGACGTCGATGTAACATATGCGTAGTGAGCTTGCTCCTTCGCGTATATAGACGTCGGCCTTTAGTTCGGACGATTAAGGAGTCTTTACCCTTTAGCATACGGCGAGATAGTAATTTTAGATAGCGGGCGGGGATGGCGGCTGGTCATGCATCTACATCGGCGCCCGCTGGCGCCCATGCATCTACATCCGGCGCCGCCCGGCGGTCATACATCATCGTCTAGGGGTGCTTGCGGCCATCAGCGCCGGTCATGGCGAGAACCCGCGGGGTTGGAAACGACCGTGGAAGAATTATATGTCGAAATCTTGGTTGTCGAAAAGAGGTCTGAGTGGGGATTTGTGAAGAAATTTGGTGAGAATGAGTGGCAATGCGTATTTTGTGGGTACCGCGTCAATAAATGGATCCGCGACAAGAATACGAGCTCATCTTTACGGGATCCTAAAATTGGGGTGCAAACATATGCGGCATCTGGCGACATATGACAAGATGCACTTGAAGTGTTGGGTCGAAAAAAAGAATAGCGGCGAAGAAGAACACGACCAAGGGATAGCCAAGGACCTTCACCATGCCAAGAAGAGATCAATTACACCACCCCTCTGCGGTGGCGGTATAATGTACCAACGGAGGGTGGACTAGGGTCGATAGGAGGGTTAAATGCGAGGCGAAAAAAGAATGGCGAGAGACAATTGAGATAGTGGAAAAGGCGGACTAAGCAGCGAGTGTTGACCCGATTGCTTAACATCGAGCAAGCGAAGAAGGCGCCAATTGAAGGTTGTAGAGGCATTTTATATATTAGGGTTGTCTCCACATGTTTTGGAGCACAAAGCAATGAAAAAGCCTTCGAGGGAAGTTGCCAAAGCAGGGGCGGCTTTTAGATTGCCTTCATACAAACATGCCAATAATAAAATGGTGGATGAAATACGGGGAAAATGGTCGAGAGGGTGGAAATGAAGTTAAGTCGTATTCTTTGAAGCCGGGCCGGCCTCACTAGTGGCCGATGGTTGGAGCAATGTAAACAAGGACCATCTTATAAATTTCATGATCGTGTATCCGGTAGTATTCTTGAAAACCATAAAAACCAAAAGCGGACCAAGTCCACGGGAGATTGGATTTTTCAAAAAACAAAGGCTGTGATAGAGAGTTTTGGGCCGAAGAGAATATTTCAGGTCGTAATGGACAACGCGTCTAATTGTAAATTAGCGGGTGAATTGTTGGAGTTTGAATTTCCAGGATTGCATGCGACCGGTTGCCAATGCCATTACTGAACTTATTCTTTGAAGGATTTGGTTTTCCACAAACACACTTGGTTCAAAGATCCCATTCAAAAGGCCCGTCGTCTCGTGAAATTCATCACAAAAGAAGGCAATTTCGCCATATACAAGTCATTGCGTCGAGAAGGCCCTAGCACTCATGAATCAGGCGGAGACTTCGGTTAGGTTCCAATTAAATTTGTCTTGAAAGAGTGCTTAGGTGTCGCGACTCGATTATCTCGACCTTCAACCATACAGAGTTCTTTGAATGGGAGAGGAGACAGAAGGGAAAAAATGCTTCAAAACACCGTGACAAAAAGCTGCCACCCTTCGAGAAATGCTTGGGCGGGAGACATTTTGGAGGCGTAAAGAATGTTGTCAAGTGCATGCAACTTTGTTTGTCATGCCATCAAAACCCTTGATTCTTCAAGGCAAAACGGAAAGGTCTAGAGGTCTTTGGCACTCCATTCAATCCTTTCTCTGCGTGATGGCCCCAATGCACCCTTTGACAATGCTAAAGCCAAGCCAAAGCTTAGAGACTTTAATGAGCGATGGAAGAAGTCCTACAATGATCTTCATGGCGCCGCACATGCTTTAGACCCACACAAACCACCGATATGGACCAGCATCTGAGATAAAAAGTGATGGGTTCATTGAAGAAGGTTGCAAAAATGTTTTACCCCAACAGCTCGGACTACAAAATTTCCATTGCCGAGTTAACTGAATACCAGAACTTGAGTGGAAGGTGGGCAGATGAAGAGCTTCACGATGCACTGGAGAGTCACAAGAAGGAACCAAATATGGAATCTTATGCATGGTGGCAAGCCCATGGACAGGTTACTGATACGTTACAGGCCCTTGCAATGACTATCCTCTCCTTGGTATCCTCCAATAGTGCAAGTGAGAGGAACTGGAGTGCTTATAAGTACATACATAGTGTGACACGAAATCGCCTCTTGCATAAGAAGGCTGACAAACTTGTATATAACTTCTCAAATTGGCGGCTCTTGAATCGCAACAGTGGTGCAGCCGTAGTTGATAAGCTACAGTTTCCTTTATGGATGCGGATTCGAAGTGGAAGAGGACAACCAAGGCGGTGAGGACGAGCTGCTTGCTGTAAATGCCGCTAACCATGTTGATGAGGACATTCAACGTACCCATTTTGTCGATGCCGAAGATGATTTAGACAAGAACATGTTCTCGGATGACTCAGACGACAGCGAAGATCTGAGAGGAGTCGTCGATCTAAAGGCGGGGTCTAAATAATCTGGGGAGATGCGCTTGAGGACTTAATAGTACGTGAGCCAGCGGACTCTCCAATGCCAATGACCCAGACAAATAGGCAACGTGTAAAAAGAAATACAACTCGAGGACGTTGCAGTAAGGGAAAGGGCCAAAGGAGGTTGAACATAGGCCAGCATGCAGAAGAGGACGGAAGCCCAGGTGATGAAACTGATGAAGACGGTGATGTCTAGAAAGATGATGCGATGAGTACCCTTCAGTCTATCTATTGTAACCGTGTATGAGGATGTTCAAACTATTGTAACCATTCTGGCACTATGAATAAAAAGTAAAGTTTTTTGTTACAAGTCTTTGTCTTGTATATATTTCGTCACCTTGTTTTATGTTTCTTTCATGTATGATGTTTCTTTAATGTACGATGGTTCATGTAACTTCGGTCCATGTTTCATTCATGTGTAACATCAGTCGACCTAAGTGCCTAGAGAAACCTCGCACTCGCCAGAGCCGGATTGACTTCCGTTGACGCTTGCCTCTTCGCATGCCACATAATCTTACTGATGAGAAGTAATCTACGCATGCCAAGAGGTCAAACGGTCACGGATCAGTCGATACGACTCTGACGGACATGAGACACGGTTCTATTACCTCCGTCGACCGTAGTGCCCTGAGAACCTTCCTCGGATCAGACCCGTCTCGACTTCCGTTGCTGCTTGCCTCTTCGCATGCCACAGAATCTTGCTGATGAGAAGTAATCTACGCACGCCAAGGGGCCAAACAACCACGGATCAGCTGGGACGAATCTGATCCATCAGAAGGTTCACAAGGCACTTGAATGAACCCACTAATCTCAAATGAACCCACCTCGCCAAAGGGGACGCGTCCTCCAATTTCAAGTCATAGTGATGCTCAAGGTTCTCTATCAATAGAAGGAGTTAGGATGTTCCATGGTTTGGTGCCTAACAGCCGCTATATAGATGGACAATGCCCAAGCACCACTTTGGCTTGAAATTAGAGTGCGCTCTCACCTCTGACGCCTCGAGACCTGGGTCCAGGCATCGAGATGTCCCCATCTTTGCTTTCCCCCGGCTCTTTGGACAATGGAACTTAGCATGTAAACTAAGCTACATTGCCCAAAGAGGCAGGAGGAAAGAAAAACGGGGAAGTCTCGATGCTTGAATTCAAGAGTCAAAGCATGCGGATTTCCAAATCGACCTCAGTGCAAGCATCGAGACTTCCCAAGCCTTGCTTTCACCCCTCTTTGGACGATGGAACTTAGCATGTAAACTAATCTACATTGCCCAAAGAGGAGGGGAAAGAAAGACTGGGAAGTCTCAATGCTTGAACTCATCAATCACTAACATCTAATGAACCCACAGAATCGCAAGCAACCACTAGGCCTTATATCCTCCGTGGCCACAATAAAAATAGAGTACTCAAAAACCTTGTAACCTCCTCTAGAACGAACGATTTCTGCTCCGACCCCCATTTTGCGCGTCTTTGTGTAATATAACCTAGCAAAGTATCTAAGATACATTGACACAGAGACACGCAAAAGAGAGTCAGAGCAAAGCTCGCTCCTTCTAAAGGAGGTAACAAGAATTTCGAGAAGTCTATATTGTTTGCCATGGAGAATATAAAGCCTGGTGACCTGACAACCATTCAAGAGGGTCGCGCTCTTGGCTTACTCTCTTGCTTGCTAATTCAGGCTTACTCTCTTTTCGAGTTTCCTGCTCGACGTATCTAATTCGCCACCTAGAGTGAGCGATGTCATCCCAGGGGGCAAATTAGATACATCAAACAGAAAACGAAAGAGACTAAGTCAAACAGGACAAACAAGCGACTAAGCCTGACATGAGGTCCAGATGTCAAATAGGTTGCGTGTGCAGATGTTTTGACTCACTCACATACTTACTTTACTTAACTATAATACAAACAACTCAATGTGGCAACCCAACCCCCAAAATTTTATTACGACAAAGAAATCCTCGTCAACGAACGTTGGTTCATTGATGTGCATCTGAGATCTTAGGGAAAAATATCAAAAAATAAATGTAGACCGCTCATGGGTTTAAGTACTCGTCTGCATCCAAGTTCACACCTTCGTCACCTGCTGGCCCAGGAGCGGGCGGCAGGTACCGATTAATGTCTGGTACCTCTTCACCTTCACGCGGTTCTTCTACCCCCCTCCAAAGGTCCATTTCACGTTGGGATTGGAACGCATGAGCCATTCCATCCCTCCTGCGAGCAACCAGAGGTGGCAAGGGAGGCATGCGTGATTGCAGGTTGAGCATTGCATACTGGCGCTCTGGTATAATATATCCATCATCTGCTGGACAGAACCTACTGCCCATCATCCAATCCAACAAGCACCTCAAATGCAGACGATGTCCACACCCTAAGGCATACCAACCAACTTGGGTTAGATTGTCCGCACACACCTGACAATATCTAAAGTCCCCGTTCATTATATCGTCCCACTGACTTTCATATAGGTATTCAGAAGGGAGGTATGCAATACCCTGCTCCTTGGAAACTCTAAGGGGATCAGAATCTAAGACTCTTGATATTGTGCGCATGTGCTCATTGTCTACTCTCAACACCGCATTTTCCCTGCCCAAAGCTGCAAGTTGCTTCTTCGTGTCTAATAATTCTGCAGCCATCTTGTCATGAGCATTCGCACGATCTTTTAAGCGCAAGTTTTCCTCTGACAGAGTGAGGTTTCGACTTCTTTCATTCTCCAACTGAGCCTTCAGTTCTACCTCATCTGTCACTGCACCTGCTGCTGCAACCCCTACCACATCTAAAAGTTTTATGGCATCTTGAAGCAGATAGGTTATAGTCACGGGCTCATCACCAAGAGCGCTTTCAGAATCGTCCGCGAGCTTCACTCTCTTGCTACTACCACTGCCGCTTCCTTGTTTCCACTTTCTACTGGCATAATTTACGGGCTCCCCTCTCACAATCTCATAGTACACTTGCTTGGCAAACGTCTTGCTGAATTCTTGGTTTTTTATCATTGTTCCTTTTACTTGCACCCACCTCTCCAAAGCTTTAGCTCGGACTTCAGGGATCTTGCAGTCGTATGCCTTGTACTTACCTGCTCTCCTGCTTGGCCAGTCGACGTCAAACTGTTTGGCGTCTAAATTGGCCTCGATATCCTCAAAATCTGCTCCATGTGGGCAACAACCTGGGCCCATGTCACATGCAACTCCATGCACCTCTGTAATTGTGACACCCTCTTTCTTGGCCACTTCTGCCATTGCCCTCAACCTTAACAACTCTTTTGCACGCGTTTCATTCATTCTAGCATGTTCCTCTGCTTTATGTATCTGTTGTGCCCTAACCTCTGACAATGTAGGTAGAGAAGGCAATTCAAATCCATCTGGGTCTGGAGTTCTCAAAGTGTCCGGCACAGAGAAATCTCCTCCATGCGCAGTTTCATCAGCCCCTTCTCTCATGTGCTGATGAGAAGAACTCGGTTGCCCATGAGACGAACTGGGTCGTTGAGACATTCTTAAGTGTTTGGCACTAGGTAGTTGTGAGTTCGTTATCTTGCGGATAGGCTTTACATTAACTGCGCGAAATAAAAAACAACTCAATATCTTATAAATTATAAAAAAAAAGCAAGTGCAACAAAAATAAATACATAAGAATGCCAAAGATGTTTTATTGAATGTATTTAAAGCAATTGTTCAATGATTATTTTTTTTTGGTTGCATACAAGAGAGCTCATAAATGGCACGCTAAGCGTGACTTGGTCCAGCTTGGTCAGCATCGTCTGCCCCTAACCCAACTTGAGGAATCCAATCTGATTCCGTTTGGGGTCTTGTGCAATATGTTGGAGAGCAATTCCAGGTGCTCCGCATAGTGTTCAGTAGCTGGTTCAGATCAAACTTGCGTGCCTTATCTCGTATTGGGGATTCGACGCAGTGCTTCAAATAATCGCACATGTTTCGAAACTTCTGGCTTTGTTCATTGGTACCCATACTCTCCAAGAAAGAGTGCTTGCGTGCAAAATCAGCAAGGTAATAGATAAAGTAGGCTGCCCCTAAGAGATCGAAGTCTACCCTTGCAGGCACCGTCTTAGTTCCATCTCTGTTTGGACCCCAATACAAATCATCATGCATGTATGGATAGGCAAGCCTTTCATTCTCAATGGCCTTTTTGGCAGCAGCATCCATGCCTTTGTATGCCCACCGCTTCACTTCCACTGGCTCGCCTATTAGGCGTTCTTCTCCCCAATCATATATGGGCAAAAGTATGCTGGTGGGTATCAAAAAAACGCGGCCCCAGCACTTAGATCAGCACCCTGGATGTACTATTCTATCATAGTATTCCACTTGTCAGTCATTGGAGCTGTTACATATTTCTATTGATTACCTAATTACCATGTGCTAGTACCAGTAACACCCTAAACAAGCTGCCATATGGGGTGCTATATGAGTGCTGTCAGCATGCGTCCGGACGCATGCTTTTGATACCCACCAGCATACTTTTGCCCATATACCAATATAAACAGCCTGGGGGTCCGTGCATCCTCTCGCTTTCCCAAATTCAAAATGAAGCAAGACATTGCCCGGGTGTAAGTCCATGTGTAGATGGTGCTCTTTATGAAGCTTAAGCAAGCCGCTTAAAAACGACATTGTTAGATCACCCACTCTTTGAGCAACATATAACTCCTGCTTTCTTCGTTGCTTATGGACGTCAACCTCGACAGTAGGCTGACACCCTAATCTCTTAAATGCATGCCTGGCAAACTCATTATCTCCATGATGCACAAAAAGAGATGCACAAGAACCCCCATTCCAGTAGGGAAATATCAACCCTGTTCTTTCCAACCCAGTTGTACGACCAATGCAGCGTATGATAGAGCCATGTCTAACCTGCATTTGTGATTCCCTCATGTTTTTCATCATGGCCTTTACTATCACATCAGGTCTGGCCGTACCTAACCGCACATCCTCATTCTAAAATTTAACACAATAGGGTTCGTCTTTAAGAAAACTAGAACCCAAGATATTGCATTTGAACACCGTTCCATATGTTCCTGAACCAATTCTGGTCCTGTTCATTATTTGAGAGGAATCCACCATTGCAAACCATATAGTCTTGGCATCTGCCCTTTTTCTTGCTTCCCACTCTTTATCAGTCTCACCAGGATGCTTGGCTCTAATCGTCTGTGCCAACACTTTCTTAACTAGGTGAGGGGGTTGATGGGTTTCTTTTCTAAGCATTCGATTCGTCCAAGCTGTGTTCCATTCCACAGCCTTATCTTTTAAAGACTCTCTCAAGCGGGGACTAGTTAGATTTGCCACTGCATGAATCATATTTCCAGTTGCACGGGATACATTGCCATCTATCCAAGCATACCTTTCAGAAGGAGTCTTTTCAGGTTCTACGTCTATCATTCGAGGCCCAAAAGCTCTCTCAGCATCTCTCATGAGACTTGAGTGGAAGTCTAGCCATCCTTCATCTGTTGTAGTAATCAACTCTAACTCAGATGGGGTGGCAGCACATATTCGCTCACAGAGCCAATTCATTAAAGCGGGTCTTAAGGAGGACCATGGCTGTTGGGGTCTTGATCTTTTTCTCTGCATCTTAGTAGAGGACTCAGCCTCTGGGTTCATGTGAGGCTCTGCTTCTACCCTACGTCCTTCTTTAGGGCTCATGTGAGGCTCTGCTTCTACCCTAGGTCCTTCTTTAGGGCTCATGTGAAGCTCTGCTGCTTCTAGTCTAAGCCCGTCTAACTCTTGTGGATTCATAGCAGCTTTAGAAGAAACTGTGTATAGATAGCGATATGCGATATGCCAACTGTAGCAAAGCAGCAACAATACCTACAAGTCTGGGAAAAAAAAACCCACTTTAGTGAGTGTCAATAATGCCAAAATAGTTCATTAAGATTCTAGTAAACTACTAAGTTTCAAGCTTGACAGTTGTAGGCACCCTACTGAGTTTAACAAGTTCTCTCGTTCTCTTCAACAAGTTTAACTTATGATCTGACCCAGCTACTGACTCCATTAGGAAACTCCCTGGCGGCACTCAACTGAACATATTGCATAAGACCACCTAGCAAAGTCACGAATATTTAATGAAATATACGCCACTCCCTATATTAGTGTTGGACTTTCGTCAACAACACCGTCAGAAAATAGGGTATATCTCATTAAATATTCTCCTAACCTTCCATAAGAGTACAACACCCACCTTTTAGCACCGCGTGACCGAAGCCAACAAGCGGCAGGAGAGGGCTATACACCTAAATGGGAGGTTGACCCTAGCAATCCTCGACATCAGCAATGACACCCACCCTCGGCATGGCACAATTCAATGTGGCACGCCAGTCGAAGGTCACTGCCTCAGCCAAGGATCACTCCGAACTAAAACCTAGTCTTTCTTTGGGAACTCCCTACCCTCACTGCTACTGTTGTCGATGAAAGGGTAGGCAACCAAATTTATCTTTCTTATTTTTTTATTTTTATTTTTATTTCATTATTTTTTTTCTTTTTTTTTATTGTTTTTGTTCTATTTTTTTTTTTTTTTTTTTTACAAAAATCGGTCTGGATTCGACCATAGAACGAGACGCTCACCATCGTCACGCCCCTCAATGGAGGGGGGCAACAGGCGAGTGCCTCACTATGGAGGAACCCTAGACCTACAATAAAAAAAACAACAAAAAACTAACTAGGTTTGCTTAAAAACTAAGAAAAAATGAAAAAAAAAGGGAAAAGGGGCAGAGGTTGTGAAGGAGGGCGCAGGTGGTTTACCTTTTTCTGCGCAAAAACAAAGAGAATGCGCCTCGAAATATATAAAGAAAAGTTCGCGTAAGCGAAAACTCATTGTTTAAACTACGCTTGAAACCCTTTCAGCGTAAGTTTAAACTTATAAAACGACTTTTACGTGAACGAAAAAAATTTCGGCGTAGTTTAAACCTTCCTGCTTTAAACTGCGAAAAAAAAGTTCAGCGTGAGTTTAAACTTAAGACTTTCGCCACGCGGAAGTCGGGGAGATTCGCGTAAGTTTAAACAAGAGCTTTCACTTACGCGAAAAAAAGTTCACGTAAGCGAAACAGAAGGTTTCGCTTACGTGAAATTTTTTTTTTTTCCGGCTGGCGAGTATTAAATACGAAAAAAACATATTTTTCCCAAAAATACGTATTTTTGGACTTTATACGTCTGAAAAAATAATTTCATACGTACAGAACCTATCCCTGGATAGGAGGTGTCGTATCTTGGATGCCAATACTTCACCTGCAGATTTGGCTGAGATTAGTGCAACTTTGAATGAAATGGGGAAGATATTTCTATACAAAAGGTAACTAACTGTATTAGGATGTTAGCACTTTCATATTCACGCCAGGCGTTCATTCAAATGAAACCAATTCACGCCAGGCGTGAAATGTTAAAGCACGCCTGGCGTGAATTGATTTGATTTGAAAGCACGCCTGCCGTGATTTCAATTCATTTGAAATCACGCCTGGCGTGAATTCAACCGATTCGAAAGCACGCCTGGTGTGAATTCAACCGATTCGAAAGCACGCCTGGCGTGAATTGCATTGGTATTTAATTCATTTCACGCCAGGCGCGCTTTGAGGTTGTTCTTTTCTATTGAAATCGCGCCCGGCGTGTTTCTTGTCTCTGATACTGATTCAATGGTTGTACTTTTGGCAGTCCATACGTGGAGCAACTGCGTCACGCCCGTCAACAGTGGGTGGAATATGGCTGCCCATTACCCACCAGACAGGGCGGGTCAAAGTCTGAGGCTTTCAAGCTGCTGGAGCGGACTCTGTCGCAGAGAATTATACAGGAGAAGAAGAAAACTGCAAGAAAATCAAAGAAAAAAGTTGGTGATGACATTGCAGATCCTTCTGAAAGCTCATCTAGCAGGTCAGGTCCAACAGACTCGTATAAGATTGTCTTTTGTAAGGAGGCAGTATGGCAAAAGTGGAATGAATTCTGGGACGCTTATGCACAAAGGAAGCTGCCAGATACTATGGGTAGGGTGCCTCCTGTTGATGTAAGCATCTTTGACTTGAATGTGACAGAGATGAGAAAGACTCAGGGGCTAGACGACGCTAAGACCATTTGGGTTTTAGACCAGTGCTTAAAGAAGGAAGTCTTATACAAGAAGGGTGCTTTCATCAAGGATAGAATGTTTTTCGTTGAGTGCTGCAGCCATGTGAAGGATGTACGTACAATGAAGTCAGCTGTAGGAGCTGAGTTACAAAGGCTATCAGAGGATGTGGCATTATCTGAAATTGGATTGCTGGACAAATACAAGGTCAGTAATGATGACATCAAGAAGTTTGTATTCTGGTCAAAGGACTTCCTAAAGAATTGGAAGGCTAAAAATACAAAACATAAGGAGACTCTACCCCTAAGGTATCGGGCCGAATTGAGAAGAAAAGTGGCCCTTGTGAAGAAGATTTTGGAGAAGACGACGTTGTCCAAAGATTGGGTCTCCATTGGGTACAAAGATCTCTTGCCGTAATCAACTTCCGGCCTTAAAAATATATCACTCTTTGTGTTGGACGGCAGGGGGTGGGAGAGGAGATATGGGCATGAACCGAAGGACTACAACGGCTTCTTTACCAAACGGTGTATAGGATTGACAACCGAGAGGTCCTTCACTATTGTCATCGTTTGTCCTTCGTGTGAGTCACATCTGCATGCACTATCCGGCCGCTCATGATCTGGAGTGCCTCAAAGTTATTAGGGAGGGATGCCTAATATATGATGTTAAGGATAATGAGCTGCGAACAGAACGGAAGATGGCACATGTGATCTTTATTATGATAGCCATGCTGTCAGACGAGGAATATGATATTGCTAAGGGCAAGGGTGACAATAGCAGTGCATGGGAATGTTTTCTTCTAGATGATCCAGACTTAAGAACTATATTCTTTCATACGGATCGGGATCGGTCGAGCAGGATGAGTCAGAAGAGGACGAGGATCGGGACCCCCTCCTAAGTGGGGAAATCAAGTACGAGCTACAAACTAAGGAGAAGGGCTCCTTAAATAAAAATGGATTTCCCCCATCTATGGCTGCTTACCTCGTCGAGGCATTTGCTCCAATTGGTACAACCTGCTTGGAGCTTCATGTTGGAGGTTATATTGCCCGAGAGGCTCTTATGGGTGCAAGAAGATGTCACTGCTTTGTGAGTGATGAGCAGGCCAAAGACTTTCTTGAACCATTCCTCATGCATGTGCTTGCCAAATCTCCTAAAGGCCCTTATGGCAACCTGAAATCATCAGCAATCAAAAGTCTCGTAGACTTGTCCAATTCGAAAGTGGACATTGCTTCTGGTGAGGGAACTAGTAATCTGCAGCCTGATAAGGAAAGCAATAATGAACAAATAGCTGCTAAACTGGCTGCTCAAAGTACTGTGATGGCGGCGAACTTAGGGAATATCCTTGCCCACATTGCGGGTGATGCAAGCAACAATAGAGTAGATTCACAGGTTAACAATGAAATAATTGACAGGGAAACCGAAACTGAAGGCAACCAAGGCGGCTCTAGTGATTCACAGGTTTGCCAAATCAATAGTAAAATAATGTCAGTTGTGAAGGACGCAGTGGAACTAATAGAAAATAACAATTCTAACAAATCGTAAGAAGACGAAGATTAAGGGTGGCTAAGGGGAGAATGACGCCGATGTGGCAAATAAACCGAAGATGATAGGTATGGCCTTGCCCACGAAATCGTGCCACGCGCGGATTTAATTTGTATTACCTTTGAATTAAATCGCGCCAGGCGTTTTGATTATTTTTCGTTGTCAAACTAAATCACGCCGAAGCGATTTGGTTATGACTATTTCAAATCACGCTTGGCGCGTTTGTAATGTTTGTGTTATCGTATCTTGTGACCCGGATACATGTTTGATGTTTCAGCTTCCATTGCGTTTCTAAGAAGGTTGTGGTGTTCGACCTAAACGGAGTCCTTTGCAAGACTTTTCCGAAAAATAAAGTGGCTAGAGAACGGTTTCATCGGACACCCGGTAGAATCAAACACCAAGTGGATCTATCCCGGCCGCACTTGAAGGAGATGCTAGATGAGGCATTCAGGTTATTTCGAGTTGGTATTTGGTCATCCATGGAACTAAGGAACATCAAGGATACTTTGGAGGCACCGGGGAAATCGTAGACATTGGTTGACCTTTTGGGATCGAACAAATGTGTGAAGTTCACTAATCCCAAGGATCCAACAGCAAGCCTATCTTCATCAAACACTTGAGTAACATGATGGACCGAACTTGGTATCGAGAATAAGGATGATATAATCATAGTGGATGATGATGCTCTCAAATGCTTCTACAATCAAACGCAGGCCCCCAGAATCCACCATCTTACGATCCAAAAACTTTGCGAATGATGATTTTCTGGTGAAGTTTGTATCTATTATGCATAATTTGGCTATGGGGATGACGGTGGGTGAAGTGTTAGATTCATACCCAGAACTGGATAGAACGGCTGACATGGAACCACACCTTGTTAAATACGTGGAAAAACATGGATTGATCCCTTAATGTTTTATTGGAATATAAGATATTTTTGTATGATATTTGTGCCATGTATCGATAATTTCGAGTCTGGAATTGCCTCGCAAATAATGCAATCTGTTATTATCAAACCTAGTATTATCATCTAAATGCTCTTCAGTTTTGGTCTCATCTATGTTAGCAACTTGCTCTCCATTTCTGCACATTTCAATTCGCATATGAAACGTCACACGTGAATCGCAGCCTTGTGTTATTTTTGAAGTAAAAAAAAAAAAAGATTAAAAAAAACAAAAACCCCCTAGAAGACAACAGCAGGTTGGCGTGATTTTGGAGTTGACATAATCCCAATTTAATTGGATGATTGTGACGGTCCAGGGGAATATACGTCATAAATACGTATATTCCTGGATCCGTCACTATACAAGTCTATCTTCATAGCCTTGTATACCATAGGTTGTGGCACTAGGGGGCATGGCTAAGTTATTCTCATAACTTAGCCAACCATAGGTTAAGCCATTATCCACGTGGCCTTAACCTATTGGGGCACCGCCACACAGGACTCACCCGATTGGTGCCACGTGGCATCCTAGGTGGACCTAACTTATATAGGCATAAACCCTAACCCTAGACCTCTTTCCAGCCCTAGCACCCAGAGACTCACCTACTCGTTCGAAACCCCGTTTCGAACATCGTTTGCTGTGGCATAGACTGGTGCAGCAGCCCCAGCAGGGTAGACTCGTTCTTGGAGTAGGAGCGGCATCTCGTGAGTCGGAGACCATGGAGGCACACGGATCTGGAGGGAGAGCTTCAGGAGCAGGTATGTAGGATAGTCGTTGTGATAGCTCATTTGGAATTAGCATTCCAGATGTGCTAGTATCTTGTATCTAGAGTAGAGCCATCCTAGAACCCATATTCAACATCTTGAACCCTAATCAAGGAACCCTAACCATTAGTTAGTTGTATGATTAGGTTAAGATGTTCTTCTTATGATTATTCTCATGATGTGATGATTATGTGATGATGGTTGATCATGTTTGCTCCTCTTGTATTGGGAAGGGGGGTAGAGACCTAGAGCCATATGTAGTATGCTCCTAGAGTAGATCCCTTAGTTCCTATTAGTTGCGGCCTGTGCATAGGAGCCCACCAGGCTATTGAGGCTATGATATGACTCAGCACCATAAAACGGGGCTAGAGGGAAAGTGGAGGGAGGATCCCTGCCGAGTGGGGGCTTCGGGGGATCCCATAGTGGGCTAGGCTTATGGTCGGTCACGCCGTGTGGGCCGAGCATGGGTCCGACACCTCCCGGGCAATGGTGTTGCCCTCGCCTCGAGAGCGCGCAAGTGTTGGCTTGGCTCTCGTTTTGGGGGGTTCAGTCGGGTACGAATCGTGTGTCGCCACGATTCTCTAGCCGCCCACGGCACCTCTAGATCCTGGGAAGGGGAGATGCAACCCTTCCTGCCTCATCGGACCAGGGAGATGCAACCTGGAGTAGTCCCGATGGGTGATGCCATGGGATTGCGTGATCCGGAAGGCTAGAGTCCTGTCAGAGCCTGATCTAGCCCATTTGCAAAGTATGCACATGAGGGGGCGGATGGAGTGGTCAACCCTAGCCATTGTTCTATGCCAGCCCCGCCATTGCCATGACTCGGTCTGCTCTATCTTGAGGCCTAGCCGGTCAGTCATCCTCCTTACGAGTCTGAGCCGGGGTAGGAGCTCTCATGTTTTATGGTTCGTGATTATCATCTTTGCCTTGGTTTATGAGTGATGCACTACCCTTCGAGGTAGTATTTGTATATGTTGATGCTAGTTCTGACGTGTTATCGCTTCCGCTGTTATAGGAGCCCATAGGGGAAGGGCGCGCAAGACACCTTCGTGTTCCCTTCCCGCACTAAGAGTCACCTCAGAGTGCGGGGTAGACGAAGGGCCCATGCGGTTGTTGAGCCGGATGGGGGATTTCCTGCCGAGTGTACGGCCGGGCGCCGTACGTTTAGCAGGGAGCGTCACAATGATGGTTTTTAGTTAATCTTTAGAATCTGTATCTCCAATACATTCTGCTTCATCATTCTAGGGAAAGGGCCTTATGTACAAAATAATGTCAACATCACCCCAAATTTCACGAGTCTACCTCGGCAACTCGCATGAAATACAACCCACATGTGCTAATGAGGCCAGCGCCGCAAACTGCAACACAAAAACCACGCTACCTGACAAATGTATAAGGGTTAGAAATCGCTAACGACCAAGTGTCAAGAAACCATAAATTGGACAAGAAATCTAAGAACCACAACACCAGAATGAAGAGATGATTTAATGAGAATTCTTAAAAGCCAAAGGCCATGTTGAGAAAGGAAATTACAGGCTCGACCATTGGGGACCTCCCTTTGGTGCCTCACAGGAACAAAAACTAAAGAGTCCTTCCCCCCAAACAAATATTCCAATCTAGTGAAATAGAAAAATTTAGAAATCTTCTGTTTCATTTACGTTGGAAAAAGTGCAAGGGCCCATTTAGCCAATCTAGAACTCCACTCGATAGTAAACGTTCTACAAATGCTTACGAGGTAATAAAGCGCAACAGGAATATGACATACATACCGAAAAAAGACCCAAGTAGGTTATAATCCTAAGACACATACAATAATGCCCAACCAAAACAAGAGGAAGGAGAGGGAAAAACTCCGTACAATAACATAGATTCAACCCAGAGAAAACACTGATGAGGAATGCAAGAAGCAATGAGGCTTTTGTGGCAGCATCTTGCCAAAGAAGACCTGAGCCATAGAAGGCTTGACCATAAAATGTCGATATCTGACCACAAGAGGAACCTACCTCAAATCCAAATACAAATCGAGACTATGAGACTATGGGAGACCTGTGGGAGGAAGGGGACACCTTTTGACACATATCAAAACTGAAACCCATGCCAAGTGGATGAGTAGGCAAGTAGAGTGGAAGAAGCATGAGATGGAAGGATAAAAGTGATGATTAGAGCCACAAAACTAGGTGGGAAGGCTATATAGTATGGTAAAATATCGGTGATGGAGACCCCTCTTTTTACAAAAGAAACGGGATATTTTGGTTATCACCTCTTGCAACTACAACTGTGTTAAAGAGGAGGTTTGCAAAATCTTGTAACAAATGGAATGAAGCAAATAACTCGTATCAAATGGAGGATTGCAGATGTTCTGATGCTGAGAAAAGGCCATGAAAGGAGAGGATATTAGCACCACGAACTATCAAATGGAAGGGAGGGCGTGATGGAGCCGGCATCAAAATGAAGGACTTCAACAATGGTAGATGAGCAAAGTCTAAATGGGAAGACAAAGACGAATGCTTGTAGAGGTGGAAGATAGTTCATTGAGTCAAGTTCATTGATCCAACTTCACTTGCCAGGAGGAACAAAAAGATTACCCAGAAAAGGCAAAGCAGAGAGGAGGCGATTGAGAGCACATGAGGATGATACAACAATGTCGGCTTAAATGGGATCAGCACCAAGATGCAGAATGTAAGAAGAAAGAGGAGCACAATCTGAAACAAAGATAACAACATATAAGAATCTATAGCAACCATCCAAAATAATTGCAATAAACCTAAAGGCAATAGTTTCCAAGGGGCAATTCATGATGTGCTAAGGGAGAAAGAAGTATCCCAAAGGGACAGAAAGCAAGCTAAAACATAGTGATATACACACGACTTCTTGGCGATAGAAATGTGGAATAAGCCATTATAGGAATCGACTACGAAACCTAAGAAAATTGTATAATAATTAGAGCCGACACTTTTTTCAAGTGAGAGGAAATTTGCCTGTTGTAAATAAAAAATGACTTGGAATGGGAGTGACTCCAGTAAAAAAGGATGTCATCAATATATGGGGAGCAACGATTACCCTAGGCACGTCAAAGATCAACTGCCAGCTGAATTTGGTTCACACAAAGGGATTTGAATGAGACCACAGGGGAGAACATTGAAGGCGAAAAACTAGCCATCGAATGCAAAACCTAAAAGGGAATGATGAGAGAACCAGACAGAGATATGATGATAATCGAATTCTAGATTTACAGTAGAAAGAAAGTAATCGGGCTAGTGTTCACGTCTTCCTCATATGTGGGACTATCTCCAGAAGGTTCTAGAATATTCTAGAACCTAAATGCATGCACGACACTTGGCACGATCTCATCCATTGGAGTGGCGCGATCCTGACCGTCGGCTTAGATATATAAGGAGACACCTCCTTCTTGTCGAACCATTCCGGTTCGACGCCAGTCTTGAGCCTTCTAGGCATCTGTCTCGTATTCCTGCTTGCCCTCAGGCCATTGTATTCTTGATTCCTGTTCATATATCAGATTGTTTGCCGATCTTGGTGTATTTCTTCCGTATTTATTGCGTATTTTCCATGTATTTTCCTTGTTTTCGAGTAGGTTCATGACACCCACAGGAAACATCACCTCGGAGCAATGGGTACAATACTTACAATAGCTTCATGATCCATTGGGGAGTCGTGCACTAGTACCTCTGGAGATGGGCTTAGCACTGGTCATTACAGAGGGGGATGTCATAATGGACCTACAATGCCTCGCTAATGGGAAGACAGCAGATCTAGATGGCATGCATGCAGAACTTTTCACGTGGGCTGGGCCCCCAATGGTGCCTGTCCTCACATCACTATTCAATAAGGCATTTAGTAGTGGACTACTAGTAGAGTTGTGCCCATATACAAGGCACGTGACCCTCACTGCCTAGCCAACCATCGCACCATCATGGTCAGCTCTCTCTTTGCAAAATTGTTGGCTGGCATCCTTGACCAGCGGCTGATGATATCGGCAGAGGACGCAGAGGTGCGGGCTCCGTCACAGGCAGGCTTCCGACCCAGAGATTCCACCATTGACCATATCTTCACTCTGCGAACACTAATTGAGGATAGCAGGAATCACCGACAAAACTTGTACTGTTGTTTCGTGGATTTCGCAAAGGCTTTCGACACAATACCTCGGGACAAGTTGTGGGACAGATTGAGGCAACTGGGGACCTCCGTCAATTTGCAAAATGCAATATATAGGCTATAGGAGGCACGCTCAGGCCATCTCACACCGTCAGGGCAGCCTGTTGTAAGTAGTATTAGAGTGCCCAGGGCTGCCCTCTCTCCCCAACACTCTTTGGCCTATACATTGATCAGTTGGAAGATTGGCTTGTTGAGCATGGATGTGACGTTCCAGCACAGTATACGGTCCTAAGACGTATACTGTACTGCCTCGTCACGCGTACACGCCATCTCGGCCGACATGTAATCTTTCATCGAGGAGAGAAGTCATGGCGACACATGAGCGTCAGAGGGCATAATCTTTCATCGAGGAGAGAAGTCATGGCGACACATGAGCGTATAGAAACCGGAGGGAAGACAACCACGACCTTGCAGCCCAGCAGCTCAAGCGAATGTCATGCAACGTTAACAAAAGGAGCAACCAAGCGAGGCAACCACAAAGCACCTAAGGCTGACCAGGACGAGCTTCCAGCTCCCTTACACCAGCAGGAGAACTTTCATCGGTTCCAAAAAGTAGGAGACCATGAGGGGGAAGAGACGCATATCAGGGAAGGAACATCTCCAACTTGAAGGCCTATATCAGCATTAGGGGCAAGATCAAGGAGGAGAATATTCCGCTCGAACAAGAATTCGGGACCCAGAAACACCTAGAAACCAAAGGAAGGACGACTTTACTACGTCAGCCAAGGAGTGCGAGACTCGAATGGATAGGACCCAAAGGACGGAGGAGACGACCTAGCCAGCAGGTACAAATCACGCAAAGGCAACCAGAAGGAGCTAGGGTAGGTGCAATGGAGATGACCACACTTCCAGGCACAGGAGAGGCACCTCGGAATGAAGCAAAGCCCAATCAACAGGGGCGCACTCAGAAATTCAACCTACGGAGGAATGACAATGCCTGCCTACCGACCACGATCTCGGAGATTCGAAGACATTCAAGAACGCCTGACTGCAACAGCCAGGTGATCCTACTCAACCGATCAATGGCACCGCACATCGGCAACCTTGCAACGACACACCGCATATAGGGACGTTGAGCGGTCACCGCATTCCTTACGACGGACATACACATTAAGGAGGAGCATCTTTTTCAAGAGATCACATCGACAAACACTCTTCGCAACTTGGGGTGACGAGCTCGGATCAGACATGAAGCTCAACAATAGTAGCAGCATCTCAAGGAATCCCGGAGTCAACCAGAACGAAGAAGATGCAGCAAAACCGAAGGATCAAACGCGATAGGAGGAGGGGAAACCCTAAAGGAGTATAAACATTTAAGTAGATCTTCGTAGTTGTTTTGGAAAAGTGGATGAATTAAAATCCCAATGTAAATGCGTATATGTCTATTGTATATCTCGAGCGCTCACAGATATAGTGGAGAAATATGAGTTTAGAGTCATGTTTTACGGATTTAGCGCTTAGATCAGGAAGCTCCTTCACTTCGACTACCAAATAAGGAAGCAAGGAAGCACAACGATAGCCCAAGATCAAAATGGAAGAGCAAGTACGAGGGAGAAACGACCAGAGCCCAAGCAAACCTTCGACTCCAAACACCTCAGGAAGTGCCCTCAAGTAGAAGACCGCTCGTCCACCCAATGTCAGAACAAGAGACAACACCGGTCATGTCAAGATCATCAGCGCTGCACCAGAACATCGTCAGGGTGCAACACTACCTCTCGTGGCAGCGGCAACACTTGACGAACTTATGACACGAGTGGCCTCAACAATAGAAGGAGGAACGACCCGACATCAACGAGCCAACTAAGAAGGCAACATCTCGACGACCATAATTCCACCTTGTGGTAATATAGGGTGATGTGCTATGACACGCGTATTAGATGGAGATGCACTTACGAAAGGCACCGCGACGAGGAGATATGCCTTCAACAACTAGGTGATGGCTTCGTCAGAAGCATTCGACACCTTAACGATAAGGATAGCAACTGAAGCACCTTCGGCAAAAAGAGAGTTCAAGATAATAGCCAGGCTATTCAACGACAAGAGTATACCTAAGGCAGGTACTTCTTCAACTCAAGGGTCAAGCTGCGCAGATATAAGGATCCATCATCCCGACAATATAGCCAGCAGGGAGGAGAGCCATGATACTTTACGTGCCAGAGAGACCGACATGCATAGAGGGACAAAGGTCAGGAACTGAAAATCTTGTGTAAGATAGTAAGTATGTAATTATAGATATTGTAAAATTAATGCAGGATTTCAAGGTGCAAAGACTTGCAACACAAATTTTGTTATAATGTGTTGCAAGGGATGAAGAGTACCTTGGAAGTGTAAATTTTGTACATGAAATTGTTAAATCTTGATAAACTTAAATGTCGTATTAAGTAAGGCTAATAAGTACCTTGCTTTAATAGAGTTATGAATTGATAAGTTATTGGAATAATGTAATCTCCTAGTAATATTGGAGGGCAAGGAGGTCGAGCTACGAAGACTTGCAACACAAATTTTGTTGGAATGTGTTGCAAGGAATGAAGAGTACCTCGAAAGATACATGTATATAAAACTGTTAAATTCTGATATTGTGATAAGTGAGACTAAGAAGTACCTTATTTTAATGAAATTACGAATTGATAAGTTACTTGATAATGTAATGACGTAATAATGTTTTAATATTACTTTAAGGTAATCCTAATAATTGTGTAAGTATAATAGTAAAATATTGTATGCATCAAGTTGATTGCAGGTTAGGAAGATCCCAAGGTGGGGAGACCCACGATGCTGCGGACATCATCATTTCAAGGTGGGGAGAATGTGACGTTCCAGCACAGTATACGGTCCTAAGACGTATACTATACTGCCTCGTCACGCGTACACGCCATCTCGATTGACGTGTACGCCAACGTGTAGCCGAGCAAGTAGCACCCTAGGGGGCAACTTGCAAGGTGTGTGCATTTAATTATGGGCACATTTGCTCATGTGCACACTTATCCATGTGTGTGTCAATGTGTACACATTTATCCCTGTGTACACATTTATCCATGTGGATATCCTAGGCCACTTATTTAATATAAGTGGGGCCACATCCAATTATACCACATGCCTAGAGGGGATAATGGGAACCCTAGCCCTAACCCTTTGTCTATATAGGTTAAGGAAACCCTAACTTGCCATTTTCGTACATAGGGTTTTAGGGCTCTGTTTTGCTTGCTCCAGGAGTCAAAACCGCCTCCCAGACTCTGTCTGAGCGATTTGACTCATTAGTTTCCCTTTCTAGCTCCATCTTCTAGCAGTTCAGCAGGATGGTCGAGTTCAGAGCAGGAGGAGCGAGCCAAGGATCAGGTATTTCGTCAATTTAATAGCCTAAACCGTCTTCCAGTCATCGATTCAGTAGGTTTAGCCTATTAAATTGCCCATAGCAGCCATCTAGATCTCTAGATACCAAGCTCTAACTAAAGAACCTAACTCTATGATATAGATTAGATCTAGTTCTTTAGTTCTTCTGTGATGTATATAAATGATGTATCTCTGTGAACTCATTGTATTGGGAAGGGGGGTAGAGACCTCATGCCTGGTAGTTGATGCTCCTAGTTAGCCTCTCTAGCACACTGTAGATTCGGCCTGTGTACAAGAGCCACACCTGGTTGTGGGTGAAGGGGCCAGACCGGCTTATAAGGAGGTTCGTGTTCTGACTCTTGAACGATCCCTCTGGTGTGTAAGGCCTACCGGGGATCATTGTGAACTAGGTCTAATGGCTTGCCACTGAGTGTGGGTAAGGCATGAGCTCGACACCCGTGGAGTGATGCGTCACTCTCCATTGGGTTCAAGTCGAATAAGGGCGGTGGCCTAGTCACCTTGTCAGCATGTAGATCTCTGGAGGGAGTGATCCCTACCTGCCCCATCGGAACTGGGGAGATGCAACCCAGGAATAGCCCTTTGGCTATGCATCCGGCGGGCTACAGTCAGGTCCCAACACTTTTCAACCTACTCTGCAAAGTGTGCACAGGAGGGGCGGATGGAGTGGACTACCCTAAGCCATATTCTCATGCCAGCCAAATCCATTGCCATGAATTCTGTCTGCAATGAACTCTGGAGACCCAAGCCGTCAGTCATTCCCTTGAGTCTGAGCCTTGGGTAGGATTCCCCATGTGATGTACTGATCTTTGTCTATGCAGATATGTGATGAGCCATCCTTCGAGATGGTTATGTGATGTTGATGTTGTATACTGACATTTATGTTTACGCTTCCGCAGCTAGGTAGGCCCTGAGGAAGACAGGGTAAATGACCCCTTCATTCTTCCCACTGGAACTCATCAAGGTTGCAGTGATACGTGGAGGGCCCTGTATCAGTATGGAGCTGGTATGGGGGATGAACTCCTGTTTGTATACGGTGCGGGCACCGTATATGAGTAGGGGACGTCACAATGGAGGAGGAGGCGCTCAACTTATGCACCACATTATTCGGCAACTCATATATGTTGACGACGTTGACCTTCTAGCCTATACCCCAGAAGATATGCAACGGCACCTGGATGCTCTAGACACTTTCTGTCGGTTCACTGGCATGAGAGTTAACTTGGCCAAAACTAGAGTCTAGTTCCATCATCCCGTCAACCAAGGCTCCCCTCATTCACTTATCAAGGACAAGATGTAGAGGTAGCTTCGTCCTATAAGTATTTAGGGGTCGAGTTTTCTACTACCACGCACTGGGATGCTTCCATCAAGTTGCGTGTGTCAGCAAGCTGAAAAACACTATATGTCATGCAGAGCAATATCCACAAGGTAGAGTTGTATTCCTGGGGCCATCAATCACACCTGTTCAGGGCCTTGATCGAGCCAGTTCTCCTGTATGGGGCAGAGGTGTGGGGTCCTGTGATATCCCTCACCACCTGGAATAACCTGGAGCAAGTACAGAAGGCCTTTTTAGCACGGGCACTTGGAGTGCAATCCATAGTTCCATATCAGATCCTGCTCCAGGAGACAAGTTTTCTACCCCTTCAAAGGATTGCACTGGAACGCCATATCATTTACTTCCAGAAGGTAGTTGGTATGGATGATGCCCGATTGCCCAACCTTGCATTGGCAGTGATGCGGGCAGGTACAGACAAAGAAGGAGCACAATGCATTGCGGCAGCACCTAGATGCTAGCTTCCTTGCTAAGCTCTGGGATACAGATGCCCTGCTGGATGTTAAAATGATACACTACAGGCAGCAAGTCAACCCCAGGCTCACAAGAGGCCCACAACACTACTTGCGCACTCATTTGCCCATGAAGAAATGCAAACTGATAGCTTCCATTCGCAGGGTGCAAACCACCTCCGCATTGAGACAGGGCGATGGACTCGGGAGCCACGTGAGGACACGATTTGTCAGTGTTTCCAACAGGGCATCATTGAGGATGAATGTCACGCCCTTCAGGCCTTCCCAGCATTCGATCATATTCGGGCACGATATATTCAGTTAATTGTGCCTCACCAGCCCCTGCATGAGCTATTGAACACGGCCTCCATGGGCTTGTTGGGATCATACCTCCAAGAGATTATGGATACGCGGACTCAGTTGTGTCCTCTGGTACAGCATTGAATTGTCATATACGATGTACGGTATACCAACATCCTTATGATTGCTAAGGTCCCTCGAAAACTCTTCGGTGCGGGGGTTTTTTAATCCTGACAGTAACACGCTTGTTGCTCTCTCTTTGTTTGGGTCCCATAGGCCAGTTGAGCTCCGTGGACAATAAAAACGTATTCTATTCTATTCTATTCTTATTGGATATAATATGTGAATAGCCATTTATTCTTCTGGGGAAGCTTCATACGATTGTTATCATTGGTTTTCTTCTCAAAATCTAAAAGTTAAATGCAAGATATATTTACAATCTCATAAAGGCCAACGTAGGAGATGAAAAATACAAATCCAGATGTACATTAGACTTTAATTACATAACCTGCAAAGTGATAATTGCATAAGAGGTTTGCTTTATATTGTTTATAGTGAACAATGGTGCCTTAGTACTCCATAGGTGTGTGAGCTTCCATCTCAGTCACACCTAGGGTGTTAGTGGATTAGGCAAAGTTCTAGAATGTTCTGGAAGTTGACTAATGCATGTGAACACAAAGTTCTAGAATGTTCTGGAAGTTGACTAATGCGTGTGAACTAGACTACTAGCATAAATAAGGACTTAAAACCTAAAATAGAAAGTTCACAAATATAGTGAAATGAAATGAAATTGTATTCACTATCTCATATAGACCCTGCGGTCTAGGAGATGAAATACTAGTCTTTCTAAGTGCGCTTTTCGCTCACATTAATAAGTCGCGAAGAAATGCTGCTAGTTTTGCAGAGGGCATTTGCAACACTGTGTGAACACTACTTAGATCAGCCTCATGAAGATGATACCGTGCTCTTACTGCTTCGTATGCAGGACAAGCAATAAGAAAATGGTATTCATCTTCAACATCTGTGGAACCACATACAGGACACGCCTGTAATGCTCTTTGGAGTTTTTACCAACGCCCACACTCGATCTGCAGGTGATGGGAGCTAACCCTCATCCTACAAATACGATGTCTAGCAGCGAGTGGCAAAGGATCCAGAAGATACTGATGTGCTGTATAAATAATCATAGGGTTAACATCCTTCCTGTACATGTCCATTTTACCCTGTGCATTTGCCCATATCTTATCAATGACCTTTGTTCTCACTAGATCACGTATAGCTTCTAGTTGTATAGGTAGATCAATCATATCTATATTCCATCGTGCCAACCATTTCCTTCCCTCATGAAACCACCCCTCCTCCTGTGACTCATACATAGCTCGAACTGGTAACCTTTCCTGTGGTAATTCTTTAATTCTGATAATGTAAAGAAGAAACAGATAGATTGCTTCTCCCTCTAGTGGTAACATGCTCGTCTCTGCCAGCATCATGGAGTATGGAGTTTGTATCTTTACCCCTAATTCACCTATCAAGAAACGTTTCTATATTGTCTCAATGTCCTTCCATTTCTTCCTCGCTAATCCTGGCCCCCACACTTGGCAACCGTAAAGAATAACTGGTTGCACGAGCGCCCCATACAGATGTAATCTCATGGTCCAATCTAGTATGTGATTTTTTTGGCACTTCGCTTGCATGGAAAATAAAGCCTTTCTTCCACCGTTCACTCTTTTGTCAACTGCCAAATTCCACTTGTAATCATCTGTTAATTCCAGACCCAAATACTTATAGCTATTTACATGTTCTATTTCCTGCCCTTTAAAGTAGCACACATATTTCTGTCTTGTTCCGAATGTCATGACCTTCGTTTTTTCCAAATTTACCGTCATACCTATTGATTCACAAAGGGCATCTAGTAACATTTGCAAGATGTTCTACAAGTTAATAATTGGTGTCGTCCGGTCGACTAGCATGAATAAGTACCTTAAATCTAAAATAGAACATTTCTAAAATAGTACACCTTCAGATAGAAAAGGTGCCAAACTGATATATATATTTTTTTTAGATGTTCTACTATGTCTTGAAAAACTATTTATATTATTTATGAAAGCAATAGCATGGATAAGCTGAAATAGATTTTTTTTTTTTTTTTTTTAAAAAGGGTGTAAGTATTGCAATTAGGAATAAAGGCACCTACAAAAGCATCCATATATGTCGTTTCTTTTACATATTGTGTTGTTCTCCTTACCTTTAGTGGGCAAATGAGCTAATTGATTTCTTTACATTTGTGTGGAAATTTAAGACTATATAAGCCAATTTTTACAGCTTTTTTGATATGCATGTATTGCCAAGATTCCAATGCAAATCCTAGGTCCATTACTAATGGAGTGTACTAGCATATTGTGCTATAGTAGGTCTTGGACAAATTTTAGGTATATGTTGCTGATCTTTGAGCACTTCTATTTGGAAATAGTCATATATCAATATATAGCCCAATAACAGAGGGTTCCAGAGGGGATTTGATATGGACAAAATTCCTAAATCCATAGACGATGTCTCTAAAATAATTGATTGGGTTGTTATATAAAAAAAACATAGATTTAAGATAAAAAACAATTATGCTAGCTCATTGGTTAGATTGGTTAAAGTAGTTTTATTAGAACATTGGGTTATTTTGGTAGAGGTTTGAGCCCCCGTATTTCATATTAACCTTAAGCAAAGCCGTATAGAGGCTCCATATTCCATCAAAACCTTAGGCAAACTCGTAGTTGACATTTCAAAGTCATAGGTGCCCCCAATCATAAATGACCATAAGCAAAACGAGAGGTGCACTATGCATAGATTTTACATTGCATTTGTCGATATGAAGATGATATTATCATGTAGTTTATATTTTAGTGTTCCATTATGCAAAATGGCATAGATATTAATGCAAATTTTCTTACAAATCATCAATGTATCCCACATTACTAATGCATATAACTAAGTGTTTATTTGTTTATATATAGCTTAACCAAAGTGGCACGCAGAATAGTCTCTCTCTCTCTCTCTCTCTCTCTCTCTCTCTCTCTCTCTCTCTCTCTCTCTCTCTCTCTCTCTCTCTCTCTCTCTCTAAGCAAGAGCGAGCTAGCATATGATACCTATAAGATGCTTAAAAGCATTGTTAGATGCTTTTCATTCAAAGAGCCATGTTATGGAGAAACCCATATATTTGCTAAATTTGAAATGATGAGTGGTTTGAAACTTGCATGAAAAATTTCTAAACCATTGGACCATGTAGTGACTATCATCTTGCGACATGCTAGTAGACAAACTGCAAACTGTTGTGAACATTAATGATGATATTGACCAACATTATTGCATTATATTTAAGTATTTACATCTAAATTTCTAGCTTAGAGGAGAAATTAACTTCTGATTTTTTATATTTTATTGCATGATGATAGTGATATGTGAACAAATTTTCCTCTTCCTCCCTTTTTTTTTTTTTGAAGGGGGACAATCTATTATCAAGAAAAATCAAGATACATACAGGAGGACTGTGACGTAGGACTCAAAATCTAGAGGACGAAAAAGTCCAATGAGCAAAACCACCCATACACAGTGTATAATCAAAGTCCTTGTGCCACCTTGAATGTTCTACCACATCTAGATGATCATAAGTAGACATTACATTATCATACTATTGAACAGTATGAGGTGGGATAGCCTCATAAGATGACATAATAGACTTAAGTCGACATGCAATTCCTACTTATTTTACACGACAAGGACGAGCGAAAAGTTTTCGGCCTCTATAACTATCCAAAATTTGAGTATTTCTGTGTTAGGTTGGATCCAAGCATCCTATATCTTTCCCTCTGTTTTCTCGGATCGCAAATCGAGAACACCAAGAATACAACTCAAACAAAGGAATTTCATTACACATTAAAAACAAAGTTATAGTTGAAAAAGAATTTTTATTAATAAATTAAATAGTTACAACGTATTTTACATCGGATGCAGAGACCATGGCGGCCTTGCTGTCACTACAGTTACATCATCATGGTAGGCAGTCCACCTTACAGGAAGAACGTGCGTGGCTTCTTCTTGCCGTCTATAAGCTTTGGGGGCAACCTGAAGAACGTGAAATGCCTCACGAGGAGGTGCCTCGTGAGCCACCTGCTGCCTGTCCAACCAATTTCTCCACCCTTCTCTCACATCTTTTCATCAATCGCAGGTTCGAATATGCTCGTTCCCCAACCTCCGTGGATGTCATACAATGCTTGCAAGATCCTTTGAGTTTTCTGGAGTTGCGAAATGTTCTTCCTCTCTTCCTCATCCCTTGAGGTCCCATAGCATCTTATCCCAAAACCCTGGTAAGAGTGTATCCTGAGGGGGATCTGTGCCATGTGTCGAGCCACCTAGAACAAAAAGAGTCAATGATTAACAATTACAGTGCCATTAGTCATGAGTAATGAAGAAAAGGATGCAGAATTCAAAATAAATTGGAGAACGTTCATTCCATATAGGTGCATCCAATCACACAACGAAGCATATAAATGGTCTCATCATTGGGACAAACAGTGCCTTTCTCGAAGGAAGTCAACATACAAGTATTTTCATTACAGAATATAATACAATTGTTCACGTTTCTTTCAAAACTTTACAGAATTTTGCTATCTGAAATCAGAGGTCACTGATCTTGATCACCATAATATTTTTCGTCCATAGCCCTCATGATCGCGCTGCTCTCCAGATCAATCTGCTTGAGGTTCGGATAGTTCCTAATCACATCGGCCACAAGAATGGAAAACATGGATTCTGCCAACACCGGAATGAGATTGTAAGGCAACCACTTATCCGTTTCATGCTCTTCTGGTCGATAACTCTTTGCAACTGTTATGATAGCATGTGTAGGTGGTGTCGTCTATGATCAGCGTGTTGTGTCTATTAAAATCATGGTATGCTTCATAAACTCTTTCCAGCCTTTTCATCATAATAGGCTTCCCCTTCGCGATGGCCGGATCGAGGTCTGACACATGATCAACCCTTTCGTTTCCCCAAACAAACTTGAACTTTAAAAGGGGCAGGCCGAGTACACCAAGGACATTCCCAAGGGATCCGACGAGCAGTTCTGCTAAACGACCATAATAGTGCAGTAATTGATAGAACAATGTCAATCCCCTGATTTATATATTGGATCTACTCTGCAGTCTAGTACATGGGGAAGTCTATTGAACAAACTAGTGAGGACGAGGACAATCTGATGCCTAGCCTGCTTCAGTAGTTCTACTTACATGCTATCCAGATTAGCTACCTTGCCATTTGAGAGCCGTTACAAGCTTGTCATCAGGAGAACCAGGGTGGGGGATCAGCATGGTGGATTATGTGCTCAGCAAGATCTACATCTCCTTACACATGTACAACTGGGCACACAAAATTGAGATGAAGAGGTTGATTAAGATCACCAATCCTTCTTTGCGACAATAGATTAGGAACCCATAGAGCTCCATTGTCAGTCTATTTTTTGGGTACCTCATCTTTTCTTGGATTATGATAAAGTAGAGGATTATGCCCGACTGCTAATAGAGGAGATATCGAGAGTCTTGTAGCTTTTCACATTGAAGCAGCAATTTGCGAGGCTTATTAGTGTCTTCTAAGCGTAGCAGAGCACTGCTTTAAGAGACAATGCACCAATATAACATCACACACATCCAACTTCTCTCGCCGCAAATGGTTTGATGAGGCATACAAAGATCTAAATGACAGCTCAGATTGATTGTTGATCCCACTCTATGTCTTCAAACAATCAGATAGTATAAAGCTTTCATCAAAGGCAAGATGGCACATTATATTGACTGCCATCGTAAGATATTCTGGAGGAAAGTACTACACAAAGCTATGCGGCCCCTTGGCAACATCTCTTCAAACCAATCAGTGCAGTTCTTGGTGCACCTCTATGATCCTGATATGGTCGGTAATATTATTTCGGCATAAGCTGGTCCATCACTGTTTATAACAAAGGCAAATGTCACTAATAAAGGCAGATGATCCTGATATAGTCCGAAATATTGTTCTAGCACAAGCCGATCTCTCACTATCTATAACGAAGGCAGATGTCTAAAACAAATTGTTTCGCGGAATGTCATTATATAGATTGACATGCGGGTCCAATCTATCCACATTTGAATGCCTGTAGTAGAAGCTTGAATGATCACATGGGAAATAACATGTTGTGACGAAAATGATATATTTATACGTATTTTGCGCCCGTACCCATACATATTGATTGTGCCTATCTGCCTTGTTTAGAAATCGCAAATGCCAAACATGTCGTATAGTAATAGGCTAGGTCGCCATGGCCCTGCTTGCATGTGCAGTCGTAGAACAATGAGTAGCGCTGATATCTTGGCAGATCTATTATCCTCCGAACAATATGCCCCCATGTTTCCATAAGGAAAATGAAGTCCATATCCCTAGCCATGTAGTTCAAGTTGTCTTCCTTCTGCCATGGGAAGTCCCTACAATTCCGGTAGACCATATATATGGAGGCATAATGCTATTTGGAAGTGATGGCACGTGCAAGTGAGGTAGCAGCACCGTGATGGGCTGCAACAGCAGTAGTGATAGCAGCCGCACTGGTAGTAGCAGCACCTCGAGGGGTTGCAGCAACATCAATGTACTGGGATTAATAGCACCTCGAGGGGTTTTAGCTATAACAGCAGCATTGCACTTGCATCGACAGTACCACAAGGGGTTGCAGTAGCAATAGTGGTTGCATCTGCATCAGCAGCTGTCCGAGGGGTTGCAGAGGCAGTCAAAGTCACATTTGTATAAGTTGGTTTAGCCTGAGCACTTGTTTTGGCAGCAGATGGAGTAGTTGTGTCATTACACATAGCATATGCCACAGCATTATTGGGTGGATGAAAAATTTGGACCCTGCTCATGCACCAATGCAGCAGAACCATTAGTTTTGCAATACGCATTTATTACAATATAATAATATTAAATTCAATATACACAAGCAAGTTTTACTTATGTGTGTAATAAACCAAGAGGAAGAGGACAAGCCGGAAGGAGGATGAGCTCTCATGACTATGGTGCTTAGGGCTATCGATGCTTTTCCTTGTAGTTTGTGCATCCGGGCTCTATTTTTTATGATCTTTGGCTCGTTGGAATTGTTCCAAGAGCTCTTTATTGGTATCAATTTTATTAGAGTTTGCTATCATCTCAGGGGCCAGATTAGATTTGTTTGATTTCAGCCTCTTTCGGCCATTGTTTCATCTAAAGCTCATTAAAACAATGTGAGTCCACCACCAGCTTGGTGACACGTGACCTTCTAGTTGTTCAAAAAGAGGTAAATAACTCAGTAACAGCTGCTCTAGTGCTTCGTGAAGAAAGGAATTTTCCTCCCTTGCAAGGCACTGCAAGTAAGGGAGCAAAAGTTAATGGGAATTTGCATCATACAAATACAGATTGCAATCCTAATATAGTTCCTCAGCCTCAAGCTAATGATGCTTCTTGAAAGTCATCTGACTCTTCATATTTAAAAAAAAAAAAAAAAAATATTGAATTGAGTGCACGTATAGAATTACACATCATACACCAAGAACTGGGTCACTTATTTTCTTCATAAATATTACAAGCCATGAGTTGAGAAAGTTTTCAAGCTGTCACAATTTTAGCTATAGCATGGAGGTTGCTCATGGCTTTGTCCATCTCCCTTTTGGGGATCTTGTGGGTCTTGTCCTTTGAAATGTGACAAGTTGGATATGACCATACCACACACTCCACCAATTCCCTCCTTTGAGGATCAGCATGATTTGTCCTCCACTTCTTCTCCCAGCAGCTGGTGTATTGCTCCTTCAAGTTGCCCCTCTTGTGCCGTCCAACGGGATTCCAATATTAAACGTGGAATCCAGGATGCGGTAATTGACATCATGGATGGAGGAAACATAGGTACGTGCATTTAGACAGACAAGTTTTAGACCTAAGCATTCCACAATTGATCACATTTTCACATCGCACACCCTACTCGAAGACAACAAAAATAGATGATAGTCCCCACTCTCCCCTTTTTTTTCTGGAAGGACATGAAACTTTATCAATCAGAAGAAACTACAAATATACATGTGGGACTGAAAACCCGATGGAGAAAGCTTTCGCCAAAGCAAAACCACCCGCCACCTTGCAACATACAACATCTAAATAAGTTGTATATAAGTGTTAATTTGAAGATAGTGAACCCAAATACGATTCATCACTACGTCTTTTACTGGTGAAGATATGTATGCTTTGACAATGCATTGCTTAGCTTCAATGATCACTTGTGCATTGGAGACCCTATTGCCTTTGAAAATGAAGAGATTTCATTTTCTTCAAATTGACCAGACGATCCATGCTAAAGCCAAATGAAATGCCCACCTTGCCAGATTGTCCCAGGAAGTTGGCTACATTGCCAATAAGACTTGCTGACTATTCAAGTTGCAATTGAAAAAACTCTGAAGCCATAGCCAAGCCAGTCTAGCATGCTGGCTCAATCAAGGGCATGATGCAGGCTCCTCCTCAGGACAAAATTTGTGGACTAAAATATTGACGCGCATACATCTATGGATTATCTGACACCACAGAACTGACAACTTGAGATGAAGTAACTTATTCCAAAACCATTTTCCAAATTGCTCTCTATTGATTCACTGTACCATTAAGGGCCACTTTGTGAGGGGAGAAACAACTTTGTACAAAAAAGAAAGATCTTATACATAGGAATTCATCAAAAGCTAGACCTTAACATTCTCATGAACCACTCAAAGATGGGAAGCCACTACTTGTGGTATAGGTGGAACAATGGAGATGACTTTCTGCCAAATTGCACCATCCCATTCCAAAAGAAGGAACTTTGTCTGGAATTCTTCTCTAGTCAACAATCATGTCTTATTATAGCATGCAAAAATTTTAAGCACGTCTACTAGTCTCTAGGACTATTGTGTCAAGGGATGAATTGATGCTACCAAAGGAGCATCTATTTTGTTATCAACCAAAGGGATTCACCAACAGCTAGCTCTAGTAAAACTCCTTGCCATAGGGTGGAAATGAAAAAGCATGCGCACAGTGTCCCATGCCTCAAACAACACTTTGAGGAAAGAAGACGCTTTAGGATAAGCTGGTAGAAAATAGACCAGGGAAGCAATGGCTTGATTGATGGAGAACCAAAAGAGACACAGTACTGTAAAGATTGGTACAGAAACCTGAGCCCAGAGACTCATCGACATTGTTCAAAATTCTCCAAATGAACTTGAAAATCACACGGCCTTTAGCAAAGGAGTTTAGCACAGCAAGTGCATCAACAATACCTGCCATCCCTTTCTGTTTGAAAAATGCAGACAAACAATCTTGCCTACAACCGGCCTGAAACTCCTCATCCTTCAAGAAAGAAACATCTAATTTGAAATAAATTTTAGTCCTGCTATGTGCAATATTTGGAAAAGAACAAAGGCTTTGTGGATTGCGGTCTGAAATAGAACTATCAAGCAAGTTCTTGCGAAAGAAAGTGGGCATACAAATAGATGCCAAAGCACCATAGTATTACCCCCTATCTTGTCTTGCATATGCCCTTCCATTGCCCAATCAACCATTACACCAAGTAAAGCCGAGTCCCCGTCCACTTCTACAAAATATAGTCATGCATTAGGCATTGCCATTGTTCGTGCTCAAAATCCTAAAAAGTCTCAGTCCCCTGCCACACCTATCAGCCCCAACTTCAACCATGTTGAAGTCCCCCACTAGCAGCGAAGCCACATGTGCACAAAACCTAACCAATTCAGTTCTCAGTGTGGTACAAAGTGCACCCCTTTGACAAGGTCTATTATGAGCATAAACATTCACAAATTCTCATTCTTATCCATTGTCAAACCACTTAATGATCTAGGCCAAACCTGTCAAGCTGAGCGAATGTAACTACTCTCCTAGGTTCCACTTATAATCATCTGTTAATTCTAGACCCAACTACTTTTAGCTATTTACATGTTCTATATCCCCACCTTTAAAGTAAAACATATGTTTTTGTCTTGTTCCAAGTACCATTACATTCGTTTTCTTCTCCAAATTTACCACCAAACCGGTTGATTCTCAAAAAGCAACTAGAACGTCAAGTTGTATTTGTAGACCATCTTTAGTTTTGATACTAATACTATATTGTCAATGTATAAAAGCAGTTGGATAGGTATCCTGCTATAAAATGCTCCATCTATGCAATTTCTATTCAACCACTTTTCCAGATCATCCTTATAAATTTCAAATAGTGTTGGGAATGCTCAGACTTAAATAATGGCTAGAATAGTTTCAACATTACCTTTTTCTTGTTTCGAATGCTAATGTGCTAGGGTTGACTGACTATGACCTTAGTTTATACATGTAAACTTAATTTGAACCTGTGATCATAGATGTGCACATCAACAACAAGAGAAAACATATAACAAGCTGCACATCAAAGAAGAAGGAAAATATATGACAAGAAGTACAGTAAATTGAACAGTTGTTCTTATGCCTACACATTTGGTAGAGCTGACAAGAGGCACAGTAAATTGAACATTTGATCTTGTACCTACGAATTTGGTAGAGCTAATGCTAGGCAAAATTGACCAGATGACATCATAATTTTGTCAAATCTCTTGAATTTCGGACAATAGAAAATAAAAAGATTCTATTTTGTGGCACAATGGGGTACAAGAAGGGTAGATAGACAAAATTGATTAGGAAATGTTCGCGAAATTGACAAGGGGTCCGCTACTGCCGGCAACCGGGAGCGGGTTTGGCGAATTTGCAGAAGGGGAGTCCTGCTTCCCTTCCCCTACAAAATGAAGGGGAGTCCTGCTTCCCTTCCCCTACAAAATGGAAACTGGGGAACGAAGGAAATTACCTATGCACTTAACCTATTCTTCACCGGTTAAGCATAATCCATGCCCCCGACTTCTATTCCGTAGTATTGGATGATGCCACATGTCAGCACCAGAATCATCTTCCGGGTCTAACAGTGCCACAGATTCCGTTTTGGATGTAGGCAGTATTGGTGTATAGTGACAAAGAGGGTCTAACAATGACTCAGATTCCGTTTTGGATGTAGGCAATGTTGGTGTATAGTGACAAAGAGGGTAATATGCATGCTAAACAAAATGTGGAAGCACATGGGTGCAATATGCAAGATATGAGGGGAGGAAAGACCAAAGGGAACTTTGAAAACCAAAATGAAGACATAACCACTAACCACATCAAACTGCAGTTGACATGAAGGGTTTAACCAGCTGGAGGCTTTTGTCGTGGAGCTGCCAATGAGGTAGCGTCATCCAACGTCCTGTTCATCTGATACAGACCCTCCATTCCGCGTTGGCAGAGCAATTTGCCTACTTAAACTATCCCTTCATTCCTGCCATCTCTGTCCCTCCCTTCATGCCTTAAATCCCAACTTCTCCACTTAAATCTGTTGCTTCAGAGCTCCCAGTACATATCTTGTTCCTCTATTCAATCCATTATAGTCTTTTCAAGCTCTTCCTGCCTCAGAAGAGCTTTGATTCAAGAAAAAAGAGTGCCTTTTGATGTGAACTGGAAAAAGGAGTGTTTTTCTATCTGATCTTTATGTTGTCACACTTTTCATCTCCTTTTGCATGAAAACGTGGTCCCTCTTTGGCCTTAGTGTAGCATTGATTTAGGCACCAGGGACTGTCACTCTGGAATTTATTGACGGATTGACAACTCATAATACTCATTTGCAATCCTGAGCTTGGCAGCAGAAGGAAAGGCTCCAGAAGTATCCTGGATGGCCAGTTCATGTTAGAGAAAATTTCTGCAGAGCCAAGTTAAGTTAGTCATGTTTGAACAATGGATCTGATCTGATAAGCCAAGGAAGGGCATCAAGGAAGCAATGCCAAAACAGGTTCATCTTCTTTGCATGCTATGGAGAATTGGCGGGCGCGCCGGGATGTTAGCACATCTCAGATTTGCCATCATCTTCACTTGTGTATGTGCATTGTCATATGCAGGAGAATCACAGGCAGCTAACAGGAACCCCTTCAGAGTGGCATCCCACTCTAACTTCATAAGAGCTCACTACTACTCAGTAGAAGGAATGCAGGAAGTTGGCTGTGCCTCAAATGCTAGTTTATGTTTGGATTTGACCAGGAACCCTGACAGATCAAGAAGCACATGCTGCTGGAACAAATTTTGCAAGGATATTACCAGTGACAACTACCACTGTGGCGGTTGCGGCCAGGCCTGCGCATTCGGACTCACTTGCTGTGATAGTTACTGTGTTGATCTTCAGAATGATGAGAAGCATTGTGGCAGCTGTGATACATGTTGCCAAAATAATGACAAATGTGAATTTGGTATTTGTGGCTATGCTGGTGGTGGGAGTAGTTCCTTTGGTTATGAAGAATCTGAGCCACATTATTATCCCAGGCATTAGAGCAACTTCATATCTTGTTCATAAGATAGCACATAGATCAGTATATGTTTACCAAATCAGGAAAACTTCATATCCTGTCATAGAGGAGCCCATAGATCAGTATATGTTTACCACATCAAGCATATCCTGCAGATCAGAAACTTTATCTTGTTATCGAGCAGCATACATAGATCTGTGTAGAGCAGCATACATAGATCTGTGTCAGATTAGTCTTACTTATCCTTGTAACAGTTGTCTGTTATAATAAGCTCTTTCTCAAGAGGAAGATATACAATATTTTGTAGTCCAATCCATGTCAACTCAATCATGAGATTGCAGAAGATCCCACTTCTCAAATAAGAGTGTTCAGATCGAACACACTTAATGTATGAATGTGAAAACATTGCAGAAATATATGAGTTATATTGCTTAATGTCCTTAGCAAAGATAGTCCTCTTGTTAGTATAACTCAAAATATTCTTAAGCTGTTTGGAAGAGCGAATTCTTCTTGTTGGGCCCAAGTACCAAATGCATCCAAAGAGTCCCAAATCACCCTCGCCTTTCTAGGAAGCATCCATCAATATAAATACTTCTAACCACCCATTTAAATACTCCTGAATCGGAGAAATAAGCTTGAAAAAACGCCCAAATGCACCAGCTCCAAGCACAGAAACACTGCAGAACAAAGTACTGCTAACTTAATCTCTCAAATCTGACACATTTGCATTGAAAAAACAGAACGAGAGCAAAAGAGATGTGATACTATGAGCCCACAGCTGGAGCATTATGTCGCATTGTCTGTGTCTTTTACAAGGTCGCTGCAATGGAGAACCTATGGGACCCAACTCAAAGCGAATTGTTTTGTGATTGAAAATCGACCTTATAGATCTGGAGAATGGCAAAGGGCCATTTGGGACAGGGATAAATTGGCTCCTTGCCACAGAGCTTTATTGTCCGGCTGGGCTATGGCTTGGCAGCAGAGCCCTAAAAGCTGTGGTCCCGGCTCACGAGAAGCAGTCCTTTTGTTTTTATATTGTTATCACGTAGTCCATTTAATTTGTATCATGACATCTGTAGCCCCCCAACTTAACTGTTTAGGGATGTCTTTTATGTGTCCATCATGCACTCCTTTATGTATGGCACCCCTGATTTTTCCATATTCTAGAATACTTCTTTACAATTATCTATGTTGTCTTTCGTAATTGACTCTGCATACCACACCTCCACCGTCATTATCTGTTGTATACAAAGAAGACCATTTATTTGACCTCAAATGACCTTCCCTGTAACGTGAAAGCTCATTAATCATCCATTTTGCACCACATGTCGTACATCCAACGGTTGAAGCCAAGAACGTGAGACAAAAATCAAAATGTTTATAAATGAAGATTCTTAAAAACCAAACAGTGCCATATACGATTGGAAGATAGGGCAGAATGATGACCTATCCTAACATGAGATTGTAGACAAGAACATGTCTGTATGATAACCTTAAACCTCAAGTAACAACAGTACTTTGAACCCTCTAGAAGGAGTTCAAGGGTATTAATGAAACTTCCTTCATATTGATCTCAGATAATAACTTGGAATCTCAAAAAAAGCATCAACTCGAATCACAAAAGGGACCGCTTAAGGGTTTGTTTGTCTTCTATGAATGCTGATATTCTTCTCTTTCAAAAACACAATTACATGATGATAACTTTGAAAGGACTATTAGCAATATTCTTCCTCCCAACTTCAAGCATTGGGCTATCAGAGCCAATAAAAGCTTTGCAGTATCTCTATTGTTTGGCATACTAAAATTCCTTTTTTAGATATCCACATGATGTATGACTTGGCATATTGCCACTTTTACTTTTATCCAAATTCTCTTTCCACAAACTTCTCTCTAAGCTGCTCCCATGATGAGGAGATTGTAGCACTCTTCGCAAATAATCCTGACAAAGTCAAATTTTGATCGCACATATAGTTTCTCATGTGAATTAATATGCCCCTTTTCACTATTCTAATTTATTCTATTATATTCTACAAAAAAATTGTATTCTTGTCTACGATTCGACATTCTTTACTCCAATCACTATCACATATTCAAAACCCAACCCATTCTACCTTTTGCTTCAAGTAAATAGAACCTTTCCACGATGTATTAGCCGCATCTGCTAACTCATTAATTGTCAATTCCTGTGTGTAACGAAGTAATGACAAATATATTTCTTTTCTGCTTCTAGCGCGCTTCCTGTATTTTCCTATGAATCAGGAAATTCACCTTTGTTATGGAGATCAATTGCTCTATTCCACTTATCAAAAAGTCATTTCTCTGTTGATAGAATATTGTAGACCACAGAAATTGGGACCTTCCCCGCAAATGTCACTTTTGCATTTTGGACAAACTCCTGCTTTGCGAAGAAAGGCACTAAGAAAACCTCAACACATATTAAAATGAAATCGAGTTACAACAAATGATAGAAATAAAAGTAAATAATCGCCTTAAATTTTGTATGCATTTGTAGCCTTTCCTTAAACATGTTTTAGAGTATTACTAAAAGAATAGGCTAAAGCAAAAAAGTCAATTGTGTTTTAGAGTATTACTAAAAGAATAGGCTAAAGCAAAGAAATCAATTGTGGAGAGCAGTGCTCATTTGCATCTATTGAATGTTTTCCAAATTATTGTTGCAAATATATTGATGGAAAGAAAATCTTAATTGCTCCAATTGAGTATCAAAATTTGCTGACCAAACAACTTTCGCGATGACGGACTTTGCATCGAGTAGAAAGGTGAAGATGCAAAATACAAAGGCATGTTATTTGATGGAAACATTGTATGTTGCAAAGGCATGCATGCAACGTAGAGAGTACAATAAATCCGTTGGGAGATATATCTCATAAAATTGATAGACACAACATGGAGAGAAGCCGCAACATCTATTATTTATGGGAATACTTGTTATTTTGTAGTCCATAAGAATATTTGTCTTTGATATATGATAAGATGGATCAAAAGACGACATGCATTCCTAATTAGTACCTGAATTAGTATCATAGAGAGATCCGATTGGCGAATTTAGAGACAGTCCAAATTCTGTGGTAGATTGCCACGTTTAATAATAAATCAGATGCAGAAATAAAATGCAGATAGAAAAAAACAGGAAAATAATCTCTGATTGATGCAGAGTAATAAATCAGATTTGAAATACAAAACAAAAAATTTATAAACTTAAGTCAACGAAGAGGAAGGTTCATGGCAGCCTTTACAGACTATCTTACTGATTGGAAATTTTATCTGTCTTCTCGTATAGTTTTCTAAACTTTTTCAACTTATCCATATTCTTGTGTTTTTCATCATGTGCATCCATGAAAGTTTCCTTGCTAGTAAGTTCAAGATGAATTTTGCTAGCTTGTGGAGAGATTTTACTTTCCAATGTACATTCAAGAGGCTTATTGTGAGGCTTATTTTGTTATTTGTTTAGAAAACCCAAAACCCTTATATTTTTACAAATGAATGTATTTTTGTGGCATATAAAGGTTCGCAAAACCCCTAGATCTATGGCGCTGAGAAGGAGACTGCTGAGAAGGAAGGTTTTGTGGAGGTTGGAAGAGGTGATGTATGCAAAACAAGAGAATTTTGATTTATTACATGTCATTGGGGTTCCGTGGTTTGGGAAGTGGCTGGGGTTTCTGCATAGATGAGGCCGGATTTTGCTTCAAGTCTATCTAGATTTGACCGTTGAGAAGCTGGATTTGGAAAAAAAGGCTATCAAATCATTCGATTAGGCCTGCTTTATTGATGAAGGGTTTATTCTCGGGTCTTGCAGCAGAGCTTAGATTTAGTGGCAGACCTGCCTCTATCCACCATAGCATCCTTGCCTTTACCTTATACCTTATCCTATGGCACTAGGCTGCTTCTGCAATGCTATAGAAGTAGCCACATTGTCCATCGCCTTATTAGCTTACGACGGGGTATATGATTTTGATGACATGTGGCATGCAAACGGAGAAAAGGATTGTGGCGCAGCAAAATTCGAGCGAAGGGGAAAAAATGGAAAATTATAGAATGAATTATATTTGTTTAGAAGAAATAGAAAATAGGCTATATGCTTTTTACCTTAGCTTTGGTCTTGGAGTAGTAAGAGCCAGTGAAATTGGAAGTGCCTTCCTCCTTGTATCCAAAGCCACTGCAACAGACATGATCCTGATCATTCTTGGATGCTGCCAGTTGTAAAATTCATCCATTTTGCTTGTAGACAAGACACGTATTAATAGAGGCACTATCTTTCGATTAACAAGCCAAGCTTTGGGGATGAAGACATTACCTAAGCCGAATCTTGGTGAACATTTGCCGGAGCCGAGCTTGGAAACTTTCTAGCCCCTTTTTTTTTTTTTGAAGAACTGTGGCATCAATATATTAAAAGAATGGTAATGTTACAAAGCAAGTGAGGAGGAAGGAGAACTGCCCCAAAGAGACAGCGATACCTCGACACTCCACAACAAACTCACAGAAAGACTGCAACTCTACTGCTGTACAAACCGACCATCACCATCTACAACACCCAAGAAGTCCCGCCAAATGGCAAACTTCCGCTCCACTACTCCCGGGAACACCAGAAAGCTTTGAAATAGCTTGTACCTGAGTCGAGGAATCAGAGAGGCTGCAGGCTGCTGAATCCCCTGAAAGATCCACAACCGCCGCCGCTTCCAAATCAGCCACACCAACCAAGCCACGCACAGATGCAAGGCTTGCTGCCGCAAGAGCGGCCAAACACCAGGATACACATGAAGCGAAAGAATCGCCGGGCTAGTCAATCTCACCTCAAACAGAGCCCTAACCCAATCCCCTGTGCAAGCAAGTGAGGGCATAAAACCAGACAATGCTCCACAGTCTCACGATGAAGGCCACAACAAGGGCAGAGAGGGCTCACACCCGGCCTAAACCGACTCACAAGGGCATTCACCCTGATACGGTGCACCACCTGCCACAGAAGCACCCTAACCGCCGGTGGGGAAGTGAGCTCCATGTCCACGCCCAAACCGAAAGTGCCATCGAGAACCCGAAGCCGCAGAGACCACTTGCACGAAGGGGCGGTGTGTCATGAATAGCCAGACACCCGGTAAGAAGACCGCACAAAGCAAGAAGACACAACATCCGGGATGAACCTTCCAAATCTGCACCACCACATCATCCCGAGGGACTATAGGTATGTGTAGCGGAATACTCCCCGCCACGTGCTCCCGTGATAGCCCCGGCCACGCCCAGCTAAAGCGAGCTCGAAAGAACTCCCACGGCTAGCCGACCATCCCAATACCAATCCTCCAAGGTGAGCACAGCTGGCTTCGCCTCCAACGGCCTAAGGCCCAGAGCATGCATAGTGGCGACCAAGGGCAAGTCTTAGGGGGTAAAGGAACCCACAAGAAAGGAGAAGAGTGGTGATAAACCGAGGCATAATCTATTTGGAAGAGCACACGCACATGATCCCAAGCCCGCAACACTCCTCGCGGAGAAAAGGGGATGCATGTGGGAAAGGCGGAGACCATATATAGCGGTGCCCGGGGCAACTCCACATGCATGATCGGCTTCCCAAATGCCACACAATGGCTAAGAGATCTGCAACAACGGCCAGCCAAGCACCAGGAGAAGATGCTCCATCCCGCAAAATGCTCCAAACAAACTTGGAGACCAACACCTTACTATGCAACGCTAAATCCGAATGGCCAAGCCCCCATCCTCCCGGGCGGAGACACTTCCACCAAGCCACTTTAACAACCACCCCTTCATCATCCCCCCCACACAAAATTTGAACAATCTTATCCAAAGCACGTATCTTACCCTCGGGAGCTAGCATCGCAGATGTCTTTGATACACATGAGTGCTACAAAGTCTTGACTTGGCAATAGTGATCCTACCCGCCATGGACAACTTGCTACCCTTCTACCAATTGAGGTGTTTACGCAACCCCGCGCAAAATCTCATCCCACACCCTCCCCATGGAAACATCCCTCCAAAGGGAATACCCAACAGCTTTAGTACACACATTACCGGAAGCACCTTCCAAGGGAATAGAGCCAAACACGGGAGGGGAGTCATTTGGGCCCATAATGCTAAGCACTTACCCCAATTCGGAAGAATGCCCGAGGCCAAGGAGAAAGTATCCAACAAACCCTTCACATTTCGCAAATTCCTCTCTTACGCCACCAAGAAGAGGAAAGTGTCATCGACAAACCGGTTAATAATCTGGCGGCTACCATCCCGCATCCGAAGCCCATCCACCACTCCCTCCTCCACTGCGCAGCCAAAAAACAATCGGAGACAATTGCCTCCGCCACAATCGTAAACAAAAGCGGGCCAAAGGGGCACCCCGACGCACCCCTCGCCCAAGGAGAAAAAGGCGGAGGGTTCACCCCCGCACACCACCGTGAGCTGTCGGCCGACCTATGCGACTTCATGATCGTTTCTCGTAAAAGCGTGGACCACAGCCCAACGCTAACATCATGGCAGACAAGAACTCCCAACGGACACTATCGTAAGCTTTGGCAAAGTCAAGCTTAAGATAGGCAATGCCTTGCCCTGTTCTTCTGGCCCAATAAAGGCCCTCATAAGCTGCGGCAACATTAGTCAAAATGTTCCTCCCAGGGACAAACCCAGACTGCACCTTACTAATGGAAGAAGTCAACACCGGCTTCAACTTCTCTGCCAGGGCTTTCGCAATAATCTTATACACAGAGGACAACAAGGAGATAGGCCTCCAATCATTAATAGTAGAAGGCTGCTTAACCTTAGGAATCAAGGAAATGCATGCGGTATTCAAGATCCTATCCATTTGAGAAGACTGCAGCAACTCAAGGTACACCTGGTACACCGACTCACCAGCCCACTCCCAATAAGTCTGAAAGAACTCCACAGGGATGCCATCCAGCCCAGGACATTTATCCTTGGCCATGCACATACATGCCGCCGCTAAATCCTCTCTGGAGAGCTCCTGCTCCAAGCTCTCACGCTGGTGAGGCAGAATAGATGGCTTAACAGCCCCCAAAACAATCTCCTGCATCTCCTGCTCATTGCGAAAAACTCTGAGAAATGGGCATGCACATACCTCTGCAAATCAGCGGGATCCTCCAAAGTCCGGCCATCAGGCAAAGCAAGGGACGCCATAGATGCTGCATATCGCCGCTGTCTAGCTGCTCTGAAGAACACCGACGAACTTGTGTCCCCCTCCTTCAACCAGGTAAGGGCTGCCTTCACACGTGCCTCTCGCACTTTAACCTGCTCCAGAGCAACAATACGCTGCAACACTGCATTCTCCCTAATGCCATCAGAAGGCTGCGCCTGAATCCTCTCCAACTCCTGATAGAGACCATGCAACTCCTGCCGCTCCTGCTGCACACGCTGCCTACCAAAGACCTTGGCAAAATGCTTCACCCTAGCCAAGGTAGTCACCATACCAGACATACCCTTCAGAGATGAAAAGGTATCAAGCCACAACTCCTGGCACTGGGCCGAGAAATCCGCATCAGCCAGAAGCCGGGTGTTCAAATGGAACACCGTCCTAGAGGGCCGAGAGGCAACTGCACCCTGACTGGACAAAACCTGAGGGTAATGATCAGAAATGGAGGTAGACAGAATGTTACTCCGGCGCAAAGATGGCACACCATCCAGTGCGCATGGGGAAGCATAACACCGGTCATGCCTAGCATACGCCCGGCCCGCACCAATCTGCCTATTACAATAGGTGAAAGACAAGTCCCCAGGGACCTCAACCAAACCCTGCTATGAAATTTTTTGTTCGTTATCTACCAAAGAAAAGACCTTTTTCACATCCACAAAAGGTCTTCTCCATGTCGCCAATAACCCCTCCACAGCCAATGGTGACCCTCCGTACAAATTGCATACTTGACCATTAGATATTGGAGCTGAGATGCAACACAATTACTATGGGCCATTAGATATGTCCATCCTACAATCCTAGACGCGTGATTGCAAGTCCAACAGGGGATTCCTATAGTTCAACTCCCTCATTCTCCACTCTAGCCTAACACAACTGGTAAGCTTTCAGATTAATTCTTTTATTTTAATTGGATGTTAAAATACCATCTATCTATCTTTATTTAATAGATAGATGATGGATGGATGGATGGATGGATGGATGGATACAGTTTTTAAAGTCGACCGAGAAGTACACACCCAGATGCGACCTGGCCCCACCACTATACATGGCACCTGCTAATTATACACATGCTAAATGTGGTAATGATGAAGCACTAAAGACCTCTACCATTTTAGATATTGGCCAGATTCCAGTAGGCGTGTTGATTGACATAAATTATAAGGAAAAGCTCAACTAACAAGATAAATCAAGGAACTTCTATTTCCTAAATAGGATTAGTCATTTGACACAAACTAGTGACCTTCACAAGCTTTTCTGCCACCAATTCCTCTTCCAAGTCTACGAGGAAGCCACATCAGACCAAAATACCACAAAAATTTCGTTTAAAAAATGATCAGGGTCCGAGAGTGCTTAACAGTAAAGAACAGTGAGGTAAAGTGCTGGAAGTGCTTTGAAGCTCTCTAGATTCTTGTATATGAGTTTTCGCTTCATATTTCATAGCTTCTGCATAAAGTATGATGCGCGTTCTTATGGTTAAAATGTATTAGAGTAATTGTCTGGATTTTAAGAATAAATCTATGATGTTTAAGGTTTAAATTGATGTTTTTTTCTATGCCAGCTGCTGAAATAAAAAAAAAAATATTTGTCTATGCAATTTATTCATCTTGTATTTAAGAGAATTCATTTGGTACTTGGCAATATACCATTTGTAGATTGTAGCTTGTACTTCAATATTACCAGCAGGATTCAAGATCAAACACTCAGCATCATGCTCTATCTCTAAATGTTGTGCATAGAACCAGTGGTCTATGCCCTAACGTTGAAATCATGTTAACAAATTAAGCTTTATAAAATAATATTCAAATTCAATTTGTCAATATGATCTCGAGCCAAATTGCCCAAATGCATGTTCCAGACTTACATTGACAGGGTAGGAGAAGAAAAAAGCATCTGATGAACTTTTGGATGCTGACACAAGAAGAACCATTACTCTAAGGAAAGGATGCTAGTTTTGGCTATGGTGCATATCTTAGAACATGTGCACCCATTTCTGATAGAATTAACAGGGTTCAGTATCTAATAATGCATGCACTCAATTCCAGTCTCTCAATAGCTTTATGCTTTGTCATTTATAAAGAAACAGATTGCAAGAAGAGCCAAAAATGTTGCTCAACTTCTCGGTAATGCTGTTATAAATCGTCTATGGAAAAATTGGGAGGACTCTTTTGTTGCTCTTTTAGGGTGGAGCTCAATTGAACCTCATGTTTGATGCTTAAACATGGTGGTTCTCTACTTGCAAAGGTTTTGATTTAGAAGCGTGGATTTGTACTAACAGGAACGAAATATTCTTTGGTAAGTCGCATTTCTTATATCATTTAGTTATGGATTATAGAGTGAACATGCTTGCATATTTAAGGCAATTTTATGACTTTCAAAGAACTTTGATATCTAAAGTCCTTGCAAATAGCTAGAGTAAGCTAAAAACCTATAGATGATGATCTAGAGCGACATGCCTTCTTCTGACATTCTATTTTCTATTTGAGCCTTCCTTCCATGTTTAGCAATGTATTTTTGTTGGTGCAAGAAAGTGTTTCCCACAGATATATTAATCTTTGCAGATTACCTAAAAAAATTGATTTGAGCCTTACTTTGAGGCATGGTTGTTAGAGGTCTTCCTTAAGTTTAGAATAAGAATAGTTTTTTATCGTCCACTGAGATCAATCGGTTAGGGCTGTTTTTGTGCTTTCTTAGGTTCGTTGATATATTCTAGATCCATGGTAATGAAGCATCACCTGTTGCGCTCACTTGATGAAGTGCATGTTTTTGGCGAAAGGGAATGCAAAGCACGAAGATTATATTCTTTTGTTATGCATGTACATTGATGAGAAGATGAGTTACATAGCCTTATCATAAGCACTAACACTTGTATTATCATTACTAAAATTACAACAAGTATTGATAATAAGAGTGATGTAAGTCCTGATATTATCTATGATGTTATTATCGACACATATAGCGTCATATGCTAGCACTGATATAATATTGTCAATATGTGAAACTATAGATGAAGCTATGGGTGATACTGTAATTGGCATAAGCTATAACACTTATATTGTCATTAATACCATTGGAGTAATAAATGATGGTAAGGTGCTTTATTTCCGCTGCATGCAGAGGCCATTGCAAAGGAAATAAACGGAATGGGCGTAAGAAGAGGATTTGGGCAAGAAGCCGGCTTAAGGTGGAAGCGTGAGGGCGTAAGAAGAGCTTAAATCCTATGATTAGGCGCCTAGTGCTTAAATCCTATGCTTAGGCGCGTCAGTGTACGAAAAATCTCACACGCGCCAGAACAATTAATTCGTAACCAGGCTTAAATATTTCGTATGACCATTGGAATTGACACATGTCACATCGAGGAAATGCCTTGACAATCTAATTTTGCCAAGAATGTTGGGATAGTGATGGTACCAAAATAAATAATTGAATGTTATTCCAATGTCACAAATGTACATTCTTAAACAACAATTCAATCTTCATTTCGAAGTACGTGTCCATGCACACCACCCTTGTGCATCCTCACTATTATTAATATATATACAAATGTGTGCTTATGTGCTTAGGTGCTGGAACAACAAAACACTTGCAAAGAATTACATCAATTTGGTTAAGTGTCAAAGAATTACAATGTTATTGGGAGACTGGCTATAATTTTTTCATGGGTCTCCTGTGAAATTTTGTACATGTCTGTGCCTTCTATTTTGTCCATATCAATTTTAGGATATCTTACCACATGGCTGTGCACGGAGGCTTCGGGTTGTTTAGTGAGCAACATGTACTTGAAATTACCCAAGAATTGATAATACAATCCACTTAAGACAACATGCACTCCAAATTTTTCCCCCCATCCATCTTTGTATGAATCTTCAAGTGTGCATTTGGGTTCTGTGCACTTGAGGATGTAGAAGTCCACACCCTCTGAATTGTCTACCTCAGCATTCACTGCAAAATTGTCACCTACCTCTACCAAGTTACTGATCCATTCATTGGCTTGTTCAATAGTTTTAAGTCAGTTACCTCCCACTTTCCAAATCTACCTGTATTGATGCAGGAGTCCCAATTCTGATCCATGCAAAACAAGCAGAAACATGAGAGGCATCTATGAGCAAGCCTGTTTGGTCTACTCCTGCTGATAGGTCTGATACAGTGAATCTTCTTTGTGCCTTTAAGTGTTTCAATTTCATATTCTTGCATGTTTGCCACAACAGCAGGTTCAATTTCCCAAAAATATCTTTTGATCTCATCTGTTTCATCAACTGGTAGACTGCTGAAATATGTACACAGAAATTTTACAATATCTTTAGCATGCCTTAGTTGCACACCATTGGGTTTGAGTTGTTCCTTACTTAGCAGCCTTTTGATAACATCACCTGCGCCATCATGTTCACCTTTACCATGAGCAGTGGCAAAGTAGTTCCACACTATTTCCTTGTCATTCATTGTGAAGTACCTGCCTAAGAAAAAAAAAAGGTTTTGCTGACTTGAATTGTGATTTACAGCCATCACTCCAAACCCAATGCTTCTCATACTCTATTTCCTGTTCCTTAAGCCATGCAATATGCTTTTGTAGGCAGTGTTCCACACATAATGAGTCATGCACTTTATCATCAGAAATGTAAAAGTGAGTCTCTTTTATGATCTTCCTACCATTGTTGAGTCTATTCCTGATCTGCTCCAATCTTCTGTTCTTTTTTTCTTCTTTGGACAGTCTTCTTTTGTCTGCACAGGAACATGAATATCAACATTGTCATGTCTATATGTTATGCGAACAAGTATAGAAACTTAGATGCGTATATGATTACATACATTAGGGCTCATTCTCGGATCTTGATCTTTGTAATTTTTCGCAAAGTCAACAATGTATACAATGTATCTTCTGGAAATGATGACTGTTTAAACTGATTGGCCTGCCAATGTGCTATGTAATTGTGTGGAACAAAATCTGATATTACCTTCTTCACATCTTCTTGAAACTCTTTGGGACTTCTCTCCTTCTGTACTAATCTTAAGACAGGTTTGTACCTCAAAGCCTTTCTTGGATGGGGCGTCACTCCTTGTTCTTGCTCTGTCCTTTCTGGTTTTAGCGTGGTGATGCTTTTAAGTTATGGATAGGTTGCTCAGAATGCTTGCTTGGGAAGTTCCTTAGGTTGATCGATTTGGTTGATCGATTTGGTTGTTCCATGGTTTTAGGTTTGTCATTTGATGCATCCTTCTCCCCTTCCCCCCTTTTTTTGAAGGATAACTAACTACTTATTATTAAAAGAATAAATACATGAAGAGCGATATAGTAGAGCACCCGCCCAAGCAACAGATGTTGGACAACAACTCATATATCGCATAAATACATTGGATCTACTATGAAGTGTCCTTTCCAAAATAGCAGCTTTTGCTTGAGCTTTCACTTGTTTTTCCTTTACTTCTTCTTTCACGCCCAACTACCAGGAGAAATAACATCTTGATCTGACTCATAAGGCACCAGTGCAAGTGAATTTCTATAGTATTAAACTCCATGAAAAGGTCAGCCTCACCTGTCCAAGATCACACCTTAGCTATCTTATCGAGGACCATCCTCTTTGGATATCCATGACATTGTCGAGTCTGACTGATATGATTGCTTCGATGCAGTATACCATAGGCCTAAATGTTGTTATGGCAGCTTCCTTGCGGGGAGTTCGAACCCGGACCCCAAACAATGTCGCCGGCTGCGGGTCTGATTCGATTTTCCTTTCTTCTGTCGCCATGTCTGCCCGAAACTTCACGCCAGAAGAACTTCTTTCCCAGACGGCGTCTCGCTTGGAGCGCCATCATCGACGGGAAGTTGTTCGCGACATGTATGGATCTGCTTATGACATTGAGGGAGGCCACATTCGGTCTAGGGCTCAGTCGGCGCCCCCCACCCCTCATGTCATGTCGTCCGGCCCCCCGCCTCAAGCGTGCAAACATTGCTCATGACCTCGGTCACCTCATCACTATCGGGGAGCCCTATCAGGCTCAACCTTCTCAACCTTACTTTCATACCCCCGAACATGCCTACATCCATCATTCTTCTGGCCATACGCCTCTGCCTTCCCAACCATCATCTCCTCCGGGCGGACAGGGATATCCACATGTCTCTTTTGCTCCTCCCCAGGAATTTCCCTTCCCTACATTTTCCACCGCTCTTCCTGTTTACAACCTTACCGACCTCAAAACCAATGATCAAGTACCTCCAGTACCTCCCCCTCAGTCACCCCTTCATCAGGGTCTTTCAGCCACCATGCCACCTCCAACTCCACCTCAATATAATCCCTATCCAGTTCCTGTCCAGCCAAGCACTTTCACCTCTACCTTTCAGACCCTTAAGCTGACTTATCCAACCTTTGGCAACACGAAAGGCAAACCATTAGACCAAAGTGCTCAGGCCCACATGGAAGAATTTGAGGCTCTGGCTGTCCTAAATGGTCATGCACAACCTCAACTGAAATTCCATATCTTTTCCACCACACTGCGTGGCTCTCCTCACCAATGGCTTATGTCCAACAAAAGCCACTGGAAACAAGATTGGTCAGAAATGAAAACTGCTTTTCTTTCTCACTATGGCACCACGGATGATGATCAACTTCATCTCAAGCAACTCAATGACCTTCAACAAGAGCCCACGGAGTCCGCCAGGGATTTTGCTGATCGACTTCACATCCTGCTCAACAAACTCAAAGAGTACCCGACACAGAGCCAGATCTTGGTCTGGTTTCTCCAAGGACTTCCTCCAGCTATCCGACTCATGACTGAATACCTGCGCCCGAAGACCTTGGAGCAGGCTATCGACCTTGTCAATCACTCCGTCAATGTTTCCTCCCGTGGCATGGCTCTTCAGGAGCTCCCTTTCATACCACCAGTCATGGTTCCACAGACTGCTGTCCAACCTCAACACGCCCATCCGCAGTGCAGTCAGATCTGGTGCCATATCTGCAAACATCAAGGCCACTTGGCAAATGAGTGCAATTCCACCAATGGCCCGCCTCATTGTAAAAGATGCAACATGTGCAATCATGCCACGGAAGAGTGCACTCGCACTCATCCTACACCTTTCCGCAACAAGCTGGTTTATCAAGTGCAAACAACACCTCAGCAACAATCGCAATATCAGCCGCAACCACTGCAGGCTCAACCCAATCAACTCTATCAGCAACAGGAGCAACAACGGGGACCCAACACATGCCCCCCTTTTGATCCTTCTAAAGCTCAGTGTTATCACTGTCACAAATGGGGTCATACCACCACGGCATGTCCTCAACTTCCACAAGTTCAGGTGCAGCTTCCTGGCACCAATCAGACCACCTCGGTCCGCCTCACGGCTTACCAACTTTGGATTGCCAATGGCAAACAAGGCCCGCGTCCCGTTCTTCGGAAGCCACCTCGCGTGCCTCAGCAATCACGCTATCAACCAGCTCCTGCCCATCAACCTCAGATGGATCAACAAGCACAGGAAGAAATTTTTCAGGCTCTTAATCCTCCCGTCCTTGGGTTGGTTTGGTTTCGCGCCAGACCAAGGCGTCACGTCCCTTAACCATTATTCCTCATGGCACGCAACCTGCCTTTGCAGTTGACACAATTCCTCATGCAGAGGACAAAAAGGTTCACTTTGCACCTGACTTGGAAAAACTCATGCCTCATGTCATGCCTAAAGTGCGCCAAAGCATTCTGAACCTCATGCAAGCTGCTGAAGGCCGCACGTTGGCTAATGTTCATGCCACTACCAGAGCTCAGCAAAGACAAGATGCACCTTCCACATCTCAACCTCCACGCTCCCAGACATATCCGAATATTGTCGCAGAGGTCGACTTACTCAAAGAAGTTGCTGCTTCATTACCCCGCACTCCAGCACCCGTGGATCCAGCAGATCCTTTTTCTCATGTACCTCTAGAACTCCAAGAGGAGCTGGCAAAAATCAAGATTCCCTTAAGTTTGGCAACAATTTTGAAACTATGTCCTGCTCTCAAGGACCAGTTACCACTCCCGACCGTTTTGGTTGGGGCTGTTGCTACCTCTACACCCACAGTCCATGCCACGGTGGGCAATCAACAAGTCAATCATGTTCAAATTGACGGAGGAAGCGCTGTCAATCTCATCACGGATAAACTCCGCAAACAAATGGGCATCAAACAACTCTATCGTGCCCCATATGACATCAAATTGGCTAATGGCCATATCACGAGACCTCAAGGTGTCACACCTCTTCTTCACATCAACATTGGTGATCTCCGATTCCCCTTAGAATTTGGTGTTTGGAAGGCTGGAGAAGATCCTGGTGATTATGAAATGTTGGTCGGCAGACCTTTTCTCCGCCAGGCCAAGAGTATCCATTATTGGGCTACGGATCGCTTAGTCATCACGATGGTCACCTCAATGCCACTATGGACTTGGAAACAGGTAAGATCATTTCGGTTGACAATGCTGAACCCTCTCTCTCAGACACCGATTCTGAGGACGCCCAGAATATCTATCAAGTCCAGGCTCCACCTGTGAGTTTGCCTCTGTCCTCCTACCCCGAATATGCTGATCCTTGGGGACACATGACGCTTTGATCGGGACCAGCCGCGGGCTGCCTTGCTTGACCCCTACGGCTCCTTGCAATCGCATCCAACGTGTTGATCACTTTTCAGATGCCGAACTTCCCCCTGATCCTGTTGATGTACACGCTGTCATGAAGCAACCTCTGCTTGATGACAATCAGCAACCTCTCTTTTTCACCACGCAGAGCGCCACTCATCCTGTCATGCTTCAACCTCCTGCTCATATTGTCCAAGACACGGAAGTTATCCCACATATTCAGACTCCTGAAGTTGAGATTGTGGACGTGGGCAACAATCAGCCTGTCCGCATTGCTGCCAATCTTCCGACACCCTATCGTAACAGGGCCGTCACGCTCTTCAAAAAGTTCAAACACATTTTCGCCTGGAGCTACAGAGACCTTCGGGGGATCAACAAAACCTTGGGGGAACTCACCATTCCTACCAAATCCGATGCCCGGCCCCCAGATAGCAACGAAGCATCGCTCAACCCCAATTACCGTGATCGCGTCAAGGCAGAAATTGACAAACTTCTTGCTGCCGGTTTGATCTATGAGGTCAAACATTCTGAATGGGTGAGCCCCATTGTCATTGCACTCAAACACAATGGAAAGATCCGCGTTTGCGTGGACTACCGGAAACTAAATCAGGCCACGGAGCGTGATCATTTTCCACTTCCCTTCACAGACCAGGTTCTGGAAGAGGTCGCTGGACATGAGATGTACTCCTTCATGGATGGTTTTTCTGGCTACAATCAGATCTCAATCAAAGAATCTGATCAACTCAAGACTACTTTCACCACCCCGTGGGGCACTTTTGCCTACAAGGTGGTTCCTTTTGGATTATCAAACTCTCCATCAACGTTTCAACGCATAATGCTCTCAGTTTTTCATGATTTTATGAAGGAAAATCCCTTCTTGCAAATTTTTCAAGATGACTTCTCTGCCTACAGTTCCATGGCTGACCATTTGGATAAATTGGAACTCGTCTTTCAGAAATGCGATGAGTCCGGCATTAGTCTCAATCCCGAGAAATGCACCTTTTGCGTCACTTCAGGTGTTCTGTTAGGACACGTTGTCAGCAAAGCAGGTATCACCACGGATCCTGCCAAAATCAGTTGTGTGCTCAAGGCTCAAGCACCAGCCAATATCAAGGAGACACGCTCTTTCCTGGGTAAGGTAAATTATTACTCCACCTTCATTCCTGGACTTGCAGCCATTGCAGATCCCATTCACAAACTCACGGGTGATGAATCCACCTGGGCTTGGAATTCCCAGGCGGATGCTGCTTTCCAACAGTTGAAGCTTTTGCTTACTCAGGCCCCGGTACTTGTTCCTCCTCAATGGGACAAGCCCTTTCATGTCCATGTAGATGTCTCGGCGTTCGCTATTGGAGCTGTTCTTTCTCAAGAATATGATCGCATTAATCGACAAACCAAAACCGATATGCCGCCAGAAAACTCAATCCCCGCTGAAGAACTACTCGCCATGCAGCGTGAAGCCTTGGGTTTAATTTTTTGTGTCCAACGCTTCCGTCACTATCTTTTAGGCAGTCAGATCAAATTCTTTGTTGACCACCAAGCCCTCCTTTATTTGATCAACAAATCCACGCCCACGGGCCGCATTGCTCGTTGGGTCCTCCTTCTGCAAGAATTTGCACCCTTTGAAATTGTTCACAAGGCAGGCAAATCTCATGTTGTCCCGGATTATCTTTCACGCATCCATACAGATGATCCCTCCACGGAGTCTCGTGACGCCTTTCCCCGACGCCAACTCTTTACGGTCGTCACTTAACGCCACATTGGTTCCACAACTTTCGCCAGAGATCTCCTCACGTGTGCTCTTCCACCCGAGGACGCTTTCACGCCTCTCCAGCCAAGCGCCAATCCCGCCGACACCAATTTCTCCGCGAGGTCCGCGGACTACACCATGGTTGCAGGCCATCTTTACAAAGGGGCAAGGATACCGCCCTTCGACGCCGTGTGTTCTCCCTCATGAGGTCCCGTGATATTGTCCGAGAAGCCCATGAAGGGCTCCGGTGGTGGTCATTTTCATGGTGACACCACCGCACGCAAAAATCCTTCTTGCAGGTTATTTTGGCCCACGCCCTTCAAAGACGCCACGCCCACACGCCAAGACGTGTGATGCTTGTCAGCGTGTGGGAAGGCCCACGGCCCATGACGCTCTTCCATTGACGCCGGTCGCCACGCCACTTCCTTTCAGCAAATGGGGGATGGATTTTGTGGGACCCATTGATCCTCTGGCGCACACCCGCGTGCGCTACATTCTCCGTTCTCACCGACTACGCTACCAAATGGGCGGAAGCTTGCGACTTCCGCACAACATCATGGGCAAGCAATACCAAGGTCATCTATCAGCAAATCATCACGCGTTTTTGGCTGCCCCACCGGAGCTGGTCGCTGATAGAGGTGTCCATTTTATCAATCATACCATCAAGGAGCTGACGGATTATCTACTGATACATCATCACAAGAGCACACCTTACTATCCTCAAGGGAACGGTTTGGCTGAAAGCACCAACAAAACTCTGGTCACAATTCTCAAGAAAATTTGTGATGCTTCTCGCACTGATTGACAAAACAAGCTTCCTACTGTTCTTTGGGCTTACAATACTTGTTTCAAAATAGCTACTGGTCACACTCCTTTCAAATTGGTTTATGGTCAAGAAGCTCTCATGCCTTTTGAATACATTCTTCCAAATCTCCGTTTTCAACCGGCTCTGACCCATAATCCTTTCTTTGACTTAAAGAAAGGGTTTATCAATTGGAACAGTTGGATGAACTTAGGCGTGATGCTTACATTCGTGTTCTTTATGGACAACAGTTGCAAAAATCTTTACATGACAAACGTATTAAGACAAAGACATTCAAAGAAGGAGATTTGGTTCTTCTTTATGATTCTCGTTACAAAAATTTTCTAGGCAAGTTAAAGTTTCATGGTTTGGCCCTTATCAAATTGTTCAAGTGGTGCAACCCGGCGTTTTCAAAGCCTGGCTGAATTAGATGGAACTCCATTACCTACACTAGTTAATGGCTTTCGCCTCAAACAATTTCATACAACGTAAAGTGACAATCATCCACCGTGATGTCGTTCCGCATAATGCACACAACATATAGTGACTAAGCGGCATATTTATATTATGTAGGTGAAATTTTTACAAAATGTGGGCAGAGCCCATCTATTTCCGCTATGGGCAGATCCCTATTTACAAAAACGGGCTCGTGAGCCCTATCTACTACGCCCTAAGAAAGAAAACCCCTACTCCCGGTTCGGAGCGAGGTAATACGCGCAGGATGTGGTACCGCTTGTTCTCGTGGTCCCAAATAAGCAGGTGTAGAATCACCTCCATCCCGCTGGTATGGGGATCGGCATGCTCCGCCATGCCAAGACACCACTCGGCCCATGGCAATGTTAACGATTGTGGCACCGCCGCAGGTCCAGTAGTCCATTTTACAAGTAATCCACCTGCATGCTTAGACGGCATAGTGCACTTGTCGCGGGTAATCCCGCAGCAGACATACCGAAGCGCCATCGATGTCTCCGCCGCGCCTCGCTCGCCTTATATAGCCAATCGAGGACCTCCTCGGCCGACGCGGGCCCAATCAGAAATTTCGCCAACGTGGTTGAAATGCAAGGCTGTTACTAAATGGGAAATCTTTTCTCCCGCCGCATATCTAGCCATGGTACCTTCTGACACCTTCGTTTTAATGATATCCCACTTCGAGTTGCCCAGCATTAAATGACATTCCTTCTTTTCACCCTCATTTAACATTAATGTCGGCCCTTTTGCCACCTGTCACATCAGATCATTGCCTTACGTCTCATCGCCACCGTTCATTGCTTCTCCCTTTACCGTTTGGGGACTTAGCCAAAATTTTGCCTTTCAATCGCCAACTTCGCATCTGTCGCCACCTGGCATCATCAACGGTTGCAGGTTCGCCCTCATCATGCCCCTTCGCCTACACTTGCGCGCCCTAAAACCTTTTCGTCTATCTGCGCCTTCTTCTTCTGTTCTCTGCTCTCTGCCTTCTCCAGACGGTTCCTTCTGTTCCGACGCTCTTTGCCATGGCTGCACCCAAACTTCCTACACTTCAAACTTCTGCTCCCAGGGATGCGACTCCTTTTGCGTCTGTGTCTTTCTCGACGCCCACCTTTCGCGAGGCCCTTGTTGGTCCGAGTCGGGAAGTAGCGGAACACCAAAAGCTTTACGAATTCTCGCAAATGGAGCTCCCGGCCCCAAATCCGGCGCAATTGCAGCAGTTCGTCGCTCACATTGTCAACAGCCCGGAAGGACTAGCTACGATGGTCGATGGCACCACAATTTTACTCACTCAGCATTTAATTTCTGAGGTATTCCGTATTCCTTTGCAAAAACCTTCTGTCTCTTGGGCTGCTTTACAGGACATGGATGTCACTCAGTTCGGTGCTCCTGCTTATCAAGCTAACCAGCATCGCCTCACAAATATTGCAAAGTCACATGACACTTTTGTGAAGTTTTTGTGGCGCAAATTGCTTGGGTATTCCATCAAGAACACCCATATTAATAAGTCGTTCTATAATATGGTCATCACTGCCATCCACTCCAATCTCCATGTTGATTGGCCACAGCTGTTGTTCTACCGCCTTCTTCAAGAAGTAGACCGCATTCGGGCTACCCCCTCCTCTGTCTCTGAAGTTTCAGTGGGTGGCCATCTTTAGGCACTCATCCGTCATTATTTTCCTGTTCTTGAGAGCCCTTCCACTTCCCATGCCTCCACTCAGCGGTCTCTGCATTCCCAGCGTCACACCCAACAGGCTGTACCTTCACGCCAGACTTCCCCTGGTCATGTTCAAAACCAGACCACACATGTCACTGTCTCCTCCTCCTCCACTGACGCCACGCCTTCAAATTCCCGTCATGTCTCCCAACAATCTCAGACAAGGCAGCAACAGGGCCCGGCACCTCCAAATCCTCGCCAGCTTCTATACCAATTCCAGCAGGATGTTCAAGCTGCTGCCATGCAGTTACAAGCCTCACAAGAGGCTCTCATGAATGGTGTTCAGGCGTCCCTAGAGGCTTCAGATGCAGTTCACCGAGACCCTCAAGCTGCCACTGCACAAGTTCAAACCTTGGAGGCCCAACTTCAAGAAAAGCACGCGGATCTATTACAGGCCCGTGTCGACCTCAAAAATGTACAGGATCAGACCAGCCTACTTGAAGATCAACAGGCTCAGTTACAAACCACCATCCAGGAATTGTTGGAGCAGAACAAGACAAAGGATACCCTCCTGGGTGACAAGGAGAAAGACATTGCTAAGCTCGACACCTTGTACACGGAACTTTCTCACCAATACCGCACTCAAGACCTCACTGAGCGTGACGCTCGACTCATCTCCCTTGAAGCTCAGATTTCCACGCTGACAAATCAGTTAACGTCCATCCAGACTCAGCTTTCGGAGGCTCAGAAATAGAAGGTCCTTGATGACGCTGAGATTGCCACGCTTCGACTCCAAACTCCAGGGCAATCCTCTTCACATGCCACGCTTCCTATTAAACGGGTCCGCGATCAGTCACGTCTTCTCTTAGAAAAGGAGAACCGGATCCGTGATCTGGAATATCAGCTCCAGCAAGCTGTTCAATCTGCTAAAGAAGCCCAAAACAAACAGGAGGGCTATATTGACATTGCTACCAACATTCCTGTGGACTTCTCTACTCCTTCCAGCTATCTTGACTATGTGGTGGCCCGACGGCACCTTTTTCTTTTGAAGTGGTACGCAGCCAATGACAATGTTCATCAACAGCCACTCAAAAGTGCGGACTTCCTTCGGATCTGGCCGGATCTTTCTATAGAAGACAAGGGTTTATTTTGTGCACTCTTAGTCTTTGATCAGCTCACTTCTGAAGATCCCGAATTGGTCATTTTCCGTGTTGTTCAGCCAATGGCTTATGTTTTTCATGACTTCTATCTGGCGGATCTCCATGATAAATTCCGAGATGAGGCCCATTGTGTTTTTCGTGGGTAACTCTAACGCCGCTTGGTTGTTATCACCAACCAACCAATATTTCAAGGATCCCGCCGCCTCGTGACTCTTGAACAGGAGTACATGCCTGAACTTGCTCAGCACTTACCTCTGTGGCAGGCTGAAACATTGGAACAGGTAAACAAAAATTTGACGCATCCTGACGATCTTGAGTTCGCCCAAATTTATATGCAGCACTTGGGAGGTTACAATCAACTGCGTGGCCTTCTGGAAAGCAAGACCATCCCCATGGGTTGGGTCAATCCTCCCCGCTTATCAATTACTCTACTTCGTGAGTGGGACCATTGGTGTCGTGCTCTTGATCAGATCTTGTTAGCGCATTCAGGGACATGGCTCTGCAACCCACGCACACGGGCATGCTTCCCTCTCCATATGCTTCCTTAGGAGTCCCTCCACGCCCACGGTTCCTCTCTTCTGACTGGCGTCTTCCTTTTTGGACGAAGGTCATGGATGGCCACACTGGGTCGACTCCGCCTCAGATCTCGAGGATCTCTGGTGGGATCCCCGATTTGTCAGACGCTCAGATTGGGAGGATAATGCCACCTTGGACACTATATTGCTAATGAGCGTGGTTGGCAACGACCTGCTGATGCTCTTCATGGCCTTGATACCTTCTTTTGCGAACGCCGCCACCTCACCAACGGACCTTCAAGCATAACCGCCAAGCTGGTTGTGGCCGCTCTCGATGCATCCCGGTAAGCTCTTTAAATCGGCAGCGCCCAATCCCATCGCAATCAGAATGCCGCCGTCGGTGCCTTCTGGCCTCCGTGACCGCCTTCTCATGGAGTGCCAATTTGTTCCTTCAGACGCCCATGCTGCCCTAGACGACATGGTGCGCTCTCACTTCCTCATTGATGCCGATCCTTCCTTCGGGCTCAACACCGACGCCCCTTCAAACACGCTCGGACCTCATTGCCCATTACCATAATGGCACCCGCCCTCATTCCCGCGGAGGATCACTTTTTTTGGGATCCGGCTGGTTTCGCTTCTCGAAGCACTTCCTCCTTTCCTTCGACCGAAAGTGTCTTTTGGTGGGGAGGTTAGTCCCGTGCCTCCCGGTAATGTGACTATTCATGCATACGATGGACCAAGTCAAGTCCAAGGATCCACAATCAGCGCTGGTCGGTCGCCAAAGGCTCGCCAGAAGACCAAGCACCACGCAGACAAAGACCACGCTGGCGCCAACAAGAGGCGGCGCCAGACAAGTGACGGCCCGCCACCCCCGTCGGCCGGGCCGGCGTGATTTCAGGCCTTTCAAGAGGCACCGCCAAAGATTCCTCAAGAATCAGGCCTCCTTCCGTGAGTCGGCAACCAAATCGGGCCGAGTGTCTATATTGGGCCAAAGGCCATTGTACTATATATATGAGTAGAGCTAGCACATGAGTTTTAGATGAGTTTTGAGTCTTGTCTCACTTCAGTTTTCTCTGGCTATAGAGCTCATGTATCATCATCATTGATATCAAGGAAGCTTATCATTGTTGTCTCATTGTTCTTTGTTTTCTTTTCCCTTTCCTTTGTTTTTTGCAAAAATCAAGCGTGACATAGTCCCCCGGATTCTCCCTGTTAGATCCAAGGGTCCTCACAGAGGGTCGTTTTTACAGAGTTCCCCAACCCGCACCCCAAACAGTATGCATGCCCAAACCATTAGCCATTGTCATCATAAATTCCGGAAGTGGTATGTCTGCTTGAAGACCAAGAACTTGAAACCAAAACGGAAGCTTAATATCTAATAAGCTCCATGCACTAACACTAGGAGTGTAATGCCGGTAAATCAAGAACTCCCATGCATAAGGTCAACACTGCGCGGCGACGCCCACGATCGATGGAATGGGCTCAAGCCCACAAGTTAAAGTGTGCTTGCAACCAACCTCCGCCCTCCTCGCGGTCCAAAGAAACCGGTGTAATATGTAAATACCGAGCAAGGGACCAAATTAGCTCCTTTTTGCTCTAAGATAGATAGTGTGTGGTGGACGTTATTATTCCGCTATGAAACGCCTTGTTTGTCGCCCACCCCTTGTTTGAATTTCAGATTGCTTTGTGGTCAAGATCTCCCCTCTTTGATTGTGTTCGCTTGGTTCCGCGGCTACCTCCTCCCTCCCTCCCTCCCCCATCTCCATTTATTCTAGATATCACCCTTTTACATGCCATATTGCTCATCGTTTTTTTTTTTTCAAAGATGGATGTTATGTGCGCTCAGTCTACTCTTCGGGTCCTTAGCACATCAGATCACATGCATGTTTCCTCGGTCGTCCCCATCCCTCGCAATATTCCTCATTTACTTTGCAATTTTTTCTCACGTTGCCGCTACTACTTTCCTAACACTTCCTTCTCCTCCTCCTCCAGCCCCCACTAGGCTTGCAATTTCCTTTTGGTGCAAAATAATTTCCTCAGACTCATATGTAAACAAGGTCATGGTGTCTTCCCATTGTACTTAGAAGGATTATTATTACCTATTGCTATGACTATTTATTACTATTGCAAACTATGATTGATATACTCTCCTCGAAAGGGGTTACATCCAGAGTACGCGTATTGATCAAGTGGGTGCACGTTTGGGGTTTTTTTATTGCCTTGGTCGACTATATACGGTCGGAAGCCCATACGTCTACACTATTCATTTTCCAGCTTTCCATGTGAAGGGAGAAAGACAGGAAGGAGAGATTCCGTAGATGATCGATTTGGGGAGCTTGATCATTTGTAAAACAAGGAGCAGATAGTTTGCCTATTTGGGGTGCGTTTAGTATGCTTCATTTTCATCTTGTTTGTTGGCAACAAGAGAGCTCAAGAACTTGCTCAAGAACCGCTTTCTCACCACCACTCGTTTCTTACTCGCTTTGAAGCCAAATTGCAAAGCAAATTCCTTGCAAGGTGAAAGTGGAAGTCATGGATAATCCGAACAAAGTTGTAGTAGATACTTGTTTTTGGCAATTTTTGGCTTGATCTCTTGATGCAGCAGCCAAGAAGACTTCATTGTTCTTATTTGATCAAAGGTATATATTATTGGAAAGTTCTTAAGCTCAAAGTTCAATTCAGGTCACTTTAGGGCTGATTTATTATTGAATTGCCAATGTGCTTGCTGCCATAGCTTTACGGGCCATCATGAGACCTTTTGCGACTCAAAGTAGCCTCTTTCTCATATAAAACGTAATGAGGGTTGTAACAGACCTCAATTAGGGTTGCCCCTTTGCTGCCCCCTTTATGCATAAAGAGTGCATTGTATGAGAACAAGGGGTTTGTCACTTATTGGAATACTTGCCAACTTAATTTTTAATACTTTCTTGATGATGTTTATGCCCCAAAATCAGGGCTTAGGGTTCCTAAAGCCACATTCATACCACTATCTCATCATTTCATATACTTGATTATAGATCATAAACAAATTTCCCATTCAAGCATCGTTACCAATACTCTCTTTTATTTTTTAATGCAGCAGTCAAGAAGCTCGTCAAGAAGACTTCATTGCCTATTATTTGATCACACGTATGTATCATTGCTACGCCAAAATTTGATTTATTTTCGACTCAAAGGCCTTTAAGTAGCCTCTTTCTTTTTCTTATATCGAGTTGTAACAGACCCTAATTGGGCTGCCCCTTTGTTGCCCCATTTATGCATAAAGAATGCATTGTATGAGAACAAGCGGTTAGTTGTTTATTGGAATGTTTGCTTATTGAGTTAACACTTTCTTTAATGATTTTTAGGCCCCAAAATTAGAGTTCTTGTGCATGCTAGTTAGCTAGTATTTGTTAGATCTCTTATCATATTGTATGGTTTCATGTGCTTGCTTCAAGATGATGTGTAAATGGCAACACACAAGAATGTTGTTTTTGCCTTAGCGAGGGAGGTGAGAACAAACAAGAAGTTGGGTTTGTAAAGGTCCATGTGAATGCACATTACGCAGATTTACGGCAAGAGATTGAACTTGATGAGCTAGAAGCTTTGGAGAGCCAGAAATTTGTGTTTTTAGGGGAAAGAAAGCATGCCTTGTCCAAGAGCAAGAGGCAAGATTTATAGTGAATGAGGATGAGGTGTGTGTGAAGATAATAGGTGCCCAACCTGATGATCAGCCCACTCAACCTATTAAATGAAGGAGATTGGTGCTTGTAGAACAAGAGGAGGATGTAGAAGTGATACTATGGAAGGGGTTAGTTTGGATATAAACCATGAAGATGACATTGAACCCATTGAACCACTTCCAAGTCAAGAGTCTATGAGTAGATTAGAATCCAAAATCGCTAGTGGAATGCAAATTTTGTATTAATAATCAGAGCACTTTAATAATCAGAGCACTACAAAGATATATAATAGCATGTGAAGCAAGGAATAAAACTCTTACATTCTTTTATGGGTCAAATTGGCATTGCATCAGTTTGATATTGCTGATCTACATATTACTGATCACCATATTGCAAATCGTCATATTACAGATATTGTTGATCGACATATTGCTGATCATCAAAAAGGTCTACAGATAAAAATTGTATCAAAAGCATTTGTATAGGAATGCTTAAGAAGTTTTAAAACAATCTTATACTATAGCCTACACTACTGCTCCTACTACTACTTGGGCTAAGAAACGGCCTAAAAAGCTTCAACTGGGCGTCTTCAACTTCAAACTCAAGTCACGGCCATTTGATTTTATTTCCAGCCCGTATATGCCTCGGGCCATGTGAGCACGATTTAGCCACTATTGGACATCCTGAGAAACTCCAACACCTCTCTGCAAACGGTCTATCTCCAACCTGGAGAACTTGGCCACAATCCGCTTTATGCCCAGAGAGCTAGAATCGTGGGTTCTTCCATTGATTTTTCGGTCGTCATCTTACTTCTCGCCATGCTCCTAATCTGCATTTGCTGTGAAACCCTGTGAAATCCTAAACAGCGACCCAATCCGACCTATTTCCCCTGTTCCAACCCAATCCGATCTATTTTGGTCTATTTTGGTGATGTATGTTATTTTCCTCCAATTGTCATTTTAATGTAACAATTGTTAATGCACTTGAATAATTTGTGCCTCTATAGATCCCTTACACATGGCTATAAAAGACATTTAAGTTGTGCACAGAGGAGTTTCTGTATCATCATGATAGTAGAGACGTCAATGATAATCAATAATAATGTATTGCACACAAAACCATTTGATACAACGTCGATGCATTATGTAACTATGGTTTGTATTATTTGTATTGCAGAGACCACACTTGGAATGGTGGGCATGGTTTCATTGTTCACCATTATGTAGGACACATTTGGAATTAGTCATTAAATAAATAATTAGCACCTTAAAAGCTACAAGATTAATACTTGGTTTGTTTTAAGGCCTTACGTAGAGCAACTTCGAGATGCACAAACAATGTAAGAATATAGAAAGCCTTTGCTAAAGTTTTCAAGAGGTTGGAGAGACCCTTTTTTTTTTTTGTAAATTATGATTATGGTATGGTAGTGCTCAATAGTTTGAAAAAACCTTTATAGTTGATTTTGAGCAAAGGTGTGGCTAAATAGTCCAATGGTGTAATGGGGCAAACATTTCAATTTTTCACCTCCTCCGTTTCCTAGACCCCGTGACCAAGGTCAATGTGTCATGTTTACCCTCGAACGTGACCAAGCTCAACGTGACCAAGGTCCATGGGGGTCCATGCAAACATGTGTGGCCTCTAAATGGAACCCTAGACCTATGTCCTCACAAAGGGTACAAAGTCGGAAAGGGATTATATAATTTGGCACAACCAATCGTAAATCTATGGATAGGGGCTATAATGTATGTTAATTCAAAAACCCGTATGGTATGGGTTTTTCTACTCCAAAAGGCGATATGTGGGTTTTTTCTCGCGGACCCCGAAAAGCACATGCCATCCGGCCCATATATAGAGGTGCACCCCCGGCTCTTTCTCCTCCCCCGCCACCAAAGCTAGAAGGATTATTATTACCTATTGCTATGACCATTATTACTATTGCACTATATATACTCAAATTTCAAAAACTTATGTTTTGTATTTTGATGGCTGTCATGCATTCTTAGATGTTGTCGCCTTTGTTTCAAATTGTGCTCCTCTTTCTTCTTGCATTTCTCATCTTGACATCGATCCCATTCAAGCCGCCATTGTTGCATCATTCTCCTATGTCCTCAATCGCCAGCCTCTCTCGCATTGCCTTGGCACCTGTTTGTTCCTCCTTGCAAGTACTAAGTTGATTCAGCTCGCTAGCGCTATCTAGGCTCAACGAACCATCTTTTTCTTGCTAATTATTATTTGTCTTTACCTATTCAATCTTTATTTGTTCCACCGCTGTTGACCTCCCCCTCATAATGGGGCCGCTTCCATCGTGCTCCTCCCTCATTCTTTCTTCGCTCCTCCTTGGGATGGCCCAAAGGCAAGGCGGCCCGATTTTGGATTTACATGTCTTGACTTCCTTCCTATTAGTTCCCCCTTTTCAGTATGAGTGTCTAGATCAACTCTCTCATATTTGCCAGCCCGATGACTTTCTTTTCATCGTTGATCCAAGTTTGTTATCATCACGCCTCCATTTGGCCTTCCAACCGCCTCCTTCTTAGGATTTGCATTAGATGTCCGATTTCTTACCTCCAACATTCTTCTCTTTGTTCACTGAACTCATTTGGCAATTCATTCATCGTGCGCCCAAAATATTTATTGCTCCTTATATGTTGATGACATCCTTTTTTGTTTGTTGTTCTCGACCAGAGTGTTCTAGTCCTAAGTTATTTCTGATTTGCAAGTGGCAAGTCTTCTTTTAACGCCCCTCTCTTGCAATGCTCCTTGTTTACTTTGCACTTCTCAAGCAGCCTATAATAACCATAGAGTTGAGTCATGTTTTGCTCACATGGCTGCTACTATTCCTCTGCCCTACTAGGCCTACAATTTCCTTTGGTTCTACAATATTTTCCGTTGCTGTTGTAATGACCATAGAGTTAGAGACGTAGTTTGCTCATATCGCCGATACTACCACTCTGGCACTACCACCCCCTTTTTCCACCCCACCAAGGTCTGATTTTCCTCGCCTCATTTGTGAGTAAGGGTGATGGGCATTTTCTCCAATGCTTAAAAATAAACTATTATTACCTATTACTATGTTTATTATTACTGTTGCAAATTATGATTTAATATATTCAATCTTCAAAAATGTCTGTTTTGCTGCAATTATTGGATGATACATGCATTCTTACATGTTGTCATTCTTGGTTCAAATGGTGCCCCTTTTCCTTCTTGCAATCCTTGTCTTGGCATTGATCCCATGCAGCCGAATTTTTATTGTAGCATCTTTTCTCATGCTCTCAATCCCCTCATCCGGCGCTGTTCTTTTGGTAGTCCCTTTATCAAATGTTTTGTCGGATTCAATTTCGTTCTATCGTTTACTTTGGCTCAAAGGAATCCCTTCAACCCTTTTTCAACTAGCAATTATTCATCTTTATCTTCCCATTTAGACTTTGTTCACTCTACCATTACTGACCTCCTTTATATTATCGTTGTCTCACATCGTTTCCTCCCCCCCCTCCCCCCCCCTTTTTTGTTCCCCTTGGGGGTGGTTACAAAAGACCAAGGCAAGTGGCATCTAATTTTGATCTACGTGCCTTGAACTCCTTCCTAGCGTTTCTCCCTTTTTCTAAGATAAGTCCCTAGGGCTACTCTCTTGTAGCGACTTGGCAAGGGTGTGTGATTCGCAACTGGAAGATTGCGAGTTCAAACCCTGTCTTGTGCAACTACCCTTTTGCATCTGTGTGACGACCATCTTTTGTACATACGAGTATAATAATCGTATGATACGAATATGCGTAAAGTCGTCACACCATCCCCCTCCTACGACGGCCACGAGTCCTCGAAGCTGGGGCCGGAATACTCAAACTTGGCTTGTTCGGGTAACGTCAGTGAAACTCCGCAATTTTATCAGTCGCATTAGTCAGATTCTCGGCAGGCTCCCAGGTTCTATCACTTGGCGAGTAACCTTCCCAATCGATAAAGTAATACAATCGTCGACGAAGAAACTTGGAGTCCAGAATCACTCGAACCTCGAACTCCTCATGATCATCAATCTCGACTGGTGGTGGAGGTGGAGGTACTCGATCTGGAAATGGGTTCGCCATATAGGGTTCCAACAAAGACACATGGAACACTGGATGAAGCCGAACTGATGGCAGAAGCTCAAGACGGAAAGCAGCATCACCAACTCGTTCAATGATCCGATAGAGATCTAAGCACTGGTAGTCGAGCTTGTTACAAGGGCGAGCTGTTGGCAAATCCCGACGCAAGAGCCAAACAAGATCACCAACTGCAAAATGAGGAGCGCCCTGATGATGCTGATCTACATGATAACGATAACGTGCTTGAGCCTGGAGGAGATGGTGCTGAAGATCATCCTGGAGTATGCGAAGCTTCTCGAGCATGTCTTCGGCACTGGGATTGACTGAGGCATATCCAGGAGCAGTGAAAGACCAACGGAGAGGCATGCTGAATTTAATAAAGAACGGAGTCTGGCCTGTGGAGGCATGGACAGAATTATTGTAAGCAAATTCTGCCAGCGGTAGCCAATCAACCCAGTCATCCTGCTGATAATTGATGAAGCATCGCAAATACTGCTCAATTGTTTGATTAGTGCGCACGCTTCCAAAAGCTAGCAACAAACTGAGGGCCGCGGTCACTGACAATGTTATCTGGTAAGCCATGGAGTCGAACCACATCTCGAAGCAAGAGGACTGCTGTGGCTTCACTGGAGATAGAAGTGCGGCAAGGAATGAAATGTGTCATCTTGGAAAAACGGCCAACAACAACAAGGATGGCATCATGGCCCTGGGAGGATGGAAGCTCGATAATAAAATCCACTAAAATACTCTTCCAAGGACCGGTTGGAACTGGTAAAGGCTGAAGCAGGCCATGTGGGCGGTGCTTGGGAGCTTTTGCACGACAGCAAATATCATATGAGCATACGAAAGTCTCACTGTGCTGCGGAGACCTGGCCACCAATAATCTCGAGCAATAAGTTCCAGAGTCTTGGCAATGCCAAAATGGCCGGCGAGAGGAGAATCATGACAGGACTGCAGAACTTGAAATCGAGGGGCACCATCTGGAATATACAGGAATCCATCATGAAACAGAAGTCCATCTCGAACCTCAAAATGATCATAGTCCAACCTCATTTGTCGGGAAGACGGTGCTGAGCCAAGCTGTGATATTATGTCCTGCGCCAATGGATCGAAGGAAGAGATGCTCGAACGCACTCCAACAAGGATGTATCATGAGGCCTTTCAACAAATTGATGGCCATGAGTTGTAAACCACTGTGTCCTAGAATAACTGCGGATTGCTGATCAAATGCTGGCTCCCCGCCTTTAGGTTCAAATAAGATCTACGAGAAAGAGCATCCTGGTTTTCCTTGAAGCGCCGTGCCAAAACTTGATGATGAAATCAAAGCGGATAGCACCGGTATGCCACCGAGCCCGACGATCTAATAAGAACTCGAAAGCAGATCGAAATACTCCAGATTACGATGGTCCGTGATAATACCACCTTATGAGGAGAACCCTCAAGAAATCGCCGCCACTCCCCCGAAAAGAGTCAACAATCGCCAAAAGTTCCTTATCGTAAATAGGATAGTTGATTTTCGCACCGAACTTTCGGGAATGATAGGCGAAGATGTGCAGCTCATGATCATCCCTCTTGGCGACAAGATGCCGCCAAGAGCAAAACCCGATGCATCCGCTTCGGAGAATATAGGGACGCCGGTGTAAGGATCCGGTGTGCAAGAGTGTGCCGCCAGTAAAGGCATGCTTCAGAGTGATGAATGCTGATTCTGCTTCAATTGTCCACTTAAAAGGAACATCCTTCCTAGTGAGACGTGTCAAAGGCAAGACGATCTCCGTGTAGTCCTTGATGAAGTGGCGATAAAAATTGGCAAACCCTAAGAAGCACTGTACATCTTTAACCGAGGAAGGTGTTTGCCAATCAAGAACTGTGCTGACCTTCTCTAGATCCATGGTAACACCCTGAGACGTGATGCGATAGCCCAGAAACTCAACATGGTCCTGCTCGAACTGACACTTCTCCAGCTTGGCATAAAGTCCATATTCCCGTAGCTTCTGAAGAACCTTCCTGACATGTTATTCATGCTCCTTCAAAGTCTTCGAATAAATCAGAATATCATCTAGATAGACGATAATAAAAGATCCAAAAACTCTCGAAAAACATCGTTAGCCATGTGCTGAAAGACCGCTGGAGCATTGGTAAGGCTGAAAGGCATGACGGTATACTCAAAATGACCATACGGAGTTCGAAAGGCTGTCTTCCACTCATCACTTTCCCTGATACGGATAAGATTATAAGCACCTCGAAGATCAATTTTCATGAAGTATCATGCACCTTGGAGCCGCTTAAGTAACTCTGGAATCAGAGGGAGAGGATACCGACACGCATGCTGATCTTGTTGAGGCCGCTGATAATCCACAACCAACCAAGAAAGAACCATCCTTCTTGGAAACAAAGAAGATGGCAGCTCCTCAAGGGTGATTGGGAATGTCGAATAAACCCAGCTTGCAAGATTCTCCTAGATATAGGTCCAAGAAAGTCTCCAATTCGCTGGCATGCATAAGCCATAAAAGGCCTAAATATGGGTCGCCTCGGGTGAAGATCAATGGGGCACTATAAGGACGATGTTCGAAACTTGTTGGCTTTTGACCTTATCAAAAACATCGCCAAAATCCTTGTACTTATCAGGAAGAACAGGAGCAGATATTTCTGAAGCAGAGCTAGTCGAAGGATGGACTTGGATTGTAAATGCCGATCTGGGATCTTGCCTACCAGACTAATAAACTTGTGAAGAGAGATCTTTGAGATACGGATTTGAGGGCGCGAAGAAGCCTCTACAGAAGCAGGATCAAGAAGAGGAGTGAGAGCAGGAACATGAGCAGAAGTAGGAGCAACTGGGACAGGAATTGGAGCAGGAACTGAATCAAGAACTGGAGGAGGGGCAGGGACTGGAGCAGGAGCAGAAACTGGGACTGGGGCAAGAACTGGAGCTGGAGCTGGAGCTGGGACATCATCAAGAACATAATCAGAATCTGGGGCATGGACTGGAGCAGAAGCAAGAGTCGAATCAAAACATGGAGCAGAAACAGGAACAACAAGAACAGCATCAGGAGCCCACGAACTGTATGGACTGAAGTAGATATTGGTGCAGAGGCTTGAACTATAGATGAACTGGAACTAGAGATCGAACCAGCAAACCGAAAGGATCTAGTACGCCCATCAATCTGTGGGTTATGTAGCTCGAGCCGTATGCACCCAAGACTACCGGGCGCATGTGGGCTAGCAATGAGATTGAAGGAAATGCTACAAGAAGCTCCCTCGAACAAAACGCGGAAGAGGTGCAAGATATTCGCGGATCGCTACTCAAGAGATCTCACGCCCATCAATCACATTACCAGAGGCTGGATGCTCGACCCTGCTTCTAGGAATGGCATGCTTAGTAGCGAACATACTATCCATGAAGCAAGCATTCGCACCACAATCAAGTTGCGCCATCGTCTCTATCCTCCCATTCTCGACTCCAATGAAATAGAGATAAAACTTTTGTCGACCTTGTCCGAGGGAATAAAACCTTCGCCACATGTGGGAGAAGTTGAAGGAATGTCGTGCAACCCGCCGAGAGACTCCTACTACTCCTGGATTGTGGCTCAAACGGTTTTTCGAATCGATTTGGCGCTTCATAGGGCATCCAAGAGCAATATGACCAGCTCTTCCACAAGAGAGGCAAAGATTAGCCTCTCTCCGATGTCGCTTCGGGCACGCAGATAAAGGTCCTCGAACCGCCCGACAACCAGATAGGCTCAGTCCGACCTCGTTGGATTCTACAGATGAAATCGAGGAAGGCACGTAGCTACATCATGGAATAAAATAACGGCTAAGGTTAGCCAAATGGCTATTTTGTAGCAGTTTTGCCAAGAGAAATGGCTAAAGTAAATGGAAAAAATGCCCCAAAAAAAGAAAATTTTAGCCCAATTTTTTTGCCGCCCAAGTGAGTTTTTAGGTTGAATAGCCAAACCTTACCTCCAGATATATCCATTAGGACATCGATTAGCTAAACCTAAGATAGAGTGGGCTTGGAAAAATGGATAGATTAGCCCAAAATTTAACACCAATGTATGTACTAACTTTAAGAAATTTCAAATAGAGTTTATATTTTTCTTTTTTTGTTCCACTTTCTTTCTTGTTCCAAGCACAAAGTTGAGGTATTAGAGGAAAAGGAACAATGTAGTCCTTTTTTTTTTAGGTTTTTGAACATTGTCTTGATTTACGTATTTACGATAAATTCAATATATTTGCCAAAATTTTTGGATTTTTTTAAATTACTATAGTGTGATGGCTAATATTTCCCTTTCCATTTTGTGAAAGTTTAGCCAAAAGCAAGAAATTGTGATGGAGAAAACCCATTTAATTTAGCCAAGTGTTCGAAACTTCTAGCCCCAATTTGAAGGTAGTTTAGCTAAACCTATTTTGGCTACACTAAAATATAGGACTAGTAATTTATTCCATGAGCTACATGCGCTTGTGTGATTGGGAAGACCTGACTATGTCTCTCCTGCCTGCGTTCAAAGAGGCGATTATCACATCAAACCACAAATCTGATAGCTTCGGATACTCCATCGATAACAGCATATCCTTGACATCCTCACGTAACCCCCTTCGAAAACAATCTCGAAGTGCAACATCATCGCAGGCAGTATCTACCGCAATTTGACAAAATTATGATGCATACACTGAAGCTGGACGAGAGCCTTGCCTTAGATTGCAAAGTTTTGTGGATCATTGCAGGCCGACGACGCGTGTCTTCAAAGCATGCCTCGAAGCTCTACAAAGGAATAAAGCAAAATTTTGTAACTCGGGAGCCCCTTTCTCCAAAGAAGGGGCAAACCAATTCAGGGCTGATCCAGAAAGAAGAGAGCCAACTAGACCGACCTGTTCTCGATCTGTAGGATACCTGTGAGGATGGAGTCGAATAACAAGACGAATCTGGTTCAAAACACCTCGAAGCTTGGATCTGGTGCCATCAAGTTTTTCTGGCAGGCTGATCTTAGGTTCCGATGACCTCCCCCCGGAGCTAGAGGCTGACTCATGAGAAGCTAGCCATTCCTGGAGCTCCTTATTGTCCAACTGCAACTGCTGGCATACTTGAACAAGTTGCGGGACCTGTTGTAATAAGGATGAAACCTCCTCCATAAAGACAGTAATTGCCCAATATGGATAAAAAAATCCTTAGGATCAGAGCAGGCAAGGACCGGTAAGGGATTCTGGTTCAAACTGTCATGAATCTACTCAAAAACAAGGAAAATACGTGGAAAATATGCAAGAAATACGAAATAACTACGCCAAGATCGGCAAAGAATCTGATATATGAACAGGAATCAAGAATACAATGGCCCGAAGGCAAGCAGGAACACGAGACAGATGCCTAGAAGGCTCAAAACTGGCATTGAACCGGAATGGTTCGATAAGAAGGAGGTGCCTCCTTATATATCTAAGCCGACGGTCAGGATCGCGCCACTCCAATAATTGAGATCGCGCCAAGTGTCATGCATTTAGGTTCTAGAATATTCTAGAACCTTCTGGAGATAGTCCCACATATGAGGAAGACGTGAAGGAATATCTTCAACAAATATTGGTAGTGCACTTGGTAAGGGTGTGTGATTCGCAACTGGAAGGTTGCGAGTTCAAACTCTATTTTGCGACTACCCTTTTGCATCTGTGTGACGACCATCTTTTGTACATACGAGTATAATAATCGTATGATACAAATATCTGTAAAGTCGTCACAGTGGGCTGTGCAGGCTTGTTCAATACCTTTCTCCAGAATGTCCTGGGGTGACGATCCAGGAGACCAAACATCTGTTGCTGGTGTTCTGCGAGATATCTGGCTTTCTTGGTCTTGAGGAAAGAGCGGTATTGAATGATGGCCTGTGGGCGCATGGTGGGGTCAATGATTTATCGAAGCCAGCGTTTCATCTCCCTACATTCATCACCAAACCAGTGGTTGCGGGGGAAGGTGGTAGCTCCCGAGGGCCTCTGTGAGCGGCCTCTCCTGAAGCGTCTGTCACCGGTCGTCAGAAGGAGCTGAGTCAGCTGGGTAGTCTGCTGCTGAAGTGTGGGAAGCTGCAGTGTTCCCTCCAGGTCATGCCCAAGTATCTGGACATAGGTCTCTACACGGTCATAATCCAGGCGCAGCCGGGGCACATAGGGTGCTGAGGCAATGGTCGTGCAGGTGGCCCGCCAGTCTATATGCAGGAACAGGTGCTGGTGGTCTGAGTCTACTTCCTCGTCCCGACTGTCTATTCCAATGCTGAAATGGGTAATCAGGTGCAGATCTTGCTCTTCTGCCAGTATATAATCCACCACACTGGTGCCACCTCCTTGGTTCTCCTGTCTACAAGTGCAGCGGCTGGAAGATAGCCACTGTGCTAGCCCATTCCAAATGACCAAGCCAAAGATACTGCCTAGCAACAACAACATCCTGCCATAACGTGTCACCTGGTTGCCATCTGATGTCCTTGGCCAAGCCACACCTCATGGGTCCACCGCAATCCCTCATGAGGGGTTCAAATTTTGGGATTTGCTCAGCCCATGTGCGTGCATTAAAGTCTCCAAGCAACATGACCTTACCCAATTGTTTGTGCTGTTGTATCTCATCATATAGATCAACATAGGGCTGCAGTACCGCCCACATCCGGAAGCCTCGGTGTGGTAGAAGTTGCTCGCGGATGTGGGAAATAGCGTGCCGCCACAAAGAGGGGCTGCCACCGCAGCTTCGCATGCGCACTACGTGTATCTATTGTGCTTATCCGCCTTGCAATGTGGAAACCGACCGCGCTAAGGTTGTCCCAGTAGTAGCACGCAACCTCTCCATGTCCCCGCTTTCACGTGTATCCATTGAAGATGGAGTGGCGTTGGTATTCCGACAAGTCGGGTAGCCCGCGGTCCAAAGATGCTCCCCCGCTTTCCATGAGAAAGATGAGGTCCATATCGACGGCAACCGAGTTGAGACTGTCACCCTTATGCCATGGGAATCCCCGACAATTCCAAAAGACCACGCGCAGGCACAATTCCTATTTGCTAGCAGGAGCTGCAGTTACAAATTCGGTGGTCGGTGGGAGATGTGATGGCAACATGTGGCGGGCTATAGTGGCGTGTGTGGCCACCGGAGCCGGGATCCCATCGTATGGGCATTTGATCGCTGGAACACCCGCATCCTTCCCTGCACTTCAGCCAGCCCCCCTCGCTCCTCCCCTCGCTTACGGTTCCTAACTTTTCCAACTCGCTACCGCAGCTTCCCCGCAGTGTGAGTCGATCCCCGTCAACGCATGTGGCGGTCCCCTTCAACCGCCGCCATGTAGCAGATGCTCGCCGCTTTGCACGCCCCTCGACCGCGGAAGGTGACCATCCATGGGCTGGGTCGTGGCCGAGCTCCATGACGGCTCGCCCTAGTAATTTGTACAGCGCCATAGCCAAACCAGGTAATTCTCTACTTGATCAAGGTAATGAGTCGGCTCCATCTTGAATGGAGAGGACTACATGTATCGGATTCATGCTTAGGGTTTCTACGCAGAATTTTGATCGGGCTTATATCTCTCACATCCGATGTCGATTTTCATGTGTTTAGGGCTTATTAGAAAGCTGGTTCGTAGATCTTTCTAAAGGTGTATGTTACCGCATGCTTGACTTTGTTTTGGTGTTCAAATCGGCACTTTTCCGGCTGTGTGCTAGGTTTTTGTGGCAATTGGTAGACAATTCGACGGGTCAGATCTCACACATATAGTGTCGGGCTTTTTTGTATGCCTAGGTTGATTGGAAAGCTTAGCTGCATGTTGGGCTTTGTTTCAATGCTCAAATCGCACTTTTATGGGTCGGTGCTAGGGTTTCGTGGGCAGCCAATAGACACTTCGATGGGTTGTATCTCACACATCTCGTGTCAGACATTTGTTTAACTGGGCTCATTGGAAAGCTGGTTCAAAGATCTTTCCAATGGTGTATGATACTTGCATGCTTGACTTTGTCTCAATGCTCAAATTATCATTTTTCCGAGTTGTGTGCTTTCCATGGCCATTCATGCAACCTCCGACTTGGAAGGAGACACACCTCACCCCAAAGCCCAGGCCTAGGCCCAGACCTAGTATGCTGCCCAGGTGCCCCTGCCATCTACTGGTCGCACACATGACAACCTCGCTTGGGAGGACCAAACTGAAGGGCCTCCACAGAAACGACCCCGACCAGACATAATGCATAAGAGAGAAGCCTCCTCTTCCATGAAGAGGGAGGCCCAGGCCAAAGGCCAATCAGCAAGGCCGGCTCGACAGGGTGAGGGTGGTTGCTCAGGTCCCACGGTGAACCTAGCACCGGGCAAAGCCTCCCGGGCCAAGGTAAGGATAACAAAGGCACCTAATCGCATGTCTAGCAGCGGAGATACAGTCCTCAGTATCCCATGTGCTGAGAAGGCACTTGGCGACGGAGAAGCAGCGGACTGCAGAGCTGGAGGGCCACGCACAACAGATGGAGGTCGGTCTCTGCTTGGCACACTTTGAGAGGCAACAGGACAGGCAGGAGCTCACTGAAATGTGGGCCCACCTGGACATCCTGCCCACCACCGTGGAAGCCATCCCAATCAGAAGTGGAGAAGTAAGCTCTTGCTGACCTGCGAGCCCGCATGGACTCCCTCTCCACCATCATAGAAGCCTAGATACAGGACAAGCAGTGTGCTGAGCAGGAGACAATGGCACCATCTCCCGCCTCCAGTCAGAAGTTGAGGAGGCCGCCACCACGATACGAAGCGTCCAGGCTAGCTTTGAAGCAAGCCAGGCAGAGCTGAGAACCATTCAGAGTAGGGTCGTGATACGAGGCCAGGAGGTGCAGGAGCTTCGGGCTGTCGTCGCCCAACAAGGCAAGGGCCTCCATGCAGAGGCCCACGAACAATTGCGGCAATGCACGCAAGGACTGGCAAGGCATCACCAAGTCTAGCAGGAGCTGAGCTCCCGACTTTAGAAAGCAGAAGCCGCAACACAGGACAAGCCAGTCCCACATGCCCCGCAGCCTACAGGACATCAACCGGAGATGCCACCAAGCAGCCCATGCCACCACCACCCCAGTGCAGGCCACAGCCCATGCCCCGGATAACATGAATTGAATTTCATTGTCCATGGTGACCATATGGCTTGTGGAACCCAAACAAAGAATACAACAGACCTATTATTTTCTCGGATTAAAAACCCAGGATTACTGGCTAAGGGATATGGTCTGGTAGTTGATGTCCATGGCCCTATAAGATGCATCTATGCATAGGCTTGTAGATCATATATTCTGCTCCCTCAATAATATTTTAGAAGTTATACCTAAGTAGACATTTGCCATGTGAAGACAACAAATACTTGATAAAGCATCTCAAGCATGCCTATGCTTTTCATATAATATAATAATGAACTCACTCATACATTAAAAAACAAGGTGCTGCGCACGGAGGGTTGCCCTCTGGTGACCCAAGAGTGCATTTTCGGTTTGATTGTTTCGTGTTAGATCTTTGTTTAAACCAAGAGTGCATTTTCGGTTTGATTGTTTCGTGTTGGATCTTCTTTGTTTAATATCGAGCCATGTGAATGGCATAATTATAGGGATTTGTTTTCCTAGCCTAAAAGTGTTCGCATTTTAAAGCTAAAATACCACTAACAAGGAATAGAATTTCACTACATGCAAAATTGGACTTGCATATGGATGACACTTCATGCAATTGTTGCTTTTTGAAATTTTCAGTATCTTATTCATGAGTGCTGTCAGCATTTTCGAGTATCCATGATGCTTCTTCTGTACATATCTAGATGTTGGTATGGTGATGGTTGCCCCACAATTTGATGCACCTGATAAGTAACCAACCAACTTGATGTGCGATGGCTTTAGTGATGTCTGGACTGTAGTCCCACTTAGTAGAGAAAAAATAGTAGAGAAGAAAGGCTGCGCAAGACATAAGAGCCATACCTATTGCATATTATGTCCAACATTATCCCCAACATCCTACAGAGTCACGAACAAAGGGTGACCTAACTGGGCATCGATGCTAAGATAAATCGTGGAGCAATTGACACTATGCAATCCATCAAATTATACAGCTATATATCCCATGAGCTATATATCCCATGAACGATCATGTCTCAAAAATTGTTACCTTGCACATCTGAATAAAAGCACCTTCCATGACATGTTCTGCCCACAAGTGACTTCGCATTGTTCAAATAGCGCCCTATCAAGGGACCTGATCACAGCTTCTGCAACATGTGATCCTGATGGGTCCATTGACAAACGCACAAATTTCTTGTTAGAATGTATTCAAAAGGATGATACTTGAATGGTTGCATGACCCAAGAGATTTTCAAGAGCTGGACTACATGAACAACATCAAGCAAGATAAAAATGCCTTTTTTGAATTACATTGGGAGCATTTCCAATCAACTTTTTTCTTTCTTTGTGATCGCTGACAGACAGTTCAATTTAGAAAAACATGTTCGCCTGCCCTCAGAAAGGAGCTAGAATGCGAATATAAGATGCAGAACATAAGCTAGACTTTGTCAAAAAATCATGCTGATTTACAACCTCAAAAATATCGATTTAATGTTGTTGCTTCAAACATCCTTCACCATTGGAACTTTCATTGGGGTTTCATAGAAGAAATTCATGACCCTTATCTGACACAACGGAGATAAGATTCTGCAAATCAATGACCTGGAACAAAAGATGAACAATAACCCATCTAGAACCTAACTTTATGTAGACTTATGGATAAGCATCGAGTAAAGCAGATTCCTGACTTGTGAAAGCTTCAACAAAAGGCTCAGGCATTAAGCTCCTGAATAACTGGTCTTCCATGCTCTTTTTTACCAAAGCTATGTTAGGTCTATCTTCTCTGTTCTGCTGAGTACATGCTAAGCCAAGGTGAAACAATGCCATAAACTCATCCTCATCATAACAACCTTGCAAGGCAGGATCAAGCAAAAGCTTTAATTCCTGTTTTTCCTCCTCAAATTTTCTCCTCACCCAATTAACCAGCAATATTTCTTCAACATCAGAGCTATGGCGAGACTAAGAAGAAACCGCAGACCGGCCTGGTAGATCCTCATGGCCCTCGCCGTAAATAATCTCTAATACTAAAACTCCAAAACTGCATACACATCATTCTTGGTAGAAAGGGTATAATCCACACTTAATGAAGGATCCATGTATCCTCTTGATCCTCCAAGGCAGCTTACATCCGTGGTTTCAAGGTTGTATCCCCGTGCCTCGCTTTTTGATATGCCAAAATCTGAAAACTTGGTCGCATATCCCGTGATCTAGCAAAACATTCTCGTGCTTCACATCCGTGTGAATAATTGAAGGATCCGCTCCATGGTGAAGATAATCCAAACCACAGCCACATGGTATGCTATTTTCACTCTCATCCGCCATGTTAGTACCATGTCCTTTTGCCTCATGAAGCACCCGCCTAAGATTTCCCTTTGACATAAACTCAAACAACAAAGATTGCACACATGAACCGAGTAAGAAACATAGGTTTTATATAATTTAAAACTACAACATCATCATATTTTCTAGAGTCAAGAAAAGACCAAGTTTTGTTTGCTAGTATAAAATTCTAAGACTGGAACTTGCCTTTTTCGTCACGTAAGCCTTTGAAATCAACAATATGTTTGTGATGAATTCTCTCCAAAATTCCAACCTCTTCAAGGAAAAAAACTTGGAAGCTTTTCTTTCACGTTTTCACGCCCATGGTAATCGCCTTTTAGGATATCCCACATAGAGACAAGGTTTGAAACCTCCTTGTCCAATCACATTCCTCTCACTAAAATCTGCAAATCATCCGCCTAACTTCTCGCAAGCCTCAGTATCTTTCCGACCAAGAACTTACCATCGCCAAAAAGGCCATATGTCATAATACCACCATACCAAAACCCTAAAATTACTACGTAACCAAGAACGTAACTAGCACACCTCCGATGATGGCGTAATGATTTTTTTGGGAGAACATATGTGGGTTTCTCGCCCCGGGTTGATCCGCAGGCATGTCCCGCTCATGTGCCGTGGAAGTAATGCAATAGCCATAAATGCCCTCGCAGTAGCTTTGCTCCACATCCCGAATTTATATTTGCGCCAGAATTGGGCCACTAACCGGGCAAAGAAATCTAGAAGAGTGCAAATGTTGGTTTCTAAACTTGGATCGCCATCACATAGCCGATTCAAAGTGCACTCAATTTTCCAATACAATCTTCGCCGTTGTAACATGAGAGCTTCACATCTCGCCGCCGATTGTCGGGCATAGCATATCGCCGCCCCTCGTGCCTAGGGTCGGATCATCGCTGCAAGTTTTGTTTATGCAAAGCTAATCCATCAAGGCAATCCGCTTGTTTTGTTAAGGCAATGCCCTCCACATCCATGCCTCGCGAGGAATGAGGAATGGGGCGGATGACCGAGAGTTTACGTGCCATGCCCCGCGAGGAATGGAGGCTCGAACATGCCAAGGTGGCTCCAACATGCCACCTAGGGCCCCAACATGCCAAGGTGGCTCAAACATGCCATGTGGGCTCCAACATGCTACCTAGGCTCCAACATGCCACCTAGGTTAAAACATGCCACCTAGGCTCTAACATGCCAAGGTGGCTCCAACATGCCATCGGGCTCTAACATGCCACCTAGACTCAAACATGCCAAGATGGCTCAAACATGCCACGGGTTTTCCAACATGCCACCTAGGCTCCAAAGATGCCAAGGTGGCTCAAACATGCCACCTAGGCTCCAACATGACAAGGTGGCTCAAAGATGCCAAGGTGGTTTGAACATGCCACGTGGGCTCCAACATGCCACGGGCTCCAACATGCCAAGGTGGCTCTAACATGCCACCTAGGCTCGAACATGCCAAGGCTGCCCAACATGCCACCTAGGCCCCAACATGCCAAGGTGGCTCAAACATGCCATGTGGGCTCCAACATGCCACCTTGGCTAAAACATGCCACCTAGGGACAAACATGCCAAGTAGGCTAAAACATGCCACCTAGGCTCTAACATGCCACCTTGGCTCAAACATGCCAAGGTGGCTCCAACATGCCATCATGGTTATAACATGCCACCTAGGCTCAAACATGCCAAGGTGGCTCAAACATGCTCAAACATGCCAAGGTGGCTCAAACATGCCACATGGGCTCCAACATGCCACCTAGGCTCAAACATGCCAAGGTGGCTCAAACATGCCACCTAGGCTCCAACAGGACAAGGTGGCTCAAAGATGCCAAGGTGGCTCAAACATGCCACGTGGGCTCCAACATGCCACCTAGGCTCCAACATGCCAAGGTGGCTCCAACATGCCACGTGGGCTCCAACATGCCAAGGTGGTTTCTAACATGCCACCTAGGCTCAAACATGCCAAGGTGGCTCCAACATGACAAAATGGCTCAAACATGCCATCTAGGCTCCAAGATGCCACATGGGCTCCAACATGCCACCTATGCTCCAACCTGCCAAGGAGGCTCAAATATGCCAATGGGCTCTAACATGCCACCAAGGCTCCAACATGCCAAGGTGAATCAAATAAGGTTTTAAGGGTCCGCCTTTCGGGATCAACACCCTCCCCCACATTGATGACATTAAGATCCTGGTCGAATCTGACTAGGATATGGTCTCCGAAATATAAATTATGTGTGTTACTAGGTTATTGAAGGGTTTACGTTATGGAGGTCAAGTTTTAGTCAGTTGCACTTGGGACATGGTCGAGAAGCTCCAATGTGCCACCTAGACTCAAACATGCCAAGGTGGCTCAAACATGCCACGCAGGCTCCAACATGCCATGCAAAGCTCCAACATGCCACCTAGGCTCCAACACGCCAAGGTGGCTCAAACATGCCACCTAGGCGTCAACATGCCAAGGTGGCTCAAACATGCCACGCTGGCTCCAACATGCCACCTAGGCTTCAACATGCCACCTACGCTCAAACAGGCCAAGGTGGCTCAAACATGCCACCTAGGCTCAAACATGCCAAAGTGGCACAAACATGCAAGGTTGCTCAAACATGCCATGTGGGCTCCAACATGCCAAGGTGTCTCAAACATGGCAAGATGGCTCAAACATGCCACGTGGTTCCAACATGCAAGGTGGCCCAAGCATGCCACTTAGGCTCCAACATGCCACCTAGGCTAAAACATGCCAAGGTGGCTCAAACATGCCACGCGGGCTCCAACATGCCAAGGTGGCTCAAACATGCCACCTAGGCTCCAACATCTCACATAGGCTCCAACATCTCACATAGGCTCCAACATGCCACCTTGGCTAAAACATGCCGAAGTGGCTCAAACATGCCACGCTGGCTCCAACATGCCACCTAGGCTCCAATATGCCACCTAGACTCAAACATGCCAAGGTGGCTCAAACATGCCACGCAGGCTCCAACATGCCATGCAGGCTCCAACATGCCACCTAGGCTCCAACACGCCAAGGTGGCTCAAACATGCCACCTAGGCCAACATGCTAAGGTGGCTCAAACATGCCACACGCAAAGCTCCAACATGCCACCTAGGCTTAAACATGCCAAGGTGGCTCAAACATGTCATCTAGGCTCCAATATGCCACCTAGGCTCAAGCATGCCAAGGTGGCTCGAACATTCCAAGGTGGCTCAAACATGCTAGGCAAAATTTGGCTAGGCTCAATTTGGCTAGGCAAAATTTTAGGAAAAATGGTATTTTTGACATGTGAAAAATGTTCAAGAAGTATCGAATATGATGGTAAGGGGCATGAAATTACTTGATCAAGAAGGTGATAAAATGTAATAATAACAAACTCGTTAATCTATCCAACCGTATTCATAAGATCTTTGAATATTTTTCATTAATACATCTATGATATCCCAATGAGGGTTCGAAAATTACTCCCAGAAGCCCCTATGTTTGTCTAGTCCGGGTTTCAAAATTGCTGGTCCGAATGTTTGGTCACCGGAAAAATCCAAGCTTTTTTAAAAACATAGTTCAATGTAAAATCTGGCAAATTTATGTCTTGTTATATATTAAATCTGGTACACATGTTATATAGATGGCAAATTATCAGGTATAGGTTAAATATTTTTCGAACTCTAGTCCCTCTGGAGCAGAGTTTTTCTGCCTAAAAGACTGGCAGAGCAATGGCGGCGCCGCTTGGCTTCCAACAACCCTGGTTTCTTAAAAATAACGTACAGTGTAATAAGCAGGAATTCCCACCCCACCTGCCAGTGGGTTACGATGTCTCAACCTGCACTAATAAAATGAAGCATAATATAAGAAATCCTTCAATTAATTTTGATGAAAACTCTAGAGCAACAAATAATCACTCTCGCACATTCTCATGTCAAAAATTTTAATAATCACTAACAAAAAAAATTCACAAACAAACCACGGACAAAATCATAAATATATATGCAAATTTTTAGATTGCATCCAACGGCTAATATTTACCCTGCCAACGGCCTAGATTGCGATCCTCATCCCACAATCCTATTGGCTGTCGGAAAGGCTTTTGCTTTCTGAATTTGTGTTTCTGGGATGTCGATGGCAGAGCATCGGGCCTTGGCGCCTAGAGTTTTGGCGCCTAGCTTCGGCGGAGATTGATGGCGCCAACCTTCGGCCTTGGCGCCTAGAGCTTGCGCCAAAGATGACCTTCCAAAGATGGCATAATCTCTTCATATGTGGTTTGATCTCGGTGTTTGATCCGGGCTTGAACCGGGTTTGATCGCGGGTATGGATTCGCGGAGCCCGCAAATACGCCATCCAAGCTTAACCTTGTCAGAAGGCGGGGATCGCCTTTGCGCCTACTAGCAAAGATTGGCTTTTGACGAAGGAGCAAAGAAAGAGCTATGGCGCCCCATTCATCTCTGCTTTGGAGTTGCGCCTTCTGGGTTTATGAGTCGAAGGTTACACATCCGTAGATTCTTATGTTGGTTATTTTTATAGGCTCAACAACAACGCCATGAGAATACTATTCTCAGGCTTGAGATTGAGAAACTCCGGCAGGATAATCTTACAATGCATGAAGCAATCCGAAAGATTTCCTGTTCTAATTGTGGCGGTCCTGCTGGTTCCCTCAGAGACATGGGTTTAGAAGAACAAGCGGCGTCTTCGCGGTGGAGAATGCTTGTTTGAAGGAAGAAGTAAGTATTCTCAGAACTATAAAATCGAATCTCAGTTCATTCTTTTACTTAGTTTTACTCTCTTCTAATTTCAAAACCTCTGGTGCTTATTTCCAGCTTGATCGAGTTGTAGCAGTTACAGCCAAACTGTTTGGCGGACCTATATCATCCGCCATTTCTAACCCTCACCCTCCACAATATAGCAGTGGCTTGGACCGTTCTGTTGGTGCTAAGGTTTGGCATTATCTTTTTCTTCTCATGTTTTTTATCTCTAGTCCTAGCATTACTAACTTGGATTTTTAGGCGCTTTAGGAAATGGTCTCTCAAAGCAACAAAGGATTCGGCTGGGGTTCTTCGCACCTAGAAGCTCCATTTTGTAAACTAAAGCTTAAGAGATAGAACAGTAAGATTGGGCTACTTTTGTCTTTAAAGTAATTGACCTTGTGTTAGATTTGAGGTTGTTGTTTAAATGATAGGTGACTCTATTTGCAGGTAGAAATCGGCGCTGTCTTATCTTGGGAATCAAAGCCGATCAAGATGCAGCTTACCTGAATCTCATCTTTGCCTACCTGACACCTGCTTGTGTATTGAAACCTTCTCTTTCGAAAAAAATGGAGCAGAGATGCTGCGAAATGAAACTAAAGGAACAAGCTATTATTAGACCAGCCTAAAAAACCTTTCTAAAATCTGTTGAAGTAATTAGAGAGCAGAAACAAGAACAATTGCTTGTTTCTTTATGTTCTATGTTTCTCATTTAAGATTCAATTTGCTTCTCAAAATACATTCAAAATACATAAACAAGATTGTGTTTTCCTAAACAAGATTGTGTTTTCCTGTTATTTATGCAATGAGCTTGCTGTATATTTTGAATATCGATTCTTTGTGTTTTTTTTTTTAATTTTATATATATGTAGTATAGTATAGTATAATATAAACAATGGATATAAATATAAACAATAGCCAAAAACGAAAAATGGGAAGTGGTCTAAATGGGAGTAAATGTTTTTAATGTATGTCATGTGTCAACTTCTGATTAGTTATAAGGCAATAGAAACAATGTTTTTTCTACCACGTGTCCATATTTGATTAGCCAAAATGACATTTTTATATTTAAAAAGCATGCCATGTGTTGATATTTTATTGGTTAAGAGGCACAATAGAAATAACACATCGATTTTCTACATGTCACAATAATGCTTTTCTATATGTCCTTATTAAAAAAAACAATAGTTAGTAACATTAAAAACATTAGCTAACTTTAAGTAACACATGTGGGATCTGGCTAAATAACATCTTCCTTTGACGTTGTAATTTTATTTTTCATGTGTAGTAATATCTAAACCTACGGGTGTTATTTAGAGGACAAACAACATGTGCCTCCTCTAAAAACAACAGTCACGAAAAAACCACGTGTAGACCATTTCTGCCAAAAAACAACAGCCACGAAAAAACTACTTATTATTAAAAGAATAAATACATGAAGAGCGATATAGTAGAGCACCCGCCCAAGCAACAGATGTTGGACAACAACTCATATATCGCATAAATACATTGGATCTACTATGAAGTGTCCTTTCCAAAATAGCAGCTTTTGCTTGAGCTTTCACTTGTTTTTCCTTTACTTCTTCTTTCACGCCCAACTACCAGGAGAAATAACATCTTGATCTGACTCATAAGGCACCAGTGCAAGTGAATTTCTATAGTATTAAACTCCATGAAAAGGTCAGCCTCACCTGTCCAAGATCACACCTTAGCTATCTTATCGAGGACCATCCTCTTTGGATATCCATGACATTGTCGAGTCTGACTGATATGATTGCTTCGATGCAGTATACCATAGGCCTAAATGTTGTTATGGCAGCTTCCTTGCAGGAGTTCCGAACCCAGACCCCAAACAATGTCGCCGCTGCCGGGTCTGATTCGATTTTCCTTTCTTCTGTCGCCATGTCTGCCCGAAACTTCACGCCAGAAGAACTTCTTTCCCAGACGGCGTCTCGCTTGGAGCGCCATCATCGACGGGAAGTTGTTCGCGACATGTATGGATCTGCTTATGACATTGAGGGAGGCCACATTCGGTCTAGGGCTCAGTCGGCGCCACCCACCCCTCATGTCATGTCTCGTCCCAGTTCCCCGCCTCAAGCGTGCAAACATTGCTCACAGCCTCAGTCACCTCATCACTATCAGGAGCCCTATCAGGCTCAACCTTCTCAACCTTACTTTCATACCCCCGAACATGCCTACATCCATCATTCTTCTGGCCATACGCCTCTGCCTTCCCAACCATCATCTCCTCCGGGCGGACAGGGATATCCACATGTCTCTTTTGCTCCTCCCCAGGAATTTCCCTTCCCTACATTTTCCACCGCTCTTCCTGTTTACAACCTTACCGACCTCAAAACCAATGATCAAGTACCTCCAGTACCTCCCCCTCAGTCACCCCTTCATCAGGGTCTTTCAGCCACCATGCCACCTCCAACTCCACCTCAATATAATCCCTATCCGGTTCTGTCCAGCCAAGCACTTTCACCTCTACCTTCGGACCCTTAAGTCGACTTATCCAACCTTTGGCAACACGAAAGGCAAACCATTAGACCAAAGTGCTCAGGCCCACATGGAAGAATTTGAGGCTCTGGCTGTCCTAAATGGTCATGCACAACCTCAACTGAAATTCCATATCTTTTCCACCACACTGCGTGGCTCTCCTCACCAATGGCTTATGTCCAACAAAAGCCACTGGAAACAAGATTGGTCAGAAATGAAAACTGCTTTTCTTTCTCACTATGGCACCACGGATGATGATCAACTTCATCTCAAGCAACTCAATGACCTTCAACAAGAGCCCACGGAGTCCGCCAGGGATTTTGCTGATCGACTTCACATCCTGCTCAACAAACTCAAAGAGTACCCGACACAGAGCCAGATCTTGGTCTGGTTTCTCCAAGGACTTCCTCCAGCTATCCGACTCATGATCAATACCGCTACCAAGACCTTGGAGCAGGCTATCGACCTTGTCAATCACTCCGTCAATGTTTCCTCCCGTGGCATGGCTCTTCAGGAGCTCCCTTTCATACCACCAGTCATGGTTCCCCGATGGGCCGTCCAACCTCAACACGCCCATCCGCAGTGCAGTCAGATCTGGTGCCATATCTGCAAACATCAAGGCCACTTGGCAAATGAGTGCAATTCCACCAATGGCCCGCCTCATTGTAAAAGATGCAACATGTGCAATCATGCCACGGAAGAGTGCACTTTCGCACTCATCCTACACCTTTCCGCAAAAAGCTGGTTTATCAAGTGCAAACAACACCTCAAAGAACAATCGCAATATCAGCCCAAGAACTGCAGTGCTCAACCCAATCAACTCTATCAGCAAGAGGGGAGCAACAACGGGGACCCAACACATGCCCCTTTTGATCCTTCTAAAGCTCTCGTTGTTATCATGTCACAAATGGGGTCATACCACCACGGCATGTCCTCAACTTCCACAAGTTGGTGCGGCTTCTCGGCACCAATCGGACCCACCTCGGTCCGCCTCACGGCTTACCAACTTTGGATTGCCAATGGCAAACAAGGCCCGCGTCCCGTTCTTCGGAAGCCACCTCGCGTGCCTCAGCAATCACGCTATCAACCAGCTCCTGCCCATCAACCTCAGATGGATCAACAAGCACAGGAAGAAATTTTTCGGGCTCTTAATCCTCCCCGCCTTGGGTTGGTTTGGTTTCGCGCCAGACCAAGGCGTCACGTCCCTTAACCATTATTCCTCATGGCACGCAACCTGCCTTTGCAGTTGACACAATTCCTCATGCAGAGGACAAAAAGGTTCACTTTGCACCTGACTTGGAAAAACTCATGCCTCATGTCATGCCTAAAGTGCGCCAAAGCATTCTGAACCTCATGCAAGCCTGGCCTGAAGGCGCGACGTTGGCTAATGTTCATGCCACTACCAGAGCTCAGCAAAGACAAGATGCACCTTCCACATCTCAACCTCCACGCTCCCAGACATATCCGAATATTGTCGCAGAGGTCGACTTACTCAAAGAAGTTGCTGCTTCATTACCCCGCACTCCAGCACCCGTGGATCCAGCAGATCCTTTTTCTCATGTACCTCTAGAACTCCAAGAGGAGCTGGCAAAAATCAAGATTCCCTTAAGTTTGGCAACAATTTTGAAACTATGTCCTGCTCTCAAGGACCGTTAGTTACCTCCCGACCGCTTTTGGTTGGGTCATTTGTTACCTCTACACCCACAGTCCATGCCACGGTGGGCAATCAACAAGTCAATCATGTTCAAATTGACGGAGGAAGCCGCCATCAATCTCATCACGGATAAACTCCGCAAACAAATGGGCATCAAACAACTCTATCGTGCCCCATATGACATCAAATTGGCTAATGGCCATATCACGAGACCTCAAGGTGTCACACCTCTTCTTCACATCAACATTGGTGATCTCCGATTCCCCTTAGAATTTGGTGTTTGGAAGGCTGGAGAAGATCCTGGTGATTATGAAATGTTGGTCGGCAGACCTTTTCTCCGCCAGGCCAAGAGTATCCATTATTGGGCTACGGATCAGTTAGTCATCACAGATGGTCACCTCAATGCCACTATGGACTTGGAAACAGGTAAGATCATTTCGGTTGACAATGCTGAACCCTCTCTCTCAGACACCGATTCTGAGGACGCCCAGAATATCTATCAAGTCCAGGCTCCACCTGTGAGTTTGCCTCTGTCCTCCTACCCCGAATATGCTGATCCTTGGGGACACATGACGCTTGATCAGGACCAGGCTGTGGCTGCCTTGCTTGACCCCTACCTGGCTCCTTGCAATCGCATCCAACGTGTTGATCACTTTTCAGATGCCGAACTTCCCCCTGATCCTGTTGATGTACACGCTGTCATGAAGCAACCTCTGCTTGATGACAATCAACAACCTCTCTTTTTCACTACGCAGAGCGCCACTCATCCTGTCATGCTTCAACCTCCTGCTCATATTGTCCAAGACACGAAAGTTATCCCACATATTCAGACTCCTGAAGTTGAGATTGTGGACGTGGGCAACAATCAGCCTGTCCGCATTGCTGCCAATCTTCCGACACCCTATCGTAACAGGGCCGTCACGCTCTTCAAAAAGTTCAAACACATTTTCGCCTGGAGCTACAGAGACCTTCGGGGGATCAACAAAACCTTGGGGGAACTCACCATTCCTACCAAATCTGATGCCCGTCCCGTATAGCAACGACAGTACCGGCTCAACCCCAATTACCGTGATCGCGTCAAGGCAGAAATTGACAAACTTCTTGCTGCCGGTTTGATCTATGAGGTCAAACATTCTGAATGGGTGAGCCCCATTGTCATTGCACTCAAACACAATGGAAAGATCCGCGTTTGCGTGGACTACCGGAAACTAAATCAGGCCACGGAGCGTGATCATTTTCCACTTCCCTTCACAGACCAGGTTCTGGAAGAGGTCGCTGGACATGAGATGTACTCCTTCATGGATGGTTTTTCTGGCTACAATCAGATCTCAATCAAAGAATCTGATCAACTCAAGACTACTTTCACCACCAGGTGCGGGGCACTTTTTGCCTACAAGGTGGTTCCTTTTGGATTATCAAACTCTCCATCAACGTTTCAACGCATAATGCTCTCTCTTTTTTCATGATTTTATGAAGGAAAATCCCTTCTTGCAAATTTTTCAAGATGACTTCTCCGCCTGTTCCATGGCTGACCATTTGGATAAATTGGAACTCGTCTTTCAGAAATGCGATGTCAGGCATTAGTCTCAATCAGAAATGCACCTTTTGCGTCACTTCAGGTGTTACGTTGGGACACGTTGTCGAAGAAAGCGGTATCACCACGGATCCCGCCAAAATCGGTTGTGTGCTCAAGGCTCAAGCACCAGCCAATATCAAGGAGACACGCTCTCTTTCGGGTAAGGTAAATTATTACTCCACCTTCATTCCCACGGACTTGCAGCCATTGCGGATCCCATTCACAAACTCACGGGTGATGAATCCACCGGGCTTGGAATTCCCAAAAGCGGATCTTCGCTTTCCAACAGTTGAAGCTTTTGCTTACTCAGGCCCCGGTACTTGTTCCTCCTCAATGGGACAAGCCCTTTCATGTCCATGTAGATGTCTCGGCGTTCGCTATTGGAGCTGTTCTTTCTCAAGAATATGATCGCTAATCGACAAACCAAAACCGATATGCCGCCAGAAAACTCAATCCTGCTGAGCGCAACTACTCTGCCACAGAGCGTGAAGCCTTGGGTTTAATTTTTTGTGTCCAACGCTTCCGTCACTATCTTTTAGGCAGTCAGATCAAATTCTTTGTTGACCACCAAGCCCTCCTTTATTTGATCAACAAATCCACGCCCACGGGCTGCATTGCTCGTTGGGTCCTCCTTCTGCAAGAATTTGCACCCTTTGAAATTGTTCACAAGGCAGGCAAATCTCATGTTGTCCCGGATTATCTTTCACGCATCCATACAGATGATCCCTCCACGGGAGTCTCAGACGCCTTTCCTGACGCTCAACTCTTTCTGGTCACGGCAACGCCACATTGGTTCCACAACTTTCAGCAGTATCTCCTCACAGGTGCTCTTCCACCAGAGGACGCCACGCTCTCTCCAGCCAAGCGTCAATCCCGTCGACACCAATTTCTCCGCGAGGTCCGTGACTACACCATGGTTGCAGGCCATCTTTACAAAAGGGGCAAGGATACCGTCCCTCGACATTTGTGTTCTCCCTCATGAGGTCCCGGATATTGTCCGAGAAGCCCATGAAGGGCTCGGTGGTGGTCATTTTCATGGTGACACCACGCACATAAAAATCCTTCTTCTTGCAGGTTATTTTTGGCCCACGCCCTTCAAAGACGCTCACGCCCACGCCCGCACGTGTGATGCTTGTCAGCGTGTGGGAAGGCCCACGGCCCATGACGCTCTTCCATTGACGCCGGTCGCCACGCCACTTCCTTTCAGCAAATGGGGGATGGATTTTGTGGGACCCATTGATCCTCTCCCGCGGCGGCACACCCGCGCCAGCTACATTCGTTCTCACCGACTCACGCTACCAAATGGGCGGAAGCTTGCGCACTTCCGGACAACACTGCGGCAAGCACGACCAAGGTCATCTATCAAAGAAATCATCACGCGTTTTGGCTGCCCCACCTGAGCTGGTCGATGATAGAGGTGTCCATTTTATCAATCATACCATCAAGGAGCTGACGGATTATCATCGATACATCATCACAAGAGCACACCTTACTATCCTCAAGGGAACGGTTTGGCTGAAAGCACCAACAAAACTCTGGTCACAATTCTCAAGAAAATTTGTGATGCTTCTCGCACTGATTGACAAAACAAGCTTCCTACTGTTCTTTGGGCTTACAATACTTGTTTCAAAATAGCTACTGGTCACACTCCTTTCAAATTGGTTTATGGTCAAGAAGCTCTCATGCCTTTTGAATACATTCTTCCAAATCTCCGTTTTCAACTGGCTACAGCCCATAATCCGCCTGCTGCACTTAAAGAAAGGGTTTATCAATTGGAACAGTTGGATGAACTTAGGCGTGATGCTTACATTCGTGTTCTTTATGGACAACAGTTGCAAAAATCTTTACATGACAAACGTATTAAGACAAAGACATTCAAAGAAGGAGATTTGGTTCTTCTTTATGATTCTCGTTACAAAAATTTTCTAGGCAAGTTAAAGTTTCGATGGCTTGGCCCTTATCAAATTGTTCAAGTGGTGCAACCCAGCGTTTTCAAGCTGGCTGAATTAGATGGAACTCCATTACCTACACTAGTTAATGGCTTTCGCCTCAAACAATTTCATACAACAGAAAGTGACAATCATCCACCAGATGCTGTTCCAGACACAGACACAACATATAGTGACTAAGCGGCATATTTATATTATGTAGGTGAAATTTTTACAAAATGTGGGCAGAGCCCATCTATTTCCGCTATGGGCAGATCCCTATTTACAAAAACGGGCTCAGAGCCCTATCTACTACGTCCTAAGAAGAAAAACCCTCTACTCCGGGTTCGGAGCAGAGGTAATACGCAGGATGTGGTACCAGTTGTTCTCAGGGTCCCAGCGCAGGTGCAGAATCACCTCCATCCCGTTGGTATGGGGATCGGCATGCTCCGCCATGCCGGCACACCACCCGTCCATGGCAATGCCACGATTGTGGCACCGCCAGAGGTCCAGGCAGTCCATTTTACAAGTAATCCACTCCAGACAGTTAGACGGCATAGTGCACTTGTCGTGCAATCCCGCAGCAGACATACTGAGCGCCATCGGATGTCTCCGCTTCGCTCCCTGTTCGTCTTATATAGCCAACTGAGGACCTCCCTGTCGACGTGGCCCAATCAGAAATTTCGCCAACGTGGTTGAAATGCAAGGCTGTTACTAAATGGGAAATCTTTTCTCCCGCCGCATATCTAGCCATGGTACCTTCTGACACCTTCGTTTTAATGATATCCCACTTCGAGTTGCCCAGCATTAAATGACATTCCTTCTTTTCACGCCCGTCGAACATTAATGTGCGTCCTTTTGCCACCTGTCACATCAGATCATTGCCTTACGTCTCATCGCCACCGTTCATTGCTTCTCCCTTTACCGTTTGGGGACTTAGCCAAAATTTTGCCTTTCAATCGCCAACTTCGCATCTGTCGCCACCTGGCATCATCAACGGTTGCAGGTTCGCCCTCATCATGCCCCTTCGCCTACACTTGCGCGCCCTAAAACCTTTTCGTCTATCTGCGCCTTCTTCTTCTGTTCTCTGCTCTCTGCCTTCTCCAGACGGTTCCTTCTGTTCCGACGCTCTTTGCCATGGCTGCACCCAAACTTCCTACACTTCAAACTTCTGCTCCCAGGGATGCGACTCCTTTTGCGTCTGTGTCTTTCTCGACGCCCACCTTTCGCGAGGCCCTTGTTGGTCCGAGTCGGGAAGTAGCGGAACACCAAAAGCTTTACGAATTCTCGCAAATGGAGCTCCCGGCCCCAAATCCGGCGCAATTGCAGCAGTTCGTCGCTCACATTGTCAACAGCCCGGAAGGACTAGCTACGATGGTCGATGGCACCACAATTTTACTCACTCAGCATTTAATTTCTGAGGTATTCCGTATTCCTTTGCAAAAACCTTCTGTCTCTTGGGCTGCTTTACAGGACATGGATGTCACTCAGTTCGGTGCTCCTGCTTATCAAGCTAACCAGCATCGCCTCACAAATATTGCAAAGTCACATGACACTTTTGTGAAGTTTTTGTGGCGCAAATTGCTTGGGTATTCCATCAAGAACACCCATATTAATAAGTCGTTCTATAATATGGTCATCACTGCCATCCACTCCAATCTCCATGTTGATTGGCCACAGCTGTTGTTCTACCGCCTTCTTCAAGAAGTAGACCGCATTCGGGCTACCCCCTCCTCTGTCTCTGAAGTTTCAGTGGGTGGCCATCTTTAGGCACTCATCCGTCATTATTTTCCTGTTCTTGAGAGCCCTTCCACTTCCCATGCCTCCACTTTCCCGGGTCTCTGCATTCCCGGCGTCACACCCAGCAGTACGTACCTTCACGCCAGACTTCCCCTGGTCATGTTCAAAACCAGACCACACATGTCACTGTCTCCTCCTCCTCCACTGACGCCACGCCTTCAAATTCCCGTCATGTCTCCCAACAATCTCAGACAAGGCAGCAACAGGGCCCGGCACCTCCAAATCCTCGCCAGCTTCTATACCAATTCCAGCAGGATGTTCAAGCTGCTGCCATGCAGTTACAAGCCTCACAAGAGGCTCTCATGAATGGTGTTCAGGCGTCCCTAGAGGCTTCAGATGCAGTTCACCGAGACCCTCAAGCTGCCACTGCACAAGTTCAAACCTTGGAGGCCCAACTTCAAGAAAAGCACGCGGATCTATTACAGGCCCGTGTCGACCTCAAAAATGTACAGGATCAGACCAGCCTACTTGAAGATCAACAGGCTCAGTTACAAACCACCATCCAGGAATTGTTGGAGCAGAACAAGACAAAGGATACCCTCCTGGGTGACAAGGAGAAAGACATTGCTAAGCTCGACACCTTGTACACGGAACTTTCTCACCAATACCGCACTCAAGACCTCACTGAGCGTGACGCTCGACTCATCTCCCTTGAAGCTTTCGGGATTTCCGCGGCCCGACAAATCGGTTAACGTCCATCGGACTTCGGCTTTTGAGGCTCGAAATAGAAGGTCCTTGATGACGCTGAGATTGCCACGCTTCGACTCCAAACTCCAGGGCAATCCTCTTCACATGCCACGCTTCCTATTAAACGGGTCCGCGATCAGTCACGTCTTCTCTTAGAAAAGGAGAACCGGATCCGTGATCTGGAATATCAGCTCCAGCAAGCTGTTCAATCTGCTAAAGAAGCCCAAAACAAACAGGAGGGCTATATTGACATTGCTACCAACATTCCTGTGGACTTCTCTACTCCTTCCAGCTATCTTGACTATGTGGTGGCCCGACGGCACCTTTTTCTTTTGAAGTGGTACGCAGCCAATGACAATGTTCATCAACAGCCACTCAAAAGTGCGGACTTCCTTCGGATCTGGCCGGATCTTTCTATAGAAGACAAGGGTTTATTTTGTGCACTCTTAGTCTTTGATCAGCTCACTTCTGAAGATCCCGAATTGGTCATTTTCCGTGTTGTTCAGCCAATGGCTTATGTTTTTCATGACTTCTATCTGGCGGATCTCCATGATAAATTCCGAGATGAGGCCCATTGTGTTTTTCGTGGCAACTCCAACGCTGCTTGGTTGTTATCACCAACCAACCAATATTTCAAGGATCCTGCTCAGTCTCAGACTCTTGAACAGGAGTACATGCCTGAACTTGCTCAGCACTTACCTCTGTGGCAGGCTGAAACATTGGAACAGGTAAACAAAAATTTGACGCATCCTGACGATCTTGAGTTCGCCCAAATTTATATGCAGCACTTGGGAGGTTACAATCAACTGCGTGGCCTTCTGGAAAGCAAGACCATCCCCATGGGTTGGGTCAATCCTCCTGTTTATCAATTACTCTCTACTTCAGAGTGGGACCATTGGTGTCGTGCTCTTGATCAGATCTTGTTAGCGCATTCAGGGACATGGCTCTGCAACCCACGCACACGGGCATGCTTCCCTCTCCATATGCTTCCTTAGGAGTCCCTCCACGCCCACGGTTCCTCTCTTCTGACTGGCGTCTTCCTTTTTGGACGAAGGTCATGGATGGCCACACTGGGTCGACTCCGCCTCAGATCTCGAGGATCTCTGGTGGGATCCCCGATTTGTCAGACGCTCAGATTGGGAGGATAATGCCACCTTGGACACTATATTGCTAATGAGCGTGGTTGGCAACGACCTGCTGATGCTCTTCATGGCCTTGATACCTTCTTGCAGAATGCCGCCACCTCACCCGACCCTTCAGTACACCGTCAAGCTGGTTTCTGTGCTGCTCTCAGATGCATCCTGGTAAGCTCTTTAAATCGGCAGCGTCCAATCTTTTACTGCAATCCGAATGCCAGCGTCGGTGCCTTCGGTCTCCAGACCTGCCTTCTCATGGAGTGCCAATTTGTTCCTTCAGACGCCCATGCTGCCCTAGACGACATGGTGCGCTCTCACTTCCTCATTGATGCCGATCCTTCCCTTGGGCTCAACACTCCTGACGCCCTTCAAACACGCCAGGACCTCATTGCCCATTACCATAATGGCACCCGTCCTCATTCCCGTGAGGATCACTTTCAGACTGCTGGTTTCCCGCCCTCGGAAGCACTTCCTCCTTTCCTTCAGACTGAGTGTCGTTTGGTGGGGGGGAGTGTTAGTCCTGTGCCTCCTGGTACAGGACTATTCATGCATACGACGGACCAAGTCAAGTCCAAGGATCCACAATCAGGCGCGGGTCAGTCGTCAAAGGCTCAGCAGAAGACCAAGCAGACCACGCAGACAAAGACCACGCCTGGCGTCAACAAGAGGCGGCGCTCAGACAAGTGACGGCCCGTCACCCCCCGCGTCAGCGTCAGCGTGATTTCAGGCCTTTCAAGAGGCACTGCCAGCATTCCTGCAAATCAGGCCTCCTTCCAGGAGTCGGCACCGAAATCAGTCAGAGTGTCTATATTGGGCCAAAGGCCATTGTACTATATATATGAGTAGAGCTAGCACATGAGTTTTAGATGAGTTTTGAGTCTTGTCTCACTTCAGTTTTCTCTCGGTTGCGAGAGCTCATGTATCATCATCATTGATATCAAGGAAGCTTATCATTGTTGTCTCATTGTTCTTTGTTTTCTTTTCCCTTTCCTTTGTTTTCTTGCAAATCCCGCGTGACATAGTCCCCGGATTCTCCTGTTAGATCCAAGGGTCCTCACAGAGGGCTGTCTTACAGGAGTTCCCGAACCCAGACCCCAAACAGTATGCATGCCCAAACCATTAGCCATTGTCATCATAAATTCCGGAAGTGGTATGTCTGCTTGAAGACCAAGAACTTGAAACCAAAACGGAAGCTTAATATCTAATAAGCTCCATGCACTAACACTAGGAGTGTAATGCTGGTAAATCAGTAACTCCCATGCATAAGGTCAACACCTCGTGCGACGCTCTACGATCGATGGAATGGGCTCGAAGCCCACAGTTAAAGTGTGCTTGCAACCAACCTCCGGCCCTCCTCGTGTCCAGCAAACCAGTGTAATATGCAAATACCGAGCAAGGGACCAAATTAGCTCCTTTTTGCTCTAAGATAGGATAGTGTGTGGTGGACGTTATTATTCCGTTATGAAACGTCTTGTTTGTCGTCCACCCCTTGTTTGAATTTCAGATTGCTTTGTGGTCAAGATCTCCCCTCTTTGATTGTGTTCAGTTGGTTCCGTGCTACCTCCTCCCCTCCCCTCCCCCCTCCCCCATCTCCATTTATTCTAGATATCACCCTTTTACATGCCATATTGCTCACTGTCTTTTTTCTTTCAGCATGGATGTTATGTGCGCTCAGTCTACTCTTCGGGTCCTTAGCACATCAGATCACATGCATGTTTCCTCGGTCGTCCCCATCCCTCGCAATATTCCTCATTTACTTTGCAATTTTTTCTCACGTTGCCGCTACTACTTTCCTAACACTTCCTTCTCCTCCTCCTCCAGCCCCACTAGGCTTGCAATTTCCTTTGGCTGCAAAATAATTTCCTCGTACTCATATGTAAACAAGGCTGGCGGGTGTCTTCCCATTGTACTTAGAAGGATTATTATTACCTATTGCTATGACTATTTATTACTATTGCAAACTATGATTGATATACTCTCCTCGAAAGGGGTTACATCCAGAGTACGCGTATTGATCAAGTGGGTGCACGTTTGGGGTTTTTTTATTGCCTTGGTCGACTATATACGGTCGGAAGCCCATACGTCTACACTATTCATTTTCCAGCTTTCCATGTGAAGGGAGAAAGACAGGAAGGAGAGATTCCGTAGATGATCGATTTGGGGAGCTTGATCATTTGTAAAACAAGGAGCAGATAGTTTGCCTATTTGGGGTGCGTTTAGTATGCTTCATTTTCATCTTGTTTGTTGGCAACAAGAGAGCTCAAGAACTTGCTCAGCAAACTGCTTTCTCTCACCACCACTCAGTTTCTTACTCGTTTTGAAGCCAAATTTGCAGCAAATTCCTTGCAAGGTGAAAGTGGAAGTCATGGATAATCCGAACAAAGTTGTAGTAGATACTTGTTTTTGGCAATTTTTGGCTTGATCTCTTGATGCAGCAGCCAAGAAGACTTCATTGTTCTTATTTGATCAAAGGTATATATTATTGGAAAGTTCTTAAGCTCAAAGTTCAATTCAGGTCACTTTAGGGCTGATTTATTATTGAATTGCCAATGTGCTTGCTGCCATAGCTTTACGGGCCATCATGAGACCTTTTGCGACTCAAAGTAGCCTCTTTCTCATATAAAACGTAATGAGGGTTGTAACAGACCTCAATTAGGGTTGCCCCTTTGCTGCCCCCTTTATGCATAAAGAGTGCATTGTATGAGAACAAGGGGTTTGTCACTTATTGGAATACTTGCCAACTTAATTTTTAATACTTTCTTGATGATGTTTATGCCCCAAAATCAGGGCTTAGGGTTCCTAAAGCCACATTCATACCACTATCTCATCATTTCATATACTTGATTATAGATCATAAACAAATTTCCCATTCAAGCATCGTTACCAATACTCTCTTTTATTTTTTAATGCAGCAGTCAAGAAGCTCGTCAAGAAGACTTCATTGCCTATTATTTGATCACACGTATGTATCATTGCTACGCTCAAAATTTGGATTTATTTTCGGACTCAAAGGCCTTTAAGTAGCCTCTTTCTTTCTTATATCAGAGTTGTAACAGACCCTAATTGGGCTGCCCCTTTGTTGCCCCATTTATGCATAAAGAATGCATTGTATGAGAACAAGCGGTTAGTTGTTTATTGGAATGTTTGCTTATTGAGTTAACACTTTCTTTAATGATTTTTAGGCCCCAAAATTAGAGTTCTTGTGCATGCTAGTTAGCTAGTATTTGTTAGATCTCTTATCATATTGTATGGCTCATGTGCTTGCTTCGCATGCAGGTAAATGGCAACACACAAGAATGTTGTTTTTGCCTTAGCGAGGGAGGTGAGAACAAACAAGAAGTTGGGTTTGTAAAGGTCCATGTGAATGCACATTACGCAGATTTACGGCAAGAGATTGAACTTGATGAGCTAGAAGCTTTGGAGAGCCAGAAATTTGTGTTTTTAGGGGAAAGAAAGCATGCCTTGTCCAAGAGCAAGAGGCAAGATTTATAGTGAATGAGGATGAGGTGTGTGTGAAGATAATAGGTGCCCAACCTGATGATCAGCCCACTCAACCTATTAAATGAAGGAGATTGGTGCTTGTAGAACAAGAGGAGGATGTAGAAGTGATACTATGGAAGGGGTTAGTTTGGATATAAACCATGAAGATGACATTGAACCCATTGAACCACTTCCAAGTCAAGAGTCTATGAGTAGATTAGAATCCAAAATCGCTAGTGGAATGCAAATTTTGTATTAATAATCAGAGCACTTTAATAATCAGAGCACTACAAAGATATATAATAGCATGTGAAGCAAGGAATAAAACTCTTACATTCTTTTATGGGTCAAATTGGCATTGCATCAGTTTGATATTGCTGATCTACATATTACTGATCACCATATTGCAAATCGTCATATTACAGATATTGTTGATCGACATATTGCTGATCATCAAAAAGGTCTACAGATAAAAATTGTATCAAAAGCATTTGTATAGGAATGCTTAAGAAGTTTTAAAACAATCTTATACTATAGCCTACACTACTGCTCCTACTACTACTTGGGCTAAGAAACGGCCTAAAAAGCTTCAACTGGGCGTCTTCAACTTCAAACTCAAGTCACGGCCATTTGATTTTATTTCCAGCTCCAGAAGGCGTTCCTCAGTCATGTGAGCACGATTTAGCCACTATTGGACATCCTGAGAAACTCCAACACCTCTCTGCAAACGGTCTATCTCCAACCTGGAGAACTTGGCCACAATCCGCTTTATGCCCAGAGAGCTAGAATCGTGGGTTCTTCCATTGATTTTTCGGTCGTCATCTTACTTCTCGCCATGCTCCTAATCTGCATTTGCTGTGAAACCCTGTGAAATCCTAAACAGCGACCCAATCCGACCTATTTCCCCTGTTCCAACCCAATCCGATCTATTTTGGTCTATTTTGGTGATGTATGTTATTTTCCTCCAATTGTCATTTTAATGTAACAATTGTTAATGCACTTGAATAATTTGTGCCTCTATAGATCCCTTACACATGGCTATAAAAGACATTTAAGTTGTGCACAGAGGAGTTTCTGTATCATCATGATAGTAGAGACGTCAATGATAATCAATAATAATGTACTTGCACAAAAACCATTTGATACAACGTCGATGCATTATGTAACTATGGTTTGTATTATTTGTATTGCAGAGACCACACTTGGAATGGTGGGCATGGTTTCATTGTTCACCATTATGTAGGACACATTTGGAATTAGTCATTAAATAAATAATTAGCACCTTAAAAGCTACAAGATTAATACTTGGTTTGTTTTAAGGCCTTACGTAGAGCAACTTCGAGATGCACAAACAATGTAAGAATATAGAAAGCCTTTGCTAAAGTTTTCAAGAGGTTGGAGAGACCCTTTTTTTTTTTTGTAAATTATGATTATGGTATGGTAGTGCTCAATAGTTTGAAAAAACCTTTATAGTTGATTTTGAGCAAAGGTGTGGCTAAATAGTCCAATGGTGTAATGGGGCAAACATTTCAATTTTTCACCTCCTCCGTTTCCTAGACCCCGTGACCAAGGTCAATGTGTCATGTTTACCCTGGAACGTGACCAAGCTCAACGTGACCAAGGTCCATGGGGGTCCATGCAAACATGTGTGGCCTCTAAATGGAACCCTAGACCTATGTCCTCACAAAGGGTACAAAGTCGGAAAGGGATTATATAATTTGGCACAACCAATCGTAAATCTATGGATAGGGGCTATAATGTATGTTAATTCAAAAACCCGTATGGTATGGGTTTTTCTACTCCAAAAAGGCGTATACAGGGGTTTTTCTGTGACCCCTCGAAAGCACATGCCATCTGTCCATATATAGAGGTGCACCCCCTGGGCTCTTCTCCTCCCCCCGCCTCACCAGGCTAGAAGGATTATTATTACCTATTGCTATGACCATTATTACTATTGCAGACTATATATACTCAAATTTCAAAAACTTATGTTTTGTATTTTGGATGGCTGTCATGCATTCTTAGATGTTGTCGTCTTTGTTTCAAATTGTGCTCCTCTTTCTTCTTGCATTTCTCATCTTGACATCGATCCCATTCAAGCCGCCATTGTTGCATCATTCTCCTATGTCCTCAATCGCCTCCTCTCTGCATTGCCTTGGCAGTCTGTTTGTTCCTCCTTGCAAGTACTAAGTTGGATTCAGTTCGGCTAGCAGTTATCTAGGCTCAACGAACCATCTTTTCTTGCTAATTATTATTTGTCTTTACCTATTCAATCTTTATTTGTTCCACCGTTGCTGACCTCCCTCATAATGGGGCCGCCTCCATCGTGCCCTCCTGCTCATTCTTCTGCTCCTCCTTGGGGATGGCCCAAAGGCAAGGTTGCGTCTGATTTTGGATTTACATGTCTTGACTTCCTTCCTATTAGTTCCCCCTTTTCAGTATGAGTGTCTAGATCAACTCTCTCATATTTGCCAGCCCGATGACTTTCTTTTCTACTGTTGATCTGAAGTTTGGTTATCATCACGTCTCCATTTGGCCTTCCAACCGCTCCTTCTTAGGATTTGCATTAGATGTCCGATTTCTTACCTCCAACATTCTTCTCTTTGTTCACTGAACTCATTTGGCAATTCATTCATCGTGCGCCCAAAATATTTATTGCTCCTTATATGTTGATGACATCCTTTTTTGTTTGTTGTTCTCGACCAGAGTGTTCTAGTCCTAAGTTATTTCTGATTTGCAAGTGGCAAGTCTTCTTTTAACGTCCCTCTCTCTTGCAATGCTCCTTGTTTACTTTGCACTTCTCTGCAGCTATAATAACCATAGAGTTGAGTCATGTTTTGCTCACATGGCTGCTACTATTCCTCTGCCCTACTAGGCCTACAATTTCCTTTGGTTCTACAATATTTTCCGTTGCTGTTGTAATGACCATAGAGTTAGAGACGTAGTTTGCTCATATCGCCGATACTACCACTCTGGCACTACCACCCCCTTTTTCCACCCCACCAAGGCTGTATTTTCCTCGCTCTCATTTGTGAGTAAGGGTGATGGGCATTTTCTCCAATGCTTAAAAATAAACTATTATTACCTATTACTATGTTTATTATTACTGTTGCAAATTATGATTTAATATATTCAATCTTCAAAAATGTCTGTTTTGCTGCAATTATTGGATGATACATGCATTCTTACATGTTGTCATTCTTGGTTCAAATGGTGCCCCTTTTCCTTCTTGCAATCCTTGTCTTGGCATTGATCCCATGCAGGCCGACTTTATTGTAGCATCTTTCTGCGTTCTCAATCCCCTCATCTGTGCGTTGCCCTTTTGGTAGTCCCTTTATCAAATGTTTTGTCGGATTCAATTTCGTTCTATCGTTTACTTTGGCTCAAAGGAATCCCTTCAACCCTTTTTCAACTAGCAATTATTCATCTTTATCTTCCCATTTAGACTTTGTTCACTCTACCATTACTGACCTCCTTTATATTATCGTTGTCTCACATCGTTTCCTCCCCCCCCTCCCCCCCCCTTTTTTGTTCCCCTTGGGGGTGGTTACAAAAGACCAAGGCAAGTGGCATCTAATTTTGGATCTACGTGCCTTGAACTCCTTCCTAGCAGTTTCTCCCTTTCGGTATAAGTCCCTAGGGCTACTCTCTTGTAGCGCACTTGGCAAGGGTGTGTGATTCGCAACTGGAAGATTGCGAGTTCAAACCCTGTCTTGTGCAACTACCCTTTTGCATCTGTGTGACGACCATCTTTTGTACATACGAGTATAATAATCGTATGATACGAATATGCGTAAAGTCGTCACACCATCCCCCTCCTACGACGGCCACGAGTCCTCGAAGCTGGGGCCGGAATACTCAAACTTGGCTTGTTCGGGTAACGTCAGTGAAACTCCGCAATTTTATCAGTCGCATTAGTCAGATTCTCGGCAGGCTCCCAGGTTCTATCACTTGGCGAGTAACCTTCCCAATCGATAAAGTAATACAATCGTCGACGAAGAAACTTGGAGTCCAGAATCACTCGAACCTCGAACTCCTCATGATCATCAATCTCGGTGGTGGGTGGAGGTGGAGGTTTTCGATCACGGAAATGGGTTAGCCATATAGGGTTCCAACAAAGACACATGGAACTTTGGATGAAGAGGCCCGATGGCGAGAAGCTCAAGGCGGAAAGCGGCATCACCAACTTCGTTCAATGATCCGATAGAGATCTAAAGCGGTAGTCGAGCTTGTTACAAGGGCGAATTTGTTGGCAAATCGGCCTTAAAGAGCCAAACAAGATCACCAAGCGCAAAATGAGGGAATACGATGATCTGATCTACATGATAACGATAGCGTGCTTGAGCCTGGAGGAGATGGTGCTGAAGATCATCACGGGTATCGCGAAGCTTTCGAGCATGTCTTGACCTTTGGGATTGGACCGAGGCATATCGGGGGCGATGAAAGACCAACGGAGAGGCATGCTGAATTTAATAAAGAAGCGAGTTCGGCTGTGGAGGCATGGGCGAAATTATTGTAAGCAAATTACGCGGTAGCCAATCAACCGGTCATCCTGGCGATAATTGATGAAGCGCCATAAATCTTGCTCAATTGTTTGATTAGTGCGCACGCAGCTTCAAAAGCTAACAACAAAGCGGGGGCCATGATCGCGACAATGTTATCTGGTAAGCCATGGAGTCGAACCACATCTCGAAGCAAGAGGACTGCTGTGGCTTCACTGGAGATAGAAGTGCGGCAAGGAATGAAATGTGTCATCTTGGAAAAACGGCCAACAACAACAAGGATGGCATCATGGCCCTGGGAGGATGGAAGCTCGATAATAAAATCCACTAAAATACTCTTCCAAGGACCGGTTGGAACTGGTAAAGGCTGAAGCAGGCCATGTGGGCGGTGCTTGGGAGCTTTTGCACGACAGCAAATATCATATGAGCATACGAAAGTCTCACTGTGCTGCGGAGACCTGGCCACCAATAATCTCGAGCAATAAGTTCCAGAGTCTTGGCAATGCCAAAATGGCCGGCGAGAGGAGAATCATGACAGGACTGCAGAACTTGAAATCGAGGGGCACCATCACGGAATATCTGAGGAATCCATCATGAAACAGAAGTCCATCTCGAACCTCAAAATGATCATAGTCCAACCTCATTTGTCGGGAAGACGGTGCTGAGCCAAGCTGTGATATTATGTCCTGCGCCAATGGATCAGAAGGAAGAGATGCTCGAACAGACTCCAACAAGGATGTATCATGAGGCCTTTCGAACAAATTGATGGCCATGAGTTGTAAACGACCAGGTCCTAGAATAATCTGTGATTGCTGATCAAATCTTTGGCTCCCGCCTTAGGTTGAAATAAGATCTGAGAAAAGAGCATCTGGTTTTCCTTGAGGCGTGCGGGCCAAAACTTGATGATGAAATCAAAGCGGGATACTTTTTGTGTGTATGCCACCCAGAGCGGCGGCGAATAAGAACTTCGGCGGTGGAAATACTCCAGATTACGATGGTCCGTATACACAGTCACCTTATGAGGAGAACCCTCAAGAAATCGTCGCCACTCCTGAAAAGAGTCAACAATCGCCAAAAGTTCCTTATCGTAAATAGGATAGTTGATTTACGCGGCACTGGAACTTTCGGGAATGATAGGCGTCGGGTGCAGCTCATGATCATCCCCTCTTGCGACAAGATCTTTGCCAAGAGCAAAACCTGATGCATCGCCGAGAATATAGGGGGGCGGGCGAGGATCGGGTGTGCAAGCAGTCTCTTTCTTTGTAAAGGCATGCTTGAGTGATGAATCTTTGATTACGCTTCAATTGTCCACTTAAAAGGAACATCCTTCCTAGTGAGGCGTGTCAAAGGCAAGGCGATCTCGTGTAGTCCTTGATGAAGTGGCGATAAAATTGGCAAACCCTAAAAACCTTTGTACATCTTTAAGCGAGGAAGGTGTTTGCCAATCAAGAAGCTGTCTTGACCTTCTCTAGATCCATGGTAACACCACGAGGCGTGATCGATAGCCCGAAACTCAACATGGTCTTTCGGCCCGACACTTCTCGGCTTGGCATAAAGTCCATATTCCGTAGCCCGAAGAACCTTCCTGACATGTTATTCATGCTCCTTCAAAGTCTTCGAATAAATCAGAATATCATCTAGATAGACGATAATAAAAGATCCAAAAACTCTCGAAAAACATCGTTAGCCATGTCTTTGAAAGGCCCCATTTGGAGCATTGGTAAAATTTGAAAGGCATGACGGTATACTCAAAATGACCATACGGAGTTCGAAAGGCTGTCTTCCACTCATCACTTTCCCTGATACGGATAAGATTATAAGCACCTCGAAGATCAATTTTCATGAAGTATCATGCACCTTGGAGCCGCTTAAGTAACTCTGGAATCAGAGGGAGAGGATACCGATTACGTACAGTGATCTTGTTGAGGCCGCGATAATCCACAACCAGCCGCAAAGAACCATCCTTCTTGGAAACAAAGAAGATGGCAGCTCCTGCGGGTGATTGGGAATGTCGAATAAACCCAGTTGCAAGATTCTCCTAGATATAGGTCCGCAAAGTCTCCAATTCTGTTGGCGACAAGCCATAAATAGGGCCAAATGGCGGGGTCGCCCCTGGCTGAAGATCAATGGGGCAGTCATAAGGACGATGCTCCGGAAACTTGCTGGCTTTGACCTTATCAAAAACATCGCCAAAATCCTTGTACTTATCAGGAAGAACAGGAGCAGATATTTCTGAAGCAGAGCTAGTCGAAGGATGGACTTGGATTGTAAATGCCGATCTGGGATCTTGCCTACCAGACTAATAAACTTGTGAAGAGAGATCTTTGAGATCTGGTTGAGGGCGAAGAAGCCTCTGAAGCGGGGATCAAGAAGAGGAGTGAGGCGGGAACATGGCAGAAGTAGGAGCAACTGGGGCCCGGAATTGGGCGAGGAACTGAATCAGAAGCTGGAGGAGGCGGGGGCTGGAAGCGGGGCGGCTGGGGCCCTGGGCAAGAACTGGAGCTGGAGCTGGAGCTGGGACATCATCAAGAACATAATCGAGAATCACAGGGGCATGGTGGAGGCGAGAAGCAAGAGTCGAATCAAAACATGGGCGAAAGCAGGGAACAACAAAACGACATCAGGGAGCCCACGGCTGTATGGGTGAAGTAGATATTGGTGCAGAGGCTTGAACTATAGATGAACTGGAACTAGAGATCGAACCAGCAAACCGAAAGGATCTAGTACGCCCATCAATCTGTGGGTTATGTAGCTCGAGCCAGGGCAGACCCAAGACTACTGGCGCATGTGGGCTAGCAATGAGATTGAAGGAAATGCTACAAGAAGCTCCCTCGAACAAAACGTGAAGAGGTGCGGTACGATACGGCTAGCGCTGAAGAGATCTCCGCCCATCAATCACGGAGAATTTTGGATGCTCGACCCTGCTTCTAGGAATGGCATGCTTAGTAGCGAACATACTATCCATGAAGCAAGCATTCGCACCACAATCAAGTTGCGCCATCGTCTCTATCCTCCCATTCTCAGACTCCAATGAAATAGAGATAAAAACTTCTTTGCTGACCTTGTCCGAGGGAATAAAACCTTCGTCACATGTGGGAGAAGTTGAAGGAATGTCAGGCAACCGTCGAGAGACTCCTACTACTCGGACAGGGCTCAAACGGTTTTTCGACTGATTTGGGCGCTTCATAGGGCATCCAAGAGCAATATGACCAGCTCTTCCACAGTAGAGGCAAAGATTAGCCTCTCTCCGATGCTGCTTCTCGGCGGCAGATAAAGGTCCTCGAACTGCCCGATCAATCTGCATAGGCTCAGGTCTGGACCTGTTGGATTCTACAGATGAAATCGAGGAAGGCACGTAGCTACATCATGGAATAAAATAACGGCTAAGGTTAGCCAAATGGCTATTTTGTAGCAGTTTTGCCAAGAAAAATGGCTAAAGTAAATGGAAAAAAATGCCCCCAAAAAAGAAAAATTTAGCCCAATTTTTTTGCCGCCCAAGTGAGTTTTTAGGTTGAATAGCCAAACCTTACCTCCAGATATATCCATTAGGACATCGATTAGCTAAACCTAAGATAGAGTGGGCTTGGAAAAATGGATAGATTAGCCCAAAATTTAACACCAATGTATGTACTAACTTTAAGAAATTTCAAATAGAGTTTATATTTTTCTTTTTTTGTTCCACTTTCTTTCTTGTTCCAAGCACAAAGTTGAGGCATTAGAGGAAAAGGAACAATGTAGTCCTTTTTTTTTTAGGTTTTTGAACATTGTCTTGATTTACGTATTTACGATAAATTCAATATATTTGCCAAAATGTTTGGATTTTTTTAAATTACTATAGTGTGATGGCTAATATTTGCCTTTCCATTTTGTGAAAGTTTAGCCAAAAGCAAGAAATTGTGATGGAAAAAAACCATTTAATTTAGCCAAGTGTTCGAAACTTCTAGCCCCAATTTGAAGGTAGTTTAGCTAAACCTATTTTGGCTACACTAAAATATAGGAGTAGTAATTTATTCCATGAGCTACATGCGCTTGTGTGATTGGGAAGACCTGACTATGTCTCTCCTGCCTGCGTTCAAAGAGGCGATTATCACATCAAACCACAAATCTGATAGCTTCGGATACTCCATCGATAACAGCATATCCTTGACATCCTCACGTAACCCCCTTCGAAAACAATCTCGAAGTGCAACATCATCGCAGGCAGTATCTACCGCAATTTGACAAAATTATGATGCATACACTGAAGCTGGACGAGAGCCTTGCCTTAGATTGCAAAGTTTTGTGACTGCTGTGTGCTGACGATCGGTGTCTTCAAAGCATGCCTCGAGCTCTACAGTGAATAAAGCAAAATTTTGCAACTCGGGAGCCCCTTTCTCCAGCAAGGGGGCAAACCAATTCAGGGCTGATCCAGAAAGAAGAGAGCCAACTAGACCGACCTGTTCTCGATCTGTAGGATACCTGTGAGGATGGAGTCGAATAACAAGACGAATCTGGTTCAAAACACCTCGAAGCTTGGATCTGGTGCCATCAAGTTTTTCTGGCAGGCTGATCTTAGGTTCCGATGACCTCCCCCCGGAGCTAGAGGCTGACTCATGAGAAGCTAGCCATTCCTGGAGCTCCTTATTGTCCAACTGCAACTGCTGGCATACTTGAACAAGTTGCGGGACCTGTTGTAATAAGGATGAAACCTCCTCCATAAAGACAGTAATTGCCCAATATGGATAAAAAAATCCTTAGGATCAGAGCAGGCAAGGACCGGTAAGGGATTCTGGTTCAAACTGTCATGAATCTACTCAAAAACAAGGAAAATACGTGGAAAATATGCAAGAAATACGAAATAACTACGCCAAGATCGGCAAAGAATCTGATATATGAACAGGAATCAAGAATACAATGGCCCGAAGGCAAGCAGGAACACGAGACAGATGCCTAGAAGGCTCAAAACTGGCATTGAACCGGAATGGTTCGATAAGAAGGAGGTGCCTCCTTATATATCTAAGCCGACGGTCAGGATCGCGCCACTCCAATAATTGAGATCGCGCCAAGTGTCATGCATTTAGGTTCTAGAATATTCTAGAACCTTCTGGAGATAGTCCCACATATGAGGAAGACGTGAAGGAATATCTTCAACAAATATTGGTAGTGCACTTGGTAAGGGTGTGTGATTCGCAACTGGAAGGTTGCGAGTTCAAACTCTATTTTGCGACTACCCTTTTGCATCTGTGTGACGACCATCTTTTGTACATACGAGTATAATAATCGTATGATACAAATATCTGTAAAGTCGTCACAGTGGGCTGTGCAGGCTTGTTCAATACCTTTCTCCAGAATGTCCTGGGGTGACGATCCAGGAGACCAAACATCTGTTGCTGGTGTTCTGCGAGATATCTGGCTTTCTTGGTCTTGAGGAAAGAGCGGTATTGAATGATGGCCTGTGGGCGCATGGTGGGGTCAATGATTTATCGAAGCCAGCGTTTCATCTCCCTACATTCATCACCAAACCAGTGGTTGCGGGGGAAGGTGGTAGCTCCCGAGGGCCTCTGTGAGCGGCCTCTCCTGAAGCGTCTGTCACCGGTCGTCAGAAGGAGCTGAGTCAGCTGGGTAGTCTGCTGCTGAAGTGTGGGAAGCTGCAGTGTTCCCTCCAGGTCATGCCCAAGTATCTGGACATAGGTCTCTACACGGTCATAATCCAGGCGCAGCCGGGGCACATAGGGTGCTGAGGCAATGGTCGTGCAGGTGGCCCGCCAGTCTATATGCAGGAACAGGTGCTGGTGGTCTGAGTCTACTTCCTCGTCCCGACTGTCTATTCCAATGCTGAAATGGGTAATCAGGTGCAGATCTTGCTCTTCTGCCAGTATATAATCCACCACACTGGTGCCACCTCCTTGGTTCTCCTGTCTACAAGTGCAGCGGCTGGAAGATAGCCACTGTGCTAGCCCATTCCAAATGACCAAGCCAAAGATACTGCCTAGCAACAACAACATCCTGCCATAACGTGTCACCTGGTTGCCATCTGATGTCCTTGGCCAAGCCACCTCTGCGGGGTCCAGCTGCAATCCTCTGCGAGGGGTTCAAATTTTGGGATTTGCTCAGCCCATGTGCGTGCATTAAAGTCTCCAAGCAACATGACCTTACCCAATTGTTTGTGCTGTTGTATCTCATCATATAGATCAACATAGGGCTGCAGCCTGTCCACATCCGAGTCGGTGTGGTAGAAGTTGCTCTCGGCATGTGGGAAATAGCAGGCCGCCACAAAGAGGGGGCTGCCACCGCAGTTCTGCATGCGTACCCACAGGTATCTATTGTGCTTATCTGTCTTGCACAGGGAAACTGACTGTGCCAAGGTTGTCCGGTAGTAGCACGCAACCTCTCCATGTCCCCGCTTTCACGTGTATCCATTGAAGATGGAGTGGCGTTGGTATTCCGACAAGTCGGGTAGCCTGTGTCCAGCATGCTCCCCTGTTTCCATGAGAAAGATGAGGTCCATATCGACGGCAACCGAGTTGAGACTGTCACCCTTATGCCATGGGAATCCCCGACAATTCCAAAAGACCACGCGCAGGCACAATTCCTATTTGCTAGCAGGAGCTGCAGTTACAAATTCGGTGGTCGGTGGGAGATGTGATGGCAACATGTGGCGTGGCTATAGTGGCAGGTGTGGCCACTGGAGCTGGGATCCCATCAGAAGGGCATTTGATCGTTGGAACACCTGCATCCTTCCCCAGACCAGCCAGTCCCCCTGCTCCTCCCTGTTTACAGAAGTTCCTAACTTTTCCAACTCGCGCCTGCAGGCTTCCTGTTGTGCAGGAGTCAGATCCTGGTCAACGTACAGGGCGGTCCCCTTCAACTGCCTGCCATGTAGCAGGATGGCTGCTCGCTCTTGCACGTCCCTGACTGTGAAGGTGACCATCCATGGGCGGTCAGGGCGCTGAGCTCCATGACGGCTCGCCCTAGTAATTTGTACAGGCGCCATAGCCAAACTGTGCAATTCTCTACTTGATCAAGGTAATGAGTCGGCTCCATCTTGAATGGAGAGGACTACATGTATCGGATTCATGCTTAGGGTTTCTACGGCAGAATTTTGATCAGTTATATCTCTCACATCCGATGTCAGATTTTCATGTGTTTGGGCTTATTAGAAAGCTGGTTCAGAGATCTTTCTAAAGGTGTATGTTACTGCATGCTTGACTTTGTTTTGGTGTTCAAATCGGCACTTTTCCGGGCTGTGTGCTAGGGTTTTTGTGGCAATTGGTAGACAATTCGACGGGCTGTATCTCACACATATAGTGTCAGTTTTTTGTATGCCTAGGTTGATTGGAAAGCTTAGCTGCATGTTGGGCTTTGTTTCAATGCTCAAATCGGCACTTTTATGGGCTGTGTGCTAGGGTTTCTGTGGCAGCCAGTAGACACTTCGATGGGTTGTATCTCACACATCTGGTGTCAGACATTTGTTTAACTGGGCTCATTGGAAAGCTGGTTCAAAGATCTTTCCAATGGTGTATGATACTTGCATGCTTGACTTTGTCTCAATGCTCAAATTATCATTTTTCCGAGTTGTGTGCTTTCCATGGTCATACATGCAACCCCCGACTTGGAAGGAGACACACTTCAGCCCCAAGCCCAGGCCCAGACCTAGTTTGCTGCCTAGGTGCTCCTGCCATCTACTGGTCGTGACAACCTCGCTTGGGAGGACCAAACTGAAGGGCCTCTGCGGAAACGGCCCCGACCACACATTATGCATAAGGGAGAAGCTTCCTCTTCCATGAAGCAGGAAGCCCGGGCCAAAGCCCAATCAGCAAGGCTGGCCAGACAGGGTGAGGGTGGTTGCTCAGGTCCCATGGTGAACCTAGCACTGGCAAAGCCTCCCAGCGTTGCGGATAACAGTGCACGAATCGCATGTCTAGCAGCGGAGATACAGTCCTCAGTATCCCATGTGCTGAGAAGGCACTTGGCGACGGAGAAGCAGCGGACTGCAGAGCTGGAGGGCCACGCACAACAGATGGAGGTCGGTCTCTGCTTGGCACACTTTGAGAGGCAACAGGACAGGCAGGAGCTCACTGAAATGTGGGCCCACCTGGACATCCTGCCCACCACCGTGGAAGCCATCCCAATCAGAAGTGGAGAAGTAAGCTCTTGCTGACCTGCGAGCCCGCATGGACTCCCTCTCCACCATCATAGAAGCCTAGATACAGGACAAGCAGTGTGCTGAGCAGGAGACAATGGCACCATCTCCGCCTCGGTCGAGGAAGTTGAGGAGGCCGCCACCCACGATCTGGCGTCGGGCTAGCTTTGAAGCAAGCGGCGGTGAGAACCATTAGTAGGGTCGTGATCACGAGGCGGGGAGGTCGCGAGGGGAGCTTGGTGTCCGTCGCCCAACAAGGCAAGGGCCTCCATGCAGAGGCCCACGAACAATTGCGGCAATGCACGCAAGGACTGGCAAGGCATCACCAAGTCTAGCAGGAGCTGAGCTCCCGACTTTAAGCGAAGCCGCAACGGGACAAGCGGTCCCACATGCCCATGACCCTACGGGACATCAGCAGGAGATGCCACCAAGCAGCCCATGCCACCACCACCCCAGTGCAGGCCACAGCCCATGCCCCGGATAACATGAATTGAATTTCATTGTCCATGGTGACCATATGGCTTGTGGAACCCAAACAAAGAATACAACAGACCTATTATTTTCTCGGATTAAAAACCCAGGATTACTGGCTAAGGGATATGGTCTGGTAGTTGATGTCCATGGCCCTATAAGATGCATCTATGCATAGGCTTGTAGATCATATATTCTGCTCCCTCAATAATATTTTAGAAGTTATACCTAAGTAGACATTTGCCATGTGAAGACAACAAATACTTGATAAAGCATCTCAAGCATGCCTATGCTTTTCATATAATATAATAATGAACTCACTCATACATTAAAAAACAAGGTGCTGCGCACGGAGGGTTGCCCTCTGGTGACCCAAGAGTGCATTTTCGGTTTGATTGTTTCGTGTTAGATCTTTGTTTAAACCAAGAGTGCATTTTCGGTTTGATTGTTTCGTGTTGGATCTTCTTTGTTTAATATCGAGCCATGTGAATGGCATAATTATAGGGATTTGTTTTCCTAGCCTAAAAGTGTTCGCATTTTAAAGCTAAAATACCACTAACAAGGAATAGAATTTCACTACATGCAAAATTGGACTTGCATATGGATGACACTTCATGCAATTGTTGCTTTTTGAAATTTTCAGTATCTTATTCATGAGTGCTGTCAGCATTTTCGAGTATCCATGATGCTTCTTCTGTACATATCTAGATGTTGGTATGGTGATGGTTGCCCCACAATTTGATGCACCTGATAAGTAACCAACCAACTTGATGTCGCGATGGCTTTAGTGATGTGCGAATTTGTAGTCCCACTTAGTAGAGAAAAAATAGTAGAAGAAAGGCTGCGCCAAGACATAAGAGCCATACCTATTGCATATTATGTCCAACATTATCCCCAACATCCTCTGAGTCACGAACAAAGGGTGACCCTAGCGGGCATCGATGCTAAGATAAATCGTGGAGCAATTGACACTATGCAATCCATCAAATTATCTGACTATATATCCCATGAGCTATATATCCCATGAGCGATCATGTCTCAAAATTGTTACCTTGCACATACGAATAAAAGCACCTTCCATGACATGTTACGCCCACAAGTGACCGCATTGTTCAAATAGCGCCCTATCAAGGGACACGATCACGGCTTACGCAACATGTGATCTGATGGGTCCATTGACAAGCGCCTAAATTTCTTGTTAGAATGTATTCAAAGGATGATACTTGAATGGTTGCATGACCCAAGAGATTTTCAAGAGCTGGACTACATGAACAACATCAAGCAAGATAAAAATGCCTTTTTTGAATTACATTGGGAGCATTTCCAATCAACTTTTTTCTTTCTTTGTGATCGCTGACAGACAGTTCAATTTAGAAAAACATGTTCGCCTGCCCTCAGAAAGGAGCTAGAATGCGAATATAAGATGCAGAACATAAGCTAGACTTTGTCAAAAAATCATGCTGATTTACAACCTCAAAAATATCGATTTAATGTTGTTGCTTCAAACATCCTTCACCATTGGAACTTTCATTGGGGTTTCATAGAAGAAATTCATGACCCTTATCTGACACAACGGAGATAAGATTCTGCAAATCAATGACCTGGAACAAAAGATGAACAATAACCCATCTAGAACCTAACTTTATGTAGACTTATGGATAAGCATCGAGTAAAGCAGATTCCTGACTTGTGAAAGCTTCAACAAAAGGCTCAGGCATTAAGCTCCTGAATAACTGGTCTTCCATGCTCTTTTTTACCAAAGCTATGTTAGGTCTATCTTCTACGTTACTGAGTACATGCTAAGCCAAGGTGAAACAATGCCATAAACTCATCCTCATCATAACAACCTTGCAAGGCGGGGATCAAGCAAAAGCTTTAATTCTGTTTTTCCTCCTCAAATTTTCTCCTCACCCAATTAACCCAGCAATATTTCTTCAACATCGAGAGCTATGGCGAGACTAAGAAGAAGCTGCGAGAATCTGTCTGGTAGATCCTCATGGCCCCCTCGGCGGAAATAATCTCTAATACTAAAACTCCAAAAGCTGTACACATCATTCTTGGTAGAAAGGGTATAATCCACACTTAATGAAGGATCCATGTATCCTCTTGATCCTCAAGGCAGCTTACATCGTGGTTACGAAGGTTGTATCCCGGGGCCTCGCATTTTTGATATGCCAAAATCTGAAAACTTGGCTGCATATCCTGCATCTAGCAAAACATTCTCAGGCTTCACATCCAGGTGAATAATTGAAGGATCTGCTCCATGGTGAAGATAATCCAAACCACAGGCCACATGGTATGCTATTTTCACTCTCATCTGCCATGTTAGTACCATGTCCTTTGCCTCATGAAGCACCCGTCTAAGATTTCCCTTTGACATAAACTCAAACAACAGCATTGCACACATGAACTGAGTAAGAAACATAGGTTTTATATAATTTAAAACTACAACATCATCATATTTTCTAGAGTCAAGAAAAGACCAAGTTTTGTTTGCTAGTATAAAATTCTAAGACTGGAACTTGCCTTTTTCGTCACAGAAGCCTTTGAAATCAACAATATGTTTGTGATGAATTCTCTCCAAAATTCCAACCTCTTCAAGGAAAAACTTGGAAGCTTTTCTTTCACGTTTCACAGCCATGGCACTGTCTTTTTTAGGATATCCCACATAGACAGTGCTGAAACCTCCTTGTCCAATCACATTCCTCTCACTAAAATCTGCAGTCATCTGTCTAACTTCTGCAAGCCTGTATCTTCTGACCCGCAACTTACCATCGCCAAAAAGGCCATATGTCATAATACCACCATACCAAAAACCCTAAAATTACTACAGAACCAAGAACAGAACTAGCACACCTCCGATGATGGCAGAATGATTTTTTTTGGGAGAACATATGTGGGTTTCTGCTCCTGGTTGATCTGTGCATGTCCCGTTCATGCAGGCCAGGGAAGTAATGCAATAGCCATAAATGCCCTCGCAGTTTGCTCCACATCCTGAATTTATATTTGCGCCAGGAATTGGGCCACTAACTGGCAGCAAATCTAGAAGAGTGCAAATGTTGGTTTCTAAACTTGGATCGTCATCACATAGCCGATTCAGGCAGACCAATTTTCCAATACAATCTTCGTCGTTGTAACAGAGAGCTTCACATCTGCCGCCGTTGCTGGCATAGCATATCGCTGCCCCTGTGCCTAGGGCTGGATCATCAGTGCAAGTTTTGTTTATGCAGGCTAATCCATCAAGGCAATCAGTTGTTTTGTTAAGGCAATGCCCTCCACATCCATGCCTGCGAGGAATGAGGAATGGGGCTGGATGACCGAGAGTTTACAGGCCATGCCTGCGAGGAATGGAGGCTCGAACATGCCAAGGTGGCTCCAACATGCCACCTAGGCCCCAACATGCCAAGGTGGCTCAAACATGCCATGTGGGCTCCAACATGCTACCTAGGCTCCAACATGCCACCTAGGCTAAAACATGCCACCTAGGCTCTAACATGCCAAGGTGGCTCCAACATGCCATCGTGGCTCTAACATGCCACCTAGACTCAAACATGCCAAGATGGCTCAAACATGCCACGTGGGCTCCAACATGCCACCTAGGCTCCAGCATGCCAAGGTGGCTCAAACATGCCACCTAGGCTCCAACATGACAAGGTGGCTCAAAGATGCCAAGGTGGCTCGAACATGCCACGTGGGCTCCAACATGCCACGTGGGCTCCAACATGCCAAGGTGGCTCTAACATGCCACCTAGGCTCGAACATGCCAAGGCGGCTCCAACATGCCACCTAGGCCCCAACATGCCAAGGTGGCTCAAACATGCCATGTGGGCTCCAACATGCCACCTAGGCTAAAACATGCCACCTAGGCTCTAACATGCCACCTTGGCTCAAACATGCCAAGGTGGCTCCAACATGCCATCATGGCTCTAACATGCCACCTAGGCTCAAACATGCCAAGGTGGCTCAAACATGCTCAAACATGCCAAGGTGGCTCAAACATGCCACATGGGCTCCAACATGCCACCTAGGCTCCAGCATGCCAAGGTGGCTCAAACATGCCACCTAGGCTCCAACAGGACAAGGTGGCTCAAAGATGCCAAGGTGGCTCAAACATGCCACGTGGGCTCCAACATGCCACCTAGGCTCCAACATGCCAAGGTGGCTCCAACATGCCACGTGGGCTCCAACATGCCAAGGTGGCTCTAACATGCCACCTAGGCTCAAACATGCCAAGGTGGCTCCAACATGACAAAATGGCTCAAACATGCCATCTAGGCTCCAAGATGCCACATGGGCTCCAACATGCCACCTATGCTCCAACTTGCCAAGGAGGCTCAAATATGCCACGTGGGCTCTAACATGCCACCAAGGCTCCAACATGCCAAGGTGAATCAAATAAGGTTTTAAGGGTCCGTCTTCTGGGATCAACACCCTCCCTCTACGTGATGACATTAAGATCCTGGTCGAATCTGACTAGGATATGGTCTCCGAAATATAAATTATGTGTGTTACTAGGTTATTGAAGGGTTTACGTTATGGAGGTCAAGTTTTAGTCAGTTGCACTTGGGACATGGTCGAGAAGCTCCAATGTGCCACCTAGACTCAAACATGCCAAGGTGGCTCAAACATGCCACGCAGGCTCCAACATGCCATGCAGGCTCCAACATGCCACCTAGGCTCCAACACGCCAAGGTGGCTCAAACATGCCACCTAGGCGTCAACATGCGAAGGTGGCTCAAACATGCCACACGGGCTCCAACATGCCACCTAGGCTTCAACATGCCAAGGTGGCTCAAACATGTCATCTAGGCTCCAATATGCCACCTAGGCTCAAGCATGCCAAGGTGGCTCGAACATTCCAAGGTGGCTCAAACATGCTAGGCAAAATTTGGCTAGGCTCAATTTGGCTAGGCAAAATTTTAGGAAAAATGGTATTTTTGACATGTGAAAAATGTTCAAGAAGTATCGAATATGATGGTAAGGGGCATGAAATTACTTGATCAAGAAGGTGATAAAATGTAATAATAACAAACTCGTTAATCTATCCAACCGTATTCATAAGATCTTTGAATATTTTTCATTAATACATCTATGATATCCCAATGAGGGTTCGAAAATTACTCGGTAAGCCCCTATGTTTGTCTAGTCCAGTTTCAAAATTGCTGGTCTGAATGTTTGGTCACCGGAAAAAATCCAGTTTAAAAAACATAGTTCAATGTAAAATCTGGCAAATTTATGTCTTGTTATATATTAAATCTGGTACACATGTTATATAGATGGCAAATTATCAGGTATAGGTTAAATATTTTTCGAACTCTAGTCCCTCTGGAGCAGAGTTTTTCTGCCTAAAAGACTGGCAGAGCAATGGCGGCGCCGCTTGGCTTCCAACAACCCTGGTTTCTTAAAAATAACGTACAGTGTAATAAGCAGGAATTCCCACCCCACCTGCCAGTGGGTTACGATGTCTCAACCTGCACTAATAAAATGAAGCATAATATAAGAAATCCTTCAATTAATTTTGATGAAAACTCTAGAGCAACAAATAATCACTCTCGCACATTCTCATGTCAAAAATTTTAATAATCACTAACAAAAAAAATTCACAAACAAACCACGGACAAAATCATAAATATATATGCAAATTTTTAGATTGCATCCAACGGCTAATATTTACCCTGCCAACGGCCTAGATTGCGATCCTCATCCCACAATCCTATTGGCTGTCGGAAAGGCTTTTGCTTTCTGAATTTGTGTTTCTGGGATGTCGATGGCAGAGCATCAGTCTTGGCGCCTAGAGTTTTGGCGCCTAGCTTCGGCGGAGATTGGATGGCGCTCAACCTTCAGTCTTGGCGCCTAGAGCTTGCGCCAGCATGACCTTCCAGCATGGCATAATCTCTTCATATGTGGTTTGATCTGTGTGTTTGATCTGGGCTTGAACTGGGGTTTGATCTGTGGGTATGGATCTGTGAGCCTGCAAATACGTCATCCAAGCTTAACCTTGTCCGGTAAGGCAGGGGATCGTCTTGCGTCTACTAGCAGCATTGGCTTTTGACGAAGGAGCAGCAACAGAGCTATGGCGTCCCATTCATCTCTGTTTTGGAGTTGCGTCTTCGGTTTATGAGTCGAAGGTTACACATCTGTAGATTCTTATGTTGGTTATTTTTATAGGCTCAACAACAACGCCATGAGAATACTATTCTCAGGCTTGAGATTGAGAAACTCCGGCAGGATAATCTTACAATGCATGAAGCAATCCGAAAGATTTCCTGTTCTAATTGTGGCGGTCCTGCTGGTTCCCTCAGAGACATGGGTTTAGAAGAACAGCGTCTTCGTGTGGAGAATGCTTGTTTGAAGGAAGAAGTAAGTATTCTCAGAACTATAAAATCGAATCTCAGTTCATTCTTTTACTTAGTTTTACTCTCTTCTAATTTCAAAACCTCTGGTGCTTATTTCCAGCTTGATCGAGTTGTAGCGATTCTGACCAAAACTGTTTGGCGGACCTATATCATCCGCCATTTCTAACCCTCACCCTCCACAATATAGCGATTGGCTTGGACCGTTCGTTGGTGCTAAGGTTTGGCATTATCTTTTTCTTCTCATGTTTTTTATCTCTAGTCCTAGCATTACTAACTTGGATTTTTAGGCGCTTTAGGAAATGGTCTCTCAAAGCAACAAAGGATTCGGCTGGGGTTCTTCGCACCTAGAAGCTCCATTTTGTAAACTAAAGCTTAAGAGATAGAACAGTAAGATTGGGCTACTTTTGTCTTTAAAGTAATTGACCTTGTGTTAGATTTGAGGTTGTTGTTTAAATGATAGGTGACTCTATTTGCAGGTAGAAATCGGCGCTGTCTTATCTTGGGAATCAAAGCCGATCAAGATGCGACTACACGAATCTCATCTTTGCCTACCGACACCTGCTTGTGTATTGAAACCTTCTCTTTCGAAAAAAATGGAGCAGAGATGCTGCGAAATGAAACTAAAGGAACAAGCTATTATTAGACCAGCCTAAAAAACCTTTCTAAAATCTGTTGAAGTAATTAGAGAGCAGAAACAAGAACAATTGCTTGTTTCTTTATGTTCTATGTTTCTCATTTAAGATTCAATTTGCTTCTCAAAATACATTCAAAATACATAAACAAGATTGTGTTTTCCTAAACAAGATTGTGTTTTCCTGTTATTTATGCAATGAGCTTGCTGTATATTTTGAATATCGATTCTTTGTGTTTTTTTTTTTAATTTTATATATATGTAGTATAGTATAGTATAATATAAACAATGGATATAAATATAAACAATAGCCAAAAACGAAAAATGGGAAGTGGTCTAAATGGGAGTAAATGTTTTTAATGTATGTCATGTGTCAACTTCTGATTAGTTATAAGGCAATAGAAACAATGTTTTTTCTACCACGTGTCCATATTTGATTAGCCAAAATGACATTTTTATATTTAAAAAGCATGCCATGTGTTGATATTTTATTGGTTAAGAGGCACAATAGAAATAACACATCGATTTTCTACATGTCACAATAATGCTTTTCTATATGTCCTTATTAAAAAAAACAATAGTTAGTAACATTAAAAACATTAGCTAACTTTAAGTAACACATGTGGGATCTGGCTAAATAACATCTTCCTTTGACGTTGTAATTTTATTTTTCATGTGTAGTAATATCTAAACCTACGGGTGTTATTTAGAGGACAAACAACATGTGCCTCCTCTAAAAACAACAGTCACGAAAAAACCACGTGTAGACCATTTCTGCCAAAAAACAACAGCCACGAAAAAACCACGCGTAGACCATTTCTGCCAAAAAACAACAATCACGAAAAAACCACGTATAGACCATTTCTGCCAAAAAACCACTGTCCCTTTGTGCAAATCCGGATAAACGGGCCACGTGGTCTTTTGGGGCCATTTTGATGTTGTTTTTGGCATAAAACAACACTTCCGTACAACTAAAAAACAACTGTGGACCAAAAATTGGGGTCAGTGTGAGTTACTGCATTGTCCATGAAAGAAAGGTCGCTAAGAGGGAGTCTGGAGGAGTTAATGAACAGGAAAGATGTCAGAAGATTCTGCCAGGACATAGTGGAGGCACATCGGCAAGGAAAATTTAGTGGAAAACCAGCTCTTTGGGATTTTCTGAGGGACATAGCTCAAAACGTAATCAGACCAGGCCATAAAAGAAGATATAGGAAAACCACGAAGGTGTTGTTTGAAACAATTAAAATATGGGGAGGGAGAAGAATGCACAATTTTCTTTCTCTCAATTTTGCAGGTCCGAGTATGTCCACCACTATGCGCTCCACACGAGAAAGCTTCTTTTACAAGGTCGGTCTTAGGGAAGAAACATTCAAGCATCTTGCTCAGGTCTACACTCGACACATGCAACGCCAGCACTTGGATTTGGGGGGAGTTCCAGCAATTGTGGCCGAGGACAAGACCGTCATAAAGCGGGCTGTCCGTTGGATTTCGAGAGATGACTGCTTGCTTGGCTTTTATGGTAAGAAAGAAGGGCATGTTTGCAATGGCACATTTGAGGTGTTAGTTGGCTCCAATGAAGAGGGCTACAACATCATTATGAATGCCTTCGAGGAGAATGCCATTTCGCACTATGCAAGAGTCACGCTACTGTAATCTGCAAGGTTACAGGTCAGCACATTCCCATTGGTATCTACCTTCTTTTCTAACTCTTGCCAAATGTGCTCTTGCTTAGCATGTGCTGCAGGAAACAAGAGGGTAGTGGCAGCTTGAAACTCAAAAATATGATTGAGAGCAGAGGCACTCTCCAATAAGTCTGCCCCGTCATAGGCTCTTTCGTTACGCACCATGCCACCTACTTTAGAAAAGAGGTTCTCGCATATGTCTGATCCCGTGCACTGTAAGGGCAACTCTAAATGCCCAAATTCTGAACTAAAATACTTTATTAGCAGCACAGCAAAATGGCATGACAATTGCATGTCTATAAAGGTTTCCCGACTAATGAAGTTCTTACTCAATGAATACGTGCTGTGGTTCTTCAACCAGAGCCTCCAAAGCCTGTTATGCACGAAGAATACGGAATCATTGCCATACTCCTAAACTTTTAAAGATCAAACCAAATTGGAAGTAGCAAACAGGATTCCAACTCACCTAAAGAAGAAGGACACCGTTGCAACAGCTTTAATTCGAGCCCTCAGGTCCAAAGTAGGTGAGAGGAAGATGTCAATATATGATGCCACGACTTCCAAATAAACTTTTGTGTCCAAATTTCGCATCGGGGCCTGCAGAACCATTGCTTAGTTCGTCCAAGCATTGCTGAACCTTTCTAGAGGCAAGGCGTTGCGCAACCCTCCAGTTTTGCCTATCCTGGCGCTTCACATCTCCAAGTTGCAGCCCATGCTTCCCTTGGCATAACTCAAAGACATGGTGTATGTCATTGAGAGTCACTAACTCGTTCCCTAAGTACAACCTTCTAGAGGCACTATCCATGGGATTAACAAGCTTTTTACCGTTGTGCACGAAATCGTGGTCATGCAGCCCATAAACATCCTAATTTCTCGAGGCACTTAGTGGCCAACCGTCCCATGAAACCTTGAATGTGCTTTCTTGTGCAGACCTGGATGTATAATCTTGAAACATGCACGCTCTTCTCCTGGAGTCTCCATCTGAGCTGTGGCCTATTAGAGGGCCAACAACCATTCTCAAGTGCACATTCCACAACTCTTGGATTTGCTGCCACTGACATCTAACCTCAAGGTGATCAAATCTGTTACATGCAGAATAATAGCAAGGACGAGTCTGGGCAGCTTCCTATACGGATGACAAGATTATTGAGGCCTTAAAAGAAGGGCTTGCTGCTGCACAAGCATTGTGTACAAGCGTTGGCATTACAATTGAGGACAGTGATGGCTGGTTTAGTGAGCCATGGAAGGTCGAGGATTGGTTTCATAGTAGTCATAGATCGATGCCATGGAAGAGAATATGGAGATTGAAGGTGAAGATCCAAGGAACGAGGTAGTTAGTGAGGATGATGTGGCCAGGTCTGAATTACGACATGTGTTTGACGAAATGTTAGATGAATGTGAAAGGAGGAAGCCATCTCATGTGTCTTGGCATGTTGTTATGGAAGGTAAGAAAATCTTTAAGTCAACTATAGTGAGCTATTTGAATGGGAATCCGTGGCTATCAAAGGACAGGCTGACGAGAGTTAAGACTATGGTATATTCTATTGAAGAAAGTAATGTTGATGCACAAACTCTGCTCGGCATTGGGACAGATTGTGCAGTGTATTTCGAAGAACCAGTGGAATCCATAGTGGCACCACAAACCAGACAAGCTTCAGCGAGAAAAAAGGAACAAATATGCTGCAATTCATAAGGTTTGGTATCTTGGTAGGGTACTTAGCATGAGGAGGAAGTCTGGCAATGCATGGAGAGAGAGTAAAGAGCCCGTGGACTTAGTTAAACGCCCGTCTTTTGAAGTTCAATTAAATCTGGCCTATTACAGGAAGCATTGCAGCAGTGATGGCAAGTCCACTTGGTTTACTTAAGATCTGAACAATAATCGACTTATAGACCTCGAGCCTATCATATCTCTTGCATCTTTAAGATATGAACCTGCAAAAAACACTACCATCTGCATGATAATGATAGAGTACAGTTGAATAAGTTTGTGCGTGAATAGAATATTGGTAGGGTAACCTTAAATTAGACGTCTTCAAATGGTAGAATTCTGCTACTAACTGTCTCCTCTTTCATTCTTTTTCTAGGTGACAAGGGAAAGCAGAAGGTCTAGGGAGTGCATAAGGTTCAGGCAGATATTTGTCAAGTACTTTGTCAATGATCATTTTTTTATTAAAGCTACCATTTCAACAGTTTAAGTTTAAGAGTGGTTTTCTGCCTTGTATAAATCTCGAGCATGTTCCATTTGCTTTGCTTTACTTAATGCATTCCATGTAGAAATTGTGATCTTGTTTAAACTTTACTTTGAATGCAATAAAGAATGGCTACTGGTTACTTATGGAACGAGTTAGTTAGGTATGCTTTCTGATTTCATTGCTCGATCATTCATTTCTGCAGCATTTACAGAAGCAAAATAAAATGCTTCCAAAACAGCAGTAGCTGTTACCCTACACTCTTTTTTTAAGGGCAGAATGTGAAGACATAAGACATACTCAAAATCATATCTTGAAAACAACAAAACATAAACTGTTTGAAGACTGATTTCGGAAATCAACATTACATAAAAGAAAGATATTAAGAGACAGAAACTAAAACACAAGAACAATGTCTGAAACCACGTCATATTATATTAGGATACTTTACAAAAAGGAAGTTTCACACCTGCGCATGTGTACCACTTACATGTGTACCACTTCCAGGCACGAAAATTTCGCCACAACTTTCAGCTTCGTGCCCTTGGGCTCTTCCGCGGCCTCTTCCTTGGGTGGAGCAGAGCCCACAGATTCTTCAGTGGGCCTCCTTATGGTGGTCTTAATCCGCGCCATTGTCGGAATAGGGAGAGGAATAGGCAGAGAAGGAGGATCGGGTTATGGCTTGGCGGAGAAGGACGATCGGATCGGGTTATGGAGTTGGAATAAGAAGAGCTCGGATCGGGTTATGGCGTTGGCGGCAGCTGCATGGCAAAAATCACCATAATGAAGACGTGCACGAAAAATAAAATCCGTAACAATAATTAATTAGAAACAATAATCAATAATCAATAATCAATTTCGTAATGATGTCATCCTAAAATCGATTTAAATAAAATTTATAAAATATATACTTCCCTATGTATTCTCCGACGTATTCCAAGCGTATTTCTTTTTTCATTTCTTTATCTCCTTTTTTGGAGTGACCATTGAACTATAATGGCACCTAATTGAACACATACCTGTAGTTTCCAGCTCCACGGTCCTCTACAGCTGCTCCGACATCACTAATGAACACAACTTGTGAAGCTTGCAACATTTGTGGATTGGATGTAAATATAAGGTAGAGGGTAAGCTACATGAATAAATAATGGACGTAAAAATAAGGTTAAGGGTAGGGCAAGAAGTGCTTAGACTGGGTGTAAAAGTATGGAATCGGGTATTCTACTTCGACAGTACGGGACTGTATACATAGGGGTTTCTATGGAGGGTCAGCTGTATACATAGGGGTTTCTCCTGACTTGATGCACGCACATGCCATATGCCCCTTATATAGAGGTGAACCCCCCGGGCCATTGAGCACCCGCGTTCTTCTCTTGGCGTAAACTTTAGCAAACTCCAGGCGTTATTCAACGCTGCCCATCACAGAGCAAAGGATCTGAGCATCAAATATGCTGTAGTTTCCAGAAATAATGTAGAATTTTTTGTTGTCAAGCTCCTCAGGTCTCGACCAAGTAATTATTTTCCTGTGAAAGAAAGTAATGTAGTATTTTAATATATAACACTAATGTATGTATACAAAGTACATACTTTGTGATGGGGTCAAAAGGCACAACATCTGCTGGAGTAAGAACCTCTGTAAGGCACTTCTTGAAGCTCCTTATTAAAGTTTGCACGTGATCGTAGAACAAAATCTGTGCGTCATTGTAGCTGGAGTTGTCTCGCAGTCGAAGATACTTACTTTTGTGAACAAATGCACACCCATTGGATAATATTTTTTAAACTCTTCGAGTTTTTTTGCTGTTTCTTCTGCAAGCTTTTTTTTCCTCAGCAGGGTTGAACTTCAGTTCCTCAGGCATACGAGTAGCAGAAGGCCAAGTTATTGCACTTGAAGTGGCTGTTGGGACACCTGATGAGGTAGGCGTAGATGATGTAGAACGCTGGCTCTTATCATCTACATTTAACTTCCGAAGTTTAATCTTGAACGTATGTGTCTTCTTTTGTACTGGTTCTTCCTTTTCAGTAGAATGTACTATAGGGGGAGGCATGAGCAATTTCGGAGCAGTAGGATCCACAACTGCTGAAGAAATTGGATTAGCAGAGCAGGTCACAACTGGTTCTTTCGGTGCAGATGATTTACCAACTGCAGCCAATGGAACAACAGTCCTTTTTTTAGCAATTGCACGCAACCAATTTGTATCCATACGCGAGGGTAGCTTGTTGTCTTTAGTAGCCTTTAAGGCACAAGAAGGAGGCTTCTTATCTACCGACAATCCCTTTCTGCACTTGCTGAAGCCCACAAGAAGGTCTCTGTTGCACTTGATACCAGAGAGAGACAAAGAATCATATGATGGCAGAATCGAATCATAGCCCTTTGCACTGGTTGGCACACCCTTGCCACTAGCTGGCTTGTTCTGTTTGCTTGCGACCATGATGGAAGGGCCGTAGTTCTGCCATCGCAGGATGTACTCCACAAACTGCAACTGCTGCGTGTCCTCTACGCTACATATAATAGCATCCTGCACGTTATTCTTCGTATCCTCCCACATGGCAACGATGATGCCCAACTGTTCAAAGTCATCTGGCCCCTTTCCTGTCCTGAAAAGAGGCAGAGGTCCTTCCTGTGGTATTGCCTGTGCAATTTCCATGCACCACTTCCGACTTTTGTCGGGAGTTACTATGCGCATGGGTTCAACGTTTGGCCCTCGAAAGAGGTCAAGTGCTGCATGAAGATGATTAAAAGGTTAAGGACATCGCCATGTGTTTTATGTTTAGCTAATTTTAAGTTAACAAACATCTTAATACAAAAGAGCCTCCAAGGAACGCGACCGCGATCCTTTAGATAACTATATGCTACTTGTTATAAATCAACCCCTCAAAGAAATCGCGGCCGCGATTAGTGAGGGCACTTGAAACCTCTAACCTATAAAGATATATGTAAGCAAACATGTTAAAACAAAAGTCCTTTCAAGGAACGTGACCGCGATCCTTGGAAGCAATGCAAACAAGAATGTCCCTGAGTTAGGTTTTCAAGGATCGCGGCGGCGGCTATATGTTATTGATAAACCGCTCTCAGAAATCGCGGCCGCGATTTCTGAGAGGACTATAGGCCTTAAACTTATACACATACAGATCGACAGCATCGCGGTCGCGATCCTGTCGAGCTCTTTTGATTGAAAATCTAAGATGCTAATGGTGTGAATGACTAGTGCTAAAAAAAAGCGCGGAAAATACCTTCTTTAAGGAGGCTTGATCGAGACATGAAGGCGCTAAAATTTTTTGGAAGGCTGGATCATTCGAAGGCGCAAAGAGACTTTACTGAAAAAAATCGTGAAATGGGCTTAAGTAGGGTGGCGTCGCCCGTCATAAATGCGCTGCCATAAATGCCCTGTCATAAATGCACGTCATAATCGCACGTGTCAGAATTGCACGTGCGAATTTAATGCCGGCGGCGCCTGTCATAAATGGCCCCTCATAAATGCCCTGTCATAAATGCACCTGTCATAAATGCCCTGACATAAAAGCCCTGACATAAAAGCCCTGTCATAAACGCACCTGTCATAAATTTCCCCGTCAGAAATGCCCCGCGGCATTAAGACGGGCGCGAAAAAATATTCCCCCGTCAGACAGAAAATTCCCCGTCATAAGGAGGGGATACGGCTGTCAGAATGTGCTTCGTACAAAATGTACGATGACTGCGACAAACCGCGAAGGGCCCGTGACGTGAGGTAGTTGGAGATATCGACAGGGATAGTGCTTGTAATTATGGCGCAAATAAGAGGACATTGATTTGAATTTTGAAAAGAAATTTGCCCGCCCACCCACAGGGAATTCATTCCAAACATTCAAAACAATTCATTCCAAACAAGTTCACAGGGAATTACTAGCTCATGCGCTCGGGAGATTTCTACAGAGGCGCAAGGGAGGCAGCTGCTGGCGCTCACCATAATCTAGTAGTTAGACGACATATAAGTGGCGAATACAGGCAAGAACCGCTGTCTACCTCAGGATTTGAAATGCATGTTAAAATTTACTGTTCGAATTCTGTTTCTCGAATCATTGCATGCCTTTATAGGGTCTATGCATAACTATTCCATCCTACTATTGCATTCTTGTTGTTTTAGGGACAGTAGTATTCTTCTGGATCATTTGTTGCATGAATTTGATAAGTCACTTACCTTCGATTGCATTGTTCTATTCCATGAATTGTTATATGCCTTTAAAAGGTCTGTCTAGAATAATTCCCTTCTACTGATGCTTTCCTGTAATTTTTGGGACAGTGGAATTCTTCTGAATGATTTGTTGCATGAATTTGATAAGTCACTTACCTTCCATTGCATTGTTCTATTCCATGAATTGTTATATGCCTTTAATAGGTCTGTCTAGAATAATTCCCTTCTGTTATATGCCTTTGATAGGTCTGTTGCTTTTGTATGAACTTTCTTGCTGCATAAAGGAAATGCATGTTGCCGCATAAAGGAAATGCACGTTGCTTGATGCTGTTAGAGAACTTGCAGCATATCGGGACCTTTTTAAAACTTCTAATTTTTGATACAGAAGGTTAGGACCATTCAGCATATCGGAAGCTTCCGTCTGCTCAACCAGATCGCGGTCGCGATCTAGTGCAGCAGTCTTGGAGTACCTGGATCTTACCGGACCATGAGTACGCCTCTACTGTGGACCGTGAGTGCTGAACCAGATCGCGGTCGCGATCTAGCGCAGCAATTTCCAGGTGCGTTGAGTTGTCCTATCTTTAGATTGGCAGATAGTGCTCCACCAAATCGCCACGGTGATTTCTTACAGCATTCCATTATATTTTTATGTCAGGATGGACGAATTGAGGTCTATTTTATTCAATGGGACCAAGGTGGAGGAGGCTCGACTACACAACTTCACAAAGCACTATAACTTGCCCTTGCCCAAGGGTTTCGCTGTAGTATCTGTGGAAGTCATTCTTGATGGGAGCATTCTGTTGCCTTATCCGGAACCCGAGATTTCAATACTTGCAGAGTCCAGAGGGAGTTTTATTTTGTGGCCCGAGAGAGGCGTGGGATATCCTTACCCTGGTTTCGGGGATCCCGGAGGGGTGATACCGGAGGACGGGATCCCCAATAGGTGTGATCCCGGAGGACGGGATCCCCGGTTACTGCGCAGTTACTGCGCAAAAATCTTATAGGGATTTTTGGGGCAAATTTGTTGTGGGATTTTCTCCCTCGATCCGGCACCGAATCGCATGGGATCAGTTCGTAGCTGGTCGGAATCGGGAGGGCAAGGGGATCAGGTAGATGCAGAGGAGGAAGCAGGGCGAGCGCCGCTGCACTGGCCTCGCTCCAATCCGGCAAAAAAATCAGCAAAAACTGCGCAGTAAGGCGTTAACTGCGCAGTTAACTATGGGATCCCGGAGGAGGGGATCTCGCGTGGGGATCCCGGAGGAGGGGATCCCATTTCCCTCCGGGATCCCCCAAACCAGGGTAAGACTATCCCAAACCCCCGAGAGAGATGTAATTGGGCTTCAAGATAACAATGCCGTCTCCACTCTGCCTGGACAGATTAAAAAGCTAAATTGGTTGTTGTTAGAGGATCCCACGACTCCCTTTGCTTCACTACATCGTCATGGGGGCATTTCTAGGGAAGAACTTCTCGAGAGGAATTGCACACTTTTGCATGAATGCTGTGATATGCCTTATGGCTTGGGTGTGATCATCTTTACCAACCCTAATCAGGCAGTTGCTGATACTAGATTAGGTGATGACTTCCTGGCTGCCACCTTGATGAAGCTATGCCCCATGCTAGAAAGACCGTCAATGAGATGCCAAGCTTGTGCTGAAATGCCACAATTGCACGACTTGGTGAGGTGGTCTAATGCTTTGGTGTTAGTAGACAATGTTGCTGTGTCGACACTCATAAAGACTGTGAGAGAGACAGTCATTGAAGCAGAACCCTATGCCATGCAAATCGAAGTCGAAAAGGCACCCAAGAGGATGTACAGAATGGTGAACCGGAGTCCACGTACAGCTACTGTCACCACTAAAGTTGAGAGAAAGATCACTGCAGCTTCCATTGTAAATCTTCGCTTTGTTGCATGCGAAGATGCTGCGCAAACTTCTCCAAAGCCGAGATTAGGTGCATGCGTATTTTTTTTTGGAACTTAAGTGCGTCAGACAGGACCACATTTGTTTTTAACATGTTAGACGTTTGTTCAGAGAACGGACAAGTCAAGATGCTCATGCTAAATAACAAGCAGGTATGTTTGAAAGCATGGCATATAGTCTATGGTATTCCAATGTCCACTTTCTATAAGTGGTGAAGACTTTTCCTTGCTGGTCACAGAGTTGCTGAACATGGTAACACGGGCTCGAAAAAGCCAAGGCCTCACACTCTGGCAGGAAAGGCCGTGCTGTCTATGTACATAGATGAGAATGCTGAGACGATGCCCCACAGATCAAACTGCTGAAGGAGTGAGAGAGAATGTGAAGAGGCTCCCCTCTGTTCTAACAAAAAAAGACATTCTTCATGAGGTGGACGCCAATGTGATGGAGATGACAGGCAAGCATGTCTCTCATTCTTCATTCTCACGTGGGTGGAAGCTAAATCATGCAGAGGTTGCAATAGCAAAGAGGATAACTTTCTCTAAGTGCAATACATGTATTGTAATAAAAGAGAAAATGGCTAAGACGAGAGATCCACGGGAGAGAAGAGAATTGCAGATTGAAAGGAAGGCACACATGACTGCCCAGATCTCTTGTAGGAGCTTGTACTGGTTATGGAGAGCTCTGTACCATCGATCACCGGATCAGGCGCTCACTATCATACATGATAAGATGGACCAAAACAAGACTATGACTCCAAGACTGGAGAAATTAGCAAAATCGGTATGGAGAGGTGAACGCTTGAAAGTTAGTGTGACTGATGCACTGATGTATGGCCACGGCACAGGTGCCTCAGGACATTTCTCGCTCGACCTTTGGAAGGATGATTCAAACTTTCATGTTGGTTCCTTGAATCATGCTATCAAAACACTGGAGGATACTTCCGAAGATAATTGGGGCCATTTGAGAGAAGAAGGTCGGCCTGAGGGCATGTGGGTCAATGCACTCCTCGACAGTGCGGGGTTGAGGACCAAAAAAAGCAATTACACTGGGCAAGACTTTGTAGCACCTCCTAAGCAACCAGGGCACCTTAAGATGTTACCTAGGCGGCTCTACTTGCAGCTAGACAACTGCGCCGGGCAGAACAAGAACAGATATCTCTTCTCTTATCTATCCTATCTTGTGTGGTTGGGTGTTCTTGATCAAATACAGCTTGGCTTCATGATGGTAGGCCACACTCATGATGACATTGATGCACTATTCGGTAACTATTCAACGTTAATGCGCAGGTCGGATGCTCTAACTATTCCAGAACTAATGCAACTCTTCCGAGAATGTAGCACAAAGGCACCGACACCATACCTTGTTACCGAGGTTCCCGATTGGAAGGGTTTCGTTGAAGGATACATTCCTGATAAGAAGGACCGTTTGGTTGGTCACTTGGAGCCCTTATTGTTTAAGTTCTGTATGAATGATGGGTGGCCAGTAATGTATTACAAGATGAGACCTGGTCATAGAGAATGGTTGCCAGAAAAGGGTATTCGGATGTGGAAAGCAGATGACAGTGGTTTGCCAAAGATACTGACTGGTTCACCCAAGACTGTCAAGCCATATGCAAGCCTCAAGGATATAAGAGCATTGAGGTCGTCCATTGCAAAGTACATGGTGCATTGGGCTAATATCTCCAGGGCTGGTGTGAACTCGTGGTCCAATACCTACATGAACGAGGTCATAGACTACTGGTGCGAAGTGATGCGTGTGCTAGGTGAAGTACCCCGGGCAATGCAGAAATTCAGAACTTCTGGCCTCGAACAAGGCAAGTTGTGTTTGACGAGCCTAAATCTATTCAGGTCGATCGATACGACGCTCCAACTGCCTTTGTTGGACCTGCTAAGGATAAACCCAAGAATGCAGTGGAAATATTCGACCCATACCAAGATGTACAGAAAGGTATGTTTCTGCTTGTAAGACCGGCAGATGCATGTCCTACATAGGTAGCCTATGCAGAGGAGGATCCTATACAAGATCCCACTGCCCCTCATTAAAACGAGGTTTTTGTGTCTTGGTGGGAGCCTGTGGCTAGGAAAGGTAACGCATACGCTCAACAGTATCGGGACTGCTGTCATAAAAAGTGGAGGCCGAATCCTAATGACAGACCACGTTATCAGCCTCTCAAAATGATAGACTATGCTTGGTTAGTTGAACCGAAGCCATTATTGGTTGTGATCCCAGCTAGCGTAGGAATCCAGGTGCAGGAACTATTGGCTAAAGAGGCCTCAGAAGACGGAGATGGAACTTGAGTCTTCAAGGTACATTAAGGTAGTTATTTTATATTCCTCTCTGCTTTTCAGATTAATACAAGTGCTCTTATGCATTATTATATCTTATATGCCAGAACATCACTACAATATACATTGTTGAATCGGTGATTCACTCATCATCAACACCTGCTGAGGTGATCCCTGATATCTCATAGCTATTGCGCTCAGAAAGCCAAATAAGGTGGATCATAACACGAGTTAGCCCGGGGCAACGAATCTCAACACCATTAGCTTTGGATTACAGGTAGGGATCAAGAAGAATACCCCTTATTTGGCAACCGACAAGATCATTGTAGCTCATTGAGCACTTGATCGCCTCGATGTGGTGCACAGAAGATGGCGAATAATCCATGGGAGATGAATGACCTCTACCGCCGAATGGAGCTTCTTTTATAGTGAAGTAAAATTATTGATGTGAATTATTGGCGTAGATTGTAGCGCCATTATTGAGTGTGTACAAGAGTCATGTACATGTACAAGTATAATACATATTTTGTATGGATATATGTATCATGTGAAATCATGCTTTGTATCTTGGATTTTAGTAAGGTAAAAGTATTTGTGCTTGAGTAAATTAGGTGTGCTTGAAATTAGGGACTGCTTGCAGAAAAAGTGGAGGTCGAAGAGCACACCGTTACAAATTACTCAGGTTCGATACATCAAATAATATTCATTATGCTTAACATCCTTACATATTTCAAATGTGCTTATATCATTATATCCTTAACAGGTACACAAGTCATCACTGATTCACTTATCATCAACACCTGCTGAGGTGATGGCATTCAACTCATAGATCTCCTGATCAGGAAGCCAATATAAGTGGATCACAACACGAGTGAGCTTGAGGCAACGAATCTCAGGACCATCAGCTTTGGATTGCAGATAGGGATCAAGTTTGACACCCTTTCTCACGCAGTTACCAAGATCATTGTAGCTCATGTAGCACTTGATGGTTTGGATGTGCTCCGGACGAGGAGGCAAGGAAGCCATGGGAGATGAATGACCTCTACCACCGAATGGAGCTGCTTTTATAGTGAAGTAAAATTATTGATATGAATTATTGGTGTAGATTGTAGCGCCATTATTGAGCGTGTACAAGTATCATGTACACGTACAAGTATAATGCATAATTTGTATGGATATGTGTATCATGTGACCTCATGTATCTTGGGCTCAAGTAGGTGAAAGTATTGGTGCTTGAGTAAATTAGTTGTGCTTGAAATTCTCAAAATTGCGTTATTCTCTCCAATTAATGAAATCATGCTTTATACACTATATTAGTGAAGTAATGAAATCTAGAGTATCACATTGTATCTCTAACTCAAAGTACGCAATATTTTGCCGTGCAGAGTAAAATTATGATCTTTAAGCATAGTTATTGAAAACAGTCGTTTTCAGGTTTTTTTGTCGTTTTCTTGATTTTGGCCCCTATCCATTCTCAAATGCCAAAACAACACACCAATAAATAAGTTGCTAGAAATATTGACGTGGCATTTTCATTGGCTGTCACGATGAACCGCGACATGCAACTGTAATTATTTACTGCGTCACCTGACACAAACCAGATACGACATACCGCTCTGGGTAGAACTATCTTAATCCTTTGGTTATGTGTTACCACCATTTCTTTTCTATGGTCGGTCACTCTTTATGCCATTCACAAAACTAAAAAGCAAAAGAGCTTGTACAACTTTCATTAATTCCTTTAAATATTGAATAAACACTCTTAGTCCCATGGCAAGACAATAAAACACTATCTTGATGATGATGTCTTCAATGTTGGGACTTAACCCTTGGGGTAAATACCATTTTATTCTTCAAAGAATCTTAGTTTCTTCTCAATACTTGAAAGTCATCTATATAAAAATTAGCAGCGATTTCATATGTTTATGAGTTTTGCATTTCTTATAAAACAGCTTTGTTAAATTCTTTTCATAGAAGTGAGCATACCTTGTGTGACCAAATTATACATAAGTATAGCAGTTATGTCTCTAGCCTTGAGATGAATTTATTTGAGAACTGTTGTTGTCGGCATGTCAGTCACTATTTGTCCCAATTTATGTACAATATGGTTCAAGAAAATGACATCCTTTGAAATCTGAGGAACCCTAAATATGGATTGGATAGCTTTTGGATTTCGTAAGAGCTACAACAGACTTGTATAGATAATTTTAGCAATAATAATACTGCAGAGGCAAGTCGTCTATACAAAAATTCACAGTGATTTGGCATGTCTACGAGTTTTGCATTTCTCATAGTCCAGTTTTGTTGGATTCTTTTCATAAAGATGAGCCCCCTTGTGACACCAAATTATACATAAATTTAGTAGTTATGTCTTTAGCCTTCATATAAATTCATTTGAGAAATATTGTTGTTGGCATGTTAGCCAATCTTTTCCCCATCTTATATACAATATGGTTCCAAAAAAATGACAATTCGAGATGGATTTATGTGAGAATGTTATTTTCACACTTTTGTCCCAATTTATGTACAACTTGGTTCAAGAGACAAGTCATTCGATGAGAAGACTTATTCTTCATTAACAGGACCGTGTAAAGAACAATCCACATCAATATAAACTGACAAGCATGAGAAAAGAAGCTCAGAGTGTCTTTCAACTCATTAATACATCACATTATGTAGATGGTATCATAGATACTTCATGCAAACTCTTGCGTAAAAGAAGTTAGTAGGTCTATTTTGGAACCGATTTTTTGCTAACCTCTATTCCAAATTCAAACTAGAGAAGGCTGCTTTGCGTTATCTTGGAATCAAAATTGTCAAGGTATTTAAAAGAATGCAGTCGTGCAACCATTATGATGATGAAACTAGGTGCCCAAGGTGGCATTGAAAAGTCGCATTTAATTAAAGTGGGTCTCATGCCATTCCCACTTTTTTTTGGAACCCTATTATTTTACACGAAAAGGACGAGGGAAAAGTTTTGAAACCCCTTTATTGCTTTAGAAGATGCCTTTTGTTTTTTCCTGTGTGAAAAAAAAATGTTAAGGAAAATTACATAGTCTACTTTTCTCAGTTAACGAGTAAAAAAGGTAAAGAGCGCATCTAAAACCAATGAAAATGCTATCTCGTTGTAACGAAGTGCTAATCTGCCATGAATTTTCTACATAAATAATTTCAAGTCGCATTTAATTAAAGTGGGTCTCATGCCATTCCCACTTTTTTTTGAAACCCTGTTATTTGACACAAAAAGGACGAGGGAAACTTTTAAAACCGCATTATTGCTTTAGAAGATGCCTGTTTTCCTCTAAGAAAGAAAATGTTAAGGAAAATTGAGTGGTCTATTTTCCTTGGTTAGCGAGTCGAGAAGATAAAGAGCACAGCTAAAACCAATCTCTGTAAACAAAGTGCTGATCTGCCCTGAATTTTTATTCATAAATAATTTCATTACATTGTATTTTATAGTGGTTGAAGATACCATGAGGGTCCGAGTGGCACAAATATTACATCATCTTCGCACACAGACTATCTACTGGGAACAGCATACAGAGCAAGGTCCGAGGTGTTTTAAGCCACGAGAGCAACTTGAAGAGAATAGAAATCTGAACACGCTGACCTGACCAATGCATGTCACCAACCTCGTCTCGTCCTCTTTCTTCAATGAACGGGTCTTTCCATGGTTCCTGATCATGTCCTTTCTGTTCGCGATTTGTACTGGGAAAGACAAAATCAAGTTAGTGCAAGTGATGCTACAGACAATACAAATAAGAAAACAACCAGTTCTAAGGGCCATTTCTGAAGAAAGTAGGTCTGAGGCCCTTTCTCGACGCGTGAGTCGAGAAAGGCCCTAAGGCCCCTGAGGGCCTTTCTCGACTCGCGAGTTGAGAAATGTAGCTTAGAGCCCAAAAAAAAAAAACTTTTTTTTCCTTTTTTTTTTAAGTAGGAAAAAAAGGGGTTTTGCGAGTCGAGAAAGCAGCTCGAGATGAAAAATGCAGTTCTGAGGGTCGAGAAAACGCAGTTCTGAGGGCCTTTCTCGACTGGCGAGTTGAGAAAAGCAGCTCAAGGTGAAAAATGCAGTTCTAAGGGTCGAGAAACGCATTTCTGAGGGCCTTTCTCGAGTCGAGAAAGACAAGTCAGGGTGAGAAATCCAGTTCCAAGAATTGAGAAACGCAGTTCTGAGGCCCTCGAGTCGAGAAAGGCAACTCAGGGTAAAAAATGTAGTTCTGATGGCCGAGAAACGCAGTTCCGAGGGTCTTTCTCGACTCATGAGTCGAGAAAGCCAGCTCAAGGTGAAAACCGCAGTTCTGAGGGTCGAGAAACGTAGTTCTGAGGGGCGAGAAATGCAGTTTTGAGAATCGAGAAACGCAGTTTTAATACACAACATACCCTATGCATTTTCTATGTATACATATATGAAAAAATAGACCCTCTCCCTTTTTTAATATGTCAATGTTTACCCATAAATTTCCTATGTATTTTCTATGATAAATAGACCCTCCCCATGTATTATATAATGGACACCATATCTAATGGATCCTCCCCTTTCTAATGGACCATATAGCTGTATGAAGAGGGGGGCATTGGGCTCATATTTAGCTATTTAAAGAGTGATGCCTAATACACATGTAAATAACAACATATAACAATTGAAAAGATAGTTTACCCTATCAAATTACTTACCCTTACAACTAATAATGCACATTATAACAATTGAAAAATAGTTTACCCTGTCAACTTACTTACCCTTACAACTAATAATGCACTATATAAATACTATGACTTCAAGACTCACTCTATGACTTATTTTCAAATCTCACTTTCAATTATTTAATTGTTTCTTATACCTTCTTCCCTCCCCAATATTTGAATTTTGAAATTTGGTACACACCTTTGTGCCGTAGATCTTGTTGTACCATTTGGAAAGGAGAAACCACTCTGGTTTCCGGCAGGTCTGCAACCACGAATCCGTCGAAAGGGAAGAAAGGGAATGGCAGAGCTTCTTAAAGACTATGGTGGAGCTTTTTTAGAAGGTATGGCCCTCATTCCTTCTGCTAGCCATGTGCATCATCATTTCAAACTTATTTCGACATGAAGTGCGAGCGAATTTGAAGCTCTATTTAACTCAGCTCTGGAGCTCTTGCCGAATCTGAATCAGCAACAAACCTAATAAATAAAACCCCTCTAGAAGCACACTAGAAGCAAATTCGGCAGTAGTGACAGGGCTAGATCTCCACCTCCACCAGTTTACAGTTACTCCCCTCTGTTTAATTCAAACGCATTTGCGTTAATCGCACAACTGAAGTTTCTTCTCATTCCGACAGCGAATGGAGGCCGCAGGCACCAGACTTGAAGAATACCTACAGTCCCGCCACCTAGCCCTTTCTCAGATCCATCCGCTTTTCTCTAATTCTTTAGCACCACAAGCTCCTTGAGTTTTTTTAGTTCAAAATTGCTTTAATTCTTGTCCCTTTAGCTCCTGGATTGTGGACCCAAAATGAAGAAGGAAAAGCATCTGGATGCGACTATGGCGCCCGAGTTGGGCTTCTGTTTTTTGCATCCTTCTGCAAAGCCACCGGTGCATAAGCCACCGATCTTCTGTTTCTTGCATCCTTCTGCAAAGCCACCGGTGGGTGTTTGCCCTCTTTGTCTTAGAGAGTGGCTTCATCGGCTCTATGCTTCGAATGCTGAGGATGCCCTGCCTTCCACCAATGAACCTTCGAATGTTGAGGAATGCTAAGGATGCCCTGTCCAGTTCATTGGCGCCCGAAGATGGATTTTGCAATGGCGAGGATAAAGAAAAGAATATTGTGAAAATAGGTATTTCTCAAATTGCCCTATCTCATCAGGTCGGCAAAGTTTATGCAGTTTTGGAATGTGATAATGAAGAGCAAGATGAGCCAGATCTCCATCTCCCCTGAAGGGCATGGAATCGAAGGTGCCTTCTCGACTCGGTAGTCGAGAAGGATGATAATGTTTAATTCCTTTGAGTTTTATTTTTATTTTGTGTATAATGTTCAATGGGCGCCCAACAAAAGAAATATTTGGGCTCGTTTCTTACCTTGGCCATCCGCTCATGGGGCTTCTGCTGAAGGCTTGGGGAGCACAGAAGGGAGGAATCATGCCCATTCTCGCCTCATGAGGCGAGAAAAAATTTCTTAGCATTGTCTAAATTATTTAATTATTTATTGTCTAATTAATTAGTTAATTAATTATATTATTTAAGCTGTCTAATTAATCTTTTTATTTTTTCGAATGGTTGTTTAGCCATGGAACCCCCCTCCCCTCCTCCCCCTTTACCCCTCCTCCCTCTTCCCCATGCCCCGACCCTCCCCGCCCCTTCCCCTCCTCCCCGGCCCCCGGAAGACCCTTCCCCCCCTTTGCCCTTCCCCTCCTCCCATTCCCCTTAAGACCCTGCCCCTCCCCTCCCCTTTGCCCTTCCCCTTCTCCCCTTCCCTCCCTCCCCATTTGCTCGGCCCTTTCTTAACTAGTGGTTTATAAAATTTATGAGGAAAACAAGCTACCCAGTTCTTTGTGTGTGATGTGTAATTCTATTCAAGCATTCAATTCAGAATTTTTTTGTTCTATAGTATGAGTCCCATTTTCAGTCTGAGTCCCAAATTTCGAGCTTTGATCCACTTTAATTAAATGCAACTTTTTCATTACATTGTATTTTACAGTGGTTGAAGAGACCATGATGGTCGGGTTGGCACAAATATTACATCATCTTCGCACACAGACCACCTACTGGAAACAATATGCAGAGCAAGGTCCAAGGTGTTCCAAGCCACAAGAGCAACTTGAAGAGAATAGAAATCTGAACGCGTTGGCTTGTCCAATGCATGTCATCAACCTCTTCTCATTCTCTTTCTTCAATGAACGGGTCTTTCCATGGCTCCTAATCATGTCCTTTCTGTTCACGATCTGTACTGGAAAAGGCAAAATCAAGTTAATGCAATTGATGCTACAGAGTTCTAAGGGCCATTTTTGAAGAAAGCAGGTCTGAGGGCCTTTCTTGACTCGCGAGTCAAGAAAGGCAGCTTAAAGTGAAAAACACAAGTTTCACGAGTCGAGAAAGGAAGCTCAGAATAAAAAAAGCAGGTCTGAGGGCCTTTCTTGACTCGCGAGTCGATAAAGGCTCTCAAGGCCCCTCTGAAGGTCTTTCTCGACTCGCGAGCCGAGAAATGTAGCGCAGAGCCCAAAAAAAAAAAAAAAAAAAAAATCATTTTTTTAAGTAGAAAAACAAAAGTTTTTTGAGGGCCTTTCTTGACTCGCGAGTCGAGAAAGACCCTCAAGGCCCCTCTAATGGCCTTTATCCACTCGCGAGTCGAGAAAGGCAGCTCAAAGTGAAAAACGCAAGTCTGAGGGCCTTTCTCGACTCCCAGAGTGAAAAACACAGTTTTCAGGGTCAGAGGTTATCTTTGCAGAGGTTCGATTTTTTCACAAAACCTATTAAACCAATATAAACCTATGCATTAAACCTATGAAAGCTATACATTAAAAATATATAAATCTATGTAATAAACATATGAAAGCACATTGAAATGATTAAACCAATGTAAACCTGTGCATTAAACCTATGAGAGCCTATTAAACCTATGCATTAAATCTATTAATATGTAAACCTTACATTGTGTTAGGAACTACTGTCCCCATTTTGTATCTTAAACCTTCAAATGGATTAAACAAGGTGTAAAGTATATCATGATTTTTGAAAAGTTAAATTTTTATCTTAGAATAAGAAATATATGCCTGGAAAATGTGCAGCATAGCAACATAATGTGAAAGTTGTGAAAATAGTAGCAGACAATAAGAAGAGAAATTGGGGAGGTATAAATAAACAACAAATTATAATCCTATATTAGCATTTATTTTTTTACCCCGCTTTTTTTCTGTACCCTGCCTTTTTTTCCCGCCCATGCTTGAAATTTAAAATTTGGTACATACCTTTGAGACGAAGATCCTTTGTACCACATAGCCATAGCTCCGACGGAAGAAAAGTTGAAGACTTTCTAAGAAGCTCGGCCCACCCATACCTTCCAAGAAGCCAAGCTCGCCCCAGCCATACCTTCCAAGAAGCCATACACAGATCCTCCATAGCTGTCAAATATGCACAGAGGTTGATTGATGGCAGGGTTGGATTCAGAAGGGCCATCAGGGCGATTATCCCGTCATTCTTATTTCATACGCCGGAGCAGCTACAAGGATCGCATGATGAACACAGCGGGAGCATCAATCCGGGGGGGGGGCAACAACAATTATGAGCTACAGCGATGGAGCTTTCTGCTCCGTCTTCACCTCCGCTGTCATCTATGGCAGAGCCGGCCATGACCTCTATGGAAACTAGCAGGCATTTCATGGTCGTGTTGCAAGTAGAGAAATTAGTATAGATCCAACAACAACTTCATTAGCTGCCATGGCCAAACAGAAATTCTCGTGTGTATGCTTGCCCTATTTTTTGCAGGATCGTAAAGAAAATCAAGGATTTCCATCTCCCTATACTTGGCAAAGAATTCACTGATGTGATAGAGAGATATAAGATCATCGATCCCTTGGGCGCAACAATATGCACTACAAGAGAATAAGCAATCTAAGTCACTTTCATCCTTTATTTGCTTAAAATCACACTTTCAATTTTTTTAGAATTTGACACAATAAATGACGGTAGTTGTTGATGAAATTGCATCATCTATATCGTCACTTGTAGCATCAGTAATAACAACAATTGTAGTATCAATTTTATGGCATTGTGGTGGCATGATAGTATCATTTATAGTATCATCTATAGCTGCAGTTATAGTATCATGCATTTTGTCCTCCTAATGCTATAATAGTGTCAGCTATAGAATCACATGTATTGCTAAAATTAAATCATGCATTTTGTCACTGTAGTGCTATAATAGTATCAGCTATAGGATCACATGTACTACTATAATTAAAGCATTCCTAATGTCAACACGAGTGCTATAATATTGTCAACTATAGCATCACTTGTATTGCTAAAATTAAATCACTCATAATGGCCACACGAGCATCATCTTTTGTATCGTCTTTTCTAACATGATTAATATCAAATGTAGCATCATTGACAATGCCACGTATAATATCACTTACACTACAAGAGATGAGGGTTTTTTTGTCAAAAAATTCGTCACAATTTTCGTCAAGAAACCGTCAGGTTATTTATCAAGCTTTTCATCATTCTTCTTTTTGGGAAGGGTCTATTTATATTTTGTTGCAATTTTGAATTTTGTTTTAATTTGCACTTTGTCTGCATTATCTACTTACAGTTAGCCTGTAATGTTGCTTGAGTTGAACATGAATTTATTATGAGAAAATAAGAGCATGAGTAAAACAAGAACTCCTCTATTTAAATGTAATCACAGTTACATGTAACAATCTCTACAATGCCAACAAGAATAATGTGGCAAGGTGATCAGTAACAACTTCCTTGTTTTCCTTGTTGTGATATGCTTGTTCTTCAAAAACCTTTTGATGTTTTATATTGTTGAACCTGAATTTCAGAAATACACAAAACCCATAGGTTAGTCATAATTATTAATGTTAGGTCCCTAGCATTTCAAGCTTTTTGATGTACCTATTGAACATATTCTCTCAGCCTGCAAATAATCGCTGTAGCACTAATGGTTTCCCAAATGCCAGCTGAATAGGTCCAAGAAATCCTTCATGTCACAGCATAACCCGGTCCTAAGAGTATATGCTAAAGCATAGCCAAATGCAAAAACTATGCTTAGACATTGAGACTGTAGCGCTTTACTCTGCTCGGCCATATCTAATTCTTATGACGAACAATATGAACAAATGGAAGAAAAAATCCCTCATGTTTAACTGGAACATCTCAACACTCCACCAATGAACATTTACCTTATCCAGGTGAAGTCAAGCGGCCAAAGAGAAGAATCGGGCTACAATTGAAAAGGCTTTTGAGCAGATCAAAGCACAAGATTGGCAGTTTAATTCTGTGTCTAAATTTGTTCCAGTTAGTTCTCAAAGCTTGAAGTCTGATGCAGAAATGAAGAGGAACAAAATACTTGTTTCATCGAAATCTACAAATTTACCTGCTACAGGCATAAACAAGGATGATTAGAAGGTTTTTTTAAGGAATTATACAAGAGATGATCCTTTAAAGGGATTCAAATTCATCTTCCCGCCTGGGGGAGAAGACAGAGTTGTTATTTATTACACAATTTTGAGAGAAATCAGGAAAATATATGAAGAATGCAGCGAAATGCTAGCTCTGATGAGGAGCTTCCATATCCAGATTGACGAGAGGGATACTTTTATGCATTCAGAATTCAAACGGGAACTGAAAGATCTTGCAGGGATGAATGCACCAGTGCCAAGATTATATTCATAAAGGGGAGGTATATTGGTGGTTTAAAATAGGCTGTTTTTCTTCACGAACAAGGTAAGCTTGGAAATTTGCTCAGTGGAATTGCTGAAGAAGACCCTTTTAAGATCTGTGATGGATGTGGAGGTACCAGATTCAGGCTCTGCCTTGATTGCAGAGGTAGCTGCAAAAATCGAAATTACTTTCATTTTTCCCCTCCCTCAATCGAAAAAATAGCCAAAGTGGGGCTTCCTACGATCATGAAGATCGGTCTAAGAACGAGAAAATCCTATTTGATTGTTTAAACGACTAGATTTATATAAAGTTAAAGACGATTCAATAGAGTAGAGAGAACACACTAATTTCAAACGTGGAAAAAAATTACCGTATGTATAGGAAAAATCTTCATTTTAATTCTGTCTCTTTCCATTATTGCCGGGGAAGGGGAACAAGCACACTTGGAGAGCGCAGTACAACGGAGAGTTGTATGCTGCGTTCGGGAAGGATGAATCGCTCCCCAGGAAAAAAATCTATTGTAACTCACAATGGTGCTGTCAAACGTTGTAGATTTTGCAACAAAAATGGACTTGTTAGATGCCATATCTGCTGCTAGAATTGATCACTACTATTCTACTATGATCTTTAATATGTTACAGATTCAGAAATACTTCTGTACTCTTAAAATCTTATAACTACATAAATAATCTATGCTCTGACCATCAAAAAAAAAAAAAAAAAAAAAAAAAGAGAGAGAGAGAAGCATGAGCCATGTTCTGCTACAGTGAGTGCAGCAGATTTCGCTGGGGCTGTAATGAGTGCGCCCATCCCTAACCCAGCTACAGTGGGTGCAGTTGTACCTAGCATAGTTGCAAAGAGTGCAATCGATACAAAACTCTGAACATTGTCCACTCTGACCAAGCTCAATCATAGAACAGAAAAATGTTGTATAAAATGAGGGCTGAGATATATACCAGTATATCAATAGAGCAGATATGAGAAAGGATCTGCTCCATTGATGCAGTACGGCTTCCCCTGTTGATCAAGGCACAAAATGCACAAAGATTTTTGCATAGAAGAAGCATCTCCAGGAGCTAAGGCCCAGCTTAGAAGATCCGCTACAAGAATGTGTCACTCAAGCCAGCGTACCTTCTTGATCCTACCAAAATCAACCAGTGGAAGCATGTGGCAAAGCATTGCTCCTTGCACACTCTTCCAGACAAGCCCGATGGATCTGCACGAGATGGGGTGGCCGCCTTCCGCCGCCCTAGTCGCTGGTCGAAAACCCTAAACACATTTTTTCCATCTTCACAATTCAAATTGAGATACATAGATTTTATTAATGATAACTATGGTATCCCTACAACATTACTTAAGGGTATGGTCACATGAAGATGTCAACAGGGACTCTTTCCTGTCAACATGAACGCAACGATACAAACAGGGTCACATGAAGATCCAAACGCACCATCCGGTCTTGTCGTTGTTGTTCTGCCCGCTGATTTCTGGATTGCTGCCAAGTACCCTGAGATCTGCCACGTGCTGATATCCAAGAGATTCATGTTGACATGAATCCGTCCAACCAGGAGAGAGCCGGTGGGATGGATTGATGTCAACATGAAGGGATTCATGTCAAAAAGCTCCATATGACCCCTCTGTTTTCAGTTTTTGACGTCTAATAGAAGATGTTGATATCTTCATGTGACCCCACCTATGGCCACGTTGCAGGTACCTGGCCGTCCTCAAAAAATGATTCTTACGACCCTGACCTGGATGTCGTCCTCAAAAAATGATTCCGCCTCAAAAATTGATTCCGCACCAAGTTCTCCTCCGATCAGAAGTTCGCCTTTGCTGAAGTCCAGCAGTTCTGTGCCGGAGTTGGTGTCGAACGCCATGTCCTCAAAGTCTGGATGCATAATAACAAGAATTAAACCTTCAGTAAGAAACTCTGATTCTCGTCGCATTGTTATCAATTGTTGCCTTTGCCGCTGTTGCTCCACAAGCTCGTTTCTCTTATTGGGTTCTTCTTCTATAACCCTGTACTCTTCTAAACTAGAGTTTCTCCTTCCAATTGGAGATGCCTTGCCATTGATGTGGAGGCCGATCACTCTGTTTCTCGAGTGAAAGAGAAGAATTTGTGCAGTTACAAGGAGGGGATTGCTCTTGAACAGGATCAAGAAAAGATAAGATAGAATCCACATTTTGCTACCCTCTGCTCTGCGCTTTGGGAAAGGCAAGGCAGTGGGTATCTACAGCCTTATGCCTTCTCGACTAGTGAGTCGAGAAGTTGAGAATTCTAGAATCTGATTTAGTAATAATTTTTTTTATGTAATATTTAATTTTTATTTTTAATATGAGATTGATTTTTTTTTTTAATTTATAATATTTAGTTTTTATTTATTTTTTGAAGGGGAGATGCTCTCCCCCTCCAACTCTCGTTGCTCCTTGCATCATTATACTCCCTTTGCCCCTAACCCTCCCCCCTTTGCCCAACCTTCCCCCCATCTTCTCCTTCCCTCCCTCCCTCCCTCCCTCCCTTCTTTTGCCATGTTTTTCCCTTTCCCTTTCCCTTTGTCCCTTTGCCCCCTTCCCTAAACCCCTCCCCTCTCCATGGTTTGTTTGCCCCTCTCCCTAAACCCCTCCCCTCTCCCCGCCTCTCCTACCTCTCCCCTGCCTCCTCCCTCTCCCCTACTCATTTGACTCCCTCCCTCCGTCCCTCCCTCCCTTCCATCTCCCCTTCCTTCCTACCATTCTTCCTCCACCGTCTCCCCTTCTTTTCTCGTATTGTTCTTTGTAAATGTTATTGTTGTTTTATTAAGAAAAAATTCTATTCAAGCATTCAATTCAAAAAAAAAAAAAAAAAAATAGTATGAGTCCCAAACGTCGAGATCTGACCCACTTTAATTAAATGCGACTTTGAAGCAATAAAATATAAAGTTCTGCTCAGTAAAAGGCTGACGAAGGTTTATTTAAGCAGAGAAGTTGTAGTTCACAATATAGAAATTAATAGCCACTCATATGTTAACTTGAAAATTTGTTAGAGGTAAAAATTTTGTAGTAAACAATTTTTATGATTATAAGACATATATCCCATAAAAAGTGGCTTTAGAAATCACAAGTTGTTGTTTGGGGAATCACCCTTACAATCTCGACAAGAAGCAATAGCTTCTTCAAAACTAAAATACCTCCACAGATCGCAGCATTCATGTGGGAATTTGCATGTGGTTTGAGAAACTAAAATACTTCTACAAATTGCGGCATTCGTGTGGGAATTTGCATGGGGTTTTTGCTGTATGGCTTTCATGAACTTGTGAAGCAAAATACAAGAATCAGTATTTGAAAAGGGAAACACATGTTGAAGCAAGAATAAGCAAACAAACATTGAACAAGCAAAAGAATTGTCTGAAAAAATCTTTCTCAATTGTCATATCTGCCACTGAAAAACAAAATTTACCGCAATAGGACTATTTTATCTCAGAACTATTTGCGTTACAGGATGCAATTGCTATTGTTTCTGATAAGTAGAAGTTTTCAGGCAACACTTGAGTGGGCAAAGAGATATTTCGCAGCGGCTATAATTGGGGTTGTAAAACTTGCAGAATCAGGTAACGTCATGCTCAGTGATGTTCGATGCGCACTCATCCTTTCTTGAAAAAAAATGAAATATATTGAGATAAACAGGGAAACTTGGTGAGGAATCTTTCAACTTAACACAAAATTCCCAATAGTGATTTAGAGAAGAGAAATGTTCGCAGCGGCCTTGGTTGCCAGGATAAATTTCTTGTATATATAAACATGGGTATGTTTTTGAAAATATGAGAGTGATAACACTTTGAATGAGGGTGTTATTCCTCGTTCCAACTGGACCCGAGAAGTTTATGGTGGTTATCTGATGCCATAACAAGCTAGGTATTTATGGTCATTTAGCATAATAAACTAGGTGTTTATGTGCCTTCAATGATGTTATGTGGAATGGAAAGGGGGAAGGAGTCCCCTGAGCTGCAAAATCCGACAGCACCGTTGAGGCGCGACAGGTTAGGGCACTGGCAAGAATGCCTGACCCGTTTCCATTGCACTACATCAAGGTAAGCTTGACCGGATTCTGCAGGTTTTCTTGGGCGATTTGTCATTCTGCAAAAGAATGATTCAAGAAAATGTGACGTTCCAGCACAGTATACGGTCCCAGGACGTATACTGTACTGCCTCGTCACGCGTACACGCCACCTCGACTGACGTGTACACCGACGTGTAGCCAGGCGGGTAGCCCCTAGGGGGCAACTTGCAAGGTATGTGCATTTATTAATGTGCACATTTACCAATGTGCACATTTATTAAGGTGCACATTTATTAAGGTGCACACTTTTCCATGTGGATACCTTTATGCCACCTAGCCATTAAAGGCAAGTGGACCATTCCCAATTATCCCACATGCCTAAAGGGATAATTGGAAACCCTAGCCCTAACCCCTTGTCTATTTAGGTAGGGAGAAACCCTAACTTGCCATTTTCATCCATAGGGTTTTAGAGCTCTGTTTTGCCTGCCCCAGGAGTCAAAACCGCCTCCCAGACTCTGTCTGAGCGAATTGCACCATTAGTTTCCCTTGATTCAAGCAGCCCAGCAGGATGGTCGACTTCAGAGCAGGAGGAGCGAGCCAAGGATCAGGTATTTAGTCAATTTAATAGCATAAATCGTCCTCCAGACTTCGTGCCAGTAGGTTTAGCCTATTAAATTGGCCATAGCAGTTATCTAGATCTCTAGATGCCCAGACCCTAACTAAAGAACCTAACTCTATGATATAGATTAAATCTAGTTCTTTAGTTCTTCTATGATGTATATGGATGATGTATCTCTGTGAACTCATTGTATTGGGAAGGGGGTAGTGACCCTAAAGCTTAGTAGTTGATGCTCCTAGAGTAGCCTCTCTAGCACACTGTAGATTCGGCCTGTGCACAAGAACCACACCTGGTTGTGGGTGAAGGGGCCAGACTGGCTAAGAAGGAGGTTCGTGTTCTGACTCTTGAACGATCCCTCTGGTGTGTAAGGCCTACCGAGGATCATTGTGACTAGGTCTAATGGCTTACCACTGAGTGCGGGTAAGGCATGAGCTCGACACCCGTGGAGTGGTGTTCACTTTCCAGTGGGTTAAGTCGAATAAGAGCAGTGGCCCTCTAGTCACCTTGAGTCAGCATGGAGACCTCTGGTGGGAGTGATCCCTACCTGCCCCATCGGAACTGGGGAGATGCAACCCAGGAGTAGCCCCTTTGGCTATGCATCCGGCGGGCTACAGTCAGGTTCCAACACTTTTCAACCTACTCTGCAAAGTGTGCACAGGAGGGGCGGATGGAGTGGACAACCCTAAGCCATGTTCTTATGCCAGCCAAATCCATTGCCATGAATTCTGTCTGCAATGAACTCTGGAGACCCAAGCCGTCAGTCATCCCCATGAGTCTGAGCCTTGGGTAGGGTTTCCCATATGTATTGTGCTGATCTTTGTCTATGCAGATGTTGACGTACCACCCTTCGAGGTGGATATGTGATTATGTTGTATACTGACATGTATGTTTACGATTCCGCAGCTAGGTAGGCCCTGAGGGAGACGGGGTAAAATGACCCCTTTCATTTATATTTATACTCTTTGAAATAATGGGATTTAGATGTATGATTTGAAATATGAACTGCTTCACCCCATGCATTGTGCTATGGAATTTATTTGTTGTTTGTTAAGGGCAGATAAGAGTTCTCTAATTATAAGCTAATGGACCAAATACCAAAACCAGTGCACTGAGGCCCATTGTGATTATTTATGAGGGCCCTCATTTGTCCAATTGCTCATCCAACATCCTGCGTGATTAAAGCTCATAAATATTCTATTTGTCATGACTGATGAGCAACTTGGAAGTGCAAGCTTTTAGTTATCCCCTCATGTTATCTGTAGTAAATTAGAAAACTGAGCCATGGCATTGTCATTCTTTTCATCTCAGATGCCTACATACTTTTGGACGCCCCTTTCTCCAAGCAGGACATATATTCACATGTAGAAAAGAAAATCTTTGTAGATTGCTTGCCCAACTAGATTGCTCAAGGAATTTTGCTAACCTTGAGATCAAGCAGATATTAGTGTCCACCAGATGGGGATGCATCTTATTAAAAGCCACAATATAGAGGATTATAAAATTTGAAGACATTACAGAAGCTGCCTTTAACATTCTCACATGAAGCTGCCATTTGCCAGCAAAGGTGAACAACTCTTTTATGAATTACCTTTTCATTTCATGTAGTTGCAAGACAGCCTTCTGTCATTATTGGGCATGCCTTGGAATGATAATGATATGATGAATTTGAACTGAGCATGCTTTGAAGACTACAGACACAAATGTTTACTCAGAGTAAAAGCAGTTGGTTTAGGAAGCCACAACCGCTCCTCATAAAGCTGGTGTTGTAAACCTATGTTATGTTTTTTTGCAAAAAATATATGCCAATGTTTAAAGATTATCATTCAGATTTTCTACAAGGATATAAATTGTTGTGTTTAATATTCTGTACATACTATGTTCTAAATTCGTGTTTCATTTTCTTTCCAACTTATGGCAACCAGGTAACAGATGTTGAGAAAGGTGGCAGCACAAGAACAACCATGTTTCATATTGTGCAGTACATAAGGTACCCAAACAAGTTGAGTCCTATTATGCTATTCTGGCAGCATGAGAGCATGTATACTGTTACAAAATGAAATTGGAGGGCATGAATGCAGACAAGTTTACATCTGTCGTTGTATACAAGTTTACATGAGCAAGTTAAAGAGAACATATGTTGTTGTATAGGAAGAACAGAAAGTTTGCTTCATTGGTTGGTGTGTTTTTCAAATTAGCACATTTGAATCTTTTTATTGTATATTGAATCATGTATATTGTTTTCTGATGTTTAGTGATTCATGTGTGTATTCTCAACTTACATCAAGATATGCTGTTTGGATGGTTTACAGATTGTGTTAATCTAGGACCATGAAAGTTGAAAACCTTACAGTTATGGTGGAGGTTTAGGATATTTAGGGCCATGGTGTGAGACATATATCTATAAAAAAACTTGATGTATAGTTATTGTTACCTCGCAAGTAGATGGTTGGCTCTTAAAGGTTCCAATGTAGTCCATTGAAGGTCCCATGTGGTCCATTGAAGAGTAATCAATGGTCCATTGAGGGGCATTTTGTGGCCCACTAAAAGGTACATGTGGTCTATTGGGGTTAAATTAACCTCCTGACTTAAAACCGTCCTCTTGACTTAAAACCTTCCTAGCCAACTCCAAATTTATCGAAAACTCTGTTGTATGGGATCAATTCAAACCTAAGGACTTAAGCTTCAATATGGTATGTTAAGAAGAGCACTTAAAAAAAAAATTATCCATCATAATAAAATATATTTCCTTTAAGTGGGTGCTTCATGGGCACCCTCCCCTCGGTACCTTTTTTGGCTCCCGAAAGTGGACCATCGGGCAGCTGAAATTCGCTTAAGCGAATTTCACAAGGGAATATTCTTTAAAGATCCAAGTTTTATGAAATTCGCTTAAGCGAATTTCAGAAGACGTCGCCGGAAAATTTTGTCAGGGTCCTGTTTGATTCCGTCAGAGCACGCCTGCGCATGTGGTTTTTAAAAAAAATCCCTGAAATTCGTTGAAATTCGGTTACGTCGACCATTTTTTTTTTTAAGAGGCAATTTTTTTTTTTAAAGCCAAAATTCGCTTAAGCGAATTTCAGGGAGTTTGACTAATTTTTTTTTTACTAAATTCCAGTTCAGTGGCATGTCGTCTTCACAGCATAGCACGCCGTCTGGACAGGTCCGTCAGTACAGCACGCCAGACAGACATGTCCCTGTAGATATTGAGGACATCCCAGACGACTTATTCATTCACACGCCACCTCCACTGCATGTCATAGAGCCTCGTGTTTCGAGACCGATGTTTGATGAGCTGCGGGAGAGCGGTCGCAGCACGTATGCTCAGATTATATAGGAAGAGAGGGTTCGATCGCCTGGCTTGGCATCATTGGTGTCACCCTTTCCTCCGGCTGCAGATGCACGTGACCGATACCGGTGGCAGAGGGACAGGGCTAGAGGCTTCTTTTTGTACTGGGATGGTGTTTGGGGCAGGGCACAGCTTTATGCCTACTATTTGTTGCAGCCCTTGCGAGGGTGGGCCGGAGGTGGCAGAGAGGCCCAGTATGCACGGGACATTGTGCCGCGGTTTGATGTTGCCTCTCTATTTCTGGGAGGAGGTATGCATTTTCGGGGACTCGTACACGGATGAGATTAGCCGCGAGGTATGGCGAGCTGTTGAGAGCACACCACGTCCAGGTACCCATAGAGATCTTGTCGACTCTATTAGGACGCAGAATGTCATTGTTAGGACCAGCTTCCTTGCCACGTTGGATATGAGAGCAGACGTCAGGAGCTTCATACGAGTCACTGAAGAGTGGGAGGCAAATCATGTCAGGGTCATTATCAGGTACGGCATATGTCCTAGCACCATTTCATTCATGTGTTGTACACCTTATGTCGCTGACCCTGTTGCACGCATGTACAGTGCCTGCATGCACCAGTTCGAACCAGATGAGAGATCCACGTTTGCAATCATCGACCCTCGCTGGTTCGAAGAGCACGGCGTCATGGGCGCGGACCTTCTCCCAGTGTACCAGATACGATGGGAGAGGTTGCGAGCTGTCATATGGCCCATCTGTCATGGGTACATGGCATCATCCCCATCCCCTCGCGTGTTTCCATAGGTACTCATGCAGTGTACACCGGATGCTGGGGACACTGGTATCTTCTGGTGCATATTATAGATCCTGTAGTACGAGAGCGACTTGGGTGGTCGAGGCATTTCGAGGGCTTCTGGTACATGGATTCCCTACCTGGCAGTCTGGGCCGCGCGAGGACTCAGATACGAGTGCAACCCGCGGACGTACAACGGTGAGTTGTTTGCATGCTCACTTTCTTAATGTGCTTGACTTGAATGCGTACATCAACTCCACGCCATGTTTGGGACAGGGTATTGGCATCGTGGCTGCACCACACTCATGCCCCGGACCACTGGCACGAGCGCATCAGAAACAGGGTGGAGCTGCGGGTGGCTCCGGTCCCAGCACAACACCAGCATTGGTCTTGTACTGTCTATGTTTGTCTAAACATCCGGCATGTCATGCAGGCTTTCCCATGGCCAGAGCAGACATAGACTTGCAGGTTAGACACTATCCTTCCCCACCACCTCATCTGTTTTGACATATGCTCCCCATGACATCCTGTACCTTCCACTTTGCAGGTACGCCCGAACATGACACGACTCTGTCGGAACTTCTTCACGATCATTGCGTGCCTGTAGGCAAAGGCATATTGGTTCAACTATCAAATACTGAGGCGTGCGGGGCCGTAGACATTTATTTTCTATGTCTGCACATTTTTCTATCTATGTACTTTCTTTCCTGCAATATATACATTGTCAGTAATTTAAATGCAGCCTTTCAAGTCCCACTTTCGTTGAATTATTTAGTTCATCTTGCATGCGAACCAAACACTGGGTCAACAGCTCGAACCAAACACTACAAAGATTGCAACTCTGAGTGACAGACATCACGCTCACATCAGTCAAAATCTGAGTCGATGCGAGGTCGACCCTCTCCTCCCACGTGGCTGTGGCGGGGTTTCGCGTTGCACAGAGGGTCCAGGACGTGGCGTTGAGAAGTTATGCACCCGTGCTCCCGCCTGCTGAGTTGCATAGCCACCTCGCAATGGGACGTTTCTCGGTGCCGCCACATCACGGAACGCCCTCAGGCGACGTCGCGCCTCCGCAAGCAATGGAGCCACGTCATCCTCATCTATATGTTCTTGATTCATCACCTCCGTTTGCCAGTATTGCATTTCCTCGCCCATTGTCTGCAACCACTGACTAACCATCGATCTCAACGTGTCTTCATCCACCACAGGTGCTGGTGACCGCTCGATGGGCTGGACCTCCGCTTCCCAGCCGGGATAGAGCACTTCAAAGAGGTGGGGATGGTGCCTAGAGAGAAACATATCTCCTGCTATGAGGTGCTTGCACACTGGGACTGGTAGAGACCATACCTCTGGCGCTTCGAAAGGATCGTGCCCAGAATGCACAGGCCGCGCAAATATCCAGGTCTGCGCATTAATTGTCCTCTGCAGGGCCATTCGGTCGTACTGTGCGAAGCCTATATGGGCAGCCACGTCTATGACTCCTCCGCACCTGCTTGCTAGAAGTTGCGGGCCTGCGCCTGGGGTTCCTCCACCGGTGGCAGGCGAAATCATCCACCCTCATCTGCCGACCGCCGCCCCCGACCCTGATGCATGTGTGCACAAGACGGACGCGGTCCCGCACCTGCACCTCTCCCACTCTGATGTCAATCTGGCTGACAATGCTAGTCTCATGTTGAGGGAAGTCACTGTCCTTCATGATCATGTGAACCTTGCAACTGCACACCCGCAAGCACTGGTTCACATATTCTAGCGGGATCCCATGCTAGGGTCTGCGTCTTCGACAAGTGCTGGCCATTGGCAATGTGGCAGTGCGCCACTATATTGTTCCAATCCTCCACCCAAGGCACACGCTTATGTGGATGCAATCCCCACCTTATGCAAATAGGAAACATCACCCACGACGCCCACATATAGCCCCTACGGTATTGCTCCCACCGTATTTCATATCTAGCCCACTCGGAAACAACTTGTCTGCCTGGTCTCTGTGGAAAGGGAGGAAAATCTGGGTCTGCGATCCTGATGTCGCAAGGGTAGGGAGGCCTACCCTCATTGACGGAAGCAATCATAAGATCATATGTCTCTTTCAAGAAGACATAGCCATGGACACGAACTCCTCGGGCCTGTTCCTGCCTAAGCCAGACGCACGGATCGGGATACATCTGAACCACCTCCTGCACGACATTAGAACCACCGGAGGCACGACTAGCAGTTGTGGCAATGGACGATGTAGAGTTATCGGCATCTGATTGATAAGATGAATCCTGCCAATAGTCGCTATTGCCATCATCTGAAAGCTCGCTCATAGACCCTTCATCCTCATAATCTGAATCTGCCATTCTAACATACCCTATCAAACAAGCTGCACTATGCAAGGCAAAACTCAGAAACTACGAAGACCGATCGCTTAAGCACTGCTTTGACGCATTTGAAAGACCCGTAGGCGCTCTTTTATAGAGAACTGGAATTCGCTTAAGCGAATTTGACAACTGAAATTCGCTTAAGCGAATAGCGAATTTCCCTGGTCAAATCGAGCCCGTGCGCGCCGGGCCGCGCGCCGCCGCCCGCGTGCGATCCGTGATGCCTCGTCCACGCATTGGTCCACCCGTGGCGCCTCGGTCCGTGCTGGCAACAATTTTCTGGCACGAGCGATTTTCAACGCCAAATTTGCTTATGCGAATTTGCCTGCGGCACGCTCCCCTTTCGTTCAAAGACAAGACGTAGTGCTATCTTCAGGGCATGTCGTTGATGCCCCTTGTTGGCCTCTACGCTGCAGAGCATGTAAAACACTAGGAACCCTACACCCCCGGCAATCGGTACAATGGCTTCGTACAGTGGAAACTTCCACAGATTTGTGCAAAAAGTTGAATCCATAGCCCAACCACCACCGCCGCTCCACCTTACAGCAGCCTCCAACAGCTTGTCATCTTGGATGACTAGGATCCATGGCCGGGCCAACAGGTCTGCAGCATTAGGATTCCAAGGCTGGTGGAAAATCACCTTCCCGGTGGCTTTCCAATCGTCTATCCCGCTCTCAAGGCTTTCCCAGTCCGTACCCAGACTCCCGCCTACGAAGTGCAATGTGGTGAGATTGAATGATAAAATGTTTTTGATGACAAGGTCATTGAAACAACAGTTTGAATTAAGGGTTTGAACACTGCTCCATAGAAAAACAATTTTCAAGGGATCTTACCGAGTATTCTCTGCTGGTACGCCAGTTGCCACACATCCTCCTGCGCCATCGTGAAGCGGTATATGACTCGTTCAACTGGGCTTACTGTCATACGTATTTGCGGTCCCCGTGATCTTGCGAAGTCCCACGCAGCACGGGTCATTCCAATACTTCTAAGCTCCTGTGCGACACCCGCAAGCAGTTCAGGATGCACGGGCCACTACAATAGAAAAGAGTATTTTTCGTCGGATATAGTGTCAAACAAAGTGACGCTATATGTATTTTCAAAGGCCCACTAAATGTCATAAGGTTGACGCTAAAAGTCCTATACTTTGATGTCGCATGGGCGTCACCCATTGCGTCAAGTATTGTGTCATGGCTATATAACACAAAAATGACAAAATGACTACATTTGTGGCAATTGCATTACATGTTTGTGTCAAGCTTATATCCAAATTATTCAATAATTGCGTCATACTTTTTATCATATTAATGTCGACACCATGACTACATTTGTGGCAATTGCATGGTATATTTGTGTCGAGCTTATATTTAAGTTAATCAATAATTGCACCATGTTTTCTATCACATTAGTCTCGACTCAATGACTACATTTGAGCAATTGCATGGCATGTTTGCATCAAGTGCTTATACATGTTATTCAATAATTGTGTCATACTATCTATCATATTAGTCTCGAGTATGCAATCAAATTGTTACACCACATTGACATCATTTACGTCATATTTGTAACTCTCTTGCAACATGTTTTATATCCCTTTTTTATGCAACTTATAACGAGCCTATTTTATTTTGCAACATAATTGTAACATTTATATAGGTAATAGGTATGACAAATTTTGTAATGTTTGAGTAACAAAATTTTGTCAAATTTTAGATCCTTTTGTGATATATATATGTCAATTTTTATGAGCATATATAATACCATTGCCAGATTTCTATCCAAATCACAAGTCTCTGTGTGGCAATTCTACTTTCAATTTTTGTCATTTTTCTAGTTACGTCAATAGATATATTTTTTAGACATTAGTATTTAGATATTTTTTTTTGTGTTCATATGTGCAAAATTGGACTGGTTTGAGTCCATGGTTGCATCATGCATATATACAAAGAAAGGAAAAATGATTTAAGTAATTGCACAAATAATGATAAATAACTCAATCCCAATCAAATTACTCGATGAAGAAAAGAACATTACGTTAAGTTCGAATGACAGATCATTCTACATTTGAAGTACTTTTAATATAAAAAGTTATTTGTTTTAGTTTTAGTCTGAGACAATTCTCTCATGCATAATTCTCATTCCAGGTAATCGTCCTTAGCAGGAGACGAACCTTTATCAGTGGGCTCATTGCGCTCTTCCTCTTCGCTAACCTGTGTAAAAAAAATAAAACAAGAACTTTGTCAATTCTCAAATAAAATAAAACAAGAACTTTGTCAATTCTCAAATTGTATTCAATTTACCATGCAAAAGAACATAAAAGCTAGAATAGAAATCAAACTACTAGATGAAAATACATTTTATTGGCAGATGTGACAATTACAGGGGCGTTATTTAAAATTTCCCTAAAAAATGAGATTACTAATCTCCTCGAAATCAAGATAGATCGGTTGTTGGTTGTTGCAAGGGAACAGAGGGTAGAGTCAAGTACAGATTCTTGTTCAAAGTAAACTGCAGGCATGGGATCAGTCACACTAACAAAACACCAACAAACATAATGCTCTTCAATATCAATGCTCTTGAATCTGGTATTTGTCAGCAGTCCAAGTAAGAAAACAACTAGAGAATATGCCATTGAGATGCAGGGGATCCCAAACATCAGAATGGGCAAAACCTGGATAAAGAAAGTATTAAGCTTGGTCTAGGCAATATGTAGCAAAATAACAGGGGGTTCCAGGGGGATTTGATATAGATATAATTCTTGAAACCATAGACCATATCCCTAAAACAATTCAATGGGTTATTATAAAAAAAAAACATAGATTTAAGATAAAAAATAGTCACATTAGCTCACTAGTTAGATTGGTTAAAGTAGTCTTATTAGGACATTGAGTTATTTTAGTAGAGGTTCGAATCCCCGTATTTCATATTCTAAAAGCTTAAATGAAACCGTATAGAGGCACGATATACCATCAAAACCTTAGGCAAACTCGTATTCGACATCTTAAAATCATAGGCGTCCCTAATCATAATTGAGCATAATCGAAACGAGAGGTGTCCAGAGGCTCCAACATCTGATGCGGGCGTGGGATTGACAGATCCGACGACTGTGGTAGTCCAGGGTGCACCTCGTTTAGAATATGTAGCAAAATAACAGGGGGTTCCAGGGGGATTTGATATAGATATAATTCTTGAAACCATAGACCATATCCCTAAAACAATTCAATGGGTTATTATAAAAAAAAAAAACATAGATTTAAGATAAAAAATAGTCACATTAGCTCACTAGTTAGATTGGTTAAAGTAGTCTTATTAGGACATTGAGTTATTTTAGTAGAGGTTCGAATCCCCGTATTTCATATTCTAAAAGCTTAAATGAAACCGTATAGAGGCACGATATACCATCAAAACCTTAGGCAAACTCGTATTCGACATCTTAAAATCATAGGCGTCCCCAATCATAATTGAGCATAATCGAAACGAGAGGTGTCCAGAGGCTCCAACATACAGTCTGGGCCGTAGGATTGACAGATCCGACGACTGTGGTAGTCCAGGGTGCACCTCGTTTAGAATATGTAGCAAAATAACAGGGGGTTCCAGGGGGATTTGATATAGATATAATTCTTGAAACCATAGACCATATCCCTAAAACAATTCAATGGGTTATTATAAAAAAAAAACATAGATTTAAGATAAAAAATAGTCACATTAGCTCACTAGTTAGATTGGTTAAAGTAGTCTTATTAGGACATTGAGTTATTTTAGTAGAGGTTCGAATCCCCGTATTTCATATTCTAAAAGCTTAAATGAAACCGTATAGAGGCACGATATACCATCAAAACCTTAGGCAAACTCGTATTCGACATCTTAAAATCATAGGCGTCCCCAATCATAATTGAGCATAATCGAAACGAGAGGTGTCCAGAGGCTCCAACATACAGTCTGGGCCGTAGGATTGATAGATCCGACGACTGTGGTAGTCCAGGGTGCACCTCGTTTAGAATATGTAGCAAAATAACTGGGGGTTCCAGGGGGATTTGATATAGATATAATTCTTGAAACCATAGACCATATCCCTAAAACAATTCAATGGGTTATTATAAAAAAAAAAAACATAGATTTAAGATAAAAAATAGTCACATTAGCTCACTAGTTAGATTGGTTAAAGTAGTCTTATTAGGACATTGAGTTATTTTAGTAGAGGTTCGAATCCCCGTATTTCATATTCTAAAAGCTTAAATGAAACCGTATAGAGGCACGATATACCATCAAAACCTTAGGCAAACTCGTATTCGACATCTTAAAATCATAGGCGTCCCCAATCATAATTGAGCATAATTTAAACGAGAGGTGTCCAGAGGCTCCAACATACAGTCTGGGCCGTAGGATTGACAGATCCGACGACTGTGGTAGTCCAGGGTGCACCTCGTTTAGAATATGTAGCAAAATAACAGGGGGTTCCAGGGGGATTTGATATAGATATAATTCTTGAAACCATAGACCATATCCCTAAAACAATTCAATGGGTTATTAAAAAAAAAACATAGATTTAAGATAAAAAATAGTCACATTAGCTCACTAGTTAGATTGGTTAAAGTAGTCTTATTAGGACATTGAGTTATTTTAGTAGAGGTTCGAATCCCCGTATTTCATATTCTAAAAGCTTAAATGAAACCGTATAGAGGCACGATATACCATCAAAACCTTAGGCAAACTCGTATTCGACATCTTAAAATCATAGGCGTCCCCAATCATAATTGAGCATAATCGAAACGAGAGGTGTCCAGAGGCTCCAACATACAGTCTGGGCCGTAGGATTGACAGATCCGACGACTGTGGTAGTCCAGGTGCACCTCGTTTAGAATATGTAGCAAAATAACAGGGGGTTCCAGGGGGATTTGATATAGATATAATTCTTGAAACCATAGACCATATCCCTAAAACAATTCAATGGGTTATTATAAAAAAAAAACATAGATTTAAGATAAAAATAGTCACATTAGCTCACTAGTTAGATTGGTTAAAGTAGTCTTATTAGGACATTGAGTTATTTTAGTAGAGGTTCGAATCCCCGTATTTCATATTCTAAAAGCTTAAATGAAACCGTATAGAGGCACGATATACCATCAAAACCTTAGGCAAACTCGTATTCGACATCTTAAAATCATAGGCGTCCCCAATCATAATTGAGCATAATCGAAACGAGAGGTGTCCAGAGGCTCCAACATACAGTCTGGGCCGTAGGATTGACAGATCCGACGATTTGTGGTAGTCGGGGTGCACCTCGTTTAGAATATGTAGCAAAATAACGAGGGGGGTTCGAGGGGATTTGATATAGATATAATTCTTGAAACCATAGACCATATCCCTAAAACAATTCAATGGGTTATTATAAAAAAAAAAAACATAGATTTAAGATAAAAAATAGTCACATTAGCTCACTAGTTAGATTGGTTAAAGTAGTCTTATTAGGACATTGAGTTATTTTAGTAGAGGTTGAATCCCAAGTATTTCATATTCTAAAAGCTTAAATGAAACCGTATAGAGGCACGATATACCATCAAAACCTTAGGCAAACTTCGTATTGACATCTTAAAATCATAGGCGTCCCCAATCATAATTGAGCATAATCGAAACGAGAGGTGTCCGAGGCTCCAACATACTGATGGGCCGTAGGATTGACAGATCCGACGATTTGTGGTAGTCCGGGGTGCACCTCGTTTTAGAATATGTAGCAAAATAATGAGGGGGTTCGAGGGGGATTTGATATAGATATAATTCTTGAAACCATAGACCATATCCCTAAAACAATTCAATGGGTTATTATAAAAAAAAAAACATAGATTTAAGATAAAAAATAGTCACATTAGCTCACTAGTTAGATTGGTTAAAGTAGTCTTATTAGGACATTGAGTTATTTTAGTAGAGGTTCGAATCCCCGTATTTCATATTCTAAAAGCTTAAATGAAACCGTATAGAGGCACGATATACCATCAAAACCTTAGGCAAACTCAGATTCGACATCTTAAAATCATAGGCGCCCCCAATCATAATTGAGCATAATCAAAGCGAGAGGTGTCCAGAGGCTCCAACATACGGCCTGGGGCGTAGGATTGATGAATCCGACGACCGTGGTAGTCCAGGGTGCACCTCGTTTAGAATATGTAGCAAAATAACAGGGGGTTCCAGGGGGATTTGATATAGATATAATTCTTGAAACCATAGACCATATCCCTAAAACAATTCAATGGGTTATTATAAAAAAAAAACATAGATTTAAGATAAAAATAGTCACATTAGCTCACTAGTTAGATTGGTTAAAGTAGTCTTATTAGGACATTGAGTTATTTTAGTAGAGGTTCGAATCCCCGTATTTCATATTCTAAAAGCTTAAATGAAACCGTATAGAGGCACGATATACCATCAAAACCTTAGGCAAACTCGTATTCGACATCTTAAAATCATAGGCGTCCCCAATCATAATTGAGCATAATCGAAACGAGAGGTGTCCAGAGGCTCCAACATACAGTCTGGGCCGTAGGATTGACAGATCCGACGATTTGTGGTAGTAGTCGGGGTGCACCTCGTTTAGAATATGTAGCAAAATAACAGGGGTTCCAGGGGGATTTGATATAGATATAATTCTTGAAACCATAGACCATATCCCTAAAACAATTCAATGGGTTATTATAAAAAAAAACATAGATTTAAGATAAAAAATAGTCACATTAGCTCACTAGTTAGATTGGTTAAAGTAGTCTTATTAGGACATTGAGTTATTTTAGTAGAGGTTCGAATCCCCGTATTTCATATTCTAAAAGCTTAAATGAAACCGTGAGTAGAGGCCACGATATACCATCAAAACCTTAGGCAAACTCGTATTCGACATCTTAAAATCATAGGCGTCCCCAATCATAATTGAGCATAATCGAAACGAGAGGTGTCCAGAGGCTCCAACATACAGTCTGGGCCGTAGGATTGACAGATCCGACGACTGTGGTAGTCCAGGGTGCACCTCGTTTAGAATATGTAGCAAAATAACAGGGGGTTCCAGGGGGATTTGATATAGATATAATTCTTGAAACCATAGACCATATCCCTAAAACAATTCAATGGGTTATTAAAAAAAAAAACATAGATTTAAGATAAAAAATAGTCACATTAGCTCACTAGTTAGATTGGTTAAAGTAGTCTTATTAGGACATTGAGTTATTTTAGTAGAGGTTCGAATCCCCGTATTTCATATTCTAAAAGCTTAAATGAAACCAGATAGAGGCAACGATATACCATCAAAACCTTAGGCAAACTCGTATTCGACATCTTAAAATCATAGGCGCCCCCAATCATAATTGAGCATAATCGAAACGAGAGGTGTCCAGAGGCTCCAACATACTGCCCGGCCGTAGGATTGATGACCAGATCCGAATGGGTTATTGGTAGTTAAGATGGTGCACCTCGTTTAGAATATGTAGCAGAAGACATTAAGTTTGCGTTGAGTCCAGAGTCCATCAAAACCAGAAAGTTCAACAAACAATGAAGCAGGTGTTGCAATGGCAAAGTAACCACCGCCTCTAAACCGCCCTTTCAAAAACGTTGGCTAATTGTTATTCTCAGCGTTGCTTCTTCGCCTTCCTCCTATGTAACGTGGATCGGGTAATTTATACATTTCAGATTTGATGAGTTTCATGCATGGTTGATGGAATGAATCGCGTACCACAAGCTAACCAAAGAATGTCGATTATATAGGGTAGGCTCAATTTAGAATCCATGCACTGCAAAACTTCCTTTCAAAAACCCATGCCTGCACATGTTTCAATGTTAAAAACCTATTTGGGTCTGCTTTTTTGTTTTGCTTTCTCAACCCTTCCTACATGTCTTACATATTTCAGGTAAACATGAGCATTGCAATTCTTCCAATGGCCGCAGAATATAAATGGAGCTCTGCAACAGTTGGGTTGGTGCAATCATCCTTCACTCAATAAACATAACACGTTTCCACTCCATCCCAAAATTCTCTCTTTTAGAAAAATACATTTTCCTGTACCTCAGCTTCCTTCAAGGAATAAGAAATCAGCCGCCGCTGACCACCTTGATTCCAAAGTTTACCAATGGTTGCAGCTGAAAGAACCTCCTTTGGTTTCTTCAAAAACGCCCGTTAGTTAAAACATGTGATATCAAATTTAGCAGCCACTACACAATTTCAATAACTCCAGAAATGTCTTATTAAGTACATTCTGCTATATGAAATAGAATGGATGTACAAAAGACTTCTATTTGGCAGAGAGATATTAAAGATTTACACTTGATATATGTACTTATACCAATATAGCTGATAAAATCTCATTGAAATCTGTCTTCTAAACTTTGTTGATAAAAAGCTGCCAAATTTTGCAGACATGGCGACCTCTACAATGTGGTCTAAATCATATACATCAGTTGGTGGATGTAAGAATCAGTGTAAAAAAGAAGGAACGGAATAGAAAACTGCATCTGTGAACATTCGCCAAGAGTAAATAGCAAAAGATTGTATGCGACGAGTACGATACACAGAATCTAAGTAACATATAAGTTATAAGCATCTCTTAACTTTTACAAAAACCTTAAAATATGAGCATCCTAGGCCCAGATCATTTAGCAATTATATAGGATCCTATTCAGATCATTTAGCTATTTTATAAAATCTATTCACAAATATAACTTCATTGCAAGAGCACAAATTAATTAAATGACGATCAATGACCTGAGTTTGAGCGGTCCTGTTGTCATCCTTTGTGATTCGTCCATTTTCTCCATAGATATCAACATTTTTGGTGTTGCTAGCTCTTCCAAAACTGCACGAAACAGCTATCTGACAGCCCAGGTTGTTGCACAACAGAGTTATCTGAGATACATCCCTTCTAGAACCAGTTTGTTTAAGCACCTGCAACTAGCTCCTCTGGATCGCCATGCTATCTGCATATCACGGCTGCAATGTTGTTTACGTACCCGTATTTTACGTTTACGTATGTCTCGTACCTTCCTCACAGTACTATACGTACTATACCTCTTAGTTGACAGGTCAAATTAAGATCTTGTTTTATTAATACCATACTTAACATATTAATACGTACAGTACGTATGATACGTACTTTATATAAAAAAAACCGTCCAAATGACATTAGACCAATAGAATTGATAAAATTATATATTAGGGAAAATACATTAGTATATATTATAGAATAGGAGTAAAAAACACATTAGGAGATTTTAGACATTAGGAAAATTATGGAATTGTAGTTAAAAAGAAAAAAAAGCACATAATCTTCTTGCAAATAAAAACCCAAAACCCCTGCGTTTTTCCCCTCTTTCTTCTTACCCTGGCTGTTGAATCGGAATGGAGATGGAGATGCAGACCCACCTTTCTCCTTGTTTTGTCATGGTAGGAGGCAAACCTTCTCCTTAATACTTTAATAGCTTGCATTCATGCAAGGAAAGAAATGCAGAGGTCAGCGGCGGTTAATAGCTTCAGATGCAACAAATGAGCAACAATTACTTGAATTTATTTTTCTGTGGGTGTAGATTACAGACTAGAATATATAACTCTTAAATAGACATATTTTGGATTGAAAACTTTAAGAAATACTTAGTTTTCTAAAGTAATATATTCTGGTTCATTATTTAAAACTTGAAGTTCTTCATACTAGTTGTTATTGCAACTATTTCAAGTGCAAATTACGGAAAGTACTTAACGTATAGTACGTAAAGTATGTATTTTACGTATTTAATAAGTACTTTATAATTCCAAAAAACGTATTTAAAGTACTTTTTAAATGAGAGGTATGCATACGGTATTAATACGTTACGTACGTATAATACCCGTACCGTACTAAACGTACCTGACAACACTGCACGGCTGGCAGTAGACATCTCATAGGTTGCAGCAGACGTGCTACAAAAGCATCAAGCAAATGCCGTTTAAGGGAGGCAAACTAAATCTGCATTGTGGATCTGCTTAAAATTGTTTTAAAAAATAGACTAGTATACTCACAAGGATATAGAGTCTACAAAAGACGAGTCCCTTAAGGCCTGCAATAAAATACTGAAGATGTAGAGGGCCTTGTTCATGTGCATTCCTGCAGCCTCAATCAGAAATAATCAGCTAAACCCTGGGTCTGCAGAATAAAGAAACAGAGTGGTTGTTTTAGCAACAATGGCACAACAAATTAAATGTTTAGGGTATCACCAGAGCGCCATCGCCAGAGCCCATTGCCAGAGTAGTGCCATCACCAGAGCGGCATCAGCAGAGCGCCATCGCCAGTCACCGACATCCCTAGAGCGCCATCGCCAAAGAAAAATAGCATTGATGGGAATTTTCCCCTCTTTTTTCCCCTTCAAATTTCGAAGCCATTTTACCCTTTTTGGTTGCCGGATCTTATTTTCCCTATATAATAAGATTATTGTCTATATATGTATTCAATCTCACTCTAATTTCAACGGCTGAGATCCATTAAAAAAATTTTACGGTGAAGATCTTGAACTGTTTTGGCACAGTCGCCCTTCTCAGCATTTTCCATCAGATTTGACAGAGTAGAGAAGGTTTTGGCGATGCTAAGATAAGGGAGCCGCCTGCCATGGACCCTGTAGCAGCTTCAAACCTCTGAAGCTACGGGGCGATTATGACAAGGTGACCTTTGGAGTGTTTGTGACACAAAAATTTTCATGAACAGAAGCCCTACCTTCGGCGTCGATCAGGTCCACGTCTTTTTTCACACGAAAATTTTTGAGAACACAAGCCTTACCTCGGAGCGCTAGCTCGGCATACATATTGGAACCTTTATTCAGTTCTTTTATCTCTGTTTATTTTCATGGGATATACAGAATGGAATCGATTTAGGGTTGTATTGCTTCGGCAAAAAAAGAAGTAGAAGGAAACAAGGAATTTGGAAAGCCAAATACAGATTGGAGATACAGATTTAAAGCTGCAACCTTTAACCTGTAAGAAAAAAAAAACACACCGCTAATTCAATGGATCTAGTACAATTTTTGAAAATGCTTGAATAGCATGGGGTATAATTTCTGCCTTTCAATTCTCGAGTCACATGCACAATGGCAACAACTATGCAGGTTATTCATTATAATTCTAATCTTCTATTTTGGTCTCTATGGTGGATGCAAATTTGTTGAAGTGTTGTTATATAGCAGCCGGTTATAAATGTTTTAGGCTTTGTTCCGGGATGGGTTTTTTATTCCTGCTTTTTGGAGGCTCTTCTAATTCATTAGGTAAACAATAGAGTTTCTCGGCTTTCGGATTGATGATGCATGTACTCACTCGGCATTTGATGTAAAAGGACACGAATCATTGTTGTCGAAAGATGATCTTCCTGTGGTACTTGCATCATGCTCAAACCTGGAAAATCACCCACTATCTAGTTCGAGGAAACATCACTTGAGAGTTCTATACTGCCATTGTTTTAGTCTTCTCTAGATTGGTCAAATCTCCATTCATGGAGTTATCCGCAATGTGGCTCCACTAGTTGTGGCTGCATGGTTGGAGCTTATCCCATATTTTTTAGCAGTTACCACATTTATGCTTGCAGCTTATGTTCAACAAGGGATTTAAAGTGTGCCTTCAATTCTTTGACGATGTGCCATTGAGAAACATGGATTCATGGAATGCCATGCTTTTAGTATGTGCTCTACAAGGGCAGATGCAAACCTTGTTGAGCAAACTTGCTATTTTTAAGATCCAAAATTGTGGTATTAAGTTGCTAGACAAGGACCAAATGTGCTACCTGAACTGAAAGGAATTCAACTAGAAAAATGCGGGTCATCAAAGAAGATCCCATCTTCATTGGGTAGACACAGTAGTTTGTTCTTACTCCATATTGTTGACTGTAGTATTCATGAGTTGCTAGAATTTGGTGTAGCGACTGCACTGTGTAAAAACTATAACATATACCACTCAAAGGCCTTAAATGGACCCGTGATCTTGACGAATTCGTGCCATCTTTCTAGTTCGTTGTCTCTACAATTTGTTTAAGTTAAATCCTCCAAAGAATAGCAGGCCTTGAGCAACCATGCATACACCTCCTTTCTCTGCAGAATGTGTCTTATATGGCCCAAACACACACATTGTCAATTCAAGAAGTTGAGGAGGAACATTTCTATATGTATTTGATCAATGTTTGCATGCTCTTACAAAAACAACCAACTTCATTTATATGCTATCTTTATGTTTACAAGAAATTTATCGCGGCGGCCAAGGCCGCCGCGAACATTTCTCTTTTCCAAATCATTATGAAGAAGGCTGGAGTCGAAGTTACATACCCAAGTTTTTTTGAGCTTTTGAGATTCCCTCTAACTCGTGTAAATGTGATAGGATTATTGATCCTCTAACATTTCTCCTGTGCATCATCTATTTCCTACATGAATAGTTGTACCTAATGTTCACACAGAAGTTAGGGATAACGTAAGCAATGTTTTTGATGCTTTAGTAGTGATGCATAACTTAGGGATAAGGCAACATTTTCAATGCTTTGGTACTTACATTGAAATTATGTTCAATCACAACTTTCTCTGGTCCCTAATCCGAGTCGGCAGGAGAATGTCACCTAAAGTGACATTCTTGTATACGAAATGCATCATTTGAAAAAATCATGCGTATTTTCATAACAAAAATTATCATTCATGGCATGCCATGTCTAAGTGAACCAATAAAATCGTAGAAATCCGATTTTGTATTGTTGAGTATCATACTATAGGTTTCTCATAGGAGGACATCACATACCTAGACAATGGTTTGCCAAAGAAGAAGCAGCTTCATATTATGTATGATCAAATAAAATTAGATGACCCTTTGAATTGTGGTCCCAACTGTATATAATTTGTAATTTATTTTATAAGAACAAAAGAAAAACAAATTCATCAAGTATGCACCAACCATGATGTTGTCAAACATGCATAATGCCAGAGAAAACGATGTTGAATTTGTAAGTACCAAAAAAATGTGCATAGGGCCCCGATATCGGCCGCTTTCTCCAACAGAAAAGAAAATTGAAAAGAAACAGAGCCCAAGCTCGGCTATGGAGGAACACCAAGCATCTGGCGCGACCATGAGCTTGCCGTTGAATAGGGAGTGGCGAGACTGTAGCGGAGGCCTTTTTGCTGATAGAAAAAAGGCAGATTAGACTGGAAATAGGGACGTTGACCAGCTTTTCAGATACAGAAGATCTCTGCTATTGATTCCGACCTCAGCAATCCGGTTTCTCGTAGCCGCTTCAATTCCGACATTAGAAAGATTAGACAAAAAAATAAACAACATTAGAATAAACAACATTAGGACAAAATTCTATTTTGCAAGGAATGAACATTGAAGCCGCGTCTCTTTCCGTCACAGATGCCGGAATATTCCGTCGCATCTGGCAGCATATTCATGACGGACGCCGACGGGCATTAAATACCGCCGCTGCAGTACACAGGTGCCTGCCTGCCTACCATAGCCATCCATCGCCATAGCCATGCTTTTACTTGCTCATGTGCCCCTATTGAATCGATGATGTGTCCGCCCAAATTTGTGCCAGATTCTGCTGCTCCTTTTTCAATTAGTCCGTGGAAATGTGGGCGATCAAGCCCATCCACCTTTTCGCATGTAGTGGATCAATCGGCCCCAGCTGCAGCATTAAATCCCATTTCGGAATGCGGGTAATCTAGATTTTTGAGTCTTTGACCATGCTTCAAATCGGTTTTTCCTGTTGATTTGGGTCGTAAAAGCGTGTCTTTGGATCGAAGGAAAGGGGCCGGATTTATTCCATTGTCTCAGAGCAGGAGATTTTTTTTTTTTTTTTTTTGTATTCATCACAGAGCAGGAGGATATTCAAATCTGCGTCTAATCCTTCCCAGTTCTGAGCTAGTTCATGACTTTGCATGGAAGCCCCGGCTGTTGATTCTTATGTGGAAGTCGGATTTTTAGCCCAGCCCCAATTTCGATTGCTTCAGAGCACATCCGAGCCTATAACTGTTGTAGAACAGATGGTCAAGAGCTGAAGGGAAAATAAGCCTTGATCGATCCCTTGCATTCTAAATCCTGTGGAAATTGTTTTAACCTGTGGATCCGTTTGGGCGGATAAAGGCTGGGCCCATCATACTGCCCTTCATGAATCGAGAAAACCCACAAGTTATATTCGGGATGTGGTCTCTTATGCTCAAATCGGCCCTTTGGTTCTTCTATCTGCCGGATTTGGGGCTCCAAACCCGATTTGGGGCTGCTCGAGGCAGCTGGCCAGAGCACCGAGAGGCGTCGCAAGATTATCTGGCGCCCAACTGCTGCCACAAGTATTTTTTAATTTTCTCTTCCTGAAAAAAGTCCGAGAAAAACATGCGTTATACTTTAGGATGCACAATCTGTTGCCACGCGAACGTCCCTATCGGACAATATCAATTACATATGTAGGATTAGTTTGGGTTTGGGGCATTAGGTGATGCTTGCTATATGGTGTGCATTGCTCAAAGATCAATTTCTAATGTTTGTGCTACAATGACTTTTCTTTGATGTGAGGTAAGCCTACAATTCAATTTGTCCATACATTTTAATTTGAGCGTTATAAAAGGAAAGAGGGCTTACACATGTTTTACAATTGGATTCTCAAAAATCTATTCATGAAAAGCCAATATCAGGAAAACCTACCCATGAACAAAGCAAGTAGTATAACTCTCATTCGCTTTATGTTCAATTGACTTGAATAAGTGGATCATCCCAAGTTCCAAATTATTGAGATTCATAAGGAAAGCATGAAATGCCAATGGCTGACAATTTTTTAGCAAAAATTCTGCCATCTGAATTGTATTGCAGTTGCGAGTAGCTAAGGAGATTCTGGAGATCATGAATGTATTAAAGTTTAACAAATGGATTATAAATCATTGAATGTCTAATATAAACAATAAATACATGAAAATGTGCAAATACATGCAGAAGTCACGAGTTCGACAAAACCATGGCTTCATTGCTGAGCTTCGATGCAAGCAGAAAGACTCCTCGAACCACTTGCTTAGAAATCCGTGACTGTTAGTTCAAAAACTAAATATCCGTTTCAAGGCATTTGTGGACTTAAAAAAAAAAAATAAGCAAATGCAACCAACATGAGAAATAGTTGTAAAAATGTGACCTATGCAACGAGTTGCCAAATCGTGGGATGCCATGGCAAATGTGGCATGATGATTCGACAATGTTATTTTTGCAATTTCTACAACATATGAGGGAAAATAGAAATTTACAAAAGTTGACATGGAATATGATGACGTGGCACTCCAAGTAGGTGACATGCCATGCTAAGTAAGCAAGGCCAACCAAGAATGAAGTACAACCTTGGTGTTTCATGGGGTGGCGTGGCAATGTTTGGGCGACATGGTGAAATATAGATTATGTGAACATAATGACTAAGCATTTTTAAGAAATAGGACAACTTTTAACGTTTCATAAAGGAATTCGCAATGGTGGAACGCTCAGACTGCCACTTTGGCATGTTGGAGCCTAGGTGGCCTGTTGGAAACCACGTGGCATGTTTTAGCCACCTTGGTATGTTTGAGCCTAGGTGGCATTTTGGAGCCTAGGTGGCATGTTTGAACTTCTTGGCATGTTTGAGCCACCTTGGCATGTTGGAGCCTAGGTAGCATGTTGGAGCACACATGGCATGTTTGAGCCACCTTGGCATGTTTGAGCCTAGGTGGCATATTGGAGCCTAGGTGCATGTTGGAGTCCATGTGCCATGTTTGAGCCACCTTGGCATGTTGGAGCCTAGGTGGCCTTGGAATCCACGTGGCATGTTTGAGCCACCTTGGCATGTTTAAGCCTAGGTGGCATGTTGGGGCCTAGGTGGCATGTTTGAGTCACCGTGGCATGTTTGAATCTAGGTGGCATGTTGGAGCCTAGGTGGCATGTTTGAGCCACGTTGGGGTGTTGGAGCCTATGTGGCATGTTGGAGCCCACGTGGCATGTTTGAGCCACCTCGGCATGTTGGAGCCAAGGTGGCATGTTGGAGCCCGCGTGTCATGTTTGAGCCACCTTGGCATGTTTGAGTCTAGGCAGCATGTTGGAGCCTAGGTGCCATGTTTGAGCCACCTTGGCATGTTGGAGCCTAGGTGGCATGTTTGAGCCACCTTGGCATGTTGGAGCCTAGGTGGCATGTTTGAGCCACATTGGTATGTTGGAGCCTAGGTGGCATGTTGGAGCCTGTGTGGCATGTTTGAGCCACCTTGGCATGTTTGGGTCTAAGCGGCATGTTGGAGCCCGCATGGCATGTTTGAGCCACCTTGGCATGTTTGAGCCTAGGTGGCATGTTGGAGCCTAGGTGGCACATTTAAGCCACCTTGGCATGTTGGAGACTAGGTGGCATGTTGTGAGCCACCTTGGCTTGTTGGAGCCTAGATGGCATGTTGGAGCCCATGTGGCATGTTTGAGCTACCTTAGCATGTTTGAGCCGAGGTGGCATGTTGGATCCTAGGTGACATGTTTGAGCCACCTTGGCACGTTGGAGCCTAGGTGGCATGTTGGAGCCACCTTGGCATGTTGGAGTCTAGGTGGCATGTTGGAGCCCATGTGGCATGTTTGAGCCTCCTTGGCATGTTGGAGCTCACGTGACATGTTTGAGCCACCTTGGCATGTTGGAGCCCACGTGATATGTTAGAGTGTGTGTGGCATGTTTAAGAAATGCCTATACGATGTCAAACCAATGTCTATCTTTGGTTCTTCGTATCAGTGTGTCTTCTACAAGTTGCCAAGTGATGGATTTCTTCAAGTTCATGCTCTACAAGCTCACACACACACATGTATGAAGTTAAATGCTAATGAGTCTGTCAAGCATGCATACAACTCTTTTATGCTGCCATTTTGCGGCAGTAATGGCATGTGGACAACTTGGTCATGCATGGATTCTTAGAAAACAATAAAAAACCACATCTCAAAAAAACACTACCTTAAAAAACAACACCTTAAAAAAAACGTCCCTTCAAAAAACCATGCCGCCTGAGAAAACAACACATCCTTAAAAAAGAAACTACACCTCCTTAAGAAACCACACATTCTTAAAAAAAAAAGCTACGGCTCCCTGAGAAAACTACAGCATATCCTTGAAAAACCACACCTCCATATAACTACGGTAGGTTTTTTTCAAATCTTCAAAAAAACAATCCGTAGTTTGTTTTTACTGTTGTTTTCAGTCGTGGACCAAATGTTGGGGTTGTAGTGAAATGTTTCGTTCTGTAAATGCCTTCATCATAAAGAATAGAATAGAATAGAATACATTATTGTCCCTTGTGCCCTGAGGCCTCTGGACTTGTGTAGCATGGGCGAGCTCCCTGATGGGGGCTACTAGCTCATCACGCTGTTTTATTGTAGCCTTTTCTGAAGGCTCACTTTTTTCTATTAATGCCGGCACCCTACTTTGTTCCGGCGTCTAGGCCGTGCAGGTGTGCGTCTGTATCAAACAGCTTTAAGCTGTACATTTAGTGGGCATCTATGATTTGCCTCTTGAGCAACTCATATCGTAAGCCCTTTTTGTTCGTGTGTTTCCCGGTGTCTGTTCAGCATCTCTCGGATTGCGTCTGCCAGATCTCTCATTGTTTCTATCCTTGCCATCATGGCATGTGCTGGCTGTCCCCATCTTACTCTCCTGTACTTTTCCCTGATATCTATGTACGTTGGGCATTCATTAAGCATGTGGTTTTCATCCTCTACTTCCATTCTGTCACAGATTCTGCACAGTCTGTCCTGTTTGTCTATTTTCCTCCACCTGTCCTTTTCAATTCTCAGATCATGGCACCCCATCCTGAACTTTGCCATGATATCTCTTCTCCGTTTTCCAAGCATGCTATCTTGGTACATTTGTTGTCCTATCATCTGCTCTGGGTTGAATGTTGACATGAGCCAGAGTGTTTTAGGTCATGCGTGCTTTCGCAGCCATGCCCACGTAGCTTTACTTGCCCACTCCTCATTCCATTGGCCTTCATCGATCAGTTCGCTCAAATTCATCCCCATTTCTCTAGTCCATATTGCCACATCCCTAAACCATCCACTGCTTGTGGTGATGTGCGACTTTGCTGATTCGTTGATTGCGATGCTCGCTAACTTTTCTGACTTCCCACCTGCATTATTTCTTATGATGTATCTGATGGTCCTTTCCCATGCTCTCACTTCCATAGGTTTCTGACCTGTCTCATACACTATGGTTGTCAATGGCGTGTTTGTCCTTAGCTTGAATTCCTGTTTACGCAGCTGTCTAAAAATACCTTCTTGCTTTTCCCACTTCTTGTCTGTTAGTCCCGGTCCCCAGGCTTCCGCCCCATATAACTGTGTTGTGACGACTACCGCGCTGAATAGGTAGCATTTGATTTCCCAGTCTATTATTCTGTTTCTGTTGCAGAAGTTTTTCATGTTGTAGTAACTTCCTATGGCTGCTTGGAATCTAGCATCTGCCCCTTTCGCCCATTTCCCTGTGCCGTGCGTATCATAACCTAGGTATTTGTACTCTGTTGCTTCTTCTAATTCTATCCCTAGATATTTGAATGGCTTGTGATTATTCCTGTTACCAAAAAAGACTATTTTGGTTTTTGTAAGATTCACTGTTAACCCTGTCTTTTCACAGAAGATCTCTAGTAGTTTCAGCAACCCGTGCATTCCCTTGTTCTTTGTGGCCATCATACCCAAATCATCAGCATATAACATGATAGGCACCTTGGTTCCCCCGAGTGTAGGGGCGTCCACGTCCCCTTGCCGTTCTGCTATAAAATCCTGTAGGGCATCTATATATATTCCGAACAGTGTTGGGGATAAGGGGCATCCCTGTTTGACTCCTGTGTCGCAGTTTATTGCCTTTCCTTCTTCTTCTATTTTTGCATACACATTATAGTACAATCTCGCAATTGCCCCTACCATGTCTCTCGGTGCCTGCATGTCTATGAGCCTCTGTATGAGCTTTTCCCTTGGTACCGTATCAAAAGCCTTTCTGAAGTCCACAAAACAGCATATCACTTTCTTTCCGTGGCCTCTATTATGCTCTATTAGTATCCGGAGGGTTACTAGATGGTCCGTTGTTGAGTGCTCTGGTCTGAAGCCTGCTTGCCCCTGTGCTCTCAGATTCCCTGCTTCTGCCCATTTACACAACAGCTTTGCAACCTTGGCGAGACATGTATGAACGTGCAAACGAGGAAGCACGAAGGAATGGCTCACACAGACGTGGTTCAACAATTGAACAATGTGCTTTGGCAGACACCATGACCAATGATTGGTTATTAGCTCATATGGATGAAGCAAGAGATAGTGGACAAGTCATTCCGGATAATGATTACGAGATTGCTATTGGATGCAATAAAAAGGTATGAAATGAAAGTAATTATTTTCTTTCATAAAGAAATCATATATTGGAAAATATAATAAGTTTGGAAAACTTGATTTTGCTAGTTACACTTTTGTTATTTAGGCGCAATTTCATACATCTATGTGGGCTTACGGACAACACTTTCGTATCAGTAATGAACATAGAGTTACTTTTGACTCTGGAATCATGGCACACTTTGAGAAAAAGAGTCAAGCAAGCTGTAGGGAGGGATCGTAACCTTATTGATGGTGAATTATACTATGTTAGAACCATATCCAATATCATTGAGTTAAACTATCAGACATTTCATATAAATGTCTTGAAAGCAAAGTGGTTCAGAGTTGTTTATAGAGGTCGTGGAAGAACAATAAAAACACATGCTTCTGGATTCATGGAGATTGACTCCACAAAAGTGCTAGCGGATATGGATGAGCCATTTGTTTTTTCAAATCAAGTTGAGCAAGTCTTCTTTCATCCAGTTCCTGACAATAATGATTGGTGGATCGTTATACATTCTCAACCTAGATCCCATCGTGTGAGTGGAAATCCTGCAATTGAAGACAACATTGAGCCATTATCTGATGATGAAGATCGGCAACCAGAGCATATAGCAGAGGATTTCACACTTGCAATAGAAAGGGACGTTGATCACTACAAGAGACTAAGCAATCTAAGTCACTAGTTTCGTCATTTATTTGCTTAAAATTGCACTTTCAAATTTTTTAGAAATTGACACAATAAATGACGGTAGCTGTTGATGAAATTGCATCATCTATATTGTCACTTGTAGCATCACCAATAACAACAGTTGTAATATCATATTTTATGGCATTGTGGTGGCATAATAGTATCATTTGTAGCATCATCTATAGCTGCAGTAATAGTATCCTGCATTTTGCGCTTGTAGTGCTATAATAGCGTTAGCTATAGGATCACATGTATTGCTATAGCTAAACTATGCATTTTGTCATTGTAGTGCTATAATAGTGTCAGTTATAGGATCACATATACTGCTATAATTAAATCATTCATAATGTCAACACGAGTGCTACAATATTGTCAACTATAGCATCACTTATATTGCTATAATTAAATCACTCATAATGGCAACACAAGCGTCATCCTTTGTATCATATTTTCTAACATGATTACTATCAGATGTAGCGTCATTGACAATACCACATATAATATTACTTCACTACAAGATATGGGGGTTCTTTGACAAAAAATTCCTTACAGTTTTCGTCAAAAAAACCGTCGGGTTATTTGTCAAGCTTTCATCATTCTTCTTTTTGCGAAGAGTCTATTTTACATTTTGTCTGCAATTTTGAATTTTGTTTCGATTTGCACTTTGTGTGCATTATCTATTTACACTTATCATGTAACACTGCGTGAGTTTAACGTGAATTTATTATAAGAAAATAAGAGCATATGTAAAACAAGAACTCCTTTATTTAAATGTAATCGCAGTTACATGTAACAATCTCTACAATGCCAACAAGAATAATGTGGCAAAGTGATCAGTAACAACTTCCTTGTTTTATTGTTGTGCTTGTTCTTCAAAAACCTTTTGAAGTTTTATATTCCTGAACCTGAATTTCAGAAATACACAAAACCCGTAGGTTAGTTATAATTATTAATGTTAAGTCTTTAGCGTTTCAAGCTTGATGTACCTATTGAACAAGTAGCCTGCAGCAGCAGAAGGATGATGTTGAAGCAAGCGATAGCAAAGTACACAGGAATGAATGCACAAAGGAGCAGGCTCTCTTCGGTAAGCCCCTTTCTATTCATTGCACCTGCAACATTTGATAAAACAAGCCCTGCCAACATCCATAACATTATGATCAATCTTAAAGGCAAAAGGAAAATAGGGAGAACAATGTCATAAACAAATCCTACAGACAATTCTAGAAAGCACCGAGCAAGCAAGCACATGAAGCCACTTAGCTGCCATCTAAATCTACACACTACAATTAAGCATCATGCCTATAATCAGCGCAGGATCTAACTAAGCTTGACCTATAAGTGCAGGCATTCTGCATTGGATTTGAAAGATTAACAGCATTAATTTATAGCGCCATACAAAATTTTCACCAATATTAACACATTATAAAGATCAATCTGTTATAATAAAACAAAATAAACCTGAGAAATGTCCCGCTCCCAAAGTCAATGAGAAGCATTTGCAATGATCCACAGATATCTGATAGCAGATTTTACATCAATTGTTTGGCAATGATGGCCTTATATTCGCCGCTACTACCACTGTTTTGAGCAAAGCTCCTGCTACTGTTTTGAGCAAAGCTCCTGCTCACGGAAACTAAGAGAAGCAAGGCTCCTGATTTGCTCCAAATATCTGTGATTTGGAGTAGATCCTTTGCTTGCTTAGTATCCTTTCCTTTCTGGTTAAGCAAATCGCTGCAACACTGCAAATAATCTGTATTCTGCGCATGAATCTGAGGCGCAGTTGCAACCAACAGAGATGCAAGCATATTAGCATCAAATCAAAATGGGATATCAGGGTTTTCACCCAGGAGCTCTTATCCATCCAGAAATGTACCGAAGCTGCCATTTCGAAATGCCATTATGCAGCTACCTATGCTATTTCCTTTTGAAGAAACACAAGAATGTAGAAGCCACTCAAAGCCATGCCAAATCCGGCTACTTTGGCCATGCCAAATCCGGCTGCATACTCTCTATTACAGCGCCCATATATTAGGGCAAACGTGCCTTTTAGGGCACACAAAAAAAAACCTGCCTTGACCATGATTTTATCAACAAATTTGGGTGGCCATTGCCATCTTTTGGGAGTCGATTTAGTATTGCAACCTAGAATCCTATTTTGTGGATGCCAGCTTAGGGGAAAGAGGAGAATAATGGGATTCAAATTTTCCTCCCAAGATATGTTCGGATAATTTCCGTTAAACCATTATAATGGCATATATGGAAATCAATATATGCCAATATATAGTGTATATTGAGTTCGATATACACCATTAATTGATGTATATGGACTTTGATATACGCTTATAAATACTTCGATATATATCCGTCCCACTATGCAACTTCTATATACATTAATATATGGCGTTAATAATTTGACGCAAAAACTTATGCTTTGACTAATATGCAACCAAACATGTTCCCACACTTGCACTGATGAAATATCTGACGATTAGTCTGGCCTGTATTTCGTTCTCCATGGCGATAGTCGACTGGATTAGAACTTTGTAGTTCTTGTTTACTGCAACATCTGATTTTAGCAAGTGGTCCCAAAGCAGAGAACTATCAACTATGATGGTTTTTGTATATACAGGGAATTTTCATTTTGTTGATACTAAAGAAGATTTAGTACCTATTGTCTTAGACAGCCCTATGGCAAGTGAAAACAACTCTATGGCATGTACAGTAGTATCAATTTTTACTTGCATGTTGCAGCACACACAAGAGCTCATCACAAGTGATGAAGAACCACACAGGCTTGTGTTCTCAGAGATCCCTGCTATCAACTTAGAACTCAAGCTCTGCTCACACGTTGGGCCATGACACCTCGGCCATCAGGCCAAAGATATGGTGATTGGAGCATCACTGCTGTAACCATCAGCCATCTGTTCTTCATCAGCCATTTTTAAAGCCATCTCTTGATACCTTCTTGCCCTCCGTCACCAAATAATAATATTCTAGATTATGATGTTGATGAAAATGAAGAGATTAGTAATGAAGCCCCATATTTACTGCATCTATAGCTTGATGATGATGAACTGGAGGATATTCCAAATGATATAAGAGATGGAGTGTCACTTGGGAGCCCTAATAGAATATTTTTCTTTCTTATTCTAATAACATTATTTTGTGTACTTCATCTATGGAAGTTTGAAGAAGGAAATGCCATTACAAATTATATTACAATTGTCATAAGCATTAACACTTGTACTATCTATTTATCTATCTATCTATCTATCTATCTATCATTATCAAAATTATAACAAGTATTGATAGTAAAAGTAATGTAATCGTGATATTGTCCATGATGCTATTATCGGCACATATAGCATCATGTGATAGCACTGAAATAGTATTGTCAATATGTGATATTATAAATGAAGCTACGGGTGATGCTATAACTGGCATAAACTATAGCACTTATATTATCATTAACACCATTGGAGTAATAATTGATGTTAAAGTTAATACAATATGTGATATTATTCATGACGCTAGCACTGATATAATATTGTCAATATGTGATATTATACATGAAGCTATGGGTGATATTATAACTGGCATAAGTTATAACACTTATATTGTCATTTCCACCATTGGAGTAATAAGTGATGCTAAAGTTGATGCAATATGTGATATTATTTATGACTCTATTAGTAACATATATATTGTCATTAATTAGTACTGATATAATTGTTGACCATATTTATGATGTTGCTGATGATGCTGTCATTGGTAGCGTCACTATACCTTGAATATCATCATTTATATCACTCAATACTTTTTGAAATTTTAGGTGATATTAAAGTGATGAAAAATGGCTATCCTCTTGTAGTGGATGTGTCACACTTCGATACTATCGAAGGCAATACTACACCTATATGGGATATCCATTACCTCAACCATTAGATATTAATGATGATATAAATGAAGGAGATACTGATTTTATTTTTCGACCTCCAATGATGAATTCTTCTCCACGAGATGAGGCTGGAAGCAGTGGGCAACTAAGTGACAATGGCATTAGTGATGACTATATTGAAGACGAAGAAGTTCCAAGCATTGCTTCACGTTTTAATTTGTGCACAAATTTGTGTTTGCATTTGGATGACGATGAGTTGGACGATATTGAGCATGATATTGAAGACCAGTTCAACGCTTTATGACAATTATGTTGAATATTATGTAAAAGTCTGCTCTAAATTGCTTTTCTTGTAGTTTATTTAGTTGTATAACACCTAAGAATATATATGCATATGTGTATAATTTGGAAACTTGTAAATGATAGGCCAGCAATGCTCCCAAGTCGGAAGGTGTCCCTACTTATCTTCTTGAACTGCCCTTTTAAGGCGAGATGCTTTTCATTTTCCAAAGCTTGTGCAAGATCATTTGTACAATGCACTAATAGTTTGTAATAAGGTGAGGTTGAAGTCAAGGTCTAATAGGGTATGCATAGTATGGTGTGCTAGTCTAATTGAATACTATAAAATGTTTATTTGCAATGTTGTTTTCCTCATACTAGCTAGTGGCACATTTGTGTCAGACTTAGCCCCTTCTGCGACAAGATGTCTATGCATTTCTAATTCACAATGTCACTATATTGACACTTCTTTGACGCAATCATGATATGTAAGTGCCACAATATATAATAGAAAATTGATATAAAAATGCCAATGTGTCTGACACTGTAAAATGACACAAACGTTTTACAAAAGGTGACAAGAAGCTATCATAAAATGTGACACAAAAGCATTACAAAATTGACTCAAAACTTTAGAACTAGCGATGTTATAGTGGACATAAACTTATTGTTATTCTTGACTTAAATTATGTCACAATGCTTTCACAATACATGATGTAATCGTCATTACAAATGCTAACGAAAAAGTAATAAAATTTTGACACAAATATATGACAAAAATGACGTTGTTGTTGATACAACTATACTGACACAAGTATTGACGCAATCAAATTAATTTATGTCACTTTCAAGCTTCTGACACAAATCTGACGAACCTTAAAATGTAGTGACGCAGGGCTTGACACAAAAAGCCTATCCTCTTGTAGTGGGCATGGACCAATCCTCCGCATTTGTGAAAGGGTCATGACCAGTGTGTTCTGTGCTCACGTATATTCGTGCACCACTCGATGTAGCACCATTTCCATCTTCTTTCACTGTCCGCAAACGAAACAAGCATCCTCTGCGGTGCGACCGTCTGATTTGCCTATCCCCCCCGGTCCCTCTCCTGCGTGGTTGCCTCCATCGGTGGCAGGCATAGTCATCCACAACCTCACCCGTTGCAGCCCGGACACGTTGATGCGAATGGACCAAACGAACACGATAAGTGGTTTGAAGCTCAATCACCCTTTGCTCGAGGCGGTCCATGGTGGTCTCCTCAGAGTAGTTGAAGTCGCTGTCCTTCATGGTGCGGCCACTTTTGCACGTGCACACTTCCATGCACGCCGTTATGTATTCCTGCGGGACGCCATGGTGCCGTAGACCAACCTCCCATTCTTCTGAAATCTTTTGAAACGTGGCAGTGGGGGACCGATGGATGCTTCCATTCAGGTGGCCCATGGCAACTAGCTGGCTCCAAAACTCCACGTAAGGGACTAACTTGTGAGGCCCGGTTACGCGCCGGTACAACCAACCCCTGGAGTCATCGTCAACTGTAAGCTCGTCACAATATGCAGCCCACCGGTACATCAGCCGAACATGGCTCTCGACCGGTGGCCTCCCGCTTCTCTGTGGGACCGGGGGTAAGCGGGGATCGGCAGCACTTACTTCGGACGGGTGGGGAACATAGTGTTGCTGTAGGCACAACCTCATCAACCCATACACAGACTCGTTGAGTGCGTAACCACCCTGAGGAGCAACACGAAGCCATTGAACTGGGTCCGGGTAGAGACGGGCCAGATCATGTACAAGTTCTTGGGGATCTTGGGTGGGAGTAACTTGTGAAGTGGTCTGGCCAGGCGGGTTCCACCCATCGCCCGCATTTTCCCCGGTTTCCTCATCCGACATTGTGTCATCCTCGGTGTCATGAAGGTCATACTCACTATCATTTTCATCTGAAATCTGACTGACTGAGTCGTCGATGTCTACCTCTGCCATTCTCCTGCACTCTACTTGGAAGACAAATATAAACTATTGCAGCACGAACCTGCTACTGCTGCGATCGTTGAAGCACAAATCTTTGCACAATTGCCTGTTTCAATAAATTGTTAGATTCTGTATTACAAAACAATATCTTTGATTCAATTGAAGAAACAAATACCAACACTTGTATTTCTATAAACCAAACTGCAACAAGGTCATTCCGGGGAATTATATGTCTACCCACCTAAATCCAAGACGTAGAATTAATTCATTGATGCCATTGCAAACCTTCACTTCAATATAAATTCAATGCAAACCATTAATATTTACAACCAAGCAGACTCCCTCAACACCTAGTACTGTTATATCCCTAACAATCAACTTCAAATCTGTCTTGGCAAATTTGATAATGTCATTTCATAACTTGAGTTCTATAGATTATGATATGAGATGAAAATATTGAAAATGCAAAAGAAAATAGCATATGGTCAATATTGAAAATGCAAAAGAAGATGAGAGAGATAGAGAGTGCACCTGCTGTAGCACCTGCACCTGCACCTGCTCTAGCGGTCGCGCGAAGCAAAACCTCCGAAACGAAAACAATGCCTAGAAGGGCTGCGCGCGCCCATAAATAGCCCTTTGGCTCGCAGAAGGATTCGCCCAGGCGAATCGTTCTACGGGCCGAAGATGTTCAGGCGCCTGAGGTGGGTTCGCCTTGGGCGAACCCGGCAGGGCAATGAATGCTTTCCGGCACCCCACGTGGCAGGGCGCAATTATGGCCGCGCCCTCCCCTACTCCATTTCGCTCGATCGGCTGCGCAGGTAATTTCTTTAGGGTTTCTATTGCGCCGCCTAGCTTCTCGTTCATAGCTTGCTCTTTGCATCTCGCAGATCTTCCCTCAGGTATTCCCTTCGCTTGCAGATCTTCCCTTCTTTTGCAGATAGAACTCCGTAGCAGGGGGAGTTTGCCTGATTTCATCTTCGAAAATGCTCCAGCTGATAGCAGGTAAAACTCTGCAGGTAAATCTCAGCAAGATTTCATCTTCTAGAGCTATGCAAAAGAATCAGTGCCGGATTCTCTGTTTTTGCCGAATGCTCTGTTTTAAATCCCCCGTGTTTGCCAGATCATCTGTTTCGGATCCTTTGCTTTTGCAAGAGTTCTGTTTTTGCCGAATCTACGGATGTGTAAGCTTCTGTTTTGCTTTGAAGCCTCTAGTTTGCCGGATCTCTGAACCCCTCCCCTATTTTCACCTGCAAAACCGGGAATGGAGTCCCAACCTCCATTCCCCTATACAGAAAGGTAAACGCTCTGTTCTACCGGATAGCACAGTTCCGGACCAGCCCTCTCAGGATGTTCATCCGCATGCAAAAGGTATGTCGCTTTTGTACTGCTCCCTTTGCTCAAATCTCCGCGGGAAAAGAAACACGGCTGCATCTTCTAGAGTTCTTGGGCTTTAAATTTAGCTGGAACACATAAGCGGATGCCTTCTCTATTTTCCAAGTGTTGTGACCGCTTATTCGGGATACTCCTGTCTGCTGTATGAATTTTCATTTTAAATAACTGCTCCTGTGATTGTGAATCGACCATAATGGGGAAACCTGAGGGCACTCCGAACAGGGAAATACAAGAGCCTAGCTCTTAGATCTGATTAGAAGAGCTGGCCTGGATCTTAATGCCTTGTGTAGAATGGAAGGAGAATCGGTTGCTCAACCTACCAAGCAATTTTTGGAAAAGATTGTCAACAATCCAAGTATAATCTGGACTCAGCAACACCTGCACCAGTTCTCACAGCCAAGAAGCCTAGTGGATTGAGTATGCCGACTGGAGTTAAAAGATTCATTACAACTGCTGGTGGAGAGCTCCAGGAAGAAAGCACCATGCCCTGAGATCACGAATATTGCTGAAAACTCTGAAGCTGAAGATAATACTGACTGAGATCCTGAAGAGAGTGATAACATCCAGCATAACCAGGTTATCAATCTGCTATTATTTGCATTCCAGTCTGACAATGTATATACATTGTCAGATTGGATATATATTGCCAGATTGGAATGCAAAGAATAGCAGTTTAATATGCAAATGGAGAGGATTTACTTGTTATTCCTCCTCTACCTGGAGCACTGGGAGATGAATTATGCAAATGCCAAGGTATGCAGTATACGATATTAAGTTTTAATAGTCTAAATAGTTCAATTGATGCATGCGTTGGTTCGCTTTCTGCCCTTATCCGTGAATTAACGGGTCACATTCCAAGTGAGTTGGGTAACTGTTCTCGTCTCAAGTATTTGATTTTGAAGAGTAATACTAACAGGGACTATACCAAGGGATCTAGGTAACTTGTACGGTCTCTTAAGGTTCTCTCTTTTTTATAACAACTTATCTGGCAACATTTCAAGTGTTCCACACCTGCTTTGCCCTTAAGTACCTAGATCTCAGTGAGAATAGGATTACAGGCAACATTCCAGTTGAGCAAGACAAATGCACAGCTCTTGATGGGATTGATCTCAGTGACAATTTTTTGGTATGCAATATTCTAAGGGAGTTGGATAAATGTTCTGCTCTCCAATATTTGTATCTCAATCAGAAGGGTCTCATAGGTACCATATCAAAGGAGCTAAGCAAATGCACTGCTCTTCGGTGATGGCTCTGTTTTTTACGGCTTTTTTTTTCATTGTAATATTTTGTCAGGCGATATCCCTCGCAAGTTGGGCGATATCCCTCGCATAGAAATGAAATACATATTTTGTCAGCATAGAAATGAGAGAACTCCTTAAAGACCTCTGATCGGTTTTTTGTCACAGAGGGCTTCAAACATATGAGGAGCATGTTTTGTAGAGGAATAAAGCATTGATGCATAGCCTAACTCCAAACTTCGCAGGAAAAAGTAAAACCCAATGATCGCAGACTCAAAATGCAAGATCTGGTGCAACGCACATACCAAGAATCCTCATCTCCATAGCTTAATGAAAATCTCTCTCTGCCTCCCTTCCTCCCTCCCTCCCCCCTCCCAAAGAGAGTGACAGAACTAGAGTTAGATGATATGCCAATACTTATAGCGAGTTTAACTATATGAGTCAAGGGTAGCATTATATATAGTTAGGTGTAAAGTAAATAACATCATGAAATGTAAAGTCAATGGTAGAGCATAATCAATGATAGTGCCAGATATTGTTGTTTGCATCAAATATAGCGCCAAAAGTTTAGGTCACCATTATTGTCAGATATAAAGCCAGTCAAATACAAAGTCAAGGAAACAGAGTCATACTTATAGGCTCACAGATAGTGACAGAACTAGAGTCAGATGATATGCCAATACTTGTAGCGAGTTTAACTATATGAGTCAAGGGTAGCATTAGATATAGTTAGGTGTAAAGTAAATAACATCATGAAATGTAAAGTCAATGGTAGATATTGTTGTTTGCATCAAATATAGCGCCAAAATTTGAGGTCACCATTATAGTCAGATATAAAGTCAGTCGGATACAAATTCAAGGCATTAGAGTCGGATACACAGCCAAAGACAGAGTTAGTGTTAGCGTCATCATTAGAGTCATATATAGTGACGAACATGACATCGGCAATAGAGGTAGATGACACTTATGCTTGTAACTGACATTAAAGATGAAGCCAATTTTAAATCATGGTACATTAGCTATACTGTGAAGGCATAATATCCTATATTATAAAGTTTTAGCATAAGTGTTGGACCACGCCCTAAATTGGACAGCTGGCGTTAATTTGGCCCATCTGACGGTCTACACAAACTCAACCTTTGATGCAGGAGGTCCGGTGAAATTTATATGTTTTAAGTTTGGACCAGTAAATGTACGTTGTGTTGTGTGGTCTTGATGAAGGAGTTATGTGCGTGACGATTATGGGTGTTTTATTTATGCGTGCTTTGTTTTAATGGTTTTGTTTCAAGTAGTTAATGCTTGATTTGAATTCTAGGATTTGGAGTTTACAGACGATGAGTGCATGATAGTGAGGCGTATTTACATTTATTGCATCATGTGAATGAAGAACCACGTGGAACAGATTTCCCCAATTATCGATGAAGGTGTTTGAGCCATCCCAGATTGATTAACTAGCGCCTGCATCCACAAAAGTAAAGTTGCTAAAACCAGGACAAAATCCAGGATTTTTATTTTTTTGGTGGGGCGGAGGGAGGGGGCCTTATGTATCAGAAATTTGCAAACCTGAGCACTTGCAAGTCTCCTTAAGTTTGCTTGGGGAAGAGAATTCTGCACAAAGAACCCCGACGAACATAACATTATATGCATCATTCAAGATCCAAACAAAGTGAATATTTCTTCGACCTCTTTAAGATTAACATCCACTGATGTTACTGAAGAACGCCACTTCTTCTGTACAATGTGGCCCTTTGATTTGTCTTCTTCCTTGCCTAATAGCATCAACAACAAGCATAATAATGCAAGAAGTAAATAAAATAGCTAGTAAATAACTAAAACAGGGACAAAGTTACCCATTGATTTTAAATCCCAACTTACCTGACATGATTCTAGAGAGACCAGTTGATCCATTGGATGGCCGGTGATCCGGTACAGACCCATTGCGTGGTTTGTCTTGTTGTGTACTGACGCACGAACTCCCGTCTCCAGGTCGCCCAACTTGCCGAAGATCCCTGAATGAAGGAACAAAAATGTTATGAATACATGAGGCAAACACGCCATGCGAACTATGCACTGCAGAAATACACCTTCAGACTTACTTTTCTTTTTTGTCAACTGACGGTAGAGAAACAAAGAAATTAATTTCATGATGTTCTTCTTGCTCGTTGTCATTGCTTCTCACATCATTTGTTTTGAGTTCGTCTTGTGGATGCTCCACTTCTAAATATTCCTTCCCTCCATCTTGTTTGAGAAGTTGATCATCTTTGTCTTGTGGATGCTCCACTTCTAAATATTCCTTCCCTCCATCTTGTTTGAGAAGTTGATCATATTTATCTTGTTCATGTTTTTGTTAATTCCTGTTAATTTTTGTTGCTCGGACATTTATGTACACAGCATGCTTTTTAGTCTTTATATAGATTTTGTTTTGGACCATTGTGTATTCTACTTCTTTAGTTTTCTATGTATTTTTATGCCATCTGTATTTTAATTATAGGGTTCGAACATAGCGGTTTAGATTTGATAATTGTGAGCATCTTACAAGATAATGCCTTAGCCAGTCTAGGAGATTTAGCCATAAAGTGATTTTGCTATAATTATAATGTCTAAACACTGGAGTAGCTATGAATTACAGACCCAGATTACAAGTACTTAATTGTGAGAAAGCATTATATCATAAGAACATATCACATGCCTTTCCACCATAATATCAAATGAAAAAGGGGAAGTGAAAGAGTGTAAGCAAAAGTCAATAATATAAATATCCATAATAAAATGGAAGTCATTGCTGGAGTTCGTCAACAATGCCCTTAAGGGAGGCGTATGTACCAGAAATAGCACATATCAACCATATAAAGATGATTGCAAACGCAAATACAAACCTGCAACGAAAAAGCATGCAAAAGCTTCATGAGATTCTTAAGCAAAAATAAATATTAATAATAAGACCTTCCACGTGTACTTGGACTACTGTCAACATTTTGCCTTTGATGCTCATGTAACATAAACAGGGCAATATTAACAACTGCATGTAGTTTCACAACAAAAAAGCATGCAAAAGCTTCATGAGATTCTTAAGCAAAAACAAATATTAATAATGTGACCTTCCACGTGTACCTGGACTACTGTCAACATTTTGCTTTTGATGGTCATGTAACATAAATAGGGCAATATTAACGACTGCATGTAGTTTCCGTTCCAATCAGCATTGTTTAACAAATAAATGCTTACCACCGTCATGCTTAAAAAGGATCCAACAAAGGGTCAAAGCATGGAGCTGGGGGGCATTTTTACGCCAGCCAAGCACGAAATTTTGTATTTCAAGGCGTAATATGATTGCGTTTCAGGGAAAAATATTAAAAAAATAAAAGAAAAATATTTTTAAAAAATACAAAGAAAATAGTCCCAAAAAGCACCCACTAAGCACCATGTGTCGCTGACACAAAAAGTATCCCCCACCTCCATGCTTTAACCCCAAAGGCCATCACATACGCTGCAAAAGCAAAGTGATATCAGTAAAATATGAGGATTAATAAGATTCCCCATAACATGCTATAGAATTCATAATATGAGTTGTGGACCCAACCATTATGGTTTTCAAGCACTCAGATGTGCGAAGATGGTATATAAATATCCACAGTAAAGCAATAATGAGAGAGAGAATTTGACTTCAGGAAGATGAGAAGCTGCGTACAAGCACTTTTAAGGGCTAGGATAATGTCACAATTGAGGGTTGCCAAGATGTGAATTTAGATGATCCCTGGTGCATAGATTCCTGCATATTCTTCACACATACTGCCTCTTGCAAAAGATTTTATCGCAAGTACCGCACTATACCATATCTTTATAAGAATCAGACATTATCCCCATCCCATATGCCATCATGTATCTTTTAACTATATGCATGCAATTGGGATGGATGTATGCACATGTGCAGGGGCATTCGCTGAAATGAAGTGGAATGAAATATTCTATTACACCTTAGGAGGAAGGGAGGGAGGGAGGGAGGGAGGGAAGGAGGGAGTCTACCAAAGAAAGGCACTGAAATGGCTACACAAACTATTGAAATTACAAGCAATATCGGAATTGTCATTGACATCCACCAAGATTTGTAAGTATCATAGTCCGGGAGCAACTCCTCAAGGGACAACAGTATAGGTGTGATCGTCAAAGCATATCTGTTTCTCATGCAATTAAGGACCAAACTAGAAGCCAGCAAAGAAAATTGTAGAAGGATATTTGGTGAAGGGATTCACAACCTTTGGAACAGGAGGCAAAAGACATTGTTATAAAATTCGATGAAAGCAAGGCAGAAAGATGAAACTGTCTTAAGATCATCTTACAGTTGTCCGTATAGCAATCTTTGAAGCCACAAGTTGTTTTGGCATATTTAAAGTTATTTGGGATTTGGTATCCTCCCCAAACATACTGAGCCCAAGTGCAGCTACACCACCAAAAAGCAAAGAACATGGCACAAAGCTGCAAAGAATCCATAATAATTCACACCTCTTTTAACTTTCATGATGCTAACATTTAGTGAATATAGGACTATATACCTGGTTTGTAGAACCCGATTGAATTGAGTTCAATCTTTCATTGATGTATAGATATTAGGAAAAACTGAGTCCTGAATAGCAAAACCGATACAGACCTATTGAAATGGGCATGGTTGCCCAATTTATTAGCCTGCCATTCTTATGAAGCCCACACCATCTACTGTGCCCACCCAGATTACTGTGATAGCAACCACCATTTGAAGCTATAACTCCACAAGCTGCATTTAATTCTGATTAAAAACCATTCACTTCCAATACCAATGATACAAATGCTTCATCTTCCTACCTGATACATATGATAGAATACTAAGGTCTTGAAGCCAAACGGTGGGAAGTATTAACAATGTTTTTTTTTTTGAAGAACTGTGTCAGCAATATATTAAAAGAATGGTAATGTTACAAAGCAAGTGAGGAGGAAGGAGAACTGCCCCAAAGAGACAGTGATACCTCGACACTCCACAACAACTGCAACTCTACTGCTGTACAAACTGGCCATCACCATCTACCACACCCAAGAAGTCCCGCCAAATGGAAAACTTCCGCTCTACTAATCCCGGGAACACCAAAAAGCTTTGAAATAGCTTGTACCTGAGTCGAGGAATCAGAGAGGCTACAGGCTGCTAAATCCCCTAAAAGATCCACAATCGCCGTCGCTTCCAAATCAACCACACCAACCAAGCCACGCACAGATGCAAGGCTTGCTGCCGTATGAGCGACCAAGCACCAGGATATACATGAAGCAGCAATTGTTGGCTATTCAATCTCACCTGAAAAGAGAGCCCGACCCAATCGGGCAACACGCAAGTGAGGGCATAAAACCGGACAATGCTCCACGGTCTCACGATGAAGGCCACAACAAGGGCAAAGAGGGCTCACACCCGCCTAAACCCGACTCACAAGGACATTCACCCCGATACTGGTGCACCACACCGCCACGAAGCACCCGAACGCCGGTGGGGAAGTGAGCTCCATGTCCACGCCCAAACCGAAGCGCCATCGAGAACCCGGAAGGCGCAAGGACCACTTGCCCGAAGGGGCGAGTGTCATGAATAGCCAACACCCGGTAACAAGACCGCACAAAACAAGAAGATACAACATCCGGATGAACCTTCCAAACCACGCACCACCACATCACCACGAGGGACTATAGGTATGTGTAGCGGAATACTCCCGCCACTTGTTCCCGGATAGCCCTGGCCAGCGTCCCTTCAGCGAAAAGCGAGCTCGAAAAGAACTCCCACGAAGCTAGCTGACCATCCCAATACCAATCCTCCAAGGTGAACACGGCAGCTCGCCTCCAACGGCCTCAAGCGTCCAGAGCATGCATGTGGCAGCCAAGGGCAAGTAATGCTAGGGGGTAGAGGAACCCACAAGAAAGGAGAAGAGTGGTGATAAACCGAGGCATAATCTAGCTGGAAGAGCACACGCACGTGATCCCAAGCCCCAAACACCCCGTGAGAAAAGGGGATGCATGTGGGAAAGGCCGGAGACCATACAACAGTGCCCAGGGCAACTCTACATGCACAGACGACTTTCCAAATGCCACACAATGGCGAAGAGATTGCCACAATAGTGCCGCACCAGGAGAAGATGCTCCATCTGCCAGAATGCTCCAAATAAACTTAGAGACCAACACCTTACTATGCAGTGCCAAATCCAGAATGGCCAAGCCCCCATCCTCCCGCGGGCGGAGACACTTCCACCAAGCCACTTTAACAACCGCCCCTTCATCATCCCCCCCACACAAAATTTCGAACAATCTTATCCAAAGCACGTATCTTACCCTCGGGAGCTAACATCGCAGATCTTTGTATACACATGAGTGCTACAAAATCTTGACTTGGCAATAGTGATCCTACCGCCATGGACAACTTGCTACCCTTCCACCAATTGAGGTGTTTTACGCAACCCCCCGCAAAATCTCATCCCACACCCTCCCCATGGAAACATCCCCTCCAAAGGGAATACCCAACAGCTTAGTACACACATTACCTGGAAGCACCTTCCAAGGGAATAGAGCCAAACAAGGGGGAGGCGGAGTCAACTGGGCCCATAATGCGGAGCATTTGCCCCAATTCAGAAGAATGCCTGAGGCCAAGGAGAAAGTATCCAGCAAACCCTTCACATTCCGCAAATTCCTCTCTTCTGCCACCAAGAAGAGAAAAGTGTCATCGGCGAACTGGTTAATAATCTGCTGACTACCATCCTGCATCCGAAGCCCATCCACCACCCCCTCCTCCACTGCAGCCAAAAACAACTGAGACAGTGCCTCCGCCACAATCGTAAACAAAAATGGTGCCAAAGGGCACCCCTGACGCACCCCTCTGCCTAAGGAGAAAAAGGCGGAGGGTTCACCCTGGCACACCACCAGAGTCGCGGCCGACCTATGCAGCTTCATGACTGTCTCTGTAAAGCGTGGACCACAGCCCAACGCTAACATCATGGCAGACAAGAACTCCCAACGGACACTATCATAAGCTTTGGCAAAGTCAAGCTTAAGATAGGCAATGCCTTGACCTGTTCTCCTGGCCCAATAAAGGCCCTCATAAGCTGCGGCAACATTAGTCAAAATGTTCCTCCCAGGAACAAACCCAGACTGCACCTTACTAATGGAAGAAGTCAACACCGGCTTCAACTTCTCGGCCAGGGCTTTCGCAATAATCTTATACACAGAGGACAACAAGGATATAGGCCTCCAATCATTAATAGTAGAAGGCTGCTTAACATTAGGAATCAAGGAAATGCATGCGGTATTAACAATGTTGCCACAATGATAAAGAACTTTTCGGAAGTGATGGTATAACCACTTAAGTAGATATGCACATTGGGAAAGAGAAATGATAAGTTATTGCCGTCCAGGATCAGGAACCCCACATAGCATGCCTGCATGAGTTGAGTTTATTTATTTCTCTATGATTTCAGGTATTTACTAAACTGTACTTTAACCTAAATGCTTCCCAAACGTTGCTCCAACACACTTACATAAAGTTCAACGTATAAAATAATCTGCACAAGGAATGAAGCAAGACAATACGAACCTGACAGTTCTTTGCAAAGAATAAAAAGTAAGGATTGACAATACAATATGTATAGCAAGAAGCAGACGTCCAATATTGCTGAAGGCAGCTTGCCCAATATCAGGAAAGGTCTCCAGACTTGGCTTGCTCTCGAGACAATCATGCAATAGCATTCCTGTGTAGCAACAAATGACAACAACCCCCACCAGCAGGATTATACCCAACCATCCCACATCCTTCACAGCATAGGGAGTTGAGAGAACTCCAACACCTGCTAGAACGTTCATGCCTGTAAACAAAAGCACAACATTGTTCATATGGCATTGCAGCACTTTATCACTAAAATTGGAGGGAAAATAAGAAAGCTGCTGTAGGCTTAAGAAAGCTGCTGTAGGCTTAAGAAAACTGCTCTAGGCTTCCCTATAAGCTGAATACTCAAGTTCAGCTCCATATTAGGGATAATTCCTTGCCATTAAGAGTGGTCTGCATAAAGCTGCATTGACGTCTCTCTAGAAGCTCTTCATGTACGGTCTTTGCTAGGGGGAGCTTCTCAGTTGAGACATAAGGAGTGGCTGCTTAAATTTCCTTCTCAGGTAACAGGGGCTCCTCTGCTAAGATGGCTTTGGTCGATAAATGGGCCAGAAGCTTGAACGATTGAGTGAAAATGGTGCTGCTGAACACTGGATGGGCTGAATATGCTTAAACCTGATGAAGCCAAGTAGCTGTAATTGTCCATCGACTACCTGTGGATTCACAATCACCATGCATTTTATTATCCAGATCATCCAAACTGGCATAACCAAAAAAGGAAGAGGAATTCAAAAACATAATTCCTACCTGTGACTTTGTGACCATTGAGAAGTTGTTGGGGGAGAGGCCTCTGATGCATCTGATACATCGGATCTAGCTTCGTCGGAGACATCTCCACCTTCTTCTTCTTCTTCTTCCTCATAGCTCCCAAAATGAAATGTCGGCGGAGACCTTTTTTGGCTTGAACGATATCTAGAACTCCCCTTTTCTGTGGTACATGCATCTTGGAAACGAAAATCTTGAACAAGCTCAATTATCAGATGTATAAAAATAGGTCCTTGAGTACCGGAGCATAATCATCTTGAATCTGTATAAGAAACATCCAGTCAATCTACAGAGTGATATGATGTGAGATGTTAAGCAAAGAGTTCTCAAGTAACTTTACCAATGCTGCCTAAGCTTTCGGTCTTCCACATCAAAGGTCCAACCACTTACACCACGTTTATATTCGTTCTAAGTAGAATATCCCACAAGTTCAAGTTATCATGATAAGACTCAAACAAAGATGTTATGAGCAAAATATCTGAGACCTCTCTTCCTGTTCTAATTAAGGCACTTTCTTTCTCAGCAAGTCGAGATGCTTCTTTTAGCTGTTAATCATTGCCCATTTTACATGTCATCCACTAAGAACAATTTCCAGCAAAACCGAAATTAGTTGCATTCTCATAACTTCTTACCTTAAGATTTCTGAAACGCTCCCAAAGTGGTGGAAGGCCCTCAAATGAATGACGATAAATGTATTCATTTGATTTTGCACTCTTAAAAAAGAGTGCTTTAACAGCTTTTCAATAGTTGGTTCCTTTGTAGGGTCTTTGACCAGACACATTGCAATTAATTCCTTGAATGCCTATTCATAATAACAAGCACCAACATCGTATCTTAGCATCTATCCAGTTCCCTTATTGGCTCTTTTATTCTCAGGGGACCTTTGTAAGATGGTCCTCCACGCCAGAAAAAAAATAGAAAACAGTTGACATCATATCTACCTTTGAATACTTTTTGTCCCTTGCATAGTTAAGACCAGGAGGAGCATTTTGTAATGTCATCAACAGTACTAAAAGTTCCATAACGCATTGAATCAAACTCGCTGATAGTTTCACAGTTGGCAAATATGCATAGCGAAGTTTGAATGGCACCTTGCATGAATGTACCTTCATGAGAGGGTACTTTGAAAAGGGAGCATGTCCATGTGCTAGCTCCAAGGCAGTAATTTCGAAAGACCATATATCTGCCCTGTTCAATACATCACTATCAATATAAGCTATGCTATTCTAGAAAACATGAACTCTCGTTCCAGCTCTTAACAAAAAAAAGTCTCTGGCTAGGATAGAAATGGAATCATTCTAGCACCCTATTTTGCATATCATAGCCCTTCTATAGCTACATGTGACATGCATATCCTACTTTTAACCAAAAGAATGGGACCAAATTGAAATTTATGATTAAAAATTATTCAGCCTGGAGAAGTGATAGCGCATGCAAACAAATACTTGAAAAAGACCCGATGCCTATTAAGATAAGAAATATTTACTTAAAATCGTAACCATTCAGTTGTTCCATCAATTCTGGTGCCATCCTGCAGAAAATTACTTCTGATAAATATTAAGCTAAATAGATTATACAATCTTGAGCCATGTCACAAACCAGCATGGCGTCCCGACAAATGTGTTCCTTGATCATTTGCGATCGCCGCTCTCAAACATACAAGCTGTCACCCCGAAATCCCCAAGTTTTGTTGCTCTGTTTTCATCAATCAAAATGTTACACAGCCTATAATAGCCATCGTTTAAGCCTTAAACAATATCATGAATTACCATTCTTATACTCAGATGCAGGTGCATCAGATTGGAACTTCGGGCTGCCTTGACAGTTACCCGGTTGAAACATCCGAGATCTAGAATGCAGGTGACCGCGAGTTTACAGGGAATCGTAGGTTTGGAGCAGTCACCAGCATGTTCTAGGTATATTCCAGCATATACCTAGGATATGCCATAAACCCACATGAACAAGGGTTTGCCCCCCCGGGGCAACCCAAAAATGGTAGAGAAATGACAATGGATGGGCTAGTTTGACCTTAGCACATATGGCATTGCTTTTTGTAGTGTTAGACTTGTTAAATAGGCAAGTAGATAAGGGAAAAATAAAACGTGGCAATTTTCTATTTTGGACAGTTTTCTATTTTAGAGTTGTTTTAGGCATTTTGATGTAGGCTAGGGTTACGTTGCAAGCGACAGGGGCGGTGCTCAAACCTCAGGGTAGCGAAGCGGCAAGGGGCAGTGCTCAAACCTCAGGGCAGCGAAGCGAGCATCTGTGCTCAAACCTCAGGGCAGCGAAGCGAAGCGAGCAAGATGCTGGAAACGAGGTAGATGATGGAAAAAATGAAGATTTTCTTGATGCAAGGACGAACACAGCCAGTTATTTTTCTTATGCAGGTTTGTGTAGGGCCGAATACTTTGTTATTCTCGTACATGTTTTGGTGTTAAGCCTTTCGATCTCTCTTTTTGCACATTTCGGCCTTGTAGGCCAAGAAACCTCTTTGTTTACATGTCAGGATCCTCTATTTATATTTTACAGGAAGCATCTCTGATGTGGTTGTTTGGCATAAGGTTCGACTCCGCAAAATAGAAGTGTATTTTTTATTTCTAGCTGTCTGGTTTGCTTGTGTCTGGTAGCTGTAAGCCTGCTTTGGTTTTGGCACTTTAGAAGGGGGTTGATTCCCCTGGGCTTCCAGGCGAATAATGTTTAGGCATCCTTATCTTTACTAAATTAATGTGGACAAAACCATTGTTAAGTTGCCGATATTTGTGGAAATCCGCAACTTTTTTACCTGTGAGAATTTGTCAATTTTTAGAGAAGTCAAACTAGAATTATTGTTGGCTGGGTGACTAACTTAGCTTCTTCTTTGTATTTTGGGCTTCTAATTTACAATTTGGTTCTTCATGTTTTTTGTACTTGGCATTGTTTTACATTAATATATTTGTTTAGTTTACTTGCATGGTTATTCATGGCAATCGACCTGCAAAGACCAAGCAGATGCTATTGAACATCTTCATGGTGCTGCGGAACAACAGAACATACAACAGAACGCACATTTGCAGCTGTGGCGTGTGCAACATGTGCAGCAGCAGTGGTATGAGTGGCCGTAGCATGATGAAATGTGTCAGCAAAGGTTGCATGAGATGGTGTAAAGATGCTTAGTAGTTTTCCACAGATCAATGCAACCTTACCATCATTCTTTTGAATATCCTGGACCTTTTGTTAATCCTGGCATCTTGCTAACTGCTGTGATTTAGTAATATCAAAATTCAAATACAGAGATATCCCTTTCAATAGTTTTGCCTGCTTTAGGATATCCATTTTAATACTCAAATTTGGCACTGTAAATTTCAATATACGCGGGCAGTGAGGCTGCATTGCTCCCATCCTGTGTGCAGCAGTGACGACAACTAATGTTGTGAGGACCACCAATCTAGCCTCAAAGTCTGTACCTTCTGTTGCGAGTCCTCTGATGCTTCTTCTTGCATGCCATGAATCACCAAATTACACTGACAATGACGATTGTGCCTATCAATGTATTTTCGACGCCTCTGAATAGATGGAGATGCAATACATGTTACATGGGAGTGTCGAAATTGTGAGGAGGATGAACTAGGCATAGGTCTCATATTAGGATCATTATGCTTTGGAAAAGAAGATGAGAATAAGAATGTTTCAAAGCAGAAATTCAAAGAGATGTTTCCTTAGCAAGCCCAGTCTACACACTACGTTGCCATCGCCATTTCCCACAATCATGTTCTGCACAAACGGATGAAACATGTAGACATAAAGTTTCATTCATTCGTGATGTTGTTCAGTAAGGTCTCATCTCATCACTCTGACATATTGTCCTACCTCAAATATAGCTGCTGATATGATAACTAAACCACTTTCTCGACTCGAATTGTCTCAAATCCTATCTGCCATTAGTCTCATCCCTCATTCTCCTTGATTTCTATTATCTTTACTAAAGGTATTGAAGATAACAAAAATATCTAGCATAATAACATGGGATTACTTCGATATTTTTATACTGTTTTCCATGTGGTTTTCCTGCGATTTGGTGGTTGTATTTATTAAGGTATACTGATTAGTATTTCTAGAGTGCACTCTTTTCAAGCCATTGATTTTGTTGAAGAGAAGCAATCCTCCAGATATTCTCTAGTTTTGCTTTTTGGGTTTTAAATATCTATTCATAAGCTTTGAAATCTAGGATATACATATAGCAATGCATGCAGAGCTCAAACAATTCTTTTCTAGGGTTCTAAACCCCAGTCACCCTGTTATTGGAAGACTAGACATGAAAAATCCAGACATGTTTTTCAATGCTGAGCAGGGTTATTGGCGGAGCATCGAAATTTTTGTAAATCCACAGTAGGGTTTCAGTGAATAAAGCGTTGGTTTGGTCTGTTTGGAGATGGAGTGAGAGGAGCAAAAGCCAACAACTCCCTATTGAGAATGATCTTGTTGAGAAAGGCAGGTAAGAATGATTCGGTTGTTGTTATTGTGCTAAAGGAAGGAAATAAGAACAAAGAGCACTAATTCCAAAAATTAAACAATCCACATCTGTTTGAGGACGTTGAACATGATTATTGGCGCAACATCAAACCCTGCGCATGTCCTCAAACCCTGTGCATATCCTGTGAGAAATTGTCAACTCCTTCTACATCTTTGCTTGATTACAGCCCTTTATGTTTGTCCTCGCAACTTGCATCATTGATTACAGCCCTTTATGTTTGTCGTCGCAACTTGCATCCTTGGAGCACAAATGCCAAAGATACATTTGTGTTTTGCAATCTACGGGTAAGTAGTTTGGATTAAGTTTGTTTATTATTTTTGTTTACCTGCTCTGCCAAATTACTCCTAACAGGCCAGTGAAGGTGCTTTCCTTCACGACATATGCATAATAAAATGATTTTCCTTTATCCTTGATTCTCAAACTTTTGTTTCTGGTAGGGCATGTTGCTCTGGGCATGTCACTGTTTCCCATTATTTAATTCCGGGCCTGCCCCTGCATATTTTTCTGGAAACTTCATAAATGTATCTCAATGCATCTCCAATCTGAGGTTCTTTATGGCAAGATTGAGCTAACAGTGAAATTTGGCATTTTCATTTTTCTTGACTTGCAGATCTCGTCCATTAAGTGGTAGACATATGGTTATCTAGAGCTTCAAAATAGGAGGGATAGAAATTTTGGGACCATTGTCTTGGAATGAAGCTGCAAATTAAAGCTAAAAGTGTGAGGAGCTTCAAATTAAGAGATATAGGAATTTAGTACCATTGGTTGCTTAAGATGAAGGTGCGTATTGAAGCTAAAAGTGCAAGTAGAGCCCACGAGAAGAAGCCACTGAAAGGAAGGGAAGTTTGGCAAAAGATCAGCCCAGGAGCTAAACCTTAACGAATCAACCATAAAGGTAAGACTTTTTATTATGCCAATGGACATTACTTGATGCACTATTTTGCACTATTTTATTCATTCACAGATCAACAGGTTCATATAAGTTGCATAAGAACTTGACACAGCATAGCAATGGTGATAAGAAGACTGAATTGAAGGATTTCAATATAACAGCATGGCAATGATGGCAATGGAAGTATGCCACATGCCTATGGTTACATTATTGTTATGACAACGTAATAAGAAAGTGATGCTTTAGTTAGTCAGACTAATCCATAGGCGACTTCTTATTACAAGTTTACATTGCTTTAAGGTAACACCTAGCCTAATATGCGACTCTTTCACTGTTTTCTCCTCTGGGCAGGATGCACATGTTTCAAGTCATATAAAACCATGTGAAATATAAAATATAACCACATCTTATGGTGTTGAATATTCAATACATTGTTTGTGTGTATTTACAGGTGCGGGCATATCCATGTTTTTGTATTGGCTTTTTGGAGTAGTCTAAGTTCGATTCTTGAACGGGGGGGAGGGGCAATCATTATATATGTTGTTTTTTTCCTCTAATAACATAAATACTTCACATTTGCTTTGTCTCTTCTATGTATTGTCTTTAATTACTCTTTTTGTTCTTCACATCTACAATACCACTTCCAAGGTCAGATGAGTACAAAAAGATTTCTATAACACAAATCACCACCTTTTATGATTTGTATTAAGAGAATTTCTACTTTGTTCATCAATCCCTACATAATTCCCAAGGCCCCGAAGGGGCCCATTTTTTTTTAAGTTAACACAAACCATTACATTCAATACTTTTTAATTAAAATTCCATGAAACCCCCTCTGGTTTGGGTGCATATTCACACGGGGGGTGACATAGGGCAAGGAGAGCCTCTAAAATCGTATAATACATGCACAAAATCAACACCATTTAGTACATTGCTTGAAACCTTATAGTATTTTGCAAAACTCGTTATATAGTATACTAAAACTTGTACAAGCGTACCCCACAAATGAGGATTGCCATCTATGGTCTACATTGAGGAATAAAGGACAAATATGTCCATCCAACAACTCTTGATGTCCATCACTTGGGAATGAATCCAAGACTCACCCTGGCGCCATAAAGCACCAAAGAGTCCTAAATAAATCATTAGATATATGCAGATCTGTACAACTCCATAAATTCTAAAGAAGGATTCAGGAAACCTATACAAATCTATCTCACCTGTGTGAAAGCAGTGGTTATCCAATCGGTTGTACCTGCATGAAAGCAGTGGCTATCCAATTGGTGTTTTGGGAATCAAGGCTGTTAGTAGTGCTTGTTTGAGCTAGAGGCACGTCCATGACCATGTGCATTTTGAAACAGGGATATTTTTTCTCATTTTTGGTCTCCAAATCCGCCTGCATTCCATTTTCGGGCCCAATTAAATCTGGGTGTTATTTCACTCTATCCACTAAATCACAAACCCAAATTCTAAAGTGATGTCTTCAATCAACAATTGGGCACCTCTTAAGGATTGAATTTGTGGCCTCAAATCAGGATTCTAAGATAGTTTGGGCAGGATTTTGCGAAGACCAAGCACTGGTTAGCCAATTTTCAGAGTGGCTACCCGGGGCCACCGACAGTTTACAACCGACAATGGATTTGAAGCGGTATTGGCATATTTCGGGCATATACTGGCATATACCTGGAATATGTCACAAACCCACATGGACGAGGGCTTGCCCCCCTTATGGGCAACCCAAAAATAGGAATTATGGACGTTTTGCTTGATTTTTGGAGGTGTCTGCAAAGCCTAAAGAGCTACAAACGAAATCCATTTTGAGCAGCCGGTTGATCTGTTCATTTGTCCGGTATGAAGAAGCACCTCCTCTGTGGTAAAGCACTAGGCCTGCGGCAAATTTGGTTCGGTGTTCTTCAATGGCGAGCATATAAATATGTTTTTTTCCATTCCTATTGCATCCTCTTTCTGAGTAACATGGCTGAACAAGTGCCATGCATGGCAGACATATCTAAGTGGAAGCCGGGTTTCCTCTTACATTGCCAAAATATTTCCTTCTGTTGCTAAACAGATTGAACACAGCATCAACTAGGATCACATTTTTAGAATTTCATACCTTAATTTGGAGTCGTCATATTGGTTGAAATTGATTGGGATAGCTGCTAATTGTTGCTTTTTGCATAATGAAATCAAGTCTCGGGTTGTTTTCCTCAAAAATAAAGGTAACCTTTCTATCTCTTCTTCTAGGGTTGAACTTGGTGATTCCGTACCATCTGTTCATCAATGCATTCCTTACCCTTTGTGTTAGTCTATTTATCTCTTATATTCATTAATATTTGATCCGAATTTACACCTGATGTTAAATATTCTAAAATGAAGCTTGATGAAGCATGATATTTTAATAATTTTGGAGTTTCATGGTCATAAGCTTGCACTGCCACTGCATGAAAGAAGGGATCTGTATCCACCCACAAGATACAACAGGAATTTCAGGGTAAAGGTCCAGCAGTTCAACAATCACTCAGCCTTGTGGCCTCTCTCACAACAACGTCAGTATTCCTTTAACTTGAAACATTCAGGTAAACAATAACCTGCTACATTACAAGGGAGCTGGTATTATGAGGTGTAGTCTGAATGACTGGAAATAAATTATAAATGAGCTGAAACAGCTACCGTTTTTACTTGGTGTATTTGCTTTGAAAAAGGTAGCAGTTTTTTAGCACCAGTTATTGGTTGTCTTGGGCAGCAGTTATTCCTGGCTGATGTGGGAACTAGTGATCTAAATGGTATCACACTGCAAGTATATATAATCTTGGTTTTATTTCAACTTTTAACGTACATTGTGAAGTTCTTAAAACCAGGATGAGTATCCCTAGTTTTGGATCTGGTAGCAGGTTAGGCAGTGGCAGCAGGGTATTTCAACAGTGGCAACAATGTTTTTTGAAGCAAAGCAGACCTTAGTGATTGGAAGATTGAAGAAATCAAGTCCACTAACCATCTTTATTATCTACAGACAAGTATTCCAAGTGGTTTTGATAGAAAGAATTTATTTTTAGTTGCTTTCTAAAATGTGGTATATTAACTTAAGGGATTGAAATGAGCTACAAAGAAGATGTGCTGTCTAAAATGCGCTTTCTAAACAATGCAGGTACTGAATGTTATGTTTTCCTCATATAAGTTTACTCTAGTTCTTTTCTGCTAGCTCAATTGTGTCCCTAGGATATGTTTCAAGTGGCACCTTTCACGTTCTACCTTTGTTGCTTGTTAAATATCTACATAGTTCTACTATTGTGGCATTTTCTTTTGCTTTATAGGGTACTTTCTGTTTCACGTTTACAATTGGGTTCACAGCTACCAGGCACTGAAGAAGAAGCTCGGAAATGTAGATATGATGATGTGTGTTACTTGTGCTACCATGGAGGACATTTGAGGAGTCAGATAATTATTGATATGAAACTATCCATTCAATGGCTGTAAAAACCTGGTACTTTTGTAAACGTGATAGGAACACTCAATGGAAATTTTTTATCATCTTTGTCCTCCATAGAGCTTGCTATTTTTTCCTATGTAACTGAGCAACATTTTAAATCATGTGGTAAAGCCGTTGTCATGACCCTCAAACTCTATGGTGCAAATATTAAGGTGCAATATTATGGTCTTTTATTGCAGACTGAACTTGGTACATGAAGCACTACTACATATCTATATTCAAATTCAAGTGTTGAAGATATTCAAAATCAGATCTACTAACAAATCACTAGAAAATAATCATACTACTTCAATTTTGGGGGCCTTTTGCAACTTGCAGTAGGTAAAGCGTGTTGATACCTAGATCTGTGTAATTCGTTTGATAAATTCAGTCTGCCTATTAATGGCCAATGTGATGGGTTTAAAAAAATAAGCTTTCTGGCTTCTACCAAGGGAAAGGTTGGCTATTATATCAGGGATTATAACCCTAATAGAGAACATAATATTTTTGTCATTATGGTGTGTCTCTTGGATTGATGGGCCATTGTCTGCATACATATGAGCTTTTATCGATTGATGATAGAGCGAGGTCATTGGATAAAAATTGATGTTGCTCAAAGAATTTGCTCCTGTGGCTTTGATATTGAAATTGAAATATATGCCGACTATTTTTATGTCAAGCATGATAGCCTTCGTGCTAAATACCCTATGATAGATTGAAGTATCCCTTTAGATGACATGTTTAATCAGCATATATAGGCAAGTATGTTCGTGAACTCCTAGAGAGTATGAACCTAGTTGATATGATTTGAAACTACCAATATTGTTGCATATTCGTCCCATACACCAAGGGCTTCTGTGGGCGTTAATAAAATATTACTATTATTATAAATATGAATTGATACGTGTTTTTAAAATAGACACTACTTTGTTTTCTATAAATGTATGCTTTTATAGATATATGGCATCTTACATTGTACCATGAAATAAAAAGGGATGATGAATTAACCTTCAAAAAGGGACAATTCAAAATCTGCCCTTAAAGAAAAGGTAGGGTCTACCTTTATAAGTTGAACCCGACTCCATGTATATGTCCTTTTTTTTAATGGAATATACATCCTCAACTACAAATTTACTCCAAGTAGTATGTGATATCTTAATATCTTAATGGCATAGTTAATGTGCATAACTCCACTATAATATTTATTTGATTAGAAAAGTTTTAGAATACATATCCACAACAAAAGTACTTTGACATTAAGGCATGCCAGAAGATCATTAAGGCTTGGCATGTGGGAGATTCTTATCAACGTATGAATGCAGTCTTCCCATAATTCAAGGCTTTTATTGCAAGGATCTTTGAAGGATAATTTCAAGGAGGCAATAATCTTTATCTACATGTACAATAAAGACCTCCAATTTAGTCTTCTAACGTGCATAGCCTATAACAAAGGAAAATAAAAGAAAGCATTGCAAGAGAACCCAAACCGTGATATGTTTTGGGATTCTACTTGCAGGCTTTGTTTGTATCAAAGTATTTTCTTGATTATTAATATGGAACATAGCCTCGGGCGAAATAGTCGTTTAAACCCAAGGGAGTGCATTTATGTTACAGGTACAAAGTATTGAGTGCACTAAAGTGGTTTTTTTAATATTGTGTACGTATAGTTACTAAAAAAATACATATTTATCTTGTGGTTTTTTCATAAAGGGATCTCTTTGTTTTATCCCACCTTTTTGGGTTGCCCCTAGGGGCAAACCCTTGTTTATGTGGGTATGTGGGCATATCCAGGTATATGCCGGCATATGCCTAGCATATACTCCATACTGGCTGCTGCCTGTGAACTCTCGGTCATCCAGCCAGGTGGCATGTTAGAGCCACCTTGGCATGTTGGAGCCCACGTGGCATGTTGGAGCCCATGTGGCATGTTGGAGCCACCTTGGCATGTTGGAGCCTAGGTGGCATGTTGGAGCCCACGTGGCATGTTTGAGCCACTTTGGCATCTTTGAGCCACCTTGTCATGTTGGAGCCTAGGTGACATGTTTGAGCCACCTTGGCATGCTGGAGCCTAGGTGGCATGTTGGAGCCCACATGGCATGTTTGAGCCACCTTGGCATGTTTGAGCCAAGGTGGCATATTAGAGCCTAGGTGGCATGTTTTAGCCAAGGTGGCATGTTGGAGCCCACATGGCATGTTTGAGCCACCTTGGCATGTTGGGGCCTAGATGGCATGTTGGAGCCACCTTGGCATGTTCGAGCCCACGTGGCATGTTAGAGCCACCTTGGCATGTTGGAGCCCACGTGGCATGTTGGAGCCACCTTGGCATGTTCGAGCCCACGTGGCATGTTAGAGCCACCTTGGCATGTTGGAGCCCACGTGGCATGTTTGAGCCACCTTGGCATGTTTGAGCCACCTTGGCATGTTGGAGCCCACGTGGCATGTTTGAGCCACCTTGGCACGTTGGAGCCTAGGTGGCATGTTGGAGCCCACGTGGCATGTTTGAGCCACCATGGCATGTTGGGGCCTAGGTGGCATGTTGGCGCCACCTAGGCCCCAACATGCCTCATGGGCTCCACCATGCCACCTAGGCTCCAACATGCCACCTAGGCTCAAACATGCCAAGGTGGCTCAAACATGCCACCTAGGCTCAAACATGCCAAGGTGGCCAAACATGCCACCTAGCCTCCGAAATGCCATGCAGGCTCCAACATGCCACCTAGGCTCCGACATTCCAAGGTGGCTCAAACATCCCACATGGGTTCCAACATGCCAACTAGGCTCCAACATGCCAAGGTGGCTCAAACATGCCACATGGGCTCCAACATGCCACCTAGTTGGCTCAAACATGCCACGTGGGACTTAAAGCGCTGACACCCTTCCCCAAATCGAACTAGGCCAGGACTTTGCACGGCTTCCTCACCAGAGGGGAGAGGCCAGACCCCAGGAGATGGACCTCAGAAAGGTTGACGAGGCAGCCTTTCCTGCCAGTGCTCCTTCGGGAGGGCAAATGCCAATGCCCCCCTCCCAGAGCTCATCTTCCCTATCGGTAGTTGAATCTATTGTTCAAGTAACCCCGCTTTGAGCATGTTAAAAAATCTAGGATGGCCCCGAGAGAACTTATCAAACCGCTGGCCGCATCTTGCGGTCGGAAGGTGTAGAAACCCAAGTGTTTTGTCGTTGGGGCAGTACAAAGGCTCCGGAATGGAGATTCAACTTTTCCATGTCATTCGGAATGACGAAATTACCCCAGGGACCAAGTTATACGGTCATTTTTTGCAATGAAAGAAACACGAACCATCTACATGGCAGTATTCCACAGCCACCTCTTGGGCCAATTGACTACGAACGTGTTGGACATGAGCTACTTTGGCGCTTCTTGGAGAAGGGGTGGTCTTCTTCCCACGAAACTTGGTCCCCAAGGTAATGTCGACATTTTGAGTCCATTGGCAGAGTCAGTTCACAGTTCCGGAGTGGGAGAGTTGCCCGTCCGTGGCCAGGAGCCTTCGGGAGAGGACCTTTGGGGCGAACTGCTTTCGGAAGGTTTTAAGGGTCCATCTTCTGGCATCAACACCCTCCCTTTACGTGTGACATTGTGCAAGATTGTGGTCGAATCTGACTAGGATATGGCCTCCGAAACGTAAACCCTGTGTGTTGCTAGGTTATTGAAGGGTTTACGTTATGGAGGTCGAATTTTAGTCGGTTGCACTTGGGACATGGTCGAGAACTTGCAGTTGAAAATGCGAAGCAATAAGAACTGACGGAATGGGGTTTGGATTTATCCTCCTCCCAGTGTGGCAATTAGAAGTCAAGAGCGCCTTTTGCAGTAGCAAAATTGTTTGGGATCATTCGGGATGGCAAAATTATTTGGGATCATTCAGTTGCCATGGCTCCGCATGTGTGCTTAGCAAAGGCACATCTAGCTATTCAAGAAAATGACCATGTTTTGGCCTCCCAAACGTAAAACCCCCGGTGTTATTAGGTTATTGTAGGGTTTACGCTTCCGGAGGCCAAAACGCGGTCGATTTTTTTGGATAGTCAGGTGCACCTTTGCTAAACACACATGCGGAGCCATGGCAACTGAAATAACAGAGTTTGGATCTATTGGCCATCCCGAATGATCCCAAACAATTTTGCTACTGCAAAAGGTGCTCTTGACTTCGAATTGCCACACTGGGAGGAAGATAAATCCAAATCCCATGCCCTCAGTTCTTATTGCTTCACATTTTCAACTGCAGCTTCTCGACCATGTACCAAGTGCAACCGACTAAAACTCGACCTCCATAACGCAAACCCTTCAATAACCTAGCAACACAGAGGGTTTACCGTTCGGAGGCCGTATCCTAGTCAGATTCGACCAGAATCTTGCATAATGCCATCACGTAGAGGGAGAGTGTTGATGCCAGAAGACGGACCCTTAAAACCTTCCGGAAGTAGTTCGCCCCAAAGGTCATCTCACGAAGGCCCCTGGCCACGGACGGGCAACTCTCCCACTCCAAAACTGTGAACTGACTTTGCCCTCTCAGAGGAGCGCTGATAGGAAAGGCTGCCTCGACAACCTTTCTGAGGTCCATCTCCTGGGGTCTGGCCTCTCCCCTCTGTTGAGAAAGCTGCGCAAAGTCCTGGCCTGGTTCGATTTGGGGAAGGGTGTCAGCGCTTTAAGTTCTCCAAGCTCCCTCTATTCTATCCCTTGCCAAACTCCTCTACAAAAATTTCAAAGGTTATCATATTTCTTGCATAAAGTCCTAGTCATCATATCCATGTCACCATCATCTAGCCATGTCACCTAAAATTTGCCAACATCACCCAATGAAAAGACCAAAGATGGACATCTTTTCATTTTTTGCCTAGTCAAAACTTGACCTTGCTTACTTGGCATGCCATGTCACCACTTGGGGTGCCTAGGTGGCATGCTTGAGCCTAGGTGGCATGCCTGAGCCACCTTGGCATGTTGGAGCCTAGATGGCATGTTGGAGCCTGCGTGGCATGTTGGAGCCACCTTGGCATGTTTGAGCCTAGGTGGCATGTTTGAGCCACCTAGGAATATTGGAGCCTAGGTGGCATGTTTGAGCCAACTTGGCATATTTAAGCCTAGGTGGCATGTTGTGAGCCACCTTGGCATGTTGGAGCCTAGGTGGCATGGTGGAGCCCACGTGGCATGTTTGCGCCATGTTGGCATATTGGAGCATGCATGGCATGTTAGAGCCCGCGTGGCATGTTGGAGCCACCTTGGCATGTTGGAGCCACCTTTGTGGCATGTTTGAGCCACCTTGTGTATGTTTGAGCCACCTTGGTGGCATGTTTGAGCCACCTTGGCATGTTTGAGCTGATTGGGACCTGAGATCATGTGCATATGCTCAAAAAATGGATTTGAGGCATAAAAAAGCAAAACTCTCTCTCTCTCTCTCTCTCTCTCTCTCTCTCTCACACACACACACACACACACACACACACACACACACACACACACACACACACACACACACACACACACACACACACACACACACACACACACACACACACACACACACACACACACACACACACAGAGGATCGGATAGACTTGTTGGTTCCCATGGATGTTAAAGTTAAAAATTCAATTTTGGGATCTTCATAATGCCTGCCTTTGCACTAAGCATGAGGGGTAAAGGGACAATAGATGAGATATTGCATTTTTGCAGTGGTCCTGCACCCCCTCAAGGAATACAAATCAAATTCTTGATGATTTTGTTATGCAAAAATAGGTGTTAAGTAATTGAAGTAGTTGAAGTAACTTGTCTTACATGGAATACTAGTATAAGGACATGTGATCGTGCACGCATCACATGTAGCAAATCAAGTACTGGCCCTACCACTATAAAGACCCGTGATATGGAAGGATAGGACATGTAGAGAATCAAATATTCTTTCCTACTTCTATAAAGACATGTGACAATAGAAGTATTACACATGTCGTAATTCATGTATTCTTTCCTACAATGCCTTAGCAAATAAAGTACTCTGTCCTACTACTATAAAGACATGTGATATGGAAGCATAGGACATGTAGAGAATCAAGTATTCTTTCCTACTTCTATAAAGACATGTGACAATAGAAGTATTACACATGTCGTAATTCATGTATTCTTTCCTACAATGCCTTAGCAAATAAAGTACTCTGTCCTACTACTATAAAGACATGTGAGTGGAAGTATAGGACATGTAGAGAATCAAATATTCTTTCCTACGTCTATAAAGACATGTGACAATAGAATTATTAGACATATAGAAATTCAAGTATTCTTTCCTACAGTGGATTGTATTATAAAATGACATGTCACAATAGAAGAAACTACAAAACAACAGTGGATGTTTTAGTCCACTGAAAAAAGAACACCATTATCGAACAAAACCATACCTCCACAAATCCACATGTAGGATTCTTTGAAAACAGGACATGTAGACCTACCAAAACTGATGTTTTCAACAGTGGACCAAAAACTGGGGTGAGTGTGACTTTCATTTTGGAAAACATTAATTCCTTATGTAACTTTCTTATCTCATGAACTGCAGACCTAGCCATTTTCTGGATCTCAATTGTATTCAGGTAATCTGATCTAATATATAACTTTGTAGTTCTAAATCCCCTCGCTACCTTGTCATCTGTCTGTCTACGCACTCTCATGTAAAAATCCCTCTCTTTCGGAATAGCAGCACATAAAAAACATTGATAATTTACAAAGGGTTCACCAATAAGGCTGACCCTCTTGCATTTCTTATGCCTAAACGAGCCACTAATCTGTACTAAACCCTGCCCAACTACAAATGTATGCTGCAATGCAGGTTCACAATACCAATGTGTCCCAATTTTCAGCTCATGCAGAAAGGGTCTTAAATCCTTAACTTTATCTCCATACTTATATTTGTTCTGCCAAAAGCCCCAGCATAGTAGAGCCAAGGACGTTTCTGTTACCGAAATATGACAATGAAACCTAAATACCCTACAAACTTAAAATACAAACCACTTATAAAGCCACTAAGAGTACGCACGTGAACTGTTACTTGATGAAGCTTGGCGGGTCGAGCTTGGAGGGCATGGAGTGCTTGCAGCTCATGTCAAAATCAGTCAAAATCAGCTAAGATTATTCAACATTATTGTAGCTAAAATGTGAACACTACTTCTATCAAATAAAATAGAGGTTACCTCTTGCAAAAAAAGAATGCAAATTTCCTTGATGCGGGTCTGCTTCAGCCGATTTCTTCGGCCTGCCACCTCTTGCTGCTTGGTCATTTGACTCCTTACCTGTATTCATGACAGCATGCACGTGTCTCTTAGAAAGAATATGATCTTTCATGTGGCCATTAAAACTTCCAGATCTTGGGAACAGTTCAAGAAGCCTTTCACACATGGCACAAATAATACGAATGTCATCATGTTTAGCATATCCACCAACGGTGCTCTCATAAAGCTTGAAGACAACATAAAAAATTCTAGTTTCTTCTTGAAACTTTGCAATGGCAGCAGCTAATGTACTTTCTACTAGAGCTTGATTCTCCTTGCAAATGTTCAGCTCCTCCTCAACATTGCAGGGCTGATCCTCCTTCTCCACAACCTGCTCTCCCTTCTCGTGACACTTGAGGTTACGCTCGTAATTATCAGCATGACTCTTGGACTTCAAGTGGTTGCATTCAAAGTTACACAAGGTATCATCTCCACCTTTACCATATCGTTTCTCACATTCAAGACACCAAATAGCAAATACTGGTTTACCATGGGCATCATATGAACACAATTCAAACCTGTCCTTTCGATTCTTTCGATGCAGCTTTGAACTCAACTTTCTTAAAGCAACTTGCCATTTGGCAACATCAAACTTTGTTGCTAACTTGGATAGCAACCTATTCTTTGAAAAATGAAAATCTGATACATCATCTAAAAAGGCGGTATCTTCAACGAGAACAAGTTCATCATCATTATTTACCTCTTCATTGGTCTGCTCCTCGGCTATGACAGTCTGGTCTACCATCTCAAATTGGAGATTTTGAGATGAAATGCTCTCAATAACAGTCCTCTGCCTTTTTTGTGCAGGCTCTCCAACCACCTTGATAGTAACCTCGTCAGCACAAACCTTAAACCTTACCTCCTTCCTTGACGTGAAGGCCACTTCCCTATCTCCAAGAAATACAAATTCTTTCTCATCCTCCAGTAGCCCATCCCGTCTTATTTCGTTGCGGACATCCATATAAGTGCATTCATGAGACACCATCACGAGGCCAAGGTCAGCCACGGTTCCACAACCTTCATTCACCTTAACAACTAGTGTTCTTTCCATTTTCTTCAGCCTGCCACAAACAAAGAAACAACAAATAATATTAGAGAGATGTTTGTGAATGTATAGCGTTACCGACATGCATGCACGAAACTGATCTTAAAAAGACCTTACACAGATGCAAAAACCCTCTAAAAACCAGATTTCCACTACGGATCTCAGAGAATGGAGGCCGAAATGGAGAAAGGGGAAGCTTGGCCTACAAAAAAAGAGCAACTGGAGCTGTTGTAGGAAACAGACGGACTTTAAAATCAAATGCTGAACAATGGTTAATGCTGCTCGTCTAATTACTTCCTAATCCATTCATAACTAAACTCTGTGGTAGATTTTTATGTGGCAGGGACGAAAAAACTCCAAAACATTACCTCCGAAGCACCAAATCCCTTGCCGTATTTCTGGCAGCAAGCTTCGGATTCAAAGCCCTCAAAACGTACTCTTACGCCTTAGCAGCTCGAAGAAATCCATCCCCGGACCATGGAAATCCATACATCCTGGGCGCCAAAACGTATGAGCGACCGCAGGTATACGTACTTTTTTTTTTCAAAAAAACCCCTTCTCTGTCCACGCACATGTATTCTACGGAATACATGTGTGAACCCCCGGGCTCAATGGAAACCTGTCCAACAGGGAGTACATCCAATTATCTATTCAATGCAACGACATAATTGCAGACACTATGTATAGAGAGCCACTAGTGGAGAAGCTTCAACAACTGCGTAATCAGCACAAGGCTTTCGGTTGCCCTCCACAAGGACCAACGGGCACAACAGTAACATCAGCTTGGAAGGTTAGCCTGTTCACTTTTTACTGAAACAGATCGCGACCACGATCCTAACCAGCATTTCATTACAGGATTTTGTTGAAGTGGCGACCACTACATTGAAGGTCAAAGAACTTAAAGACGAAAAGCAGTTTCTGTTTATGCAGGACGAACCATGGGCAAAGTTCATGGAGGTTGTAAATAAGTGGGCAGCACGGAAGCTATCAGATGATCATGGGGAACTGCCAGAAAAGCCAACAAAAGATTTTTTCAATAAAACATTTCTCAGGTATCTTCGTGGCATGAATAATGCGGAGGTAGCCCAACTTATGGACGAGATTTTGAAAGGAAAGACATTTTGGAAGTTGCAATTTGGATATACAGGCAGGCATGACTGTAAACAGCGGGCCTTAGACCTCAGAACTCTGACCTTGATGCACCGTGAGGTGCTATCATATGTCAATTGCTTGCTAGATAAAAAATACGGCAGCATGGAGGAGCTTGTGGCACTATTCCCTGAACTCAATGAAGAGAGGCTACTTGATATAGCTGGTATGGATTTTGATTACATCAAGGCCAACTATAACAAGGATCACGTCCAGGGAAATCTTCCGACTGTTTTCTTAGAAGCTATTCTAGCTATACTCAAACCAGATGAAACAAGGAAACAAAAGGAAAAGAGAAACATTGTGCAAGCAGTAACAAAATCTGGTATTCTTGTGCGGGGGCAAGTATCAGAAAATGCTACAATGGTTTTTATTGACATGCGCAGTTTCAACACTGTCTGGGAAGTGAAAAAATACACGGATCTTTTCAGCAGGATTGCAAGCATGACAACTGCAAAGGTGTATCACATCGTCATGTTCTTGAGATCTGTCCACTTGCCAAACTGCTTGTACAGCCAAAGTCAGATCCAGGGGAGTTCACATATCTCCACGGGCGCTTATGAAGAACAGGGGTGGGTTAGCAAGAAACTAGTTAAGGAATTTCAGTACTACGTCATCCATGTAACGATCAATAGAAGTGAGGCGCATATCTTGCCTGTGCAGCCCAGGTTGGAGCTGCGTCTAACTCAGGGGACCAATGCACCTAGAGGCACACCTCTTCCAAAGTATCCAATCACAGGTAATGAGGAGGTAGACGCGAAAACGAAGAAAAAGTATCAGGAATACTTCATAGGTAAGCCCAAGTTCTCATGGGCAGCTATGGAAGGGGATTTCGTTCTTAAAGGCCAGGCTAAAACGTCATATATTTACGCCATGGTCAAGGAGTTGGTTCCCGATGATGGTGTTGTTCTTGACTTCTTTTCCGCGGGGACAGCTTCTAGAGTGGCTCTGATGCAAGGGAAACGTAGCTTTTCCTTGGAGTATGACGACAAGGTGTGCAGGTTTTTGAGATCCTTCTTCGAGACATTAGAGAAAATGGCAAGGCCTAAGTGTGAAGAAGAAGAAAAAATTCAGAAAGAAGTCCCTAACGATGCAGACGTGCCGAACCTCAAAATAACTCAGGAGACCGATCTGAGTAAAATGGACGAGATTCTGGATTAGTTAGATCAGAAAGGCTTTGAACAGAGGCTACAGGAAACTCGGGCTTTGCTAGAGAAGACGGAAAAGGACTCGGCTGCACTTGATCAAACATTCGAAAAGCTCGAGGTACTGAACCAGAAATTTGAAATGGCAATGCCATTAATAAGTGGTATGCTCAACAAACAATCTACCCAGTTTGAATACATGGGTATGTCTGAAGCTGACTCTCAGTCCGAAGACCCCAAAAACATCGAAGGAATCAAGAGACGGAAATTGCTGGACACGTCTGGATTCTCTATTGGTCCACAGGAGGAATTGATGGATACACAGTGCTCAGGGCGTGTACAGGATATCGCCAATGCAATGGACGTAGAGATCCCTTCAATTACAGGATATTCCGAAATGAATCTCTCACAGATCCTTGCCTTGGGAAAGGAACATGCAGATAGAATGGCCAAGGAACTTGGATTACTCCAGATTCTGTTGCAGAGACTCAATAGAACGGACTTAGTGAAGTATTCTGACTTTATTGGATGTGAAAGCTCATGTAATCATTATGAAATGTTATAAAAGTTTTGTGCTTCTATTGAACTTGTATATATTTAGCTACTTTTTTTTACCGATTAGAATTACTGAACTCCCATAAAGCTTGCACTGAGTACCCACGCCTTGCCTACCGGGTCAAAAACATCGCCATGGCGATTTCCACGAGCACTGGTGACGCTATGCCTGTTCTAAGTTTTGTGTTCCAACACAATGAAGGCATGCCCATACTGTGATTTTCCCACGGATAAAAATATGGCGAGCCAAAAGTGTGCTCACTGCCATTGCAATTTGCTTGACAATAACAAATTTTCCCTTCAATTTGCTTGACAATAACAAATTTTCCCTTTCCAGGAGGGTACTGCGACCTATTTCGTTGTCGATTGAGAAAACCAAATTTCTCTAATTAACGAAATCCTGCTTTATAGGAAAATGGCATTTGAGATGCGATTATTTGTTTATCCAGTGGCTGTTGCGGCTGGGAACGATCAGAAGTAGCCCATCGGATAAACAAGAAATGATAGACCAAATGTGCCGGTCGCATTAGTCACTGAATAAATAGAGAACGGCATATGCCATTCCCCTATAATATAGAAGTTGAGAAAGGTTTTATTTTTGTATTTTTTATGATGTCTATTGCGGATTCAAATTTAGTAAGAGCTTCAGAAGTGGATGGAATAGAGCTTTCGGTTTAGCAAAAACTTCAAATTATGCAAAGCTTTGGATGCAACGAAAAGAATTAGATCCCATGGAAGCGAAGTTGAAATAGATCCTTTGCTCATTAGCATCTGCGAAGATCCAGCAAAACTAAAGCTGCAAAGAACATCTTTGTCGTAGCAGTTCCTCCTTGTGTATGTCCTTGGATTCTTGAGCGACTGCAACTGAAATCTTAATGCGTAGTTTAACCCTAACATAGCATGACCAGTTCACGACTTGTTGAGTTATGTATATTTTCATTCCACAATGTAGGAGATAGACACATGGCACAATGAAAGTGCATGCCACGAAGAAAAGCTGACCCAACTTTTATATTGTATAGATATTGCCAATCTTGCTAATAGTACCTATCGATATTAGAATGTATTATTATTCCTTAATGCATTCTTTTAATATCCATTTTGATAAGTTTTAAGTTCATGCGTCAGATAGTTTATCAATTGCCATTTTACTAATATGTTAGATGGTTTATCAATTGCTGGCCACAACAACAAATTGTGCCTTGCTTGTCACCTTGCCTAATTATTCACATTATATTGCTTAACAAAGCTAATCTAACTTTAGATCGTGTTCATGCGCATTCATGTTGTTTAAAAAGATGAAATTAATAAAATTTAGAGATCTCTTAAAGATCAGATAGAGACAACTCTTGTGGTCATTAATCAAAAGTGGCCTCGTGAAGATGAGCAAGCTTTTTAATTTAATGATTATGAAGGTCATTCTGGTTGTGGAGGTCATCAACCTCCTCCAAAGAAAAATGATCTATTATTTGTGACTAGTGTAAATCGACTTGACATCCAGAAGATGAATTTTGCCAGTAAACATAAACTTCTTCTTGGCATACACATACAGTGTGCGATGAGTTTGAGATGGTTAAAGCTAATGCTTCTGTGATTGTAATTCGGGTGCTACTCAGCATATGATTCATCACAAGCATTGGTTGTTGCATTATTAACACTCCGATCTTGGCAAGAAAGGTGTATATCTTGGTAATAATAAATTTCTTGTAGTTAATGGCATTGTGGCAACCTTCAATTACAAACATATTCTCATGGGCGACTCTTGTATGGAGTTTTGCATGCTCTTCTTCCTTTTTTTTTTTTGAAGGACGAAAGCCAAAAAGTTTATTAATCAGATAAAAAGTACAAAATTTACATGTCCCATCTAACTGTGTAAGCAAGCTTGAAGCACAATATATTTACTCCAAAATAGGAGACTAACGATAAGAATCAATTTGAAGATACTGAATCCAGATGCGTTTCGTCATTTCTGCTCAAGGGAGGAACACTCGTAAGTTGTCAGTATCTTTTACTGGGCCACCATAATAACACCACATGCAGATGAATGAATGCCCTGAAAGATGTGGTGTCTGTGATGCTCCCATATCGACCACAAGAGCCAACCAGAAACAAGGTGGAACACCCACTGTTTAGCTGGGGGGCATGCATTGGAATAGGACGCCAAGAGGATGCATCGACAGTCCAATGTACTGTTAAACAAACCTTGTAGCCAGGACCACGCCGGCTAAACCTCTATGCAATTGAAGAGACAGTGCTCAAGAGTCTCAACGTCTGAAAGACAGAGCGGGCATACTGCAGATATGCAAGGATCATAACGATGTCGGAAGACATTAATATGCAGGCACCTGTGGATAACCTGCCACTATAGTACAGAGAACCTATCCCAAAGCCATCGTCATGTACGACGCAAAGTGGGTTGTGGAACCTGTAGGTGCCACCCATCTGGCAACTGGAGGGGCTGTGGTGCTAAAAGAAGACGATATACTGATCAAACAAAGTGCTTGCCTTTGTGAATATTTTCATGACAGTCTCACGGCACCCTTTCAGTAACATCAACTTGCACTATAAGAGGCAAACGTTATGCGACCTTCTCCCATAGAGACACATCCTAACGAGAGAGCAGGAACTTTGCCTGAAATTTAGGCCAAGACAGTAGGTGACCCGCTTCATACCATGCTTGAATAGAGACAACACCTGCAAGAACCCATCGCCTCTGTGTAAGGGGATGAACTGATGCTGCCCATGGAGATGCTGAGGGGTTTGGAGGCAGTGGTGCCCACAGTTTTGTATGCTCTTGTGTGGACTTTCGCATGTGCGGCTCTTATATGGAGTTTTGCATGTGCTTGACCTATACCGCAATCTTCTTTTTCTTTCTCATCTTGCTGACATTGCCTCCTTATTCAGATTGATAGGCGTTGGGGGGCTGCTAAAATGAAAACAGGATGCCATGTTTACCATTGAAGTGCAAAAATTGAACGGGTTTAACAATGAAAAATAGACATCTTACTAGATATGAAACTATGAATGTTACTAATATATTGTGTGAATATGCTAACCAGTCTCTAACTAGTGTGCAACATGATAAGCTACATGGGACACAACAATGAGAACTTAGACTGGAGCACGTTTGTGAGAACTTAGACTGGCGCACATTTGCCATTCTGGCGCACATTTGCCATTCAGTATCTTCTTTCTCTTGCTCATCTTAGTGACATCTTATTCAATTTGATAGACGTTGTGGTATCTTCTTTCTCTTGTTCATTCTTATTGACGTCAAGGTAAGTGGACGAGCATTCCGTCGTTTTCTTGATTCATACTTAATCAGAATGACAAATGGCTGAGCAAACCTGTAGAATCTGGTTTTCATCTTACCTTGACGTCGTAGAACGGAATGGGGTCAGGCATTCTTGCTTCCCCCTGATCTGCAGAATCCGGTCGCGCCTACACGGCGCTCCCGGATTCTGCAGGTCAGGGGGAAGCAAGAATGTCTTCCCCCATTCCGTTCTACATCACATCTTATTAGATGTGATAGGCGTGCATGTCGCTTTGTGAAGGATGGTCATTTTTTTTCAACAGCATCAAGGGAATATTAAATACAAGTAATATTAATGGAGAGAATAAGAAAGGTTTCCAATTTGAAACTTGGAAAGGTTTCAAACCAAAACTTTCGATAGAGGGGCCCAAGGGCAAAATCGGGATACTTATATTCAAACTCATTTTATCCAACAGTATTGCACGTTCCCTGCGTTATTAAAAAATCCACTTCATTGATTTCCCAATTACAAAGTATCTCCATTCTAATATATACACTCTTTTTCTTTCCTTGCCAAATTCACAAGCCAAATTTTATCAAATCAACAGAGGAATTCAAAAAGAACTATATGCCAGGTCTGCTAAACAAGCTTCTCAGATTCACAAATTTCAAGGCTTTTCCTCTTAAGTCTGCCCAACCAAAGCCCGCGAATCTGACATACAAAACCACAAATCTGCAAAACCCAGATGCGAAAGAGAATAGTTCTGATAAAAAAACACGAAGAGCTGCTAGATCCGGGAAAATGGAGCTCCTGGATCGGTTTTATGAAGCAAGAATAGGTCTGTGGATCGGATTACTAGAAGCAGCAGCGATTGGGAAGGATAATCTCCTCCGGGAGGACATGGATAATGAGCTATCAGGAGTTCCGGCAGTTTTAGGGCTGGTGGAAACGGTTCGGGCTTTGGCTTTAGCAGATTTGGTAAAATTCATATAATTGGGTCTGCTGGCAAAACTAGAAACAGAGCTTGAATCATCGGCTACGGAGCTAGATCTGGGCCGGAAAACATTGGAATGCAAGCTCTGCATGCTCCTCGCATTAGAAATCATGCTTCTGGTCGTAGAAACAGCGCTTCTGGTTGTCGAAATTCCGCTCTTAGCTGATAGAACGCTGCCTGTTTCATCGTTAATCCTGCTTCTGAGTATCGAATTTGAATTGGGCGCTCCTTTTTCTCCCAATTTGATCCCAGATTTGTTCTTCAGATCGGATTCGACCTTCAAATCCTCTGCGATTTTTAGATCTTCTTTTGTATCTGTGGAATCCCAGGGTCTGGCAGTAATCCAAGGATCTAGCCAGCTCCAGGCCCAGTTTGGATTAGATGGGTCGCAGTCGATGAAGGTTCCGTCGTTGGGCGAGCATCGCCATAGCTGCGAGGTAAGGATTTGAAGAATTAGATAAAGAATCGGCTTAATTCCGGCGATTTTTGAATTGGGTTGCTCTGTTTTTTTTACCTGATGAGAGAATGCATAAGCAAGAGCCCTTTCTCTTTTATCAGCGGCCGCTTCCCTTTCCTGCATTTTGGCTTGGATTTCTTCAAATGTAAGTAGGCTGTCATTCCAATCTTCTAAGCCCTCTTCATCCGACTGTTTAATCCGATCAAAAAGAGCAGCAAACTACAGATCAGGGACAAAAATCGAAGAAAATTTGTCTAAATCTTGGATGGTAAGTTTCTGGAACTCAAGAACAGAATTAGGCGTAATTTTGCAGCAAATTCATATGAATAGGCATTATCTTTACAGCAAATTCGTATGATTCTTTAGTTTTTAGAGCTTAAAACATGAATGGGCAGAAAAAACTAAGCAAAACCGAGCAGAATGTTTGATTCTTGAAGCAAAAACAGAGGTTGAATAGGAAAATTACCGTAGATTTGTGATGTTCGGATGAGTATTTCTTTGTGGAAATTTGTCTCTGAGATGCAGGCTGATCTTGAAGAGTTCTTACTCTTCTAGCTCGAATCCGAGCTTGAGCCCTAACCAAAGCTTGCATGCATTTTAATGCCACAACAGATTGCCTCCTTACCGGATTATCCTTCATCAGAGCTCTCAATCTAACCACGGCCTTCGAATTCCGGTATCTTCTTCTCGCCTGAACAATTGGAGCCCAAATTTAACAAAAATTCGAAGCAGCAGCAAAAAAATTGAGCCCAAATCTAAGAAATCAGAAGCAGCAGAAGAAAAGATTGATTGAACAGAAGATGGCGCACCAGAAATCCGCGGACGAGGGCTTGAATTTTGATAATTGCATCCTCTTCCTTCTTCCGATTCTCGCATGCAGATTCCCAGCCAATGTTGGTTAATCTGGCGACCTCCGCTGCAGCTTGCGCCGCTGCAACTGCTGCTTCTGCCGCTGCAGCAGTGGCCACAGCTACGGCGATGGCGTTCTTGCTTTGATCCTCCTCTAATTTCTCCGGATGCGGAGCTTGGATTTTGGAACTGGGCTCCATTCCGGCGCATGCTGCCGCTTTCGCATTTGGGCTTTTCGATTTGCCGAAGCTCCATCTCTTCTTCTGTTTTACCTGTCACAGAAAAAATAATTTCCCCTGTTTAGCACAGACCCAACTCACAGAATTGCAAAATTAAGCTCTCTAGAGCAAAATCAAGCTATCTTCCGGCAATTTTTAGCCAGATCCTTTCTTACTTTTGGCGAATCATCCTTCGCAGCAGGAGTTCCGGCAGATTTCTCGGCTTCTGGAGGCGAAATTACAGCGTTCTTGGGCGATTTGGGCGTTTTGGGAGTTTTGGGCGAGCCGAAAACTTTCTTCACTGCGGAGACCCATTTCATTTCTCCCATAGCTAGATCCAAACCGAGCTTTTTCTTCAAATTGGATACCCGAATTTGTCCTCTTCAATCCGGCGCCATGCCTCCATTGTCGTCCCCGCAAATTATTCATAAACTACATTCCTTGCAATCAACCAAAGAACAGAGCAATCTCAGGATACCAGTAAAATAATTCTTCACACCCAATTTTGATCCCCCAAACCAGCAGCATCGCTACAAAAAATACTGTTATCAAAACGCCTGCCGCTGCAGCTCCAGCTCCTCATCAGCTGTCACATGCTTAAATTCTTCTATTCTATCTTACTGATTTAATGTCAAACCTAAATACTATTAAATACCCAAACAAGAATCATAATTCCGCCAACTTAAGCCTATAAAAATCTGCGTTCAGGCCGTGATGATCAGCCCAACAACCGGGTTGAACTGATGCACCCACCGGAGGTGTAAATTGAGATCTGACCTTGCAGGAGGCCCACCGGAATGAGTTTTTTATAGAAGAATTGCTGGGTATGAATTGCTTGTCGTTTTGCAATTGGTGTCGGAGAAGGTACAGATAGAAATAACGCAGTGGAATTGGCGATGGAGAAACTCAATTCCGGCAGCTATGGCGTCTTACCGGAAAACTTTTAGACTTAGCGGTTTATACTTGCGGTAATTCAAAAGCTAAAGGTTATTACTTTTCCGGCTAAAAAGTCGGATCCTTTTGGACGCGTTATTTTCAAAAGGGAAATATTTTAATTGCAAATACGAATATGTTGCCCCACATGTTAAATGCAAATACGAATATGTTGCCCCGGTTAAAAATTAAATTCTTTTTACAAAATAAAATTTTTGATGGTCTTTCTGGACGTAGAAATATTCTACTACCTATCTATATTTTTTCGCACACAATTAAATTCTTTATGAAATAAAATTTTTAATGGTCTCTCTGGACGTAAAAATTTTCTATTATCTATCTATATCTTTCTACAAACAACCTTTGGCTATTTAAACCACCCCCAAGTTGTTTCTATTATAACATCTGTCTGCATTAACCCATGCCCCACTCCCACTGCAAATGTCTCTCTCCCTATTTCTATGTTTCTGTCAATCTCTCAAGCATCATGTCTTACCTCTTTGTCGCAAATTACATATGTCGATGTGAAAAAGTCTATGTCGATTTTCAAGCATCATTGTCTCCCATCAAGAACCGCTTACCCCCTTGCTCACCAATTCACCCCAATGCTCCTGTCAGTGTTAAGCATCATGCCTCCCTCTTGTCTGTCAATTCACCCCCAATGCTCCTGTCGACATTGAGCATCATGCCTCCATGTAAGATCTCTTCAAACCTCTATTGCCTAACTTACAATTCAACCTACTATTCTCAGTGTCCCTTTCCGTTAAAAGAGCTCTCAAAATATCAACCTAAAAGAGCTTCCAAGGCATCAACTCGCAATCTGTCTTTTGCCTCAGAAGTATTTCTAACGTCACTCTAATCCATTTCCCATCTTTTGCATAGCATCGAACCTATGTTTTTGTATGCACAGAAGCAATCTAAGATGTTGTCTTCATGAAGGGTCCAGCAATCTATCTCCCTTGATTTTCCTTTCTACCAGCTTCTTCTTTATGTCAATTTTCTTTCCTTTTCTGCTGACAATTGCAACCAACCCTTTACATCTCTGTGTATTTTCAGTAGTTGGGGAGTCAATAAATTTGCCAATAATATGTGCTTTTATTTGAGTCTTCTTCATGACTCTAATGATTGTCCACCTAAGGTTGGGCCCAATATTGTATTGATTGCTCTTCCCTTTCTTCTACTTATTTTGTCTTGTAGATAGTGGAATGTTGAAGAAGTAATTATCTGCAATAAATTGAATTCGCTCCAACTAGGCAACCATAGCTTTTATACTATTGGAATTTGAATTGACACTTGTATTATATATATCACATTATAATATTTTGCAAGTGTTGTAACGATCCATTGGGAGCTTTTGACTAGCTACTATTTCACTTCTTTTGTTAAATCTAGTGGTTATTGACTAGTGTAAATCTTAAACTTTAGCTCCCTTATAGAATTACACATAATATATATGGCAATTGGTTGGTTCAAACCAAAGCAAAGGAATTTGGATTCTGTATGGAACTCTATAGACCATTTTCCCATGGACGTAAAAGATTCATCATCCTCCTCCCCAATTAGAAGATGCATAACTAGACAATCAATATGTACCTAGAACAGACTCCACTCTTGTTCAAGCTTAAGACTATTGTAGAATGTATCTAAGCTAGTAGTTTACCACCATCTAGGAGAATCCACCTCTTTCTTCCACACCGATGTTGGCAAGTTTCGTTCACCAACTATAAAGAATTGATACAACTAGTAAGGGGTGCCCGGCGTTGCGGGGCATAAATACGACTGTATTATATGTAGCCATGAAGTTGTAGACATTACCTTGGCTAAATTTGAAAGAATAAAAATGGGAGAAGGGAGATGATGTTAGATTGTATCATTTAGAGTTATGTTCTATGTTTATAAAGGTTTGTGAGAGTATGAGTTGAATGAATGGAAGTTTGAGTTAGTGCAATACTTTAACTGTGTGCAAATATGGTGGGTTTTTTTGTAATTTTGTACACTTCTTGCCATGATTTTTCTATGATTTTGGTGCCGTATTCGTTAGGACATATTAAAAAGTATTTCTAGAGTGCATCTTTCTTTGAACATTGATCTGGATTAGGTTAAACAATCTAATGGTTGCTATTTTGAGAACTGCATTCATACACAAGAAACCTTAAAAGTTTTGTTGCTAGATCGATTCGTGTTGTTGATCTTCTTGATTCGTGTTGTTGGAATATTTGATCTTATTGTTGTGGATTCGTGTTGTTGTTTCTTCATATTTGTATGAGGTTTATGCAATATATTAGCTTGTATTCGCTTTTGTTATTAACTTTTCTTTTTGTTTTTGTCATTACGTTTTCTTTTGGTTCTGTTCTCCATTTTCGTGTTCTCATTTACCACAGTTTTCTTTCCCTTCAAACTTACCACAGTTTTCTTTCCCTTCAAACTTACCACAATTTTTATTCCCTTCAAACCTAATTTAACTATGGGCTCATTCTTCATTCTGTTTTTCTGTCTCCTTTTTTGTTTAATGTTCCATGCATCTGTTTTTCATACTTCTTTTCTGTCTAATGGTGCATGCATCATGTTGGTAAAACAGAGCAAATACTGGCTTCCGTATCCATATCCATCCATTTTGCTAGATATTAGGATAAACCATCTCGAACTTTTGTTTTCTGAATATGTAGCATAATCAACCTGACTGAAATCGTCAATATATAGCATAAGACAGTTTCAAATACAGGAGGTTGTTTGGCATGAATCATGTACCATAATACAATTTCTGTTGTTAAAGATCAAAGGCTTGAAATACAATCTTGGTTGTTTCGGCTCTATGAAGCCATGGTCAAAGGTCGAAAAGCTTCAATATCTAGCATAAGGATCCCGATCTGTCATCTTCTCCACCTCTGGCCACGCCAAACTCCAATTGCTTTACTTAGAAAAAACTAAAAAAGGAGAAAAATCCTACCTTCCTCTACCTCTGTTTGCTTATGTTAAGCATCCGCCTCTCATTCTCAGTATATCCTGATCTCTAACAAAAAAATCTTGCATAATATAAACACCCATGCATTACTAGTATTTAAAAAAAGCACGCACGATTGGCTCGGTTCAATTTTGCACAGAGAATAATGAGAAGAATGGCACGAAACAGACGAGCCCCAGGGTCATCATCGCGAGCAGGAGTGATGTAGGCAGAAGGCATCACATATAAGATCAATTATCCTGCACAGGAAAATGTCGTAGCAGCTGAAGAAGACGAAATAAATCACCGTATCGAGGTATTTTGCAATACATTACATTTAAATAAGTCTCTGCCACCTCAAGGGCAAGGACCATCTAGCCATATCAAAGATAGTAGTCCTATTAGAGAATCTAGTTCGGTTAGACAGGGAAGAAAGGGAAAACAACTTGTTGTGGAAGATGATGACACAGATGTGATAAGCATTCATACCTAGCCCAAGTGACACAAGTTATTTTGATAACAAGCAAAAAAAACGAAAAAGAAGGAAGAAGCAAGGGAAGAAGAAGAAGCAACGAAAAACAAAAGGTCCAGTTGGTGGAGATATATCCATAGCAATGGGCATTGGGGGAACAGATATCGATCTTAAACTAATAAATAATGTCCTTGAATTCTTCATTGAATATTATCATGCAGGATTAGTTGCAACAAAGCGTGGATCAAATCTTGATCATCTACACTTCCAAGCCACGGCCAGACTCAAAACAGTAGGAGTTCGAGGTGCTGCAGCATTACTCACGAAGCCACGAAGCCAGCAGGATCAAAACTATTGTGCAGGACGCTAAAGGACACTTAGCTACATTGCTTTGAAGGTATGCTAGGTTATTGCATGAAGGACTTTGGAAAGCCTCATTTCAGTGTGCGTATGCATAATGTATCAGCAGAATTGATGAGAGGGAAAGAAAAATATGCGCTTTATGGAGCAGGTGAAATCAAAGACGAGGTTTGCTTAGATCCTAAAAAATTACTTTTAAAAGTCCGTCATTTTGCAAATTATTGCATGTCCAATCGTCGCAAGCCACCCATTGACGTACACAATCATAGAATGATTAGAACAGGAAAGTTCTATCTGAGTACACAATGGGCTATACCTACCAACGACCAAAACGTAGAGCAAAAAAAAGTTGAAGCAGCATATGATCTAATGATGAACCCATTCCAAGCAACCCGTGAGAAAGTGTCATTAGTTCTTTATGGGCCACCTCCAAATGACCCAGCATGCTCGTCAAGAGCCCTTAGCAGTAATCCATATGCTAATCCCCCAAGGTGCTTTGACGAGCACCAACCTGTAAATGAAAACGCAGGCGAGATAATTGAAACACACATTGCAGACAGGCTCCAAAACACAATTGTAGTTGGAGATTTGGGTGATGACGAAATTAACCTCACCAACTGGAAGTCATCTTTTGTAGCAGAGTGACATTGGCGGGTATTCAATGAAACACTATTGTAGTTGTCATTGACATTATTTTTTGCTACATTATTTGGATGTACATCGCTAAAAAAAAAACTTCTTCCAAAGCTAATATACTTTATATACATGCAGGTTATGGAAGCCTCCAATGCATCACCTCCACGTCACATTCCCCTCATGCCTAAAGTAAACAATTATGTCGATCTGGAAATTATCATAGTACCAGAAAGCCCTACAAGTGAAGCTCAAGTTCAGTTAGTTCCCCCGCCATTAGCGCAATCACCACCTCTACATGGCGAAGACCATGTTGACGTTATGTCTATGGTTAGTTGAATACATCAATGACATGTGTTCATTTATGCAACAGATTCGTAATGCATTGAATTCACTTGAGAACTTCACTATTGATGCACACATACATTTGGACATAGACCAGCGAAGCAGTTATGTGCGCAAATAGGCTAACTGCCCTCTGCAGGCTGTTTGATAGGCAAATCAATGAAGATGTCTATCGCATCTTAAGTCGCTATCCTTATTGAGCCATACAAATTTGACAAAGTAACTTTTATTTATTTCCAATTACTATACAAATTCTTGAATAAAATGTTTTTAAAACATATATAACATGATCACATATGCTAGATATGTGTTGCGTATATGATCCAACTTGATTAAAAGAAATGCAATCAATATCTACATATTATTAATTACACAATCAATATGTAGCATAATATCAATTCATTTTTGTATAATGAAATGATTTCTGTTAAAGGCCTCAAAGGGGCCAATTTTTTTTTGCACAAACCATTGCATTCCACACTTAAAAATAAGATTCCCCCTTAAATCCCTTTTGTCTTGAGTGCATATTCACACAGGGGGTGACGTAGGCCAGCGAGAGCCCCTAAAATCATATTATACATGTACAAAATCAAAACCATCTAGTACATTGCCTCAAATCTTATAGTCTTTTGCAAACTGTGTTATACAATATACCAAAACTTGTATAGGCATACCCCACAAATGAGGATCTCTATGGGTGGTTATCTATGGCATCTTCACTTGCATCTTCACCTCGTGCTTGGGAAAAGGGGGTACAGAACCAGAAGATGTAGATTAGATGCTCCTAATTGATGCTTTTTAATTTTCAATAATTTGGTATGTGCATAAGACCCACGTCGAGCTGCGGATAACGTATTCTGACAAGGTTATATAAGGAGAGCATTGATTGCTATGGTTGGGGGCTTCAATGTATTTCACCTATTGAAATTCTGTTGTAGGTTATGACTAATTGTCTGCCACCATGTGTGGGCAAAGTATTGGCCATTGTCCAGTGAGGTTAAGTCAGATACAGGCCTGATGCGACACAATTCTCTAGCTCACTTATAGTGGCATTACACTACCTGGATAAAATGTGTTCTCATTCACGCCTCCTCGTATAGGAGGAAATGAAACCTCGAAGTGATCCTAAGGGAACATGTCTTCATAGGACACAATCACAAGCCCAGGATGCTTCAGCCTATCTTCAAAGTATACAAAATTGGAGGGGTCGATGGAATAGACAACTCTAGCTAATGTTCTCTGCCAACCAGATTTATTGACATGATTTTTTCCGTTGGTACCTACAGGCCTTAACTGCCAATCGATCGCCATTGAAGTTTGATCCAGGATGGAAGCCTCCATACATGATGCATTAGGTATGTTATATAATGTTATGCAATAGTAGACAGATCATCATTCAAGGTGGTATATTATGTCTATGTGTAATAGCCATGCACTAATGTGTAACTACAGTTCTGCAAGTAGGTAGTCTCAAAAGAGAAATGGGTTAAATGGCACCTTCATGTCCTGTGACCCAACATTTGGCCATCCTAAGTGATTTGAATAAGATGGAGGGTTCTCTTTGGTAAGATAAATATTGAATGGAGGAATTTCCCTTATTTTTATAATCGTGATATCATATAAGTAAGCAGAACATGATGCTCCATCTTCTCGTATACTAAGAGATAACTCCCCACTTCGGCGATTACTTCATCGGCAAGGCTTTCTGTCTAACCCCCACTTGAGATGGACTAGTAATGTGTATTACAAGGCTCTCCATCTAACCCTCACTTGGGATGGACCAATAGTATATGTTACAAAGCATAGTTCCTAGCATATCCTTCTTGAAGAATCCAATATGCTTTAGACTTGTAATTCCATCCTCACACGTTCTTTTCTGATATAGGTATCACATTGTATTAGTGTCTATTGAAGCATGTATCAAATTAATATTCAAGGTCAATAGAACAAATTAGAAATTTTAGTTTTAGCTGCAGTATTTTTGAGAACCTTATGAGCCTCATCTTTTTTGCCTAAATGAGTACCAAATGGGAAATGTCTCAACATCTTTTACATTGCTTCTAACACTTCTGTTATCAACCATCTTCATCTTCAAGTATCGCTTGTGGTTATAAATTGGAAAGGGCAGCTAGATAGATGGGTAGGAATAAAGAATGAAGGCCTGATAATTAAAATAACAACAATTGAACGAGTCATCTATCACCTAAGTACCTTCAAGAACCTGCCTACCTAAATGAGTACCAAATGAAAAATGCGTCAACATCCACGTCTTTCAGATATTACTTCTAACACTTTATATGATCTTTTTTCCACATGAATGTTGTGACCACTTCCATTCCATAATCTAAACCTAATGGATATCCTTAAGAGAGGACATTTGCTGCAATATGATACAATTAGAATTTGTATGATAGGGCAGATCAAGAAGGCTGAGGAAGAAATGGTGAGGCGCTCAGATGGGCGCCATGGTGATGGCGGCAGTGGCGGTTTGTGGAATCCCTCATAACTTCTGCATCCGGACTCCGTTTTCAGCGATCTTTGGTTCGTTGGAAAGCTCTTTCAGTGATCCTTCTTTTTGCACATATTTTTCTTTGGTTTTTGCTGTGTTTGGGGACCGGATTTGATCCCCCTGTTGCGGCCTTCTGCTGTAAACCCCTGAGCATGGTGATGGCGGGTAATTCTGCACCGAGTTTGGGCCTGGAGAAGCCAGGGCCAGGGATTCGTGTTAGAGATGCTGCGAGAGGAAAGAAAGGAGGCAAGGATATATCCAAAGCCTGCGTCAGCTTGGCGCTGGATCTTCAAGAGCCAATTCTTAGCAAGGATGTATCCGAGGGAGGGCCCGGTGGATTCCCGTGGTGGCTTTTGGGAATTCGGGTAGGATGGAGAATAGAGAGGTGGTGCCCAGCTCAATGCCATCTTTGGAGTCCGTAACTTTGCCATCCTTGGTTGGTGTGAATGGTGATGTCTTTGCCGGAGGACCCCTTTCGGATATCTCTGACTTCCCCGGAGGTGGTGCCTCAACCGCCACGAGCCCCAACTCCTCATGCATGGAAAGGTAATGACAGCTTGTTGCGTCTTTCTAGGCTTAGGTTTTCGATTGGATTAGGCAACCGTTGCAAGCGAAAGTGCGAGAGAAAAGTTCTAGGGTGACAGAGGCCTTCGCTTATCTTAGAGCGTAATAATAAGAAGGATTTGCAACAAGTTTTTAAATCATTACCTCTGTTGTAGAAATCAATCACGGAAGCATGTGCGATTATCTGAGAGAATTTGGTTGCATCTTGATTGTTAGGCCATTTCTTTGGGGCCTTTTGGATATGCAGAGGCTTGGGTAATGCGGCTACGGGCTCAATTTAAGAGGCTGGGGTTGCCTCCATATGTGACCACGAAGTCTACGGGTAATAATTTTTTTTCTTATTATGGTTGATTCCGAGGCCACGGTGGAGCGGATTGGTCTCGCATGGAGTGGCACGTATGGGAGGGGCCTATGTTTTGTTCAAAGATTATGCTCCGGGTTTCTCTTACGCTAGGGCTCGCTGCAGTTAGAGTGCCATCTTTGGCTTCAAATCCGGGATCGCCTCGAGAGATGATGGTGCACGAGTTTCTAGTGGCCATGGCCAAAGGCACGGGAACTCACATAGCGCACTTTCGATTGTGGGTGCACCACAGATATGTGTAGGTATTCGGGCAGATGAGATGGTACCTCAGAGTCTTGTGGTTAAAAGTGGTGATTTTTATTCTTACTTCCAGTTGGACTTGCTCAATGGGGGAGAGCTTTTGGCAATGTTTCCCTCGCTTAAGCAGTTTCACCAGCATAAACCTCACTCAGCACCCAAGCAGGCAGAGCAAATAGTGGTTGGCCCGCCTTCACCCTCTGCACTTGTTCCCCCTGTGTTGAAGGCTGTGGAGCAGGTGGGCAGTCCAGAGACACAACCTGAACCCTCCTCTCGTATGGTGGATCCCGAGGTCTGTAGGAGACTTGCACAGATTGAAGAGTTGCAGCAGAAAAAGGAAGGGTGGCAACAAGTTGTTTCTAGGAGGCGAGCTCAGGTGAGAGCTCCTCAAGAGGGTCACTTAGCCCATCTGCAGCCCACTGTACAGGTCCCTCCTCAAGTGGATCGAATGGTGATTGATCAGGTAGTCCAGAACTTTTCTTCCTGGGCTGATAGTGTTGAGGCATGTGAGGCTTTACAAGGGGATCCTGGACCCTTGGTGCACAACGACCCACATGGATAAGAAAATTCTATCTTGGAATGTGAGAGGCATCAAATCCTCTCCGAATAAGCGAGCACGTCTCGCCATGGCTGAAGAATCTTAATCCAGATATCTTGTGTCAGGAGCATAAATGTGCCAGGGGTGATATTACCAACCTAATGAATATCTTGGGTAATCGATGCGTGGCTGCTTGTTTGCTACAACGAGGGGGGGGCCGAGGGGAGGTACTTTGATTTGTTGGAAAATGGGTGTACATGTAACCTTTTCAGCCACAGATAGCCAAGGCCAGTGGGGAGTGATTAAATGGAAGGAGAGCCAGTCCGAGTGGGGCTTACTGAATGTGTATGCACCAATTGGGGCCACTCAGAGAGGTTGCTTATGGGCACAATTGCGAAATAAGCTCCAATCCTTTAGTATGGGTTCTACATGGTTTGTCCTGGGTGACTTTAATATGGTAGAGCTCCCAGAGGACAGGCATGGTATTGGTTGAGATATTGTGCGGGGTTTTGGCGTGACCAATGGCTTAGGTTTTGTCAGGAGTGGGGTTTGACAGAGCTTCAGGGGATGAGAATTTTACTTGGTGCAATAATTGGTGGGGCATGGTAGGGCATACTCTAGGTTGGATAGAGTTTATGGCACTCAGCCAGTCTTGGATTATGCTCCGGCCTTCACTAGAGTGAATGTTTTGGCCACCTCGTCTCGATCACACTCCCCGGATCATTGGCTGGCTTCATGACCACCCGCGGCCTCTCGGGGCGGTTTTAAGCTTAACACAAGCGTTCTTGGGATCCAGAGTTCCGCCCGGTTTGTAAGCTCATTTGGCGCGAGATATTCAGCGGGATAGCGGAATGAGTGCAATGGTCTGGCATTGGCTAGGGTAAAACGATTTTGAAAAGAATGGGGCGACAAAAGGCTTTGGCTCGGCGTCGCGAGTTGGATGCCTTATATCTAAACCGGAGTCTCTTAGAGGCGGGTCTCGATGGCTTGCGCGTGGCGGCAGGTGCTTCGTCGGTCGAGGTTGAGGAGGAGGCCAAGGTGTCGCGGGGCTAGGGTCAAAGCGGGTTTGGCGTGGCTGAAGCGGTCGACACTTGCTCTAAAGTCTTTTTTCGAGCAGCCCGCCCGAGAAGAAGTATGCGGCGACCATGGCGGACATAGTTACACCCCTGTGGAGTGTTGTTGCAAAGAACCGGATGCTATCAAGGCCTTTGTAGCAACAAGACTATGAAACATTTTTAAGGAGAGCCCGCTTCCCTCACGAGTGTTTTTCAAGAGTTTGGTCTTTGGCCAAGGTATTGCCAAGAATCTCGACCCTTCAAAGACAGAGCTTAGAGGAGCCGTTGGATTGTAAGGGGGAGTTGGGGATGCATGCGCTTTGTTGGCTCGGAATAAGTGTCTGGATTAGATGGAATACCGGTGGAGTTTTTTTCGAAATCGGGAATGGGTGGGGGACTTCGGTGGTGCGGTGTATGTGGATCTTTTGGGGAATAGCTCGATGCATCCCTGCTGAATACTGAGTTGTATTTCACTTATACCCAAGTGTAAGCATCCTAAAACCATCAATGATTTGGAGGCCTATTACTCATTTGTTGTGCGTAGTGTATAAAATCATTGCTAAGGCTTTGGTGAGAGGCTTAAGCGAGTACTAGTTCACGCCATTAGTGCGAGCTTGATGCGGTTTTATACCACGCATGAGAACATTCTTCATAATGTGGTCTTTGCTTTTGAGGGAGTGCATTGGGCTCGTAGGATGAGGCAGCCCCTTGTTTTGCTTAAAAGCTGGATTTTGCCAAGGCTTATGACGGTGTTATTTTGGCGTTCTTGGCGATATGATGCGTGCCTTTGGGTGCGGACCTAGTTCGAGGGAAGCGGTTATGAAGCTGCGTGTCCGCTAGGGCGACGGTGTGGTGTCGGGGTGAGACCTCTTCAATCTTCTCGTGGTCGAGGCACTAGGCGGGGATGTCCGTTGGCCCCTTCCTCGTTCACTATAGTGGCAAAAGCTCTCTCACGGCTTTTTTTGGTGGCGATTTTCGACAATGTGGTGCAAGGTCTCAAGATGGATGATGGGTCGCATAACAGGTTTGCAATCAATTTGCGAATGATACATTCCTCTTTCTTCATGCAGATGAGTTCAATCTCCAGGCAGCCAAGAATATTTTGGATGCCTTTTCTTTAGCTTCGTGGTGCTTGCTTAACCGGGTCGAAGTGCTCGGCCATGTGGGGTGGAGGAACCTCCTCCTGCGTGGTTGAGTCGGGTTTCGGGCTCTTACACCGCCACACAAATGCGCCAAACCGTTAGGCATACCATTTGGCTTGGACATTAATGCTAGGGCAATGTGGGCGGAGACATTCTGAGAATCTTAAGCAAAGATCTCGAACCGGGTGGAGGGGAAGTAAACTCACCATGGCTGGTAGGATTCGGTAGCCAAGTCGTGCTTTGTAGCACTCATGTTTACGTGACCTCCCCGCATACTTTGCCTTTAAAGTGTGGTTAAGGAGTTGGATGACACCATTCGCAATTTTGTTTGGGGAGGAAATGAGGAGGGGGCTACAAAGTGAAGGTCGCATGGTGGAAGTGTAAAAGGCCCCGAGGAAAGGCGGGGGCTTAGGTATGCTTGATGTGTCCTTGCACACGAAGGTTCTGGTGTCGAAATTCATCTGGCAGTTGTTGCAGGAGCAACAATCCCCAAGATTGGCTCTGTTGGCACAGTCGTTTCGCCACTCTATTGTGTTTAGGAAGCCAGCAATTCCGGCTCAGTTGCCGTGGGCTCTGTTTGAGGATTTGCGGCCATTCCCTCATGCTTTGCCTTTTCTTAAAGGTCTCCTCAAGGCCTGGAAGGTGGTCAAGGTTCTCTTTTCATTGGACCCTAGCAGGTGTATGGTAGCCTCATCGCCCTTTCTTTGGGTACCCTTGGATTCTGCATCTCCCTTGGCCTCTTCCCTACACCCAGGTACTCAGCGCCGATGGATTCTTTGCGGGGGGTAACATCCATCCGTGGATCGGTATTGGGAGGGTCATCGGCGCCGTGGGAGTTTTTAGGGATCGATTTGGCCTTCTGGCTGGGACATTCGGACTTGGGGCGAATTGCGAATCTTTGTTCCATTGCGGTTGTCTTCTCAAGTCAATCGCGTTTGGAAGTCGCATAGTGGACTTGATGCATCTCGGTTTGTAGCATCGGCTTATGGGCTTCTAGCGCGGGGACACATTGCCGCCGGATAAGTGGTCACTTAAGCTTCGAGGGAGTAAGTGGCCCCCATGTGGAAGTGGGCGTGGAATACATTGCCTCCTCCTAAAATCCATTACCCTTTTATGGCAGATCTTGCACCGTAGCCTCGGGGTGAATGTCCGAAAGTACACGAGTGTTCAAGCCTTAGGTAGCGGAAACATGCCCTCTATGTGGGAGGCCGAGAGACCATTGAGCCTTTGCTTTGTCCTATGCACTGAGGTAGGGGCAGCTTGGTCTGGGTGAGAGCCCTCTTTGGGTCTTCACTGTCGCGGTCGAAGCTTCTCATGGGAGTCTTTCCTAGCGGTTGGTCGGTGGCCAAGCGCCAGCGTTCCATTTATCGCGAGCTTGGCTTCGTGGTTGATTTGGAAAAGAGCGGAGAGCGAAGGTCTTTCGAGAATCGCGAGGTGCTTAGCCCTTTTCGGTTGGTTCCGATCTTGAGGCATAAGTTGTGGCAGGCTTACCAAGTCTCAAGCTTGGCTGGCACAGTTAAGCGGGAGATTTGGTCGACATTCTTACAGATTGTGAATCATGATAGACACTTCATTTCTTAGCACCACACTTATCATTGTACTTGATCACATTCTAGTGGTTTAATATATTCCTATATTCTTCAAAAAAAAAAAAAAAAAAAAAAAATAGAATTTGTATTACACTTAAAAAAAATCAAATCATAAACTTGCAATATTTGCGTTTTGTATTTGCTGGAGGTATTTCAAGGATGGTTGGGCCTAGATTTGGCTCCTGTATTGTATGAGTAATCGTATATGGCAGGCATATGTTTGGAGTGAATCGAGCAGCTTGTTGACCGCTGAACGTTGAAGTCCGAAAAACGTCTGTGGCTTCTGTTTATTGCCATTTCTTATTGCATTTTATGAATTCAGAAGAAGATGGTTGTGCACATGGGCTTCTTTCTTCTGGGAAGACAGGTCATTGTTGTCGGTTGCAGAAGCCCAAGCTCAGAGCGACTACCAGAATGGAGCAAGCAAGTAAGTCGTCTATGGATTCGACCTTCCTATTCTTTTGGGTAGATATGATGGTTTATAGCCTGCCAAACCCTGCGGCAGATATGGGCTATGCACAGAGGGAGAATGCAGTTGCCCAGAAAAATTTTCTGCCATAGGGAAGATCAGACCAAGCAGAGGATGGAGGCAAATCGATTGAGACACAGACCGAATTTTTGGATCTGGACGAGGTTTTTAGTTTGCGAAATGGTTACCGTGGTTATGATCTGATGCTCATGGTCTCGACCCATGCATGGTTCTGTGAAAATTTCCAATGGAAACCATAGGAAATGTCAGGTGATTTTTTTGGCAATATGTTAGTCGCCATGGACCTGGCATAATGCCAGGAATTTGCTACCCATCAATGGCTGACAACCAATGATACAAAAAAAAAGGACGCCGATAAAGATACAAAAATAATAAAAGTGCCTCGTTCAATATGTCACCAATATGTTAAAACTACTTTGCATTTTTGGGAATTCAAAGGTGGCTGATCTCACCCTCCAGGATCTGATTGATGTATCTTGACTCTCTATTATTTCTCTTCAGTAAGCCTTCTAAAAACTTGATATGGCCAATCTTCTTAATGGCCCTCCAATTTTGGCGTAAGACTGATCACTACAAGATCATAATACTTTTCCTATTATGTTATTATGCTACTACTCTAGTCACAGGTGACAGTTTGATCCAGGGAGATGCCCATGGAACAATGACGTCAAACCTTCTTTTCTCTGATGTAATTCTACTGAATGAAAAATAAAAAACAACCTTGCCCTCAAAAAAAGCAATGGTTAATAAACGCCTGGGGCGAATTACTATTATATTACTCTATTTTTATAAAGCATAAAATTCGTCCTTTCTTTCAAAGCGGCGCCGCTAATTACCGCCGCCTCCTTTTTCTTGCAGCTCTGTTTCTTGCCGCCTCATGGTTTGTTTCTTCTATGGCTCTAGAACGGGAGATGCAGCTTGTAGATAAAGCGCATTCAGATCTTCGTCTAGAACGGGAGATGCAGCTTGTACTAGGAGCTTCATTTTCCTTCACGTGATAAATGACCTTGTTCTACCGTTGAAGCATTCTTGCCCTTACGTCTTTCAAATGCCACAGAGCAATATAAGGTCATGCCGGAGTGGTAGCTTGATCGTTTTCATGAATGAAATGGCCTCCCTTTCTCCGGTTCTTTGCACGAAAAGAGAAGGTCTTGCTATCAATTCTTTTCCTTTTTTTAAGCTTTTCATAAGCAGGATTTTTTTGAAGCTGTATTTCCTAAGCAAGGCTCTGTTGTAAGATAGTTAATGCTTGTCAATCTGGAGTGCCATAGGCAGATGCGCAAGCCAGGCACCTCAGTAAAACATTGCATTGATATTTAATTGATTTTGCTCTGTTTTTTCATTGATCTTGTTATGTTGTGAATTTTGCGGTGTTTGTTCATCTATCTCTTTTCAAGCACAATGGCAGCGCTGCATGCAGGAAGCCGCCATAGCTATCTCCCATGTGTCCGTACGTAATTCGCCCAGGCATTTATTACGCAGGGGAAAATAGCCTCCTCGGGTTTCCCAGGGGTAATCTGCTCGGCAGCGCCACCAGCAGGGGCAGACGCACTCGCGGCTCCGCCGCTTTCGCGGATTACCCCCCGAAAAACCCCTTGGGGATATTTTCCCTTATACAAAAAGACAATGTTCTTACTTTATACAAAATCCTGAGATGTGGACGTACATTCCATTCTATTCTTTTATTGTACAATTCTACATGTATCCAAGGCGCTAATACCATAACAATAAAAAATAATGCTTCACATACAATCACTAAGACAAAGGCATATCTAATTTCAACTAAGGTGATGTATAGTTTCTAATTTCAACTTTTTAAATTTACTGAATCCTAAAACAGGTTACTTACCTACACCAAGATTACTACAAACTTAAACATGCCTCCTCTCTACATTTATGGTTCCAGATATTGAATGAACACAGCGAATTCAAATGCACAAATGAACTTAAGACAATAAGGTTAAATTCACTTGTGGTCAAAGATCTGGTGGAAAGCTCTTTTGACGAATGCATGTTGGAATATTATCTGTACACATGGTATTCCCATAGTTTCAGGGGATCAATACTCAAGAACCCCCTTAATATCAGCAGATAAGACAATATCGTCCCCTGTCAATTAATTAAAATATTTTTCTGAGATGAACAATTTCCATGAGTAAGTGCATTCAGTACGCCAGCAAAGTTTAGAAACCACAATTTCTCAAGACTCCCCAATCTGTTGGTATTTTACCAGTTCATATGGACAAAAGTACAATGTGAAGAAAAAGGAGCAATTTTGAAGCGAACAGGGTATAGGGTGTGTACAGCAATCTTATAACCACCATCAGAGGGTTACTTCATATGCCATAGTTTTTATTGCCAGCATAGTCCTTGCAAAAATTATACTGCATGGATGCATCCTGCTTCTAAAACACCGTTATCTATTTAATATATATATAGATCAACCCATTAGTGGAATTTCCACTCTAATTTGTCAGATCTTTGGCCATGTTCTGCATCAACTGTAACAGTTCAGCATCCGATTTTGGAGCCTTTAGACTTTCATGATACATTAAAGTAGCTGCACAACTAGTCAAGCTAACAAAGGCAAAACCTGCAAACTCCACATCCAATTTTGGAGCCTTTAAACTTTCATGAGATGTTAAAGTAGCTGCACAGATAGTCGAGCTAACAGAGGCAAAATCTGCAAATTCCACACCAAGATTTCAATAGGAAACTAATAAGCAGCGACACCACATGTTTCTGCTCATGTCAGTCTGATCCCCTACTAACAAGAACCTACACAAAAACCAAACAATAGTCAGCATTAGTAAGTAAAGTGCGTATATGTAGAGATGAGCATACCCGTGTCAAGAGCTTAGGATCCAGTCTTGAAGTTCCCATATCAGGTTGCTTCAGCGGCATCTTTTGATCAAACTGGCGAACTACTTTTCTTTCACCACCAGAACTTGTTTCCGTACCATCCAATTCCTTTCCGTGTACCTTCGATTTCTAGCATTTAGGAACCAAAATGCATCAGATAGCACAAAAAAGATTTGGACATATGGTGTTTTTAACAATAAAGCTACAGCAACCTATTCCTTTCCTTCTACCTTAAATTTCTAGCATTTAGGAATCAAAATGCATCAAACACAAAACTCGAGAGGAGTTTTAAGATAAGGCTACATCAACCTGGACTACAGAGAGAAAATGGAGATAACAAGACAGTAATTTGGTGCTGACACAAAAAAATCATAATATACTTCTACTACATATGCCTTATAATTTAGATTATCTGACACACATTTACCTTTTCAAATGAAAAGAAAGCAAATCAGTAATAAATTTTCTTTCATTCAGCTAGCATGTCCCATACTAGATGCTCAGATTGAGACTTTAATCTATGAGAAATATCAAAACTCCAAACGTCGATAAAAATGATTACCAGCATCCTTTGTGCCTAACAAGGCGTGCAAAAACAGTATAATACGAACACAAAAAAATATCTACCTTCTTTTTCCTTTCCTCCATAGAGTGCACCATGCGTGATTTGTCCACACATGCTATGTAGAAGTCACGTTCTCGTTTAGCAGCAGCAATTTCAGTCGCAAGTTTTTGCTCCCGAACAGCATTTTTATATGCTACATATATGCAAAAACTTGTCACAAATAAAAGCGAACATTTCAATCGTTATGGTGATAAAACTGACATTACCAATCTCTTCCGTCAAATTGTCCCATTTGAACTTCCGCAAATACTTGATATTCCATAAATCATAATAGTATGCTGATCGTTTTTTGCCACCTAAATTATGCCCAAAAACTGTCATGTGTACAAATGACTGTAGCAATGTAACACATTAGAAGTAACATTGCCAAACTGGTCATAGAACCTTAAGACTTACTATTAGGGCAATTTTTCAAGATATAAAAATAATGAAAAAATAATGACTTACCCATAGGTTCTCCACAAAGCATGCTTGCCACGTGCTTGGCAACACTTTTTTTTGCAAATTCCACCCAGCTGCATCAACACAAATACACCTTAAATGTATACTAAAACAGTTTCACGTTCAAGGGAAGATATCATTGCAATTTCTAGTCATACACAACCTCTAATTCTCACCCTTCAGTGTAAATCTTGCCGCTGTTACCTCCTGCACGTTTACGAAGTCTTCTTTTCGCAGGGTCTGACAAGCATATGCTTTCAGATTTAGAATAACTTAAATTGAACTAACAGAATCTTACAGAAAACGAACCTTCTTGAACGAGGTATACTCGGAGAATTTCGCCATATTGGGACAACAGTTGCCTCAATTTCTGCGGGGAGAGATGTGGCGGTACTCTACTCAGATAACAAACACCCCTCTTACGAACACGTTCCCTCTCAGCCAGTAAGCGTTGGCGTCTACGTTCTTTCTTTTTCTGTTCTTGCTCATCTTCCTCGGTATGTGGATGATGGCCATTTTTTACTTCTTCCAATGTTCTGTCCTCTTCGAACTCCATATCTGTTTCTCCTAAGTTCAGAGGTTGAGTAGAAAATACAAGTATTATATATATACTAAAAACATTTACTGTTGTCCACCATCATATACATACACAAGACCATGAATAGAATTAAAGAGAGAAATGAATGTGAAGTCGGTTACATTTGACTGAAAATGGTCTGCAGCATATGTTTTGAGAAAAATTGCTTTAGAAGAATAGTTGCTCTCATGTAGCTGCCATGACTTCCCAAATTCGGATGATCTATTGTTTCCTTTTTTTTCTAGAAAAGCTTCTCTGTTGCTGAACACTGCTAATCATTTGAATCATGAAAGCACCGATTGAGCAGCATGCAAAATTTTGACGGACATACCTGGCTGAGAGATACGAAGACGGAGACTAGGAAGCCCATAAGCTCCAAATGCTTAAATTCTTCTATTCTACTCATATGCTGTCAAATGCTTAAATTTTTCTATTCTACTGATTTAATGTCAAACCTAAATACTATTAAATACCCAAAACCAGAATTCATAATTCCACCAATTCATGCCTATAAAATCTGTATTTAGGCCGTAATGATCAGTCCAACAACCAGATTGAACTGATGCACACACCGGTGGTGTAAATGTAGGAGGCTCACTGGAATGGCTTTTTTATAGAATTGCTGGGTATGAATTGCTTGTGTTTTTGCAGTTGGTGTCCGATAAGCATACAAATAGTGTGAGACGGAGATGGGCAATCAAGATAGAGCTTTGGCGATAGCAGATAGGCAATTCCGGCAGCGGAGGTAGAGCTATGAAGTCCAGCCGGGAAAGTCTCAGGGCCAGATTCGACATGCATGCCAGTGAGTAATAAAAAATTGACAAAGAACTCAATCGTTTGCTTTTCATTGAGCAGAGGCATCTGATTTCTAGCAGCACTCTCCCCCAATTTTATAGATCTGCACTTTCATGTGCATGTACATTGCATGCTCGTTTCAAGAGTTAACCTTCCATGATCACAACGTAAATCCTGTATTAGCAGGTCATAGCTTCTGCAATTTGATCAGGCATTTGCATTTGTGTGTCGAAGTATGAAATAATACATTAGAAAATCTAACTACGCACTTGCAGGCTATGTACATGGAGCAGATTAAAACAGCTATGGCTATCCTCATCTGTCGTGCAGGCCATAATTTTTTCTTTTAATGAACCGAAATCCTTTCTTCCATGTATTCCAAGATAAATTTACCTTGGCTTGGATCGCATACATTTTATGTGAAGCAACACTTAGACTTGCAACGTTTAAGAGGGAAGCATAAAGCAGGCTCCCAACGGAAACCAGAAATTCCACTCATCAGCTGAAATGGGCACAGATAATACATACATCCTTACCTAATTTGGTTTCAGCACTAAAATTGCTGCACTCGCTTCTAGCATAGCTATTTCCATTACTGCATTGAAGCTACGCTATGGCAACATGAGAAACAGAGCCAATTTTTGTCCACCAAGTTGAGTTCACAGATTTATGGCAAAAACTGTTGAGTGATATTGTATGGATGAATATCCCAGTGGAACAATAGAGCCACATATTTGGTAATACCTGCAACTTAACAGGAAAATCCTGTGCCTCAACAACTAGCATCTGTTGGAGGTTTACATCCATGTTGAGGATTGCTGGAAATTCTCAGAAAACTAATTGAGCTTCTATGAGACTATGAACTGATCTGTGAAATTCGACTTCAGCTTCTTAATTTGGCATTGCTGCAACTGAGTTCTAGCATCTGGTATAGGATGGAAAAAACTTCTTTTGTAGAGGATAATGGACTCCCATTTGAAACTGATACATGTCAATATTTTTTTGTCTTACCTAGAGAGATGACTAAGGTCCCCTACAAGTTCCTTTCACAGGTTTTTCTTCCAGCATTGGATACCAGACAAAGTTCTGAAAAGGGTTATCTTCATTATCGCTGGCCTTCATGCTTTTAAACATCCATTAACTCTTTTCTGTAGACATTTGCTTCATGTGTTTAATTGTATTTCTTGACATGTTATACCCACTATCTCAAACGTTGGTAGAGACTGGGAGGTTTGCAGTTCCTTACAGAGGTTTGTTTATGGTACATCTTACATGATCACCAACTTTGATGTGGAGATGTAAGTGTAATGTTTTGCAATTATACCATGGCAGGCAGTCAATGCCGCCAGCATGTTCAACCCTAATTTACTTGATCACTATGCTTCACTTTCCCAATGAAATCCGAGAACATCAGGAATGTATACCAAGCACCATAGCAGATATGTTAGATTTGGTCTTGCACAACACGTTCTAACTTCTCGTCATGAACATAGTTCAAAAGCATCTAAAGATAGATGCGGGAGATGCGAGCATCTTAAGCATCTAAAGAATCTATCAATTTTTAAGATCCGTTAGATGCGGCATATAAAGTTTTAAATAAGAAAATCCATTAACAGATTTAGAGTCATAAACCTTTAATATATTAAAGTTCAACTAAAGCATGACATGAATAAGCAAAAGAAGAAGATGTAGTAGCTGTTAGATTATAGAGTGACTATAACTAAGAGCTGCTACTGCTACTAATTTCATTCCTTATTTCCATTGTTTCTAACCACTGACTGATCCCACAAAAATACCCAACAAACTCTGTAGTATTGTAACTATACCTGCTGCAGACATGTTCGAAATGCTTGGCCTTCTTCAAACCCGATTTCTCTGACCTTTCCTTCCCTTAGATGGTAATCGGCAGCAGGGGACAAATTTCGGCACCAAGGGGATCGATCGATTTAGGCAACAAGGAATCAATTTCGGCAGCAAGGGAATGGATTTAAGCAGCAAGGAATCGATTTCGGCAGCAGCAGGGGGATTGATTTAGGAACAGATTCAACAGACCGGCTCATTTCGGCAGCAAAAGAGACGATTTTGGAATGTCGGGATAGCGAAAAACCTAATGGGAATGTGAAACCTAACTTTCACCTTTTAAAAAAAAAAAAACCAAAACCCCGCGTATCGAACTTTAGAATTAGATGCTTTAGATGCCGAACGATGCGCATCTTCTTATCTTATAAGACATTAGATAAGCTGGGAATTAATCGGAGTGCATGGTGTGCTTTCAATCTTAAAACAGTGATTGAGGCTTTCTTTGCCATAAGAATCACAGAAAAGTTTGTCTTGCTGTATGTCTTGTTGGACTAAAATGAATGCCATCCTCCAGCATTGCAGTATACTATATTATAGAGCCTGACCCCTCTATTATAGAGCCTGACCCCCCCCCACAGCACGTTCTAACTTCTTATCATGGAAGATAGAAATTTCAATCAGAGTGTGTGGTGTGTTTCCAAAATCTTACAACATTGGTTGAGAACACCGATGCCTTAGAGGCTTGCCTTGACTTAAGAATCACAGAAAATGAACCTGATCAGTCAGGATGCACTAAAATGGAGGCGATATACAAAAACGTCAAGGCAAGTGGGTCTGCCTTCCGGAAGATTTTCAATCCATTCATATCAAGAATAGCAAATCGCTATGCAAAACCTGTAGAATCAGGTTAACAGCTTGCCTTGACGTCATGGAACAAGAAGGGGTCAGCCATTCTTGCTTCCCCCTTCTCGTTCCACATAACATCTCATCAGGATGCACTAAAATGAATGCCATATACTGTATGACAGAGGCTGATCCCTTGCAACTTGCTTGCTTTAATAGGGAAGTTTGACTTGCTTTGGAAGCAGACTTTTGAATACCAGCAGGTTCCATTGAAATTATTGGTTATAATATTACATAACATTGCTCTTGCATCTTGTGCAAAACAAGAAAAACAATGTACTCTTATTGCAGGCTGAAACTACCTACTATGGCTTCCTTCTCGTTGCAAACCTCAGTGTGAGAATGGAGGAATTGAAATTCAGAGTTACACATGAATATGGCGTAATTAGATGCTGTTATATGTGAAGAATGCTTCAATCTCAAGCCTCTAAATATTTTGGAGAATAGGTTTTGGCTATACTTCTTTCTTTATAATTTTTTATATTGGGATATGAAGCTGCATTTAGCTGTGATTTATGCTTCATGCAAGAGACAAAAGCTACAGACATTGCATTTGAACCAAAATTAAAAGGGATTATGAAAACCTGTAGCAGCTGATTCTTGCATCACAAGCTCCTGGACGGCCGGAATGGGCTCCTGGTTGCCAGTAGTGGTGTTGTTGAAGCCCCTTTGAGCTCCCTCGCCATCGACGTCTTCTTCAAGCCCAGGGGTTTTAGGGGCCGGTAAAAGACATGTTAACTTAATCTCACACAATTACGGGTAGGTTCACACCTACTATTATTATGTTGTTAAATTTAACTTTTAATACTTTACCGTTAAGACTAAATTATTTTGCGTATTTAACCTAACGGATTTGATAAAAAATGCATTCACATATACAAACGGGTTAAGTTAATTTACTAACATAACGAATTCAGTTAAGAAGAGGTTCACACCAATAATTATGTTAGTGGCTAACATAACAAAATTTGTTAAAATTAGGTTCTCACATAAGTTGTTACGTTAGTGGGTGAGCAAAAAAAAGTTAATTGTCTTTAAGTGTCCCTCTCATGGACGGGTTAACATTTGCAGTACAGCCGTTAAATTTTTTTAAAAAATTGTTAAATTTTAACATATTAGAATCATGTGTGAACCACAACTTTAACGGAACTAAATCCGTTAAAAATTAACCCACCTTAACTGTCACGAGCCTAACGAAATTTTATAACAGGAATGGCGTGAACCCAATTAACCTGAAATTTTTTTAACTTAACTGAATTTAACCCCCTAGTGTGAACCCACCCTAACCATTAAAATTTAACCCCTTATCCTATGCTAACCAAAACCCTAGCAAATTTATACGTGAGATGAGTTTAAATTAAATTTAACAACTAAATTAAACCTCATGGTGTAAACCAACCCTTAAACCATCCCAAGTGTGAAGCCAATTAACCAGCAAGCTAAAGTGATTATTTTTTTATTGGATCTTTTTTTTTCCTTTATTTTTTCTATAACAAGCCATTTAATTTATGTAGGGGTATGGTCTACGATTTTAATTATGGTCATTTATCCATCCAAGTCAAATCCCCATGGAACCCCTTGTTATTGTGCCGCATATTAAAAGCTTATGTAACATTTTTCTACTTTGCGGCTAAAAGATCACACTTTGCAGTACCTTTTTGACGTGTTGTTGTCAGAGGCAAATATGAATATGTTGCCCCCCATATTGATTTGGGTTAAGATCAAATTCCCCTTCCCCCCAAAAAGAAAAAAAAAGGAAAAAAAAAAGTTGATTCTATTACAAGGTCTATCTACATTAACCCCATGCCCCACTTCCAGTGCAAATGTCTCTCTGCCTCTGCCTACGCCTATGTCTCTGTCGATTTAAAGTATCATGTCTAACCTCTTTATCCCAAATTACACACGTGTGAAATTGTCTATATCAATTTTCAAACATCATATGTCCCGAAAAGAAATGCTTAACCTCGTGGCTACCATTCACCTCTAAGCTCTTGTGTGTGCTATGAAGTAAGGTTTTTTCAACCAAACCTCATATCTGCCATTCTCCATGCCGATATTACGCATCATGCCTCCAAGTACCATCTATTCAACCTCTATTGTCTATTCAAGTGATCCCATAGTTACACCTTCTTCTATTATGAGTGTCCTTTCCCTTAAAAGAGCTCTCAAAATCATCAACCTAAAAAGGCTTCCAAGGCATCAACTCGCCATCTGTCTTTGCCCCAGAAGTATCCTTAAAACCACATGTCATCCATTTCCCATCTTTTGCATTCCATCAAATCCAGCTTTTATATGCGCAGAAGCAATCTAAGTTGTTGTCTTTCTAAAAGGTCTAGAAAACACAACCTATATCCCTTGATTCTTCTTTCTACTAGCTTCTTCTTTATGTCAATTCTCTCTCTCTCTACTGACAATTGCAACCAACCTTTGCATCTCTTTGCATTTACAATAGTTGGCAATGCCTTGGCAACTTTATGTGAGTCTTCTTCATTACTTCTAACATTATTGTTCACCTAAGGATGGGCCCTATGGGTCAAGGTGATATTAAAACATAACATATTCTATTCTATTCTATTCTATTCACACAAGCATAGACCATTACCACAAGCATAATCAATTAACACAACCCATGACATCCAACATATTTAAATTTAATTCTCCCTGAAACCCCCTTTGATTTGGGTGTGACGACCATACGGGTATTCTTATCATATGAGCATTATACTCATACTGGAAAAAGTGCCCAGCATTGTTGGGCTTTTGTCGGGCATAAAAATTAATAAAGATTATAGTTCTTGGGAACATTTAAAGCGTAGAATTTTTAGTCATCATTACTGGGCTTTCTATCAGGCATAAATTCAAAAACTGATATAATGAATTAAGTTAGAGAACATCTAAAGGGCGTTAGTGTAAAGATGTAAAGGAGAAAAAATAATGCTTCAAAGTGATTGAAAATGGTTCATATTGACTATATATACAAGAAATTTATCGCGGCGGCCAAGACCGCCGCGAATATTTCTCTGTTCTTTTTGGCCTCAATAAAGACGAATTTGCATCGGCCAAGCCATAGACATTTTCTTTTACTTGACTTACTTAGTGTTTGAAATTCTGTCAGTGTTTGTAGTCTTTTTCTTCTTATCATCATGTGCATCTAAACAGATTTTCTTTCTAGTTAAACCAACAAAATCCTTTATGTAGTTTTTGTCAAGGTGGACCACCTTTGTTAGTCCGCCAAGGGATAATTTACTTTGCATCCTATACATTCAAGCGGATTGTCCTATTCATTTAGGAAATCCTTATATTACTGCAAATGAAGGTATATAGAGGTCTTTTGTAAGATCACTTCATCCCATGATGAAGCTATGAGTACATATTATTATTATTATTATTATTATATAATGTCTAATGCTCACTTGGGCCTCGAGAGGCCATGGAGCACATGAACAACCATTTACAATTTTAGTAACAAGGAACGATGTGCGTCCACCGCCCTTATGTATGGTCCCAGCGTCATTGGTGGTATATGTAACAGTGAAGAGAAATCCTCGGCCCGGATGCCAAAGTTGTGTCTAATATCTGCATATTCAGAACAATGTATGAAAGTATGATTTTCGTCTTCCACACATCCTGTCTTGTATATTCTACACAGACGGTTTTCTGCTGGTATTTTTGCCCATCTGCCTGTTTCTATTTCCAGATTGTGTGACCCGGTTCTATACCTGGCTATTAGTTTCCTTTGTGCTGGCGGGATGTTAGCCTTTAAATATAGGTGGCTCTCGTATGTCCTCATGCAATTAACATCTGCCCGGTATTGTTGCATTCTCTTCCCTGGATCAGCCCATAATTTTTCCAATGCCATCCTTTCAAGTAAAGCTCGGACTTCATCTTTCTCTGTTGGCCATGAAGAGCTCTCTAAACCCCATTTACCAGCCCATGCCGACAGCTTCCTTTGCCATTCTGAGTTTTCCAGTGCTTGATGTGATAACCTATTCGGATTTTGTGCTTTAACCCTGTTATAGAAATTTATAGCATGAAAAAGCCCTTCTAGCTCAAGCGGGAACATACCTGTCTCTGCTAAAGTTATGGCGTACGGAGTCTGTGATCTTATCCCAAGTTCCTCCTTTAGATACATCTTCTGGACCCCCTCTATTTGTTTCCACATTCTTGAAGAGATTTCTGGCCCCCAAATTGGAGCACCATACAGCACAACTATCTGAACAAGAGTTTTGAATAGCATCTTCTTCAGGTTCCAGTCAGTGAGGGAGGCTTTTCTACACTTCGCCATCATGCTAAATAACGCTGGGTGAAAGCATGCTACGGTGTACCACTTTTGGAACCCTCAAAAATACCTACACTGGGTACTTTTAAAACTGGTACTTTCTGTTTTTTCTTCCCATTAAAATCAATCCAAAATTTTTGAATTGAAGGTTAATGACATATCAATCTATAATAGTAGATGATAACAATACTATTAGAGACTAAAATGAATGAATCGACTCTCAAACTTATTGTTTATTGAGACATTTATGCAAGTTCCTAGTACCCAGTGCTGGGTACTTTTTTGGGTAGTTTTGCACTCCCTAAAAAGAACTTTAGATGGTACACCCTAGCATGCTTTCACCCCGCTGCCTTACCGCCTGAGACTCGCCTATTTATGCAGTTCTTCCAGCTGTAATTGGATGCAATGTCAAGTCCTAGATATTTGTATGAGTCAACTGTTTCTAAAATCTGCCCCTTATATGTGAAAACAGGCCGCTCCCTTGTCCCGAAAACCATGACTTTTGATTTCGAGAGGTTTACACTCATCTTTTTTGCTTCGCAGAACTGCTCCAACTTCTGTAAATGATCTTGCAAGGTTGCCTTCTTACTAGCAAGAAGGACTACATCGTCTGCGTATAGGAGAAGCTGCACTATGTATGTGCCTAATTTTGTTCCTCGCCACTGATCGGCTCGAATCCAATCATCTAACTCATCTATAAAAACTCCGAGCAGTGGGAAAGGGGACACCCTTAGAACCCCTATGGTGCTTCGATTTCAATGTCCAAGTCCCATGCTACCTTAATCAATACTTTCATTGTATAAGCGGGATCTTGACTCCTTAGCTCCATAGGGACACCTATCCGAATTAATCGTCCACCGAGTTCCTTGCGTGAGATCGTGATCGAATGCCTTTGTGAAGTCTATAAAAGCCATGTACGGGGATGCGTTTGGAGCTTTGGCTTTCTCGATCAACGCTCTAAGCGTTAGCACATGGTCCAATGTACTATGTTTTACGCCTAAAACACCTTGATAATGTGGCGAATATTCTTTTGCTCAGCCCATGAGCTCAATTTTGCTTCTAACAAGCTGCCCAAGATTTTTGAGAACACGTTGCCGATTAAAATAGTTCTCAGTAGTTGCCCGCAACTTTTGGTCTCCTCCTTTATGGATCGGGTGGACCCTATTAATTCTCCAACTTCTTGGTAGCCCTTGAATTAAGCTATTATTGAGCAGATCTGTCGGGGTAGCTAATGTATTTTCCCAGCTCCATTTAAGAAGCTCCATACACAAGCCATCTCAAGGCGTCTGTGCCTTATTATTTGATGCTTTGGATAAGCATTCTTTAACTACCTTTCTGATTGAAAAGGGCTCTTTGTTGTGGCTAGATTTGGCATGCTTTCGGTGCCATCTATCTCATATATAATACGACATGTTTTAACAAAGTGACTTCGGTATCTAGAGCGCTTTTTGTGTATGGCTGTCCTGCGGTCTACTCGAAACTTTTGGAGATTTCGAGAAGTTGTTTCGATAGGTCTGATTGCCTTTGAGCAAAGTAAGCGCGTTTTTTGTTCCTAATGAACTGCTTGTACCATTTAGGCTTACATATGCAATTTTGTGGCAATCTTTTTCTAGCATCCTGACATTCTGAATCCCACCACGAATTGTAGGGTTTACCTGTTATGAATTTCTTTGTGAGCCCAAATGCCTTTTTCCCTGCTGCAAATAGGAGCCCTTGAAAATTTCTTGCATCAGTCTCCAAATCCCCTGACCATGTAGCAGCAGCCACAAGCTCTTCTATGTTTTTCTCATATGCTTCATGATGCTTATAGCTGATTTTTAAACGATGTGGCCGTTCTGTGCCCCTTAGAGATTATTCACTTCATTATGCTTCGCTTTTACAGGTAATTGAAAAAGTAAATGCATTCATGCAGTTTATCGAGCTAAAAAGAACACATTGGTCTATGATAGTAATATATATGTGGCCAAAGTTTATTCTACTTTGAGCTTCAAATTTTCAACAAATGCAGAATAGTTTTCTGTGAATAGGCTCAGAAAACTAAAGCTGGTGGCATGGCGCTGGGGACAAATGTAGCGATTTCTTTGCCATTCTTGATGAGCTTCAATATCTATTTGTTCAAGGACTATTCCTTTGGCGTGAAATGATCCAGAAAAGGGTCTCTTTCCAGATGCTCCCTCGATAATTGGCAAACTGCAAGTTGTTGCTCTAAGACAAAAGCCCTTTGCATTAGCCTATTTTGTTCCGACAGCCATATCCTACTCTGCCATAACCGTAGTCATCAGCAACACACTTCTCATTTCTTCGCATAGAATAATGACAGGACCATGCTGGGCTTTTTCTTAGCATTTTCTTATCCTCAAGCTTGAATGCATTTGGCCATAAATGCACTGCAAGTGATTCTACAAAGTCTAGGATAAAAGAATTGCCTGCTCTAGCTACCCACTTCTCATTTCTTTTTACAGTTGAGAAGGGCATTTTGTTAATATATGACAATCCTCCACCTCAGCAATATAGGCCACGTCATCAATGTGATGTGGCAATCTATCTAAAGAGTCGTGTCCTGTTCAAGAGTCGTGTCTGTTCATAGAGAGTGCATATATCAGGCTACGGTGGGAAGCCTGTTCCCATCAAGTTTTCTGTTCTATTCAATATACTGTGCCCTTTATTCCAAGATCTGGACCGTACATAGCGATCCTCGTTTGTGGGGTATGCATGTACAAGTTTTTGTATACTGTATATTGAGGTTTGCAAAATACTATAAGATTTGAGGGAATGTACTTAATGGTGTTAATTTTGTACATATATTGTAAGTTTTTAGGGGCTCTCGCTGTCCTACGTAACCCCCCGTGTGAATATGCACCCAAACCAAAGGGGGTTTCAGGGGGATTTTTATTTAAATGAGTTAGATGCAATGGTTTGTATTAATAATGTTAATGTTAGTTATATGTTGGTAGTTAAAAAAAAAAAATTTTGGGCCCTTCGGGCCCTAACAAAACCAGACAAAGAAAACAAGATAAATGCATTGGAAAAAAACTGAGGTGTTGCACCACATACTCAAGTTATAAAAAGTATTTTAGAATTTGCCAAATCACATACCCAAGTTATAGGCCAATTTAAATCCATAGGCTAACCTCAGAATATGTAGTATAATATTACAGACCAGGAACTCTAAAGACAACAGAGACAACAGAGCTCCTTCGTTCCCAACCCGTTTGGATTTTGGAATTCGTTAATATTAAACACCAATAAATGCAAAATTTGTTGGTTAACACTTCTATAGCTTCAAACATAACCAAAATTATAGAAATATCCCCAGTCATATGAACACTAAAATCTAATTTCAGGTACATTGTGCATTGCAGATCTTGTTGCAGATACAAGATCTGTGGATGCCAATTTTAAACACCAATAAATGCAAAATTTGTTGGTTAACACTTCTATAGCTTCAAACATAAACAAAATTATAGAAATATCCCCAGTCATATGAACACTAAAATCTAATTTCAGGTACATTGTGCATTGCATATCTTGTTGCAGATACAAGATCTGTGGATGCCAATTTTTTATGCATCCATAGAAGCCGATATGTTAATGTCGCAGGCAATTAAAAGGCCTGCATAAATGAGTAGTTAACTATCTAAAATAATAATAGTAAATTGAGGTTATGATGATGTTTCCAGAAGTCAAAATCCACCTTCAACATCTTGTATAGAAGAACTAGTGGAGCGCATGACATGGCTTCTGTTTCCACACTTCAAATTTCCATCTCCTGCACCAAGTCCTGCTTCTGCTTTTGCAGCTGCACCTACATCTGCACCTGTTCCCCCATCTCCAGTTCCACCCGCATCCACATCGCCACCTTCATCGCCGCCTACAACCCCCATTTTAAGTTCTAGTCCTCTAGGCTCACCTGCTCCAGTCTAGCTCTTCTCATTTGACTGCAGTAGCAATTGCTGTCCCTGTAACAGCAATTGTGACCCTAAGTGTGGCAGGTTTAATACTTTACCTTTATTGGAAATGTTGTGCCATAAAACCAATCACAATAGATGGCATTAGGAACGATAAACATCTATTGGTGGCAAAGATTACAAGTCAAACAAATGGTGCATAGGGAGAAGTGACAACACAGGTCCATAATGTTGCCATTTATCCTGGACCTAAGATAGAAAAGTTGTCTGAGACACCTGGTTCTAATGCAAAAATGAAAACTAAGCCTTCTTACTTCTTGCCTGCTACTGTTGTCAATTATTCTTCTGCCGGAAGGTTTTACAAGGCCTCTTCCATAAAGTTTATCGATTCGTTCTTCACAAAAGTGGGTCCTGTCAGGAGAATATAGAGCTACATGCAAATGTCAGATTCCTAATAAGAAGTAATGAAAAAAAAAAAATTCCAAGAAGCAATGACAATGACGACTACTTACTCCGTTTTGTAGAATCAGAATAAATTTTGCTGAATCACGTTAAGAAATTGTTGACTGCCTAAAAACATTCGTCTCTGGTCCTTTTTATGTAAATCCGAAAGTAAGAGCATTCTAGCACATCACGGATCCCCTAAACTCTCTCCATAACAGATGTTTCTGAATCCATATTCTCCAACAAGCTCAGGACGGAGTGGCTTCTTCTCAAAAAGGATGGAGTGGCTTCTAAAGAAACCCTAAAATACCCTGTTCGATGCCTGAGATGGGCTGTTTCTGATCAATGCAGTATTGGGCGATGCAGGACACGAAATAGCTCAGCCAGAACTGCTTGGATTCCTTGTCCTAACTCAGGAGTGAGGGACATCTGCAAATTAACCTGCTCCAAGTGGCCAGCAAACCCTAAACTTTGGCATACCTGTCTGCCTTACAAAACGACCCACGGCAAGAAGCCCTAATCTTTGTCTGCTCGATGCTTGCATGTGAAGGGCCATTAATATAATGTGTTTTACATAACAAAATAATGTTGCGACCGTTGAATTGCCCAGGGAAAAAAAAAACAATGACACAACGAGCATGGAAATACTAGATGCACTCTAGAAGTACTAATTAGTACACCATGCGCAATACGGCAGCCAAATCATAGTAAAACCATAAGAAAAAAAATGTATAAAAATACAAAAACAACCCCCTGTCATAATGCTAGATATTGTAGTTATTCCTCTGTCTCCATATTTTATCATGGTATCAGAGCCTACAGGCTCTTGATCTTGGGACCTGGGTATGGAGGAGATGCGTGATCAAGATACGGGGAAGCCTCCTCCACAAGAGAGGACTTCAAGGAAGAAGAAACGGAATGCTGGGTTGAAGAAATATTTTAAAGATTTCAACTTAAGAATTAAAGCCCGCATAACTGTATGTTTCTCTAGCCGGACTGCTATTCCTGAAGAAGAAGCAGTACTTGCAGTAGAATACGTTGCAGATGCTCATATCTCTAAAGAAGAAATTCAAAAAGCCAAGACTAGTATTGCCGTTGAAGCCCAAAGTTCGGCAAAAATTGTGCGGTTCAGAATGCCGTTGAAGCAGTTGAGAACCCTGATGCTGGGGTCGAACTTGCACAGGTCATAGAAGCGAGAGATGGAGAACAGGTCGTTGGAGATGGCCAAAATGATATTGTTGCCCAAGCAAGGAAAATTCCAGAAGAAGTTGGGATTTACAGCAAGGGAGGGACGCCTCCAGAATCTGCTGCAGACCCTAGGCAGATTGCCAAGAAGAAATTCGGTGAAGATACCGTAGGAGATAGCCAGAAGGATGCTGCCCAACAAATTGTGGCAACCCAAGACGATTTGGGAGAAAGAAGCATGACGAAGATTGATGCGGTTCAGACCGTTGCAGACTCATTCGTTGCAGAAGAAGCCGTTTTGGCTGTTGAAGACCCATTCGTTGCAGACCTTAAGGCAGCCACCGTTGCAGCCGTTGGTGAGGAAGCCCAATTCGGCTTTCATGGGGTCGAAATTGCAGACCCTAAAGTAGCTAGCATTGAAGCCGTTGGTGAGGCCATGATGCCGAATGGCCAAGAAGACCAAAACACCAGTGCAGACCAGGAAATTCTCAATCCTGAAGATGCAAATATGATTCTCCATATGCCAATCCTCGAAGGTTTGAAGCCCGCAGAACTTTGCGCAGAGAAGGCCATAGAAGATGACCGGCAGGACGTATTCTTTGCAGAAGCCAAAGAAGACATGGCTGGAGTTGGGAATGACAGAGCTATTGCTCGGGACATGGTTGCAGACATGGCGGTTGGAGAAGCGGCCAAGATTGGAGCAGATTTATCTGCAGCTAAAATTGTTGCAGAGGCGCCAGAAGATCAGAATAATGATCTATGCAAGACCCAAGGCCAAGAACATGCCTTTGGCCAAGAAAAGGGGAAATTTCTAGAATTGTTGTTTCTAGATGGGGTTCAGCAGAGACCTCAATCAAAAATTTTCAAGCATACCATTCTGGCGATGGAGAGCGTTGCTGTTGAAGAGATGTCGCTGCCCACAACAAACTGGACTGGGGTCGAAGATGCCCTTGCCGCTGAAGTGGACGGTAAAGCCCACATAATTTGGAAGGATAATGACAATTTTGTTGGATCTGTAGCAGTTGCCAGAGATTTGGACGGGACACATATAAGTGATGGGCAAATAGTTGAATGTGTACAGATCAAGGGAGGGACTACAATTCCAGTTGAAGATACAAGAGATGAGAAGAAAATTTTACAAGACCTTCAGATTCACCAGGTATCATGCTTGAAAGTAATTGAAATGGCTGCTCTAATTATGCTTATGTTTATGGGGGAGCATTCCAAAGAAATTATTGAGCAATTATTGAAGATTAAGGGGGAGAATTGGATAAATTATAATCTTCAACAATTATGTTATGAAAGAGAAGCGGTGGAACACTCTCCAAGATCTCAATTGTTGGAGATCTTATTTCATAAAAGGAACTTGAAGAAGTGTACAACTTCAACAGAATGCTCAAGCAGTTCAAGCACATTCATGTGCTTGCAACTTCAAAAGGAAGATCAACAGACAAACTAACATGAGCCAAAGGTGGCTCACTTATATTCCTGGACATGATGATTTTGGTTAGCTGAGGTGCTAGTCTTGAGGGAGGGTGTTAATATATGACAATCCTCCACCTCAGCAATATAGGCCACGTCATCAATGTGATGTGGCAATCTATCTAAAGAGTCGTGTCCTGTCCAAGAGTCGTGTCTGTTCATAGAGAGTGCATATATCAGGCTACGGTGGGAAGCCTGTTCCCATCAAGTTTTCTGTTCTATTCAATATACTGTGCATTGTAGTTATTCCTTTGTCTCCATATTTTATCACATTTTAAGGGTTTTAAGGAAGATCAACACCTCTGTGCTATCAATTTTTGCTTATGATTCAATATGGGGGTTTATTGTTTGATGGGTCAATTATCTAATGGTTTGCCATGGTCTGATCTAGAGAATATTTGAATTTGATTATCTCCATCTCATAAGAACGTAGCAAAAAAACTTATCGCTTACCTTGCTTAAAGCTGAGAGATCGGCTTCCATGAAGTCTTGCAAGCATAAGAAACCGTTAGGAATATGGTCATCTATGGCCGTCCAGCGTTGATTATTATTTGTTTGTTGGTTTATGTTAAATGTGGTGGCAAGAAGTAGGTTAACAAAAAAAAAAAAAGGGGAATGTCTGATCCGGCACACATATTCATCGAGTAGTTGGCTGGATTGAATCAGGAGGATTCGGAGAGTCGTCAGAAGGATAGTGAAAGCCTGCTTTCCTGGAACAAACTGGTCTGAAATAAGCTTGAATCGGGAGGATAGCAGAAGGATTTCCGGAAGCCTAGTTTTCTACGTTTGTTTTGAAGCAAGCTTGAATCAAGAGGTCGGGATTCAATTTCAGGAAGGGACTAGGAAAATCCGCCTATGCGGTGTGCAGGAAGATCAGTGTGTCGGAAGATTGGGCGTTGTGTACAAATCTAGAGCCAGAAATTTTGTGAACTATTTGTAGGGTGTTGGAGAAACCGATACGGTTATTTGAAGCTCTTGGTTGACTGCTCTTGCTTTTTTAGCCGGATTGTTTGAAGGCTGCAGTGAATCGTTTGGTGTAGAAGGTAAACACGAGTCTTTTCCGGAGTGATTTTAGATTGGAGCAATAGAGGGCGGCTGTTGTTTGGGCGACCTTCTTGCTCAATCAGATTGATTTGAAGCCATCTGGGCTTGCTTCCACAACTGCAAAAATCATTTTCTACAGCTGTATACACCGGCGCAGGCATGTTTTGAATGGCATAGATGCATTCGTTAGACCGATCTATAAGGCAATTTCACTGCAACACTGGCATCATCGATATGTTTGGCGGATTGATGATCTTGATTGCACTGGAGGGAACCCAAACCCTTGTGATGCTTGCAGAGGAAGATTTCCTAGGCTTGCTTGGAGAGGAAGGCAACATAAATCTACGGCGTACAAAAAACTTACAGCGGGTACTTACACGGGGCGCAAAAAACCGTAACTAGATTGTGGCGCAGAACAAGAAAAAAAGAAAAAGAAAAATTACAGAATGATTTATATATGTTTTGAAAGAACAATTGTTAACATTGGAAGCTTGAAATTGTTTTTGTTGTGGAACTTTGGACCATGCAAGTCGCATTCACACAACATGTGAACCCATACATACGTACAATAGATTTAATTGCACATTGAACAATGCATGCGATACGACACCGTCGGATTGCCATTTTGGGGAGAGACGAGGCTATATATACGTTTTTGGGCTCTTTCTCCATTATCGGTGTCTTCTCACAACAATTTTTTGGTCTCAGTTCCCTCCCTTCCCACCTAAGTTGTTTTTTTTTTTTTTTTTGAAGAACTGTGTCATCAATATATTAAAAGAATGGTAATGTTACAAAGCAAGTGAGGAGGAAGGAGAACTGCCCCAAAGAGACAGCGATACCTCGACACTCCACAACAAACTCACAGAAAAACTGCAACTCTACTGCTGTACAAACTGACCATCACCATCTACAACACCCAAGAAGTCCCGCCAAATGGCAAACTTCCGCTCTACTAATCCCGGGAACACCCGAAAGCTTTGAAATAGCTTGTACCTAAGTTGTTTACATTCATGTTTTTTCATTTTGATTTGTGATTCTATATCGCGTGGCTCGCGTGACCAGCCCCTCTGTATTTGAGAGGTTACGTTGTTTTAAGATATGATGTTATGTCGCGTGGCTCGCGTGACCAGCCCCTTCTCTTATTGGAGGATTGTGATTTGTCATGGACCAACCCCCTTGGGAGGCTTCGCCGAGCCGGCGTGATGGCGTCTATTTTTGAGTTAATTGCTTCTTTTTATGTTGTGTCTTTTCGGGTCATCGCATCCAGCTATGGCGACTTTATTAAGTTACTTTTCTAACGTCTAATGCATTCTGTTTGTTTTCTTTTCTCCTAAGTTTTCAGGTGATCATGCCTATTTATTTCTTTTGTCCGACTCTCCCATAGAGTTTTAGACGAATCGTCCGAATTGCGGCCTCCATCTCGTGCTTCCTCGACTTTTTCTTCAATGATATCGACTTTGACGGCCCGGGCCTTTCTTTGGGAGCCATCGGGCGAAAGTTTATCATTAGGGTTTTCCTCGAAAACCCGAAAGAGGGGGGGTTTTCATCCCGATGATAAACTTTCGCACATTGCCTCCTATTTGCCTTTCTTACTTTACGTCGTCTTAAGGGGCCTGGGTTGTTCCTATGGCAGGTTCCCTTTATGATTATTAGTGCGTAGTCATATCGAATTGGTGTGGTGGACTACCCTACGCTCCACCTTAGATATTTTTTAAAAATGTTGTACACTGCTGTAATGAAAGATATGCCTATCTATGGCCGGTTTTCCCCCTCTAGACGAGTCGCTCACCAAAATAAGTAGTTATGGCAACCTTTCTTGATTTCAAAAATTAGATACATTACATAGATACGAAAAAGTAAAACCCAAATTAAAAAATGTAAAATAATTTTGGGTGCTCCGTCCTTTGCTCTGCTTCAAAATCCATACTCTTGTCAAAAATAAGAAAATGCAAAAGCACTAAATTGAAATAGAAAGGAATGATAGCTATCGCCACAGCATCTTAGAGTATCTTAGATGATGCAACACAATGGTGCCATGTATGTTGCGACTATAACCTTTTGTTGCCAACATAGCCATCTGCAAAGACATGCTGACATGAAAGAAAAGCGTGAATTAATGGTTGCATGCTTTACTAAGTTGAGTACTTGTAGCTTTAGAAAATACCCTCTCCAAGTACAAAAAAAAAAGGAAATTTAGTAAACGTATTTGATTGTGTGACCATATCCACCCAAAAACATATAGATAGAAGAAAGAACCAATCCCTTAATCTTGAAAATTCATTTGCAAAGCACCCAATGTGATACAAAAGAATCCTTGTAGACGACATACTAAATACCAAGTCCTTCGGGCTTTATCAAGCTATGCTTTATTATGGGCTTTGTTGTTTCTTCAATATCCTAAACCCATCTCAAATGCAAGAGATAAAATTGCACCATTCAAAGGAGGCATAACAACATCGTTGAACTTACATGTATGGACATGATATTATCCTTCAACTGGACAACTTGCCATTGAAGTAAACCATCTAGCAGAATGAATCCACCGTGGGAGATATTGAAGGGTTCAGTTTGTTAAGTCTGCTTCTGGATAGGTACTTCGTTATCCTTTCCTTCGGATGTTTTTTGCCAGCCATTATTTTACTTGATCTTGAATGTCTCCATCTGCAGAGCCATGTTATGGGAAACTTTATTTCTAGAGCGTAGTTGAGCACACTCTGAATACAAATCAACACCACAACCACCATACAGCCATAGGATCCCTCCTCTTTACTTCTAAAAAAATATACAACACGTTTTTAGAATACTTCCAACAAAGTTCCTCATGCCTACCGGCCTTTTTGGACGTATAAGAATAATCAAATATCACGAGACACACTCGTATAATAATAATGGACTATAAAGTTATAATGAAGATCTTTAAGCCTTCACTCCATTGTTCGCAAAACAACGACCCCAAGAAAATAAGAGTTCATCGACCTCAGAAAGACATCCACTCATTCTAACGACAAGCCAACTCCATGAGACAAGTGCCTATAGGTCTATTCCATCTCCAGGTCAAACAAACGTGAGGATAAGTGCATCCATGTAAATCAATCTCAATCTGCAACCTGCAAAAACCACCACTGCAACATCCATTGGGAACGAGGCCCTTATCCCAGGCACGAGGACTAGCAGATCTCGGCATGGGGGCGAACACCCATGACATATTTCTAGAGCCTAGTTAAGCACACTCTGAATACAAGTCAACACCACAACCACCATGCTAAAAAAAGAGGCAGAAAAAAAAGGTGCTCGTTCACTCAAGGAAAACCGATGAATCTTGAAATCTCAAAATTTTAGTTCCATCAGAGAGCAGGGTGATGACTCACTCAAGGAAAAATCGAGAGACCTCGAAAAGTCAAAATAACAGCTCCATCAAGCAGAGAGCAAAGAATAGAGACTACAAATGTCCAAACCATCAAACCTCCATCGCAAAGATGAGAACTTAAAAGCCCATATCATGTGTCAAATGCCAAACCAAACTATGATGCGACCAACAAAACAAAACTACAACTCAAAATGAGAAAGAGGTCTAAAGTATATAAAGTCCTCTCCCTCTGATTCCAGAGTTACTTGAGCGGCTACAAGGTGCACGATGCTTCACGAAAATTGATCTTCGAGGTGCCCATAATCTTATCCGCATCAGGGAAGGTGATGAGTGGAAGATAGCCTTTCGAACTCGGTATGGTCGTTTTGAGTATAATGTCACGCCTTTCGGCCTTATCAATGCTCCAGCGGTCTTTTTGCACATGGCTAACGATGTTTTTTCGGGAGTTTTTGGATCTTTTTGTTATCGTCTTTCTAAAAGATATTCTGGTTTATTCGAAGACTTTGGAGGAGCATGAAGAACATGTCAGGAAGGTCCTTCAGAAGCTACGGTAACATGGACTTTATGCCAAGCTGGAGAAGTGTCAGTTTGAGCAGGGACAATGTCGAGTTTCTGGGCTATCATATCGCGTCTCAAGGTATTACCATGGATCTAGAGAAGGTCGGCACAATTCTTGATTGGGAAATACCTTCCTTGGTTAAAGATGTATAGTGCTTCTTGGGGTTTGCCAATTTTTATCGCCGCTTCATCAAGGACTATTCGGAGATCGTCTTGCCTTTGACATGTCTCACCAGGAAGGATGTTCCTTTTAAATGGACAATTGAAGCAGAATCAGCATTCATCACTCTGAAGCATGCTTTTATTGCAGCACATGTTCTTGCACACGCGGATCCTGCGCGTCCCTATATTCTCGAAGCTGATGCATCAGATTTTGCTCTTGGCAGCATCTTGTCACAAGAGGGATGACCATGAGCTGCACCCGATCGCCTATCATTCTCGAAAGTTCCAGGCTGCAGAAATCAACTATCCTATTTACGATAAGGAACTTTTGGCGATTGTTGACTTTTTTTAGGAGTGGTTGACAATTTCTTGAAGGTTCTCCTCGTCAGGTGACTGTGTATGCGGACCATCGCAATCTGGAGCATTTTCAGTCTGCTCGAGTTCTTAATCGTCGTTCGGCTCGGTGGCATACACAGGTGCTATCTCGCTTTGATTTCATCATCAAGTTTCGGCCTGGCACGCTTCAAGGGAAACCAGATGCTCTTTTTCGCAGATCTTATTTCAAACCTAAGGCAGGGAGCCAGCATTTGATCAGCAATCACAGGTTATTCTAGGACCTGAACGTTTACAGCTCATGGCCATCACTTTGTTCGAGAGGTCTCATGATACATCCTTGTTGGAGTCTGTTCGAGCATCTCTTCCTTCTGATCCATTGGCGCAGGACATAATATCACAGCTTGGCTCAGCATCATCTTCCCGACAAATTAGGTTGGACTATGATCATTTTGAGGTTCGAGATGGACTTCTATTTCATGATGGATTCCTATATATTCCGGATGGTGCCTCTCGACTTCAAGTTCTGCAGTCCTATCATGATTCATCTCTCGCCGGCCATTTTGGCATTACCAAGACTCTAGAACTTATTGCTCGAGATTATTGGTGGTCAGGTCTCCGCCGCACTGTTGAGACTTTTGTACGCTCATGTGATATTTGTTATCGTGCAAAAGCACCCAAGCACTGCCCACATGGCCTGCTTCAGTCTTTACCAGTTCCAGCCAGTCCTTGGAAGAGTCTTTCGGTGGATTTTATTGTCGAGCTTCCATCCTCCCAGGGCCATGACGCCATCCTTGTTGTTGTTGACCGTTTTTCCAAGATGGCACATTTCATTCCTTGCAGCATTTCTATCTCCAGTGAAGCCACAGCGGTTCTCTTACTTCGAGAGGTGGTTCGACTCTATGGCTTACCAGATAACATTGTTAGTGACCGTGGCCCTCAGTTTGTTGCCAGCTTTTGGGAGCATCTATTGCAACTCTTGCATGTGGAACGCTCGCTCTCTTTCGGATATCACCCAGATACCAATGGGCAGGTGGAGCTCATTAATCAAACACTTGAGCAGTATTTGCGATGCTTCGTCAATTCTCAGCAAGATGACTGGGTTGATTGGCTACCACTGGCAGAATTTGCTTACAATAATTCTGTCCATGCCTCCACAGGCCAAACTCCGTTCTTTATTAATTTCGGCATGCATCCCTGGTGGCCTTTCATTGCTCCTGGATATGACTCGATCAATCCCAGTGCCGAGGACAGGCTCAAGAAGCTCCGCATGCTCCAGAATGATCTTCAATACCATCTTCTCCAGGCCCAAGCACGTTATCATTATCATGCAGATCAGCACCGTCAAGACGCTCCTCATTTTGCAGTTGGTGATCTTGTTTGGCTCTTACGGGATTTGCCGACAGCTCGCCCTTGTAACAAGCTCGACTACCGGTGCTTAGGTCCCTATCGGATCATTGAACGAGTTGATGATGCTGCATTTCATCTTGAGTTTCCGCCATCAGTTTGGCTTCATCCAGTGTTCCATGTGTCTTTATTGGAACCCTATATGGCGGATCCATTTCCGGATTGAGTACCTCCACCTCCACCACCAGTCGAGATTGATGATCATGAGGAGTTCGAGGTTCGAGAGATTCTAGACTCCAAGTTTCTTCGTCGACGATTGTATTACTTTGTCGATTGAGAAGGTTACTCGCCAAGTGATAGAACCTGGGAGCCTGCCGAGAATCTAACTAATGCGCCTGACAAAATTGCAGAGTTTCACCGACATTACCCAAACAAGCCAAGTTTGAGTACTCCAGCCCCAGCTCCAAGGACTCGTCGCCATCGTAGGAGGGGGATGGTGTGACGACCATACGGATATTCGTATCATACGAACATTATACTCGTATGTACAAAAGATGGTCGTCACACGGACGTCGTCGTAGGAGGGGGTGGTGTGACCACCATACAAATATTCGTATCATACGAACATTATACTCGTATGTACAAAAGATGGTCGTCACACGGATGCAAAAAGGTAGTTGCACAAGACAAGGTTTGAACTCGCAACCTTTCAATTGCGCGTCACACCCCCTTGCCAAATGCGCTACTAATATTTGTTAAAGACATTTTCTCACGTCTTCCTCTTATGTGGGAGTATCTCCAGGAGGTTCTAGAATATTCTAGTACCTAAACGCATGCGCGATACTTGGCGCGATCTCATCCATTGGAGTGGCACGATCCTAACCGTTGGCCTATATATATATAAGGAGGCACCTTCTTCTTGTCGAACCATTCCGGTTCAACGCCAGTCTTGAGCCTTCTAAGCATCTGTCTCGTGTTCCTGCTTGCCTTCGGGCCATTGTACTCTTGATTCCTGTTCATATATCAGATTCTTTGACGATCTTGGCATATTTCTTCCGTATTTCTCGCGTATTTTTTGCGTATTTTTTGCGTTCTCGCGTAGGTTCATGACATAGTCTAGAAGAATTACATATGATTTCTATGAAGGTGAGCTATAGCTAGTCACAGTAATTTTTTTTTTTAATTACGTAAGAGGACAAAACTCAACGATAACTACTACCTTTAACAATACCATACAAACTATTCTGAGGTACGTAAGGCACCCAAATGGTCCAAGGGAAAAAGGAAACCGACTAGGGAAAATAAATATAAGGCAAGGACAAAATTGAACCAAAGAGCCCAACAACTCAAAGTGTCTTGCTAAAAAATCCACAAGGGCTTAAATATCCATATGCTAAGTGAAGATTGTACCATCAAGCTTAAGGGAACCACATGCTAAGTGAAAATTATATCATTTTAGCTACTAATAAACACTCACAATATGCAGATAGCATGCTCAATAACAACATACTCAATAGGGAAAATAAAGATAAGGCAAGGACAAAATTGAACCAAAGAGCCCAACAACTTAAAGTGAAGTGTCTTGCTACTTAAAAATCCACGAGGGCTTAAATATCCATATGCTAAGTGAAGATTGTGCCATCAGGCTTAAGGGAAGCACATGCTAAGTGAAAATTGTACCATTGTAGATACTAATAAACACTCGCAAGATGCAGACAACATGCTCAATAACAACATACTCAATATGAATGCATACTTGCTACTCAAGACCGTATCCAGAAATGGACAAGAGAGGACAAAATTGCTTAAAAGAGCTACTAATACCTACTGAACACTCGTGACACTCCAAGCAAAATTATGCCATAATAACTCCTGAACACTCATGAGATGTAGACCACACACTCTAACACAAATCAGATGTAATATCCATAATGCACACTTCTAACTCCCACCCTTGCAAAACTCCCACTCTTGCAAAAGGCTAAAACTTAATGACATCTGGACAATCAAAAGTAAAAAACAAAGAAATACTACTACCTGTCAAAGTTACTAGGTGACAAAAAAGCAAAATCTAATGCACTATAAAAATACAAGATAATACAGACTTAGACAAGGATGTCTGACGTGATGTGGCTTAAACTTGTTCAACCATTTCAAGAGTTATCTATATGGTCAGCATCAACAAAGACAAAAATCAATGTCACATATATGTATCCATCTGTTATCTATCTAGGCATCATTAACAAAGACGAGAAGGTAAGCACACATTATAAAATCAATGTCGCATGCATGTATCCATCTGTTCATGGGCAAATGTCTGTTCATAACACATTATAAACTGCCATGGGCTATTAGTTTACGAGCATAGTTCTGCAGTGTACTATATCTCTTGGGGTTTACGGGGCTCAGCTCATGGCTCTGATAATCCAGCATCATACATATACATCTAATTGTTGAATCAAGAGGAGACAATACGAAGGCAGCTATGCAAGAAAAACAAGATAACAACAACTGCATTTCCACTGGCCAAAATGCTTTGCACAACGTTCTGAAGCTCAATACAAGTTGGGATGCAATTCGCAAATGGTAAACGATCAAAGACAAACCGAAAAGCCTAGCAGATTTAGACAGGCGACTTCAGTTGGCCCAGGATTTTTGGCATCGAGGTCATCACCTATTGCAGATATATTGTCATCTTGCAAATCGCAACTGCCAAGAAATGGTTCACTTGAGCAGTTGATCCAGCCATCAATAGCAGCCAACATAAGGGCCCGTGATCGGGTGGATCTGGAAATAAGTCGATTCTTGCCCTCTTTGGGTCTGGTTCTAATTGGCTCATACAGTAACCAAAGACAGCATGAAATTTTCTCTTTCTGGAATCCATATGCTCTCTGCTGTAGCATGAGCACCCAAAAGCTTCAAATTTGTAGTGGACAGATAGGGCTTCCATAAATGGACGTATCTTCCCATTGGATTCATATATTTATGCCAGATCAGATTGAAATCGAGCTTTATGATTGAAATCGATCTGGTATAGTGAAACCCATGTACGAATGACACCCAACATAATAAGAATTATGTACAGAATATACAAAGCTAGACAGGCAGCCAAGGCCAAACCGTGATTATTACAGCAGTCTGTTGCACCATTATCATTGGGAAGACAGACGAGTTCATCTCTGGCACGTGGCAGGGCTGGAATTTTTCCATTTATTTGGAATTGTAAATGCAATAGGAGCATACGTGTCAGTGCCAGAGCTGCGCTCAGGGCATTTAGAACTCTCCTACTACTAACGCATTCGTGACAGCATCTTTGGCCTCAATGATCTGTAGTAGTCGATGGAGACGAGTCAATTGCGCGGTAAGCCTTTTAATGTTAGTTGAAAGAGTGTTTATGTCCTTAGGCATTTTGTCTAATTCTTGGGAATTTATGTCCTTAAGCAAAAACAAATGATATTCCAGAAAAGGGGACTGTTGATGCTGGGCCACCCAATCAAGCAGCTACCTCAACATTTCCAAACAGATTGGGATCCAATCAACATGCAGCAATGGACACGAATAGGCCAGATCATAATACTCATTGGCATCAAAATGGATGGAACAAAGTCAATGGCAGTACAAAAAGAATCCAAAAACATAGAGATGCTAGGACTTTAGCACAGCAAAAATCTGATCTCAGTTACAGCTCTCAGATATCTACCATAACATCATCTTCAGACAAGCAAATGAAGATTAAGGTTCTAAACAAAGGGATCCTCATCAAGGAAGATCGACCTTCAGGTTGTCAGGATAAACCTATTTTGGCAACAAAACAGACTTCTGAGATGGCTGAGATGGCTAAAATAAATAAAGTAAACATTGAGCATAACAGGTATATGCTAAAAGGGAAAGGTAAAGCCTCACTTTTGCCTCCAAAAGTTGACTTGCATAAGACTCTTTCAAACATCATGAAGGACTCCAGGCAAACTATCAGTCAACAACGACTATCCAGCAAAGGATCTGCGGATATCCAAGTTGGAAACAAAAATACAGCTTCTCCTAATATGACAATTACTTAGAGAAGCAAATCTATCTCACAAGGTTTGAATGGGGTTTCATTACTTAATGAAAAAGGTATAGATCACAAAGAAAAGGACAAAGAAAAGGGCAAGCAGATTACATCATCATCAACTGAGATTTCTCCATCTCCAGTCAAGGTTCCACAACACCAAAATACTTTGGATCACCAAGAAATTGAACCTGCTGAAGAATATGAGGAGCTACTCGATACACTAAAAGTATCAAATTCCTTTGCCATTCTTGCAGATATGCCAGATGATCCTGGTGCTGATAAAATTGCAGATGAAACCTGTATTGGTCCCATTGAGCCAACCTCTCTTCACTCTCAACTTGAAAACACACCTACATATACATCCATCACACAACCCATCCAAAATATTGCATTACCATTTGAAACTGCACTTGATCCCCTCTTCTTACATGTTGACCTCTCTGAAACTATTGAATCATCCTTGCCCCCTACTAAAAATGCAGCCATTTCCCCAAAGATAGCTCAGCAATTGCAGGAATTAATGACAGCCACTGAGGTATTGCCAGATCCTTCTAAACAGATGTCAGTGGCCACAAAGGATAGGGATGAACAGATCAGAAATATCTCAAAGGGTTGGGAACACAATTTGCTGCACACAGATCATGAGCACATAGTAGCAACAGCAACAGCATGTGATCAGCACCAATCAGAGGAAACAACAGGAAATAATGCAAACTCCTCCCTACATCAACTGAGACCTTCAGAGTCATCATACTTGGAACAAGCTACTACCAGGCAAGATCTTTCCATTCTAAAAGTTGCAGATAATTTGTTACTTAATAATAATGTAATTACCCCCACAAACTTCACTGATTCTTCCTTAGCTGAGACTGTAGTCCATGAATGTTGCAAATCCAAATTTTGGCAGTGCTCTCACTCTGACATAATAGCTAAAGAAAACAACTTTGCAGAACCTCACTCTGACAAAGAAAATGCCCCTGACCTCCAAATTTCAAACACTGATAACTTATGGGATGGAGATATTTATTTGCTTGCTCATCAAGACAGTCCTATTGTTGACCACCCAACAAACCAATCCTCCAACAGAAATAGAAAGAAAAAGGGGCAAAACATTCTTGGCCAAATCCAAAACACATCTGCAGCCAATACTCGACAAAAAACCAAAAAGGCTAGCAAATTCCACTAGCCATCTTCTATATTGCTTTATTCTTAAATTCTCCATGAAGATTCTCAGTTGGAATCTTAGGGGTATCAAAGGCCCTTTAAAAAGAAGAAGGGCTATCTCTCAGATCAGAAGTTATGATGCAGATATCATCCTTCTTCAGGAGCTTAGACTTCCTAGCTTCGAATGCTCAAACTTAGCAGATTGGATTGGCCCTGGCTTTTCATCTATTTGGATTGAGGCCAATGGTACCTCTGGTGGCCTTTGCATTATTTGGAGACATCTTATCCATAGCTATGTTCATACTAGCCCTTGCAGGTCCTGGCAATCTGTCATTTACAAGCATAATGATTTTAGCTTTGAAATTATAAACATTTATGCTTCCACTGATTCAATAATTAGAGCTAACACTTGGCCCATGGTTAGCAATTTTATTGCATCTCAGGCCTGTGACACTTGGATCATGGCAGGGGATTTTAATAACACACCTACTTGGGATATGAAGATAGGAAAAAATCTTAACATGTCATCTGAAGAGATTTCACAATGGGATCAAATGCTTGATAGGCATTTCTTTCAGCATATCCCCTCCTCTACCTCTGCCTACACTTGGTCCAACAAGCAAGAAGGAAATAGCAGGGTATATTGTGCTCTGGACAGGTTCTACATAAATAACACTCAGAATGATATTTGGAATAACTGTCTGGTTAGCAGTGATGAGTGCACATCTATATCTGATCACCAGCCTCAATTCTTCACTATCAATTACACTCTATCTGTCAAGAGGCATGGCAATACCCCTTTTAAGCTGAATTGCTCCCTTCTTGACTCTGATACTTTCTACAAGGATTTCATTACCTTTTATGAAACTCTCCCCAAAGTTAGATCTACAAATTCTATGAAATCCTTTTATACCGACATAAAAGACTCCAAAATCTGGATCAAACAGTGGTCGAAGAATTTACATGAAAGTAAGCAAGCAGAAAAAAGTGCCTATCTTAAAGAAATGAAAGAGGTAAGAATGCAGTTGCAGGAGGACCCCCTTAATATTGAGCTTTATTGGCAAGAAGGAAATCTAGAAAGGGTTATCAAAACAATTGAAGAGATGGAAGCAAAAAGAGCATTCATCAGATGCAAAATCAAGTATCTTTCCAACATGGACCATGGAAATTCCAAGTTCTTTTACAAAGTTGCCAAATCTAGACTTTTAAAGAGTCAACTGACCACTGTCAAAGATGAAAATGGTAATATCTACACAGATCAAAAAGAAATTTCCAATTTCTTTTGCTCCAATTATGAGAATATTTTCTCCCAACCTATAGACAGCTCTGTGCAAACTGTTGAAGCCAAATCTTTTACTAATCTTATTGAAAATAATGGTCTACATAGTAATCTGATCATGACCCCCTCTACAGATGCTATCCCCACTGCAGACGAGACTTTCTCTACCCTCAAGAGTCTTGCCAAAGGCAAAAGCCCTGGCCCTGATGGTCTTCCACCCGAATTCTACATTAGATTCTGGGATACTATTAAAAATGATTTTATGCACATGATCAAGGGTTTTTGGAATTCCAACCATCTGCATCCTGCTCTATCTTCTGGCCTTATCACTCTAATCCCTAAAGTTGACAATCCTCAGTCTTTCTCAGACTGGAGGCCTATCTCTTTAACAAACTCCACTTATAAGGTCTGTACTAAGATTATAGCTAACAGGGTAAAAGCTCATCTTCAAGAGGTCATCAGCCAGAATCAATCTGCTTTTCTCCCAAACAGATACATCCTGGATAACTACATTGCAGCCATGGAAGGAATGCATTGGAACAGTCTAACTAAACAAAATTGTATCTTATTGAAGTTAGATTTCTCAAAAGCCTTTGACACTGTAAGGTGGAACTTCTTAGAGTTCTCCCTGCAAAAACTGGGCTTTAGTGAAAAAATTATCAAGCTAATCTTGGGATTAAATTCTAGATCCCAATCAACTGTTCTTGTGAATGGCTCCCCTGGATATTTCTTCCCTCTGGCTCAAGGTGTCAGACAAGGTTGCCCCCTAGCCCCTTATCTCTTTCTGGCTGTAGCAGAGATGCTCACTAGAGTGATTATACATCAACAATCTGTGGGAAACATAGTTGGTCTGAATCTTCCTGATAATACTTCCAACCTTTCCATTCTGCAATATGCAGATGACTCCTTCAGCTTCCTCAAGAATGAGTCAGGCATCATTGCCAACTTCCTGAACACAATTCACATCTTTGGAGCAGCCTCTGGGATACATCTCAACAGAAACAAATGCACAATTATTGGGGATTTAGATGTTGATAGTATTGCTGGCATCAAGTGCATCAAATCAACTGAGACAACCAACCTTTTGGGTATGCCTTTGTCCCTCAATCCCAGTCTCAAAGGATTATGGACACCTATTGTTTCTAGAATCAGAAAAAAGCTAGGCAATTATGGAAATTGTCATTCACTTGCAGGAAGAATCATAATTGCTAATTCTGTTCTTGCTGCCTCCCACATTTATTACTCCTCTGCCCTCTTAGCTCCAAAATGCATCTATCAACAAATTGAGAGAATTGTCAGAAACTTCATCTGGAAGAAGCACCATATGGTTAACTGGAACACTATTACCAGAAGCAAGAAGCATGGTGGCATAGGATGTAAGAACTTGGCTCTTCAGGGCTATGCTTTGGCTGGAAAATATATCTGGAAATCCCTGTTCTTGCAAAATAATCCAGCCACTTTATTTATCAAATACTGGCTTTCTTGCAGTCATCCTAAAGGACATCCTTCTATCAGTCATGATTTGCCTTCTTCAGCTTTCACAACTCTGAAACCTGCACCAAACATATCTCCTCTTATGAGAGGCATTATCCTGGCCTGGAACAAAGCTCACATTAACTTTGAACATTCAAGTATTCAGAATAGCCACTCGAACACAAGCATTTTTTGGAATCCTAATATTTCTGGAGACAATAGTACTCCTTTGGCTATTAAACATCCTAAGTTATACAAAAAGTGGATAGACTATGGTATTTCAAAGCTTGGTGATTTATGGGTTCAAACAAGATGGATTTCCTGGACAAATCTGAAAAATAGGATCAGAGGCAGCTCATCTGATAAGCTTTTGTTTAGATTCATCAGGCACAAACTTAACAATATCAATCTCCTTGACAATCCTGTCACTGATGATTGGTTCATTATGGGTAAGCCTAGTTACAGTGTTTCCAAGATCTACACCTGTTTAAATATGCCTCACCAGCCTTCCAAATCTAAACTTCATTGGGGACTCTCTGATGATTATGAAAAAAGGCTTTTTAAAAATATTTGGAATTCATACTTGCCCCCAAAGATTTTTTACTTCATCTGGTTAATTGCCAACAAGAGTTTGCCAAATATGGAAACTTTAGCAAGGCACTCGAATTCTTTAACAAATCCTGTGCATCCCAACTGCCCTCTTGGTTGCAATAATGTTGAATCTCTAGAACATATCTTTGGCTGTGCTATTCTAAATTCTTTTTGGAGATGGTTTGAATTTACCTTCAACATCACTTGTCCTGCTACTTCGCTTGAGTTCCTGATGAATGATGATGCTTTTAAAAATTCCTTATGTTACATTGCTTTGTGGAATGTATGGAAGCATAGAAATAGGTGTCAGTATGGTGGAAAGACAATTTCTATATTCTGGATTAAATCTCAAGTTATCTATGACATAGAAATGGTTGCCACAAGTCAGATACACCAATATAAAGATTCCTTAGACTATTTGGATAATAAATGGCTAAGTATAGGCAATTTCTTGGGTGCCTATAAAATTTTTAAACTACATTGTCATGAATCTCTTACTGACACTTAATTTTTTACTGGTAGATTACATGAGGAATCTAAGTAGGGACATTGGCACTTCGGTCGAGCCAGTGAGAACACGCATCGTCCCGTGATGAGAGGCTAGTTCATGATATACAGTATACATATGACATGTGGACAGGTCCAGTCAGGGGCATCACTGATATCGACATACCATACATCCCTGATGACGAACTAGATTGGGCTATGGAATTTTGCAGAAGCACATATCTCATGGTGCAATTATGGTGGTTTATGGAATGCAACAGTAGAAGAATGACTGATCAACAGTTTGAGAATTATAGAGAATGTTATTACCACTACAGGGGTTTGGCAGATGCATATGGCACATTAATCATTCTAATGTCCACCACAAATGCAGATAGGCTGATTATTGAGTTGAATTGGGGAAATGGCCGCCACACTCTTATACTCCATCCTCAGTTCCAAGCTCACTTTGAATATCTTAGCTCCTACCACTTCCATTGACATTCCCACTCTCTTCCTATCCGTTGAACTGCACCTCACACTTTTGGGACCACATAGTGATCTTCATATAATTACAGCATTTCATTAGCACCTAATCTATTTTGCAGGAATTCATCTTGGAGTGGTCTTTGACTGGTTAAGGTAGATGTTGCTGAACTTTTTCAACAATGTACTTCTCAGTTGCAGCACAACAAACTTACCAGCTACTAATAAGGCTGAATAACATTTTGGACACTATTATGTGCTTCTCCAAAGACTTATCTTATTTGTACTTATCTGTATGCTTTTTTATGAGTAGCCTACTTATAAAGGCTCACTCAATGTGTTGTACCTTTTTCTATAATTAATGAAAAAACCCCATTCACTCAAAAAAAAAAATCCCTGACTTGACTAGCTTGGACACTAAATCCTACTAGCCCATCAAACTATTTCAGTCAATCCATCCATAGCTTTATCATTCCCTATCACGGTGAGCTAATCTAATCACAAACGGGGTACATCAAACCGTGGCCAATAGTTCCCTATAAAACATTTAAACAATAGAAAAGATTCTTTAAGCATGTAGAACCTTCCATCTTTGCTACTGTTAGCAACTCGTGCCAACTAGCATGTCATTTGTTGTACATGTGTATCAGCCATGTAACAATTATTCTCTAAACATCTCCCATGCATGATGTATATAGACTTAGGATTATCTCCTAATCATTCATCTATTTGTACTTATCTTGTACGGTTTTAATCATATTGTACTCATAACATTCCATACTATTCTTTAAAGAAAGCATCTTTATAGCAGGTCATTTGATTCCTACCCACTTAGGACTTATCTAATTACCATTCGGCTTTAATATCTTCCTGTGCTTTATATTACACGTACATAACTGTTAAGAAATATCCAGATTCCTTTAGTATACAGTTTACCTTTTAACTTTGACATACTACCCTTTGTATTTATCTGGACCCCAGTGACGAACAAAAGGATCATGTTATTGTAGATATTCAGCCGGTCATATAATGAAGATCACCTTAGACACTTTAAGAAACCAACTTACTATATTCAAAATATAGTCATTTAGATAAGAAGTAATAATATATGTTATTGGCTATATCCAAACAGTGATGTACTATTAATCTGGTACAAAATCAGCTTGTAGCTATAGAGGTACAATGCCTAGCTAAGCACTTACTGCTTTAAAACATAAAATAGAAATACCACAAGAGTATGCTTTTGGCCAAAACAATGCTGAAATCTAGTTCTTCAAAACTCATGTTCCTTGTGGACGAACATTAATGCCATATTTATCAGCAACAGTCCTAGATTCATACATCCGTTTCGAGCTACTACCTTTCATAACAGCAAAAGGAAAACATTGGGAGAAGAATCACCACGTACCTGCAGCCAACCATGTATACATTAGCAGTAATCTCGGTAATGCAACAAGGGCCAAAAGGTACTTTGGGTGATTCTTGGCTCTTCGCCTTTCACCCAATGTACCTTTTGCTCTTGAAATAATAATTAGTCTACTAAGAATGCATGGAAATAGAACAAAAGAATCATCATTACGCTGTTAGATATATGTTATCTTCCTCTGATAACCACCATCCCCATAAAAGGGTATCTCAAATCCAGATGAGATGCAATCTATTTTATATTACCTAAGCAATTATGACAGTTAAGTATTTCATGATGTATCCATCCTAGCATAAGCATTTAAGAAAAATACCTGGTTTTTTTACTAACTTGTAGGCTTTATACAGTTTAAACTCATTATGCCTTTTAATCAATCCATGACTTAGCTTACTAAGAAATATCTTGGGTCATTGACGCCTTGTCTGCTGTCCAGCAAATCGCTGACCTTTATGGTCACTCCTTTGGCTATTGAGAAGGTCGTGCTACCACTATAACCAGTGTAGTGCAAACTCTGTTCATCTTTATTCATTCTAATTTATTCCTAACTACAGTATTGATATCTGCATCTCCATATTAGAGGCTTTAAATATCATACTTGTAGGTCGTCTTCATCAGACCCTAATTCTTCTGTTTGTGTTTCAGGAACATAGTGATCATCACTATTAATTGCTCTGTAGTATCCAGCTTGGTTTCTACCATAACCTCCACCCCTTTTTGTAATGAAACTGCTGTTTCCATCATCATAGCTTCTTTTATAATCAAAGCTTCTACCTCCGCCTCTTCTGTTCATGCTTACAGCATTACTACACCACAACAACTCTCGTTCCTCTTCTGGTTTGGGCGCAAATTCTTCCTCAGAGCTATGGCTTCCGGACCACCCATCTGAGTCATAACCCATCCCGCGTGTCTAAGGATTTGCCTGGGCGAATCTGCAGGTCTTAAAGTCTGGTGGCCTGGCAGTGCCCCTATCCGAGATGTCCATGTCCATCGGAAATGCCAGAACCCTAGCTCGGCTCATTAAGGTATTCGGCCATAATATCAGGTTTTCCTTATCCTTATTGAAAAATCCACAAACTCCTTTTAGTTATTATACTTTATTTCAAAACCTGGATTTAGAGTTACAAATGTATAATATGTAAAGATTTTAATCATTCCCATATGTCTCTTGATGCTAAGGTTAAAGTAAATAACCAGCATCCAAACCTATGTCACTCCTTGCTAATCATAATGATTATTTAAATACTTGGCATAAAAAAAAAAAAAAAAATCTTGGGAGAACACATCAGCGTGCTCTTGCCATTTTTTTTGCCATTGCTCTTGACATGTACAAACATTAAAGGCCATGTACACTGCTAACAACGTGTAAGAGCAAAAGTACACTTCATGCTCCCAAGCATGATCAACCACCAGTTATAGAATCAAGCAGTACTAAATAGTCCAATTTCGACTTTACCATCCACGAGCTCGACATATAATTTGAAAATGCCTGTAGCGTCAATGGTGTCACGACCCATATATTTTTGGAGCAAATAAAGTATGACACCAGATGGATAATTTGTTTCCACAACTTCTACTTTATGGAGCTAGGAAGGAATCAACATCCAACCACACTCAATGTGGTATAACTGATCTCCATACCCTTTAATTGCCACTATAAGATTTCTTTTTTTAACGTTAGATGTCATATTGACGATGCCCTCCCGCAATGGATTGCCCATCTGAAATCAGCGGACGTTATCAACCCACATGTCAGGGGACACTTATAAAAAATTGAAGCATATATCAATAAACACATAAGTGAAATCTATAACAAAAGAGGTTCTTTTGTTATAGATTTCGCTTGAGATGCCCTAGGAGGCAGGGTATGAAAGTAATGTGTTAACACGCATGCATCTAAGTTATACCTCGAAACTTGGAATTATAGAGGAGAAAGCAAATACCATGGAATCACATGTAAAGGGAAAATAACACGTTAACACGGGAGCACATGTAAACTATACCTCGAAACTTGAAATTACGAAGGAGAAAAAAGAAAATATTATGGAATCACATGTAAAGAACACGTTAGCAAACCCAGACTTCATGCAAGGACAGCTATACCTCAAAACTTGAAATTAACGGTGGAGAAAAAAGCAAATACCATGGAATCACAGGTAAAAATGCCAACCATGACTTCATGCAAGGGTGACTCTTGAAAATAGCATCTTAACGAGGTAGCACATACAAAAGAAACTAAGTAATGGGGAGAAAAATCTACCATAGGAAGCTCGGTACTAACTGTGTAGGACAGAAAAAAAAAAAACCTTTGGTTCACATTATAGAAGGGAGGAAAAACAACCACTGCAACTTTTTTTTACAGCATTGATCATCCACACTCTACCTTAGCAAGGCAAGTAGACCTGAAGAACTAAGCGCCCATAGAACAATGGAGTGGAAGAGATGATGCCGAGTGGTAAGAGAGCTCTTCTATTTATATACCTGATTTGTCCAATGTGGCGGAGGCAGCCGTAGTGGTCAGGGATCAAGGATTTGATTTCACAAGCAATTTCGCAAGCATAATCTTTGTCTCATAATATGTGTTAATGCCTATATGTGTTAATGTTTTTTCTTGTCCATTGGATGAAGGCATAATCCTTATGCTAAATCAAGGGCAAGGCATTTTACACCTCACACCCCCGTATAGCTGAACGCTCCCTGTACGCCATATACAGACATAGAAATACGTCTGGGAATGCCAACACCATTGGCAAGCCAAGGAAATATTTCACCCAATCTGGCGGAATCTGCCGAAATCTGTGCTCACGCTGCTCCACAAATCTCACAGAGCACAATCTATTTGAAGCTGCAAATCCAGAGGCCAGTGGATGCAAAGTAAGCATAGACCACATTCTCTATTGGCTAAAACAAAAAACGTTCATAGGTTGCCAAACCCTGCTGTAAATCATAAGGAAACAGGAGATTCGCAGAGCTTTGAGGGCTGCGAATGAGGACTTTGCTCTAAGAGTCAATCAGGGGTTCGTTTTATGAATGACGACTTCGTTTCAGGGCCTGATCCATGTGCAATCGAAAAACCGAAACAGGTGAAGAACCGAAATAGGGAAGAACAGAAATCAGAAAACTTCATGCATGCAACCGATAAAGAAGAGGCCTCCGAACTCAAAGAATAAATAAATGAAGCAATAAATGAAGCAAGAAGTAGAAGCAATATTTTGGCAAGCAGGCCGATTCCGGCAGAGGCAGGCCATCCAAGCGCCTCCATCGGGCTGTTCTTAGCAGCCCCCGTGAAGATAGCACCTGCTATTTCCTACCATGAAGAGGAACCACAAAAAAACAAGAACGCCTCAGACCATAGGGAAAGAAATTTGGAATCCCCCTTTTTTCGCCAGACCTACGCCCAAATCATAGAGAAGAGAAATTTTGGCGACGTAATGACACTGATAACTATAATACGTCATGCTCTTAATAATTGTAAATAAATTGAGGAGTCGGGATATCCCTGGTCCGATTTAAGACAAAGGGATCATTATTCTCAAAAGATGCGATATCAAGAAATGATTGTCAATCATCACACGGAAAAGGAAAGTGTGGTCTGGGCATAAATGCGCCGGAAAGTTCCTTTCTTATGGCTGTGGGCTTGGTCTTTCTACTATGTTTAGTTTTTTGCTTGGTTTTTTTACTCGTGCACAAGCATGGCCGACAGTCTCTGCTATTGAAGATTGTTTGTTTCCTAATCTGTTAATGGATGCAGTTTGGAGGGGATTTTCTTTGGCTCTTCTGCACTCTTCTTTCGGAATCATGTTGTCTCATAACCCAGATCCAAGACACCAGATCTTCTTAAAAATCGCCATCTTGCTGCAACTATTCACTCTCCTCTTATGGGTTCTGGTCCAGCCAAATGTATCTTATTCTGTAACCCGCCCAAGTGCAAGCCTCAGAGGCCATTATCCTGTAACCCACTCAAGTTTAAGGGAGGTGGAGCATGAATGGCGCACCCCCCTTCAACGGTGAAATCACTTTGCCATATCACTGTCCACGGTGGACTCACAGATGGATCAAGAGGCAGCCACGTATGGTGAAACGCCAGTCCTGTATGGTGCAAAGGGCAGACGTGTATAGTTCACGGTTGATCCGGCAATGGCGCACGACGATTCCGTTCTGGAGTCTTGTCTTGTGCTTGTCCGAAGAGGGAAAGCCATTGATGGCACACTTTGGCGCCTCCATGGCAATGCGATATATTGCACCATTGCCTCAGATTTTTTGCCCCAATTTTTTTTTTTTTCTTGAGGCTGTAGTTTCTATGGTTGGACCTTAGCACCAGCAAGAAATGCGACCTCAACTACTTCTGATCCTACTTGGAACAAGGTCGTCCCTAGATTTTGTGGATCAATGAGTTGGAATCGGCTCTAACCCTTGATCTTTTTTGCATGCAGGCCATGTTTTCCCTCCAGAAATTTCCTTCTTAATCTAGGGCTGGAAGCGTGCAGTTCTCTCGGATTCATGACTTGTCTTCCAATCCAACCCTTCACAGCAGTTTGTTTCCAATTTTCTTGCTTCCATTACCTTTTTGGCGGTTTTTAGTATTTGCAAATTGAATATTGCCTTCCAGGGTATAAATAGAGAAGTTTCGAAGCCAAAAGGAGCACGAAGTATTCTGGCTTGCAGTGAGCTTGATGGAATTCGTTTTGGCTTCTAATTGGATTTCTCTTTAACTTGGAGATTGTTGGATACAGGTCAGTTGCATGAATTTTCATTAATTTCATTTCGTTCATTGCTATTTCTTTTACCAGGATATCAATTGTATATCAGGAGTAATAAGATCATGTAAATTCTTTAATCCATGAGCTTAGAATTATATTTCTGCTGTTAATTAGTTTGTCATATAACTTTCTTGCAGGTTATGCTTCCTATCCACAGTTGTTCATAATCCCTTCTTTGTTCAATATTTCCTCTTGCAGATAGCTTTTCCTTTGTTCAATATTTCCTCTTGCATTTCCTTTTTGCTATCATGAATCTGAGAAATAATCGGACCCTAGCCCCTGAGCCTGGTGCAGACTTCATCCATCCATCAGAACTCAATGTTCCAAGGCAAAGAAAAATGAAATCTAGGTCCACTATCCTTGCTGCTAGGCCAACACCCAAAGGTATTGGGAAGAAGAAAATAAAGAACATTGTTCTGAGAGGAAATTGGACTGAGGAAGACATGGAAGCTGCATTGGAGTCCATAACTTCTGGAATTTTCAGTATTAGAAAAGCCTCTAGGCATTATGCCATACCACAAACCACGGTACGAAACCATTTATATGGAACCACCAAAGATTTATTTGGAATTCATACTTGCCCCCAAAGATTTTTTACTTCATCTAGTTAATTGCCAACAAGAGTTTGCCAAATATGGAAACTTTAGCAAGGCACTCGAATTCTTTAACAAATCCTGTGCATCCCAACTGCCCTCTTGGTTGCAATAATGTTGAATCTCTAGAACATATCTTTGGCTGTGCTATTCTAAATTCTTTTTGGAGATGGTTTGAATTTACCTTCAACATCACTTGTCCTGCTACTTCGCTTGAGTTCCTGATGAATGATGATGCTTTTAAAAATTCCTTATGTTACATTGCTTTGTGGAATGTATGGAAGCATAGAAATAGGTGCAGTATGGTGGAAAGACAATTTCTATATTCTGGATTAAATCTCAAGTTATCTATGACATAGAAATGGTTGCCACAAGTCAGATACACCAATATAAAGATTCCTTAGACTATTTGGATAATAAATGGCTAAGTATAGGCAATTTCTTGGGTGCCTATAAAATTTTTAAACTACATTGTCATGAATCTCTTACTGACACTTAATTTTTTACTGGTAGATTACATGAGGAATCTAAGTAGGGACATTGGCACTTCGGTCGAGCCAGCAGAACACAGACTGTTCCCAGGACAGAGGCTAGTTCATGATATACAGTATACATATGACATGTGGACAGGTCCAGTCAGGGGCATCACTGATATCGACATACCATACATCCCTGATGACGAACTAGATTGGGCTATGGAATTTTGCAGAAGCACACATCTCATGGTGCAATTATGGTGGTTTATGGAATGCAACAGTAGAAGAATGACTGATCAACAGTTTGAGAATTATAGAGAATGTTATTACCACTACAGGGGTTTGGCAGATGCATATGGCACATTAATCATTCTAATGTCCACCACAAATGCAGATAGGCTGATTATTGAGTTGAATTGGGGAAATGGCCGCCGCACTCTTATACTCCATCCTCAGTTCCAAGCTCACTTTGAATATCTTAGCTCCTACCACTTCCATTGACATTCCCACTCTCTTCCTATCCGTTGAACTGCACCTCACACTTTTGGGACCACATAGTGATCTTCATATAATTACAGCATTTCATTAGCACCTAATCTATTTTGCAGGAATTCATCTTGGAGTGGTCTTTGACTGGTTAAGGTAGATGTTGCTGAACTTTTTCAACAATGTACTTCTCAGTTGCAGCACAACAAACTTACCAGCTACTAATAAGGCTGAATAACATTTTGGACACTATTATGTGCTTCTCACAGCACTTATCTTATTTGTACTTATCTGTATGCTTTTTTATGAGTAGCCTACTTATAAAGGCTCACTCAATGTGTTGTACCTTTTTCTATAATTAATGAAAAAAACCCCATTCACTCAAAAAAAAAAAATCCCTGACTTGACTAGCTTGGACACTAAATCCTACTAGCCCATCAAACTATTTCAGTCAATCCATCCATAGCTTTATCATTCCCTATCACGACTGAGCTAATCACAAACAGGGTACATCAAACCGTGGCCAATAGTTCCCTATAAAACATTTAAACAATAGAAAAGATTCTTTAAGCATGTAGAACCTTCCATCTTTGCTACTGTTAGCAACTCGTGCCAACTAGCATGTCATTTGTTGTACATGTGTATCAGCCATGTAACAATTATTCTCTAAACATTTCCCATGCATGATGTATACAGACTTAGGATTATCTCCTAATCATTCATCTATTTGTACTTATCTTGTACAATTTAATCATATTGTACTCATAACATTCCATACTATTCTTTAAAGAAACAGTCTTTATAGCAGGTCATTTGATTCCTACCCACTTAGGACTTATCTAATTACCATTCGGCTTTAATATCTTCCTGTGCTTTATATTACACGTACATAACTGTTAAGAAATATCCAGATTCCTTTAGTATACAGTTTACCTTTTAACTTTGACATACTACCCTTTGTATTTATCTGGACCCCAGTGACGAACAAAAGGATCATGTTATTGTAGATATTCAGCCGGTCATATAATGAAGATCACCTTAGACACTTTAAGAAACCAACTTACTATATTCAAAATATAGTCATTTAGATAAGAAGTAATAATATATGTTATTGGCTATATCCAAACAGTGATGTACTATTAATCTGGTACAAAATCAGCTTGTAGCTATAGAGGTACAATGCCTAGCTAAGCACTTACTGCTTTAAAACATAAAATAGAAATACCACAAGAGTATGCTTTTGGCCAAAACAATGCTGAAATCTAGTTCTTCAAAACTCATGTTCCTTGTGGACGAACATTAATGCCATATTTATCGAAAGCGGTCCTAGATTCATACATCCGCTTTGAGCTACTACTTTTCATAACAAAGAAAAGGAAAACATTGGGAGAAGAATCACCCGCACTGCTGCTGACCAACCATGTATACATTAGCGGTAATCTCGGTAATGCAACAAGGGCCAAAAGGTACTTTGGGTGATTCTTGGCTCTTCGCCTTTCACCCAATGTACCTTTTGCTCTTGAAATAATAATTAGTCTACTAAGAATGCATGGAAATAGAACAAAAGAATCATCATTACGCTGTTAGATATATGTTATCTTCCTCTGATAACCACCATCCCCATAAAAGGGTATCTCAAATCCAGATGAGATGCAATCTATTTTATATTACCTAAGCAATTATGACAGTTAAGTATTTCATGATGTATCCATCCTAGCATAAGCATTTAAGAAAAATACCTGGCTTTTTTACTAACTTGTAGGCTTTATACAGTTTAAACTCATTATGCCTTTTAATCAATCCATGACTTAGCTTACTAAGAAATATCTTGGGTCATTGACGCCTTGTCTGCTGTCCAGCAAATCGCTGACCTTTATGGTCACTCCTTTGGCTATTGAGAAGGTCGTGCTACCACTATAACCAGTGTAGTGCAAACTCTGTTCATCTTTATTCATTCTAATTTATTCCTAACTACAGTATTGATATCTGCATCTCCATATTAGAGGCTTTAAATATCATACTTGTAGGTCGTCTTCATCAGACGGGTAAAAGCATGTTAGGGTGTACCACTTTTGGAACCTGCAAAAGTACATACACTAGGTACTTCAGAACTGGGTACTTTCTCATTTTTCTTTTCATTAAAACTAATACAAAAATCCAAAATAAAAGTCAAGGACAAGGTAATATTCAAAGTTAAGGTAAAGATAATACTATCGGAGACCAATATATATATAAAAAGTTCTAAAACATATCTTATATTGAAATATTATACAGGTACCCAGTACCCAGTCCTGGCTACCTTTTTAGGTACCTTTTTGGTCACTAAATAATACTTTTTAAGGGACACCCTAACATGCTTTTACCCAGACCCTAATTCTTCTGTTTGTGTTTCAGGAACATAGTGATCATCACTATTAATTGCTCTGTAGTATCCAGCTTGGTTTCTACCATAACCTCCACCCCTTTTTGTAATGAAACTGCTGTTTCCATCATCATAGCTTCTTTTATAATCAAAGCTTCTACCTCCGCCTCTTCTGTTCATGCTTACAGCATTACTACACCACAACAACTCTCGTTCCTCTTCTGGTTTGGGCGCAAATTCTTCCTCAGAGCTATGGCTTCCGGACCACCCATCTGAGTCATAACCCATCCCGCGTGTCGAAGGATTTGCCTGGGCGAATCTGCAGGTCTTAAAGTCTGGTGGCCTGGCAGTGCCCCTATCCGAGATGTCCATGTCCATCGGAAATGCCAGAACCCTAGCTCGGCTCATTAAGGTATTCGGCCATAATATCAGGTTTTCCTTATCCTTATTGAAAAATCCACAAACTCCTTTTAGTTATTATACTTTATTTCAAAACCTGGATTTAGAGTTACAAATGTATAATATGTAAAGATTTTAATCATTCCCATATGTCTCTTGATGCTAAGGTTAAAGTAAATAACCAGCATCCAAATCTATGTCACTCCTTGCTAATCATAATGATTATTTAAATACTTGGCATAAAAAAAAAAAAAAAAAAAATCTTGGGAGAACACATCAGCGTGTTTCTTGCCATTTTTTTGCCATTGCTCTTGACATGTACAAACATTAAAGGCCATGTACATCGCTAACAACGTGTAAGAGCAAAAGTACACTTCATGCTCCCAAGCATGATCAACCACCGATTATAGAATCAAGCAAAGACTAAATAGTCCAATTTCGACTTTACCATCCACGAGCTCGACATATAATTTGAAAATGCCTGTAGCGTCAATGGTGTCACGACCCATATATTTTTGGAGCAAATAAAGTATGACACCAGATGGATAATTTGTTTCCACAACTTCTACTTTATGGAGCTAGGAAGGAATCAACATCCAACCACACTCAACGTGGTATAATTGATCTCCATACCCTTTAATTGCCACTATAAGATTTCTTTTTTTAACGTTAGATGTCATATTGACGATGCCCTCCCGCAATGGATTGCCCATCTGAAATCAGCGGACGTTATCAACCCACATGTCAGGGGACACTTATAAAAAATTGAAGCATATATCAATAAACACATAAGTGAAATCTATAACAAAAGAGGTTCTTTTGTTATAGATTTCACTTGAGATGCCCTAGGAGGCAGCGTCTGAAAGTTAACACGCAAGCATCTAAGTTATACCTCGAAACTCGGAATTATAGAGGAGAAAAAAGCAAATACCATGGAATCACATGTAAAGGGAATCACATGTAAAGGGAAAATAACATGTTAACACGGGAGCACATGTAAGCTATACCTCGAAACTTGAAATTACGGAGGAGAAAAAAGCAAATACCATGGAATCACATGTAAAGAGAACATGTTAGCAAACCCACGAAACCAACCATGACTTCATTCAAGGACGACTATACCTCAAAACTTGAAATTGCGGAGGAGAAAAAAGAAAATACCATGGAATCACATGTAAAAATGCCAACCATGACTTCATGCAAGGGCGACTCTTGAAAATAGCATCTTAACGTGGTAGCATATACAAAAGAAATTAAGTACTAAGGAAGTAGAATGGGGAGAAAAAACTACCATAGGAAGCTCGGTACTAAATGTGTAGGACGGAAAAAATTAAATATTTTGTTCACATTATAGAAGGGAGGAAAAACAACCACTGCAACTTTTTTTTACATCATTGATCATCCACACTCTACCTTAGCAAGGCAAGTAGACCTGAAGAACTAAGCGCCCATAGAACAATGGAGTGGAAGAGGTGATGCCGAGTGGTAAGAGAGCTCTTCTATTTATATACCTGATTTGTCCAATGTGGCGGAGGCAGCTGTGTAGTGGCCAGGGATCAAGGATTTGATTTCTCAAGCATAATGACACTGATGACTACACAACGAAAAAGGTGCTCCAATACCCCGGAAAATACCCCCCCAAAATGCCTATAGATTCCCCTTTTTCTCTAGAACAATGGGGTATAAAATGGATTTTTAGAATCGGGGTATTTGGCCATAATCCCCCCTTTCCTTATTTGTACGATAATACCCTGTTACATTTTGCCATAATTCCCCCTTTCTTTGTTTATAAAACAATACCCTATTACATTTGGCCATAATCCCCCCTTTCCTAGTTTGGTCATAATCCCAGTTTGGCCATAATCCCCCATTTCCTCATTTGTAATATAATACCCTCATTTGTTTGTAATATAATACCCTCATTTATGTAATACCCTGTTATAGAAATACCCCATTATACCCCGTTATGCTATTTAGTTGTAAAACATTCCTGGTAATTATATTTTCCGGTGAATTTGGTTACCTATATTCTAAGCAACTTATCCAGCTTTTGAATGCAAATTCCAGAATCACAATTTCACGTCATCAAATTTCATTTGCAAATAAAAAGCTGTGTCTTCATTGCAAAAGAATTACATTTCCAGTACAGAAGTATTTCATTTCACAAATTCACAGTCGAGGTACATAGCAATATGTAGAAGTAGAATTCCTAGCTGACAAATAAGCAAGTACAACCAGAATCATCATTTTACAACTTTTTGAAGATACACCAAATATTTGAAGATATATTTTCCTGTAAATATATCTCATTCTCCTGTAAATGAGACATTCAATAGGGTTCAAAGTTTAACTAAGAACCTTCAAATCCATTGCGATGTTTGGTAAAGTCATCCATGGCCTGTAAAATCTCCTCCTTTGTATTCATGACAAAGGGTCCATATTGGACCACTGGCTCATTGATGGGCTGTCCAGCAATGAGCACAAACTGACTCAACTTACTTGTAGCATTCCATATAGAGACTCCATTTCCTGCTCCCAATACAAGTGTATAATGAGAGCCAACAACAGGTGAGGTAGACGTTCCAAAGGCTACCTCCCCTTCTAAGGTGTAAATAAAAGCATTCCATCCCTCTGGAATGGCCTGATGAAAATTGGCTCCTGGTGAAAGTGTTATATCAAGATACATGGTTGGTGTCCTAGTGTATACAGGAGATTTAACACCAAGACTCTCCCCTGCAATAATTGCTACCTTCACACCATCTTTTTCAGCTACTAAAATATCCGACTTTTACAATTCTTGATAGTTAACTATCAAGAATCCTAAACATTGCTCCTTGGTGTTAACATTTTGTTCTCAGAGATGAGAATAGAATAGAATAGAATAGAATAGTTTTTTTTTTATCTTTAACTCAATCAATAATTTATTAATTAGGATACTCACATCTTATACTTTGAAGCAAGATTTACCCACAACTGTAATCCACGTTGAATTCCACTCGCTGCAGGCATTTCACAGTGCACAATACCTCGACCTGCAGTCATCCACTGCAAATAAAGGACGTTTCATCAAATTAACCATATACTCAGACACTACGGCACCAATTAAAGGAGTTCTTATTATCAAGTTATAAAATACATCACCAAAAACCATCAGGCGGTCTTCTGTTGAGAATTAGAATAATACCAGATTGTTTGTGAAAATGTGATAGCTAAGCTTTTATACTTATCAGCTCCAAGCTATGGACTGGGAAAAGCCTTTACACTTAGCAGCTCTAAGCTGCCCTTTAACATACACTTCGGCATGCATTTTCCAGTGTGTATTATGCTTTGCATACATGAGTTGAGGCAGATAAATTTTGAGGTTTTTAATACTTCATTTGTAAGGCAGAAGAAAGCACCTGCAAATCACTAGCACGAATTGTACCCTTATAACCCACAAAAGTCTTGATGAGTAAAAGTGCCTTGCATGTACAGAATGTCATTTTCTAGTTGAAAATGGCTGCCACTCTGCTCTTCTGTTGCGTTGTCTGCCTCAAGCATGTAAGTCACCGTCTCAAATCTTGTGGTAAAAAATATGCAATATCAGCTCCAACACAGCAGTACCAAACTAGAGTATGCATACTCAAATTCTATCTAGCAAACATGGAAATACAACACCAAAGAAATGGAAACAACTTGCTCAGAAGGGGTTTAGGTCTAAATGGATATTAACAAAACAGAGTTGAACATGTGATCTGCAAAGAAAGGGGAAGAGGGAACTAACTAAATTGGAATCACAAAAAACCAAAGATATTGTTACTATATCCATATGTACTAATGGAGAGGCAGAGGCAGCAATTAAAATACAGTTTGCTCAAGGCTTGGAGAACATAAAAGAAAAAATGCAACTAGATTTAAGTTGCATCTCATCAGCTAAATGAAAAGATGTCATCATCCTCTGAAATCTCATCTTTTTCATTGATAGACAGCTCCACCCTCTCAATATTGCAGGCTGGGATCAGGTTTGCCTTAGCACATTGCTGCAAACCAGACATAGATCTCTTGATATTAACACAACTTTCCCTCTGTTTGGATCCATCTTTGCAAAGCTCTAGCAGCTGGTTTTTGTTGGCTGAGAATTGCCATGTTCAATGCATGCCCTTCTCAGCAGATCAATGAGTTTTGTCCTCGTATGGCCTTGTTTTGAGATCCCTCAGGTCGCCAAAGTATTCTTAAGCCTCAAGGAAATTATACAGACATTCAAACGTGAAGATCCGGGTCCAAACTCCTAAACCGAGCTTCACGCAATGTAACGAATTCATTACAAGAAATATTACTTGTTTTCTACCTGAAAGAGGGCCGCAAATCACTGACTTGCATGTAACAGAAATGATTCCAATGCCTTTTACCAGTAGTTTGAGTGCCTTTATATAGCAGACATAAAACCGTATTATATATCTTAATCTGTAAAGGAAGGTACTCAAGCAATAGCCATATGATTTTACCTGAAATGTTTCATGGTCGGATTTGAGGCCAGCTTGGAGAGTTTACAACCAAAAAGATGTCGAGCATCTCTGGTCTCGTGTAGATGAATACGCTCGATTCAGGAACATTCGTGCGTGCATGCCTCCGCCATATTTATAGGGTTTGCCAACACATTTCCTTTGTCACTTATCACCGTCCAAAAAACACGACATATCGACATATGTTCTTTTTTGGCTTAAAACATTGCTCTCATAATTTCGGAAAAATTCCTTGCCCTCCTGGCACCAGTGCCACGTGGCAAGTTCCAATGGATTTTTAAGCCCTACAATAAGGCCCAGATTCCACTGGGCCGGCAGTTGCTGTGAGCACAAATCTATGGGCAATAAATAAGCAACTGACGCCGCTGTTGGGATTTCACTGCAGGGTGGAAAAATCTGAGGTGGAGTCAGTTAAGAGGATTTTTTATGACGGGCGATGTTGCCCGGCATGGCTAGCAGATGCAGGAAAACTTGCCAGCTAAGCTGAGAAAGCTTCAATCTAAAAACTACCATCGACTTCTGTGGAATGTTGATTCCGGCACTTTGGATCAAACAACCTGGTATTTGTTGCAAGCAAGATTAAAATCTGCCGGCCTTGTGGAATCTGGGCCTAATTTGAGTTTCTCACTACAATGGATTTGCTAGTGACCATCTGTAATTTTCGTGTTTCTACTACTGGCCTTCTATCTTTTCTGCAATTTTTGTTCTTTGAGGTAATTTGGGGATGAAGAAGGCCACGCCGGGCAACCTTCACCAACTGAAAGCTCCTGGAAGGAACATGGCATTGCTTTTTTTTTTCAAGCTACCCTTTTGCTTGAAAATACCTTGGTACTTATTGCAGTCCTCAGTTTATTTAGTAATTTTCCTTTCATTCAATCCCCTTTTATTTGAAAATACTCCAATCCATTTGCAAATTCTCTTTTGAATTAGTCCCCTTTTCTTGAAAATACCCCAATCCATTTGTAAATTCCCTTTTTGAACCAGCCTCTTTTTCTTGAAATTACCCTAATGCATTTGCAAATTCCTTTTTGACCCAATCCCCCTTTCTTGAAAATACCCCAATGTGCATTTGCAATCCCCTATTTCTACTAATCTCCCCATTAAAATGTACCCTTTTGTTCAAGAATCCCTCGTTTCTGCTAATCTCCCCCCGTACAATATACCTCTTTGTTCAAAAATTCCTCGTTGCAAAAGAAATAACCCCTTGCTCTCAAGTCCCCCGGTTCCTCAATGGGGAGGGATGTGAGCACCTTTTTCGTTGTGCTATAATACGTCATGCTCTTAATAATTGTAAATAAATTGAGGAGTCAGGATGTCCCTTGTCCGATTTAAGACGAAGGGATCATTATTCTCAAAAGATGCGATATCAAGAAATGATTGTCAATCATCACACGGAAAAGGAAAGTGTGGTCTGGGCATAAATGCGCCGGAAAGTTCCTTTCTTGTGGCTGTGGGCATGGTCTTTCTACTATGCTTGTTTTTTTGCTTGGTTTTTTACTCGTGCACAACTGCATGGCCGACAGTCTCTGCTATTGGAGGTTCTTTGTGTCCTAATCCATTAATGGAGGCGGTTTTCTTTAGCTCTTCTGCACTCTTCTTTCAGAATCGTGTTGTCTCAGAACCCAAATCCAAGACACCAGATCTTCTTAAAAATCGCCCTCTTGCTGCAACTATTCGCTCTCCTCTTATGGATTCCGGTCCAGCAAAATGTATCTTATTCTGTAACCTGCCCAAGTGCAAGTCTCAGAGACCATTATCCTGTAACCCGCCCAAGTTTACTTGGCCTTTGATGTGATATTTTCTGTGTTGTTTTGCTAATGGGTTCAGACCAGTTGTTGTTGGAACCGCATGCACACAATTTTCAATAGTTCTGGTAGCATGGTCCACAGTCCCGCTTTTTCACCATCACCGCTGGCATATATTTGGTGATTCCAACACCTGAATTGAAAAGCTATGAAGCTCTTGCTATATTCCATATGTTAAATTGGAATCATATCAGGACAAAATGTTTTTGAGTTAGTGGTTAAGTCATTGAAGCTGTGATGAGATCTTCCACAATCCTAGATATTATGAATCGCAAGACATGATATAAGGAAAGTTTATCTTGATCTAGAAGAGGTTCAGTTAAATCATGTGCAGTATGCAAAGATCTCTGCTTTGTTTGCTGTGGATTACCTTAGCTGGAGATATCTTTATGAAGCAATGTAGTCACAACTCTGAGATTGAATAAACCTGTTTAAGGTCTCCAGGATGGGGTGATCTAAGCTAAGGAACAAATTTATCAAAGGCTGCTGATTTTGCTTTTATGGACAACAGATTAGATTACAGTGAACTACGAATTTATATCCATGTCCATTATAGAATGCACATGTACTTTATAGTATATAAGCCACAACAGAAGCCTATTCTGCTTTCTTGACAGACCCGTTCGTGTGTTCTGAGTTCATGATGGTTCATGCCATGTGGGAAAATAAAGGGCGGAAATTGGAGCTCAAAAAAGCTGGAGCATAAACAAAATAGCTGCATAGTAGCTCTCTGGTCAGTCCAGAAGATAGAGCAAATCTGCAGCATCCCCCCATTCCTTAAGACAGCGTTTGCAGCGGCCATATTCATCCAATTCCCCGTCACCAATAAAACAAAAGCATTCATTACACACAAGAACGTTGTTGTAGCCCAATAGATACAGTATATTCCAAGCTCAAGCTGCTCTTCTGCAGCATGAAGAGCAGCCTCTACCAACTGGAATGACTTTACCTGCTCAGGCAACTCAAAAACAATTTCAGGCAAATCGAAATCTTCAAGAGAGACTTCAGTTGGCCCAGGATTTTTGGAAGGAGAAATTTTGTTGAGCAGAAAATTTCAAGTGAAATTTCTCTGCTCAACAAAATTCTCCAACGAAAAAAAAGGGGGCTTCAAATTTTGCCCCCGATTTTCCCTTTCCTGCAGTTTTCCGGCAAGATCTGTTGGCGGCGCCGCTTAACCTGGGACGGCAAGGGCAGCTTCAGATCGGGTGGAGACCAGCATAAAATTACGGAGTTTAAAACCCTGTTGTTTGGGGCCGAAATTTGATGCCCCCTTTTTTTTCGGCATTGCGGTCATCACCCGCTGCAGACATATTGTCATCTTGCAAATCGTAACTGCCAAGAATGCCATTGTCCTCACTTGAGCAGTTGATCCAGCCATCAACAACAGCCAACATAAGGGCCCATGATCTGGGTGGATTTGGAAATAAGTCGATTCTTGCCCTCTTTGGGTCTGGTTCGTAATTAAACGCAGCATGAAATTTTCTCTTTTTGGAATCCATATGCTCCCTGCTGTAGCATGAGCATCCAAAAGCTTCGAATTTGTAGTGGGCAGATAGGGCTTCCATAAATGGACGTATCTTCCCACTGGATTCATATATTTATGTTAGGTCAGATTGAAATCGATCTATCAGATTGAAATTGATCTGGTACAATGAAATCCATGTACAAATGGCAACCAACATAATAAGAATTATGTATAGAATATGCGAAGCTAGGCAGGCAGCCAAGGCCGAACCGTAGGCTGCACCGTGATTATTACAGCAGTCTGTTGCACCATTATCATTGGGCAGACAGATGAGTTGTCTCTGGCACGTGGCGGGGCTGGAATTTTTCCATTTATTTGGAATTGGAAATGCAATAGGAGCATACGTGTCAGTACCAGGGCTGCGCTTAGCCAGAAATATTAGCTTGTTATTTTTTGAGAACAAAAACTACACTGCCTTATATAAGGAATGATGGTACCAAAAAGCCACACAACTGGACAATTGTTTGTTTCACTTCCATGGTAAATGTTTGTTTGTGTGTTATAATTATCGACATGGTATTCCTCCTCTGTCCAAAGTTCATCCCTTGTTACTGTTGTTTTTGGGCATTTTCAACTACCTTAATTGCCCCTCCTCAACAATATGCACATATATTCATTCATAATACTCTTGCATAGCTTAGCTGGGGTTTTGTTACACTCAAGGTGGGCAAAACATAAATCTAGTAAAAGATAAATGTTAATAATAACCATTTGAGACATAGCAATACAAAATGTACTCTGAAGATTACTAATATAAACAAGGTGCTGTGCACGGAGGGTTGCCCTCTGTGACCCGAGAGTGAAATGGCTTAAATCACACTTCAAAGTCATGTTTTCGAGCATATACTGACATATACTTGGAATATGCCACAAACCCACATGGATGAGGGTTTTTCCCTTAGGGGCAACCCAAAGAACTGGACTCAAACATATCAGTGGAATGCTATTTCCATGCCCAATTCATAATTTATAAGGCAAGGCATTCAAATACGCTAATAACGCATAAGTTGAATGTTGCAAATAGGAAAAAGAAACACAATCCATTGGTTCCATTCAAACCTTGAACATATCGAAAGACAAGAAGCAAGAATGATGATTTTGTTGGTGTTTTACTTTTCTTTATCGGGGCTCAACACATGCACACACTGTAGCCCGGTTCTCCAAGATTCAAGGAATTCGATTTTTTATGACCCATAATCATTTTATTTGCCAAGGCTTATATCATGAATCTATGTTTTTGTTTCTAGAATTTTCTTCAAGCCAATGTGGTTGTTTAGAACTTGGCGATATCAAACATATGGCAAAGAAATCGTAATCATGTTGCTTGCCTAGGAGTAACAATTTACTTCTTATCAATCAATCTTGTTAATTTGGGATTTTCAGGTTTGACCAAAAACTTTTTTGGATTTTGTTTTTACTTGATTTCCTATGATTCTTTGGGTTGTGTCGCTGGAAAAACTTATCGATTCCCAAAAATCGCAGAAGTTTTTTCCCTATGATTTTTATTCTTCGATTTCTACTCTGAGGGCATGCCACAAAATAACTCCATGCATGGCCACGAAGGCCTCAGCGTTCTATAATTGTATCGTATGCTACCGTCTAAAACCATTCTTGAATGCATTTTTGCTTGCTTGATGCTTTTTTCCGGGTCTGAATTTTTCATCTCAAAGATGCATATCCCAAGCAATGTTCAAAAAGGAAATTTCGAGTCACAAAAAGATCGTTTTCTGTTTTTTTTTCTGGAGCATCAAAAGTAGCAAGCAATCGGTGATGTCTTCGATTATTAAAGCTCCATCGACATTTTTGAGAAGAAAACAGAGAGGTGATGGGAGCCAGACTTTAGGTATTGGACTTCTGGTTTCTCATCTTTGTTATTTTTCATTAGCATGGTTTTTTATAGGACTATCCATCAAGTACAACATCGCATGTTGTTAAGCTTATGCGTAAAGCCACAAAGTGACATTCAGATGATTCGAGGAAGGGTCCTATTTGGAATCGGATTGCGGGGCTATCTTATTGGTGTCGGCAAGATGCATGGGCTTTCGGAAAACATTTTTCTAGCATCTAAGTATTCAGGTTTTTGCAGAATGCGTAATCATTTTTTTTCTTGCTTCAATGTTTGGAGGACCCTCTAGCTCTTTTAGAAAAGACCATGAGCGGTGGGCTCCACGGAGATCTATTTGCTGATTTTTTTAAGCTTATAATCGTCCTATTATGCATTTTACAGAATAACAGAGCTCAATGGACGGATTTTAAAGTGACCCCCGTTATGCTATTCTTTTTATTACATCTCGATGTTGATTCCGCATATCTTGGCTTTGTTCAAGAGGAGCATGCTCAAAAACGAAATGCTTTCTTGGCTCAATCTAATGAAGGACAAAAATCGACTTGATGCGTTGGCCACCATTTTTCACTTTGGCCATGGAATTCTTCAAGTTCATTCAAGTTCGTAAACCGTGGTAATAGCATGCTCTTTGGCCATATTCTACCATGATTGCCATATTTTGTTCATTCAATTTGACACAGTTTCTTGCTTTGTAGTTTAGTTATATAAATTACTCCATCCTCGCTTTACTTTGCCTTTTAACTACTGGATCGGTGACTATGCACCACTTAATAAGTGAAGGAAGAATATATGGCATACATGGTAGATGAGGATTTGCTATTCAGTTATATGCAAGGTGTATGTTTAGTCACTTTATTATTGCTTAGACCATCGAATTGCAACATGTTTCTAGCGGGCATATACGATCTTTGCTACAAGTACTTTCCGTCTTTATATAATGAGCAGTGCAATCCTTAGATCATAAATGTTGATGTGTTTGAGTAATCTGGTAAATTTCCTTCATCATATCCTTTGGTTTTCCCTTCCCAGTTTGATGATTTGATTGTGGCATTCACTTTGCATGCTTCAAGAATTGGCTTCTCAATTGTTCAAAAGGTTTGCACCATAGCCGTCATTAGTCATTCTCCAAGTATTTCTGAAGCATTGTGCTAAGTAATTACAAGCAAAATGCCATCATAGTCATAAAATGCCGTCATAGTCATATGGTCATATGGTTGCAGAGTTAAATGTTGTGAAAAAATTTCATGCCTGTACAGTTCTTCGAAAACATCTTTGTTATTTACCCACATGATTGTGCCTGCCAAGACCTTCAGCTACAGAGCCATCCGTCAGTTGCAGATAATGCTTTTCCATTGTGATCTACTATGTCTTGGAGACTATATGCAAGTAATTGTTAGAAGGTACAAGCCTGACAACCATTGATTCTTGATTTTATCTTTTATTCCATAAATTTGTGCTTTCGTGCATGAGAGACCATGTTTTTTATTGTCTGTCACAGTAAATAGATTTTTGCATAACTTTGTCTTTCGCTTCTATTCAGACTGCTGCTTTTTTCTTCTATGTGGCTGTGTTCCTTCATGATGGCCTTTATTGCATCAGGTTTTTGCTACATTTGGAATTATGCTTATGTGAATGGTTTTGTTATCGGATGCACCAAGAGCTCTCATCGCAACTTCTTTTGCAATTTCTTTTGCAGTGTACGAAACAACGTTCACAGGGTTTTGGTAAGCTGATATTTTTCTTTAAGAAATTTGGATATTGCTAAGAAAAACTTTGAGCAGGTTTCGATTCAATTCTTTTTTGACCATTTGTAAGATGGAGTTCAACATCTACCCATTAGATGTTTCAGAGCTTGATTATAGGTATGAACATGTTGGGCTCTTTCAATTTCCTTTAAAAGTGTTGTTTTAGTTGATGGGGCCTGTGGTAATACTTAGCATGATATCATTCCAAATTGCGATGTATTTTGTTTGAGTAAGTTTTTCTTTGCGTTTCTAATGACTTAAATACGTGAGATGTATATGTCTGCACAATTTAAGATTCCGTCCTCATGTTTGCTTTTGTGTGTTTATATTCAATAGATTGTAGCCGTATTATTATTGAGTTGAACAGCAGTACTGAGTACATTAACTATGGAGACCTCAGTCGACATGCATTCTTGCAGGCTCTAAAGCAATCAGGTAATTCTTAGAAAGATCTGGTCTGCAATGGTTCTCTTTTCATGCGGGGTTTTCTCTCTTTAGGGGTTTTTAGAAGTCCAGATGAGCGCTTTCATGATCATGCTAGAAACTGGAGGTAGTTGTAATGTTAATAGACCATGTTGTGAATTATTCTTGCTATGTAATTGGCACAAGATGTTGATTTTGCTCTATAGTGCATGTGCTCAAGGGTACATGTCGTAAAACATCTGCTTGCAATGGTTTTTTAGAGGTGTTAATGTTTTAAGTCCAACTGATGTGGCGTTCCATCTTTTCAAGGCTTCGTGAAAGTCCAAATGAGCAGTTCCATGATTGTGCTAGAAATTGGAGTTGCAATGTTATAACATGCTGTATTGTTGCTATGTAATTTACACAGGATGTTGAATTTTTTTGCTCTATGGTACATGATGTTTCTCAAGATTTGCTACGCATCACTAAATCACCAGATCAATAGCCAGGGTCATCAACGAATGTAGCAGAAGTTTTGAGAACATGATACAACGATTTGCCCATTTGATGTCAGCTCTATTGCATATTTTCCCAATGTTGTAAATTATGCTCTTTAAATTGTTGCTAAAGCCTACTTATTATTGTCCTCATCTTTTCCCTTCAGATATGGCAATTAGCGCCATGCATGAAAATGGGGAATATCATGCTTTTTACACTAGCTTCTAAATCTAGAAATATACATGTCTTTCTCTTAATGACAAACTTCTAAACAAGAGTTAACATTTAGACATTTTATTCATTCCAACAAGATTGCTATGCAATACAACTTCATTCAAATCAATGTTATGTTGTGATTCTTTTGCTTCTATGTAAAAGTGGCACTATGAACACAACATATTGTCGCTAAAGCCCGGCAATTATTGCAAATCATTTACAAACATGAAAGTGCTTTCTATGCTTTCGTATTACCAAGCTCCAAACTCATAAACTGGTAGAGGTCTTTCTAATCAATGTAATAACATGCTGTTCAAGTAAGCAAAGGAATTTTGCAGCCTTTTGTAACAACAAAACCCTTTTCCACTTATTGCAAATCATTTACAAACATGAAAGTGCTTCCTATGGTTTCCTTCAAACTAATATATTTGTATATGCCTTTCTAGCCAATATTGTCATAACATGCTCTTCAAGTTGTTTGCTAAAGCCCGACAACACCGGACCTTTGTTACGTATTCACTACTTATGTAATGCAGTATAATTTGTTCTCAGAAAAATAGGGTGCTAATATTTCTGGGCTGAGCACAGCCCTGGGGTTGACACGTACATTTTTTTCTTCATTTTTAAAATCTTTAAAAGAAAATATTGTATGACGTGAATCTTCCCCTTTTCTTCCTCTGCAAGCAATCCATTCTTGCACTGGCACCTCCGTTCACCCCTGTTTTGCAATCGCCTGTTCTGATGCAAGCAATGATCCGGCACCCTCTGTCCCGATCCATCCCCTATTCCGGCAATCAATTCCTGCCCGCAGCTATGGCCGCTCTGCAGTGCAATGCCGCCCATATCGTCGCCTCTTCTCCAGCTTCCTCCATCGCTGCTTCTTCCCAGCCCTCTGCCCCCGTGCGCCTTGGATCCCCAAAACCCTCTTTCAATAGCTTTTCTGGACTCCGGTTAGTTTCTCAGATTGATGGCTGTGCTGTCCATCCCCGTGCTTCTTTTGCTAGACAAAGAAATGTCTGATCTCGTCGCTGCTAGTTTTTGAATCCTTCTGTTGTGTTTTAGCTCTGCTTCAAAGGTCGCAAACAGTTTTGTAAATCTGAAAGCCCAATTGCCTCTGGAAGCAAACAATTGATGAAGCGTGGGAAGAAGGAGAAAAAAAGAAACAAAAGCTTGAGCATTTCCGACAATATATCCCTCTGCTTGGAGGAAGAAGATGCTTTTGCTAAATTTTATTCGACAAAGGGTTGCAGGCCGCTTGGTCTCATATCTAATATTCTTGCATGTCTGCATAATCAAAAGGGCAATTGTGCGCCCAAATTTTCTGTTCAAACAACCAAAGTCGAGGCATTGGTAGAATTGAATAAACGGCAACAGGTTGCTTTGGTCGATAAATGGGACACAATTGATATGCTTGAATGGCCTAGACGTGGAAGCTGGCAAATAGATCGCCCTATGCAAACGGCTGCAGCTAGCAGAATCGGCCATTTTTAGATATGAAGAGTAGAATAAATTTGTGTGGTAAGCTTTCTCTACAACTTCCTCGCCAAAAATTAAGGGAAAGGGCAAACTTTGCAATGCATGCATTGCATTTGGACCAAACTGGAGAGGGTTTTCCTGCTTTTGGGTTCTGTGAGCACAAACGCCTCCATGCTCCTGGATTACTTTGCCTAGCTGCATCCCTATTGCATGCTTTGATTTTTGCAGTGTGGCTCTCAATTTTGCTCTATTCCTAGGACATTCCAACATATGATGATTTGAAGGCTACGGACGTTCTGCAGCGATTTTGGCCAAAGTTTCTTGGCACAAAAACAAGCAGGGCTTAACAAAAATGAGACAATTTCCTTTAGCAGTGAACAGATACAATTTGGTTTTCATTCTATACTGTGCACTTGCAGATAAAAATGGATGAAGGCATTACAGGTGGTATCTTTTATGGAATATCTAAACGACCAAGACTCCAGGATTAAACAACTGACATCAAGGTTTGTAGATGTTGCCTAAGACCCTCTTCTGCCTTCTCTGCTATGTGTTTGGGTCCTAAATTGCTCCATGTCATGGTATACAAACTGATTGTCTTCCTGCATTTTAGGTCGAGATTAGATAGATAAAGGGACCTCAGCTAATGAATGTGCCTTCCTAGACGGTTCATGCAACAAGGTTGGCAAAGGAGAGAAAATATGGTTGATGGTGAATGCTGTCTTTACATTCTTTCTTGTGTTTTTGAAGTCATATTTAACAATCTTACATTTTGCTATGTCTCTGCTACCTTAAAATAAGAGTTCATTAAAACTTTATGGCATGTAGCTCATCCTGGAGACCATTGTGAGAAGGAACATTTAGACTATAGGTTATCAAGTATCCATCAGAATATAGCCATAACCTCGCTGGCATGAATGAACTACATGCCAGCTATGAAAGAGGTACGGGATCTTAGGGACATGCCGTTGGTGATCAAGGTAGATTAGATGATACAATTCAACAGCAGGAATTCATGAATTAGAATTTAAAAGATGAATATTGCACAAATTTGGATGCGAGACGTTGCTTAAATTATCGTTGGAATGCAGTTCTTGACATTAGAACAAACAAGTGTAGTCGCCATGTTTTACATTGCATATTCACCTAAACGTTGCTTAAATTATCGTTGGAATGCAGTTCTTGACATTAGAACAAACAAGTGTAGTCGCCATGTTTTATATTGCATATTCACCTAAACTCTTGGGTTGGTACAATTGAACATGGTAATCGTCGCATTATTCAAATTGTTGGATGTAGTTGATGACAATGAATTCAAACATAAGAAGCTAGCTGGAAGAGGTGCATCCAGAAATGGTTGGAGTATATGTGGTGCTCCACAAGTTGAACAAGTGGGAGCTGTTTCTGGGACGCTTTGGGCGCTCCAAGAAGTAGAACCGACATAAATATTGGGTCACAGCTAGCTCCAAGGTAAAATCCCCTTCTGTATATTACTTTCGACTATCTCAGAATTTAATTCCTTACCCTATTATGCAGATCGCCTGATACACTGTTACTGCAGCTTCTGCTATTTGAACAAACTCCCCCGTGGGTCTTAATGGTAAGAATAAGCTTTCATTCTGCTTTGGTTTTACTTTGCAGCAAATTTAAGGGATACGATCTCTAACCAAAGCACTACAAGGAGATGTAGCTCGTTAATGCTGGAAGGGATTCTTGACATTTAAGTTGGTTTTAAACAAAGAAATGGAGAAAAGTATGGCAGAATAAAGACAAGTAAAGAAATGGAGAAAGGTAACAAAGGGTGACAGGGTGCATAAGGCAGCGTGCCCTCTAAGAGTATTAGAAGTATGTTAGATTAGAAAAACATTAGCTATTTTCTAAGTCAATCAAACCAATAAGCATAACCAATTTTTTTAAACCAACAAGCATAACCAATTTTTTTAAACCAACAACAAGAAGCCCCTTGGAGGCACATATAAAAATATAAGAATGTGATGAATTAAATTGCAAAAGCTTTATTGCAAATATTCCTCTTTACTCAATGACTTTTTTAAGCACACAGAAGCCAGGGAAGAGAAATGTTCGCGGCGGCCTTGGCCGCCGCGATAAATTTCTATTATGTTTAATTCAATTTGCTTGGAAACATCTTTCAAAGAGTCTTCATCCTATATTATTATGTTTACACATAGAGGTCAAGGATCAAAAGATCTCAGGCAATAATATACTTAAGAAAAATGCATAAATTTCAAGCATGTATTGCAGAGCACCAAAGTGAGTCTGGTTGTTAAGTTATATGGGCATGCATGTCATATTCAAGAATTTGTATCCTCTCAAATTTGAATTCTACCTCAATTACTTGCATGTCAAGCTACAAAAGGGTTTTCACGATCATTCAGGTTCAACACGTTGTGAGTGTTTGTACCTGGTTCAATATAACATAAGGTAAGAGGTTTATTACCCTTGCCTCCTTCAAGCCACTTTATCTATTGTAGCCAACCATGAAACAACCACCTCTTCAAATGGTCATAAAGCCCGGCAACGCCGGGCACCATAACTAGTATTCTATGATATAACAATAACCTTAGCTACAAGGCTTTTCTAAAATACTGCAAACCACGGAAAGAAATGCCCTTATATCCTATACGTCTTGTTTAAGGAGCCGCACCACACTTTGGAGCACATGTTCATGCAATGTGATCTGTTTGAAGAAGAGTAACAACACATGCAATTCAAAATCATCTACTTGTACTAAACTATTAATTGTTGCAGGTTGGCTAGTTTGAAAGGCTGATTTGCTTCAAAACGCACTCCAACTCTTTATAGTTGCATTCATTATGTTTTACGGCCCTCCCTTTCACTAGCTGGAAATCTATCCATTCATACTGTGTATCTTTATCATCTACTCAACACATGTGAGCAAATGCCCATATAGAAAATAAAGAAGGATGAGAAAAACAAGACCATCAATCGCCTCTTTATCCTTTACTCTTGCAATTTACATTGTCCTTCGTCCTCAAAGCCAGTTTTCCCTTCAACTTTTTCTTGAGATCATTAAGACTTTTCTCTTCCAGCATGTTTTCCTTATCGACCATGTTACATTTGTGATGCAGTTCTTCGGTTAACCTTGCACACTGAGAATCTGCATCTTTGATTCCCTGAGAATCTGCAAACAGGTCCGCCTGCTTAGATGTTTCAGGGAATTCCCCACACACTGCTTCATGTCTTTCTGAACATTTCTTTGATAGCTCCTTTGCAATCTTCTTGATTTGAGCCAGAGGAAAATGCCTGGAAGAAGAAGAAGGGTCGAGATGCGCCATAGCCACGCCTACGAAGGAATGGGGCTGGATGACCGAGAGTTTACAGGCAGCAGCCAGTTTGGAGCAATCACCAGCATATGCTAGGCATATGCCGGCATATACCTGGATATGCCCATATACCCACATAAACGAGGGTTTGCCCCCCCAGGGGCAATTAGGTTGGGCACACAAGAGGGTGGGGGATGGGGGGGTGGTGGAGGGGGAGGAGGAGGAGGCATCCCTTAGGACATATGGCGCACACACCACTCTAACAGTGCGGTGTGTAGTCCTTTTCTCCAAAACCATTGCATCAAGTTTCTCAAGACAGTGATGAAAACTCAAGATGAATAGGGCATGCATTTGTGTCCTCTATAATCGCTAATCCTCTATAATCGCTAATCATGACCATCGAAAAAGGGCATATTCCCAATGATATGCCCTCTCCCTAAACCAGAACCATCCAATCCAAGTCAAGATGGGTTCAAAACCCCATTTCTACGTCACCCTAAGGTGCATGAGGATGTATTCGATTGGAGTCAACTATGTACATACACACAAGCACAACACAAGTAAACCTGTCTTGCACATATACAGTTAAAGCACCATGCCTGCTATGAAGCAATACTCTGCACAACTATTTCACTTGCAACGAAATTTACAGAAACTCACTCTGTTCACAAACTGCAGAGCAACTGCAGAGCTACGGCAGCTCCATTCCACCCACAAGAACAAACAAACAAACAAACAACAACATCACGGAGCACAGGGAGTTGAACCCCGCCCACAAAACCCCGTCCCCTGATGCTTCGCCTAAGCAAGACAGAAACAGCCGAAGAGGGTAGAACAAAACAAGGAAAATGCATGCAAGAATGGGGATTTGAACCCCACCCATTAAATCGGTACCAGATTTGATGAATGAAGCTTCGACTTACCATCAGTGCCCACATACACTGTGCAAGAGCAGAATAGGCCAGAACAAAAGAAGAAATTGCATGCACATGCTTTTGGCTATGGCAGAAGGAAGAATCCAAAATCTCCCCTTCACAAGAAGAAAAACCGCAGATGCCATCAGGGAATAAATTACTAATCGCATATTTCTTATTAGCCAGAATGACTTTAGCTAAACTTGCTCGATATTAATCCCAAAACTTTCTGTGGTTTAGCTAAACTCTACACATTTTTCCTCTCATACTTTCTAGCATTTAGCTAAACTAACCCAAATATCATCCCAAAAATTTCTATGGTGTGGCCAACAGAAAATATTAAATCAAATTACTATACTTTTTTTTCAATATATTCCACTTATTTTAGTCATTTTCTTTGTGAAAACATTCTAAAATAATGTAAACTAGCAAAGTCTAGGACTCAAATTAATTAATAATGCTAAAAACTAAACTACTAATCATATATTTCATATAAACTAGAATGAGTTAGCTAAACTAGCCCGAAATTCATTCTGAAAGTTTCTATGGTTTAGCTAAACGGTATAAAATTTCGCTCACTTACTTTCTAGCGTTTGGCTAAAGAGCTTCAGGATTGGTGTAGTCCCGAAAAAAGTTAAGCTAAAATTATAATTTTTTTCCCAATATTTTCCATTTACTTTAGCCAATTTTTTTTTGAAAATGTGCTAAAAAATCGCCAAACAGCTAAGTTTAGCCCTTAAATTATTCCATGGATGCCATAGCCTGGCTCCAGATTATCCATCTGTGCCCCATCCAATTTTGCATCTGCGCCCTCCGAAATTAAATCCATATTTACTGCTGCCAGATTAACAGCTCTAAGAATCGATTTGAAGACGTCGGTTGCCTCTGAACCCTGCCAGAATAACTCCGCCATCGCCAAGCAGCTGCCCACAGAAGAACTCCACCATGCCCTGCCCTAACGCCCAAATTCGACACGAACCCCACTTTTCTAATATAGACAGGAACAAAAATGGCATGACTCCAGTTGTAAAAATTAGGCCTTCCCCAAAAAAAAACCAATACAACCCATTCGACCATTGCCAAACCAAACCCAAATTTGTGAGTCAGCAAAATACCATTTTTAGATACGAATACATGCCTTAACCTTGCAAAATCTTATGTTACACGACCCCCCAACAACATTTTGGTAACCTAATCATGAGAGGACTATTTGCAATTTCATATGGCTAAGTATGATTGAAATTGCATTAATGAAAGGACTATTCGGAATTCCATATGCTGTTTGTCTATTGTTCATTAATAGGTTCCTACGTGAGGTATTTTTTGCATGAGTTAACTAACAATACAACAAAGCTTTCTGACGAGAATAGGACTGCCAAAAAACAGCATTATGGCAGAGTGGTAATTTTAACAGATCTCTTTAAAACTAACTAAACAGGAATGCATCATGTTAACTAAACAAAAATATCATTTCATTATAGGCACTGCATGTTACATGTCAAAGCCCGGAGGGGCTGTTGCAATAGCATGGCCACGAAGAGCTGTACAAAGGAGGAAAATACAAAAGAATGGCATGGGGGGAGGCATATAGCCACACCCACTGCAGGCCCGAAAAATCTGTGCGTAGAATTGGCAGCGGCATCAAGATGCAACAGGGGATTGGAAGAGAATGTTATACTCTCATCTATAACCAGCTCTGCATCTAATGTGGCCCGCTCCAGTTGAGAGATGATCTCAAGTGACAATGCCACAGCATGTGCAACTTCCACCGGAGTTAGCAAAGTGTTGCGAATGCTAAATGTTATTGTTTTAGTGGTAACTGTAGAAGAGAAGGAATGAGGCCTTGGGCTCTTGTGTGGGGATGGAGTTTTTTGAGGTTGCTTTCCCCTTCAAGTTGTGTCTCTAAACTAATTACTGGTGCAACGCTCCATTGTTGTTTATGAGAAACAAGGACCAATCTGCATTTACAGAAGAAAGTTAAAAACATGCATAGGAGAAGGCAGCCAATGAGGATCCATAATCATACCTTGCATGATTGTTAGTCTTGTGCCTCCTGGTACATACGACGGACCAGGTCAAGAACAAGGATCCACAGTCAACCACGGGTCAGACATCCAAGGCCTTACAGAAGACCAAGCCGCAGAAAAGGAGGCGCTCAGATAAGTGACGGGTCATCACCGCCCGCGTTAGCGTGATCCCAGGCACCTCAAGAGGCACCGCCAGCATTCCTGCAAATCAGGCCTCCTTCTAGGAGTCGGCACCGAGATCAGTCAGAGTGTCTATATTGGGCCAAAGGCCATTGTACTATATATATGAGTAGAGCTAGCACATGGTTTTTAGATGAGTTTTGAGTCTTGTCTCTTTTCAGTCTTCTCTCTATTGCGAGAGCTCATGTATGATCATCATTGATATCAAGGAAGCTTATCATTTTCCTCTCATTTTTCTCTTTGTTCTGTTTTCTTCTTCTTGTTCTCTTCTTGCAAATCCCGCGTGACATAGTCCCCCGGACTCTCCTGTTAGATCCACGGGTCCTCACAGAGGACTGTCTTCCAGGAGTTCGAAACCTGACCCTAAACACCGCCGCCAGCCGCTGCGGGTGCGATTCAATCCTACTTTCGGCCGCCATGTCCGTCAGGAAACTTCACGCCAGAAGAACTCCTTTCTCAGACGGCATCTCGCTTGGAGCGTCATCATCGACGGGAAACTGTTCGCGACATGTATGGATCTGCTTATGACATTGAGGGAGGCCACCTTCGGTCTAGGGCTCAGTCGGCGCCACCCACCCCCTCGTGTCTGTCTCGCCCCGGTTCCCGCCCCAAAGCGTGCAAACATTGCTCATGACCTCGGTCCACCTCATCACTATCGGGGAGCCATATCCGGCTCAACCTTCTCCACCTTACTTTCATACCCCTGATCATGCCTACATTCATCACTCTTCAGGCCATACGCCCCTTCCTTCACAACCATCATCTCCCCCGGGTGGCCAGGGATATCCACATGTCTCTTTTAAGCCTACCGGAATTTCCTTTCCCTACATTTCCCACCACTCTTCCCTGTTTACAACCCTTACCAGGCCTCAAAACCAATGCTCGGGCACCTTGGGTCCCTCAACCGCAGATCACCCCTTCATCGTGGTCCTTCCGGGCACTATACCACCTTCAACTCCACCTCAATATAATCCCTACACTGTTCCTGTCCAGCCAAGCACTTTCACCTCTACCTTTCAGACCCTTAAACTGACTTATCCCACCTTTGGCAACACAAAAGGCAAACCTTTAGACCAAAGTGCTCAGGCCCACATGGAAGAATTTGAGGCTCTGGCTGTCCTGAATGGTCATGCGCAACCTCAACTGAAATTCCACATCTTTTCCACCACATTGCGTGGCTCTCCTCATCAATGGCTCATGTCCAACAAAAGCCACTGGAAACAAGATTGGTCCGAAATGAGAACTGCTTTTCTTTCTCATTATGGGACCACGGATGATGATCAGCTTCATCTCAAGCAACTCAATGAACTTCAACAAGAGCCCATGGAGTCTGCCCGGGATTTTGCAGATCAACTTCACATTCTGCTCAGTAAACTCAAAGAGTACCCAACACAGAGCCAGATCTTGGTCTGGTTTCTCCAAGGACTTCCTCTAGCTATCAGACTCATGGCGGAATACACAAGCGTCCCAAGACTTTGGAGCGGGGCTATCGACCTTGTCAATCACTCCGTCAATGTTTCCCCGTGGGCGCGGGCTCTTGGGAGCTCCCTTTCATTCCACTCTGTCATGGTTCTATAGGCGGTCATCCAGCCTCAACACGCCAATCCAGCGGTAGCGATCCGGATCCGGTGCCATATCTGCAAATACCAAGGCCACTTGGCAAATGAGTGCAACTCCACCAATGGCCCGCCTCATTGCAAAAGATGCAACATGTGCAATCATGCCACGGAAGAGTGCACTCGCACTCATCCAACACCTTTCCGCAACAAACTGGTTTATCAAGCGCAAACCACACCTTAGCAACAATCGCACTATCAACAGCCACCACTGCAGGCGCAACCCAATCAACTCTATCAGCAACAGGAGCCACAACGGGGACCCAACCAACGCCCCCCTTTTGATCCTTCTAAAGCTCAGTGTTATCACTGTCAAGAATGGGGTCATACCACCACGGCATGTCCTCAACTTCCACAAGTTCAGGTGCAGCTTCCTGGCACCAATCAGACCACATCGGTCCGCCTCACACGGCTTACCCGGCTACGGATTGCTAATGGCAAACAAGGCCCGCCCCTGTTCTTAAGAAGCCACCTCTGGCGCCAAAGAATCACGTTATCAACCAGCTCCTGCCAATCAACCTCAGATGGATCAACAAGCACAGGAAGAGATTTTTCAGGCTCTTAATCCTCCCGTCCAGCCATCAAATTGGGTTGGTTTGGTTTCACGCCAGACCAGGGCATCACGTCCCTTGACCATTATTCCAAATGGCACGCAACCTGCCTTTGCAGTTGACACCATTCCTCATGAGGAAGAAAAAAAGGTTCATTTTGCGCCTGACTTGGAGAAACTTATGCCGCATGTCATGCCTAAAGTTCGCCAAAGCATTTTGAACCTCATGCAAGCTGCTGAAGGCCGCACGTTGGCAAATGTTCATGCCACCACCAGAGCTCAACAAAGGCAAGATACATCTTCCACCTCTCAACCTCCACGCTCTCAGACATATCCCAATATTGCTGCCGAGGTTGACTTACTCAAAGAAGTTGCTGCTTCATTGCCACGCACTCCAGCACCCATGGAACCAGCAGATCCTTTTTCTCATGTGCCTTTGGAACTCCAAGAGGAGCTGGCAAAAATCAAAATCCCCTTAAGTTTGGCAACAATTTTGAAACTACGTCCGCTCTCAAGGACCCGGTTACCCCCGATTTGTTTTTGGTTGGGGCTGTTGCTACCTCTACCCCCACGGTCCATGCCACGGTGGGTAATCAGCAAGTCAACCATGTTCAAATAGATGGAGGTAGCGCAGTTAATCTCATAACGGATAAACTCCGCAAACAAATGGGCATCAAAGAACTTTATCGTGCCCCATATGACATCAAATTGGCTAATGGCCATATCACGAGACCTCAAGGCGTCACGCCTCTTCTTTACATCAACATTGGTGACCTCCGATTCCCTTTGGAATTTGGAGTTTGGAAGGCTGGGGAAGATCCCGGTGATTATGAAATGTTGGTTGGCCGACCTTTTCTCCGCCAGGCCAAGAGTATCCATTATTGGGCCACGGATCAGTTAGTCATCACCGATGGTCACCTCAATGCCACCATGGACTTGGAAACAGGCAAGATCATTTCTGTTGAACATGCTGAACCCTCTCTCTCAGACACAGATTCTGAGGAAGCTCAGAATATCTATCAAGTTCAGGCTCCACCCGCGAGTCTGCCTCTGTCATCCTATACCCCGCATATGCTGATCCTTGGGGCGAAATGACTCTTGATCAGGACCAGGCTGTGGCGGCTTTGCTTGACCCCTACCTGGCTCCTTGCAATCGCATTCAATGGGTTGATCACTTTTCAGATGTGGAATCTCCTGCAGCTCCTGTCGATGTCCACGCTGTCATGAAACAACCTCTGCTTGATGAAACTCAGCAACCTCTCTTTTTCACCACGCAGAGTGCCACGCATCCTGTTATGCTTCAACCTCATGCACACATTGTCCAGGACACAGAAGTGATACCCCATATTCAGACTCCTGAAGTCGAGATAGTGGACGTAGGCAACAATCAGCATGTCCGCCTTGCTGCCAATCTTCCAACCCCCTATCGTAACAGGGCCGTCAAACTCTTCAAAAAGTTCAAATACATTTTCACCTGGAGCTACAGAGATCTTTGGGGAATCAATAAAAGCTTGGGGGAACTCACCATTCCTACCAAATCTGATGCACGTCCAGTTTAGCAACGACAGTACCGGCTCAACCCTAATTACCGCGGATCGCGGCCAAGGCGGAAATTGACAAACTCCTTGCCGGGTTTGATCTATGAGGTCAAACATTCGAATGGGTGAGCCCCATAGTCATTGCACTCAAACACAATGGTAAGATCCGCGTTTGCGTGGACACCGAAAACTCAATCGGGCCACCTGAGCGTGATCATTTTCCACTTCCCTTCACGGACCGAGGTCCGGAAGAGGTTCTTTGGACATGAGATGTACTCCTTCATGGATGGTTTTTTTCGCTACAATCGATCTCAATCAAAGAATCGATCAACTCAAGACTACTTTCACCACCCCAGGTGGGGCACTTTTTTTGCCTACAAGATGGTTCCTTTTGGCTTATCCAACTCTCCATCCACGTTTCAACGCATCATGCTCTCAGTTTTTCATGATTTCATGAAGGAAAATCCCTTCTTACAAATTTTTCAAGATGACTTCTCTGCCTACAGTTCCATGGCTGATCATTTGGATAAATTGGAACTCGTCTTTCAGAAATGTGATGAGTCCGGCATTAGTCTCAATCCTGAGAAATGCACCTTTTGCGCCACCTCGTGTGTTACGTAGGGCCACGTTGTCGCCAGAAAGCGGTATCACCACAGATCCCCGCCAAAATCGGGCTTGTGTGCTCAAGGCTCAAGCACCGGCCAATATCAAGGAGACACGCTCTTTCCCGGGTAAGGTCAATTATTACTCCACCTTCATTCCCCGGACTAGCGTACCATTGCAGATCCCATTCATAAACTCACGGGTGATGAATCCACCTGGGCTTGGAATTCCCAGGCGGATGCTGCTTTCCAACAGTTGAAGCTTTTGCTTACTCAGGCCCCGGTTCTTGTTCCTCCTCAATGGGACAAGCCCTTTCATGTTCATGTCGATGTCTCGGCGTTTGCTATTGGAGCTGTTCTTTCTCAAGAATATGATCGCATTAATCGACAAACCAAAACCGTCGCCCGGTAGAAAACTCAATTTGGCTGGCGCAACTACTATTCTCGCCACAGGCGTGAAGCTTTGGGTCTCATTTCCGTGTCCAACGCCTTCCGTCACTACCTTCAGGCGGTGATCAAATTCTTTGTTGACCACCAAGCACTCCTTTATTTGATCAACAAATCCACGCCCACGGGCCGCATTGCTCGTTGGGTCCTTCTTCTCCAAGAATTTGCCCCTTTTGAAATTGTTCACAAGGCAGGCAAATCTCATGTTGTCCCGGATTATCTTTCACGCATCCACACAGATGATCCCTCTACTGGAGTCTCAGATGCCTTTCCTGACGCTCAATTCTTTTTGGTCACGGCAACCCCACATTGGTTCCATGACTTTCAGCAATACCTCCTCACAGGCGCCCTTCCACCAGAGGACACGACGCTCTCTCCTGCCAAGCGGCAATCCCGTCGACATCAATTTCTCCGCGAGGTCCGTGACTACACCATGGTTGCAGGACATCTCTACAAAAAGGGTAAGGATACCATCCTTCGACGCTGTGTTCTACCTCATGAAGTTCCAGATATTGTTCGAGAAGCTCATCAAGGGCTAGGTGGTGGTCATTTTCATGGTGACACCACGGCACGCAAAATCCTTCTAGCTGGGTATTTTTGGCCCACGCTCTTCAAAGACGCTCACGCCCACGCCCGCACGTGTGATGCTTGCCAGCGGGTGGGACGGCCCACGGCCCGTGACGCTCTTCCCTTGACGCTGGTCGCCACGCCACTTCCCTTCAGCAAATGGGGAATGGATTTTGTGGGACCCATCGATCCTCCTGCGCGGCACACCCGTGCCCGCTACATTCTGGTTCTCACTGACTACGCTACTAAATGGGCGGAAGCTTGCGCACTTCAAGACAACACTGCGGCAAGCACAGCCAAGGTCCTCTATCAACAAATTATCACGCGATTTGGCTGCCCCACGGAGCTGGTCAGTGATCGTGGTGTCCACTTTATCAATCATACCATCAAGGAGCTGACGGATTATCTCCTGATACATCATCACAAGAGCACACCTTACTATCCTCAAGGTAATGGTTTGGCAGAAAGCACCAACAAAATTCTGGTCACCATTCTCAAGAAAATTTGTGACGCTTCTCGCACTGACTGGCAAAACAAGCTTGCTACTGTTCTTTGGGCCTACAATACTTGTTTCAAAATCGCTACAGGTCACACTCCTTTCAAATTGGTTTATGGTCAGGAAGCTCTCATGCCGTTTGAATACATCCTACCCACTCTCCGTTTTCAACTGGATACTGCCCATAATCCGCCGGCTGCACTCAAAGAAAGGGTCTATCAATTGGAACAGTTGGATGAACTCCGAAGGGATGCTTATATTCGTGTTCTTCATGGACAACGGTTGCAAAAATCTCTACATGACAAACATCTAAAGACAAAAACATTCAAAGAAGGAGATTTGGTTCTTCTTTATGATTCTCGGTACAAAATTTTTCCGGGTAAACTTAAGTTTCGTTGGCTTGGCCCTTATCAAATTGTTCAAGTGGTTCGACCCAGCGTTTTCCAACTGGCTGAGTTAGATGGCACTCCATTACCTACACTGGTTAATGGCTTTCGCCTCAAAACATTTCATCACACAGAAAGCGAAAATCAACAAACAGATGCTGTTCCAGACGCAACCACAACAGAAAGTGACTAAAACAGTGGCATATTTATATTATAGGTGGAAATTTTTACAAAATGTGGGCACAGCCCAGCTACTTCCGCTATGGGCACTGCCCTATATACAAAAACGGGCTCAGAGCCCTATCTACTACGTCCTAAGAAAAAAAACAACCCTCTACTCCGGGTTAGGAGCAGAGGTAATACGCAGGATGTGGTACCAATTCTGCTCAGGGTCCCAGCGGAGGTGTAGAATCACCTCCATTCCGTTGGTATGAGGATCGGCATGCTCAGCCATGCCGGCGCACCACCCGTCCATAGCAATGCCACGATTGTGGCACCGCCAGAGGTCCAGACAGTCCATTTTACAAGTGATCCACTCCAGGCAATTGGAAGGCATAGTGCATTTGTCATGCAAACCAGCCGCAGACATACTGAGCGCCATGAGATGTCTTCGCTTCACTCCAGGTTCGACTTATATAGCCAACCGAGGAACTCCATGTCGACGTGGACCAATCAGAAAATTCGCCAATGTGTTTGCAATGCAAGGATGTTTCTAAACTGAGAATCTTTTCTCCTGCCGCATATCTAGCCAGGGTACCCTCTGACACATTCGTTTTAATGATATCCCACTTCGAGTTGCCAGCATTAAATGCCATTGCTTCTTTTTCATACCCGTCAAACATTATTATGTGTCCTTTGGCCACTTGTCACCTCCGATCAATTTCTCACGTCTCATCTCCACCGTTCATTACTTCTCCCTTTGTTGTTTGGGGACTTAGCCAAAGTTTTGCCTCTCAATCGCCTCCTTGGCATCTTTCAACACCTGGCACCATCAACGGGTGCCGTTTCGTCCTCATCATGCCTCTTCGCCTGCATTAGCGCGCCCTAAACCTTTTTGCTCGTCCCTCTGCGCCTTCGTCCTCCGTTCTTTGCCTTCGTCTTCCGCCTTAGAATCATTGTTCTTTTCCGCAAATCTTTGCCATGGCTGCACAATAATTTTCTACACTTCAAGCTACTGCTCCCAGGGATCCGGCTCTTTTCGAGTCTGTATCTTTCTTGACGCCCACTTTCCGTGACGCCCTTGTTGGCCCGAATCGTGAAGTCGCAGAATGCCAGAAGCTTTACGAATTCTCTCAAATGGAACTTCCGGCTCCAAATCCTGACCAATTGAAGCAGTTCATCGCCAATATCGTCAACAGCCCGCATGGATACACCACAGTGGTCGATGGCACCACCATTTCGCTGACTCAACACTTGATTTCAGAGGTATTCCATATTCCTTTGCAAACCCCTTGTTTATCTTGGTCTGCCATACAGGATCTAGATGTCACAGAGTTTGGTGCACCTCCTTATCATGCCAATGTGCATCGCCTGACAAATATCGACAAGCCTCATGAAACTTTTGTTAAGTTTCTGTGGCGCAAGTTCCTTGGGTATTCTATCAAGAACACACATATCAATAAGCCTTTCTATAATATCGTGCTCACTGCTACTCACTCCAACAACCACATTGATTGGCCCCAATTAATGTTCTACCGTCTTCTCCAAGAAGTTGACCATCTTCGGGCTGCCACTTCTATTTCTGAAGTTTCTGTGGGAGGCCACCTTCAAGCCATCATCCGTCATTACTTTCCTCCCACACCTCCTCCTTCTCATGATTCCACTCAGCGGTCCCTTCCTCAGACTCACCAAGTTGGCACGTCACACCCTTCCCCCTCTGGTCATGTCAACATTCTGCACTCACGTGTCACTGTCTCCTCCTCCGCTACAAAATCCAAGCCTTCCAGTTCACATCATGTCTCACAAACATCGCAAACTAGGCAACAGCAGGCTCCACCACCACAGCACCCTCGTCAGTTGTTGTATCAGTATCAGCAGGATGCTCAAGCTGCTGTTCTCAAGTTACAAGAATCCCAAGAAGCTCTTATGAATGGGGTTCAAACGGCCCTGGAGGCCTCAGATGCGGTTCACCGTGACCTTCAAGCTGCAACTGCACAAGTTCAAACTTTGGAAGCCCAACTTCAAGAAAAGCACGGGGCTCTCTTACAGGCCCGCATAGATCTCAAAAGTGCACAGGATCAGACCAGCCTACTTGCAGATCAACAGGCTCAGCTCCAGTCCGAAATTCAGGACTTATTGGAGCAAAACAAGTCCAAAGACACCCTCCTGGGTGCCAAAGAGAAAGATATTGCTAAGCTCGACGCCTCGACGCCTTGTATTCCGAGCTTTGTGACAATTACAGCACTCAAGTTCAATACCTTACAGAGCGTGACGCTCAACTTGCCTCTCTTTTGGCTCGGCTCTCCACCTTGAGACTTCTCGGCTCACATCCCTCCAAGATCAGCTTACGGAGGTTCAGAAACATAAACTTCTTGATGACGCAGAGATTGCCGTGCTTCGACTCAATGCTCCTGGGCAATCCTCCTCACAGGTTAACACTTCCCAGAAACGGGTCCGTGACCCGATCCATATACATTAGAAAAAGACCACGGGATTCGTGACCTCGAACAACAGCTACTGACAAGCTATTCGGTCTGGCGATGAGGCTCGAACCAAACCGGGCGGCTATATCACCATCGTTAGCAACCTTTTGTTGATTTCGGTTCCTTCCTTCTATCATGATTATGTGGTTGCCCGCCGCCATCTCTTTCTTTCCGAAGTGGCATGGGGCTGATGGACTGTGGATGTTCACTGCAAGACCGCAGATTTTCTTCGGATCCGGCGGAACTCTCAATTGAAGACAAAGGTTTATGCTGTGCCCTTTTGGTCTTTGATCTCATTCACTGCGACGATCCGGACTTCATCACCTTCAGAATTGTTCAGCCCATGGCTTGCATTTTTCATGATTTCTATCTGGGTGATACACAGGAGAACTTTCGGGATGGGCCACGACAGCACTTTCAGGGTGACCCCACTTTTCAATGGTTGCTTCAGGATAACAACCCCTATCTCGCTGATCATGCTCAGACCCACGCTCTTCATCAAGAGTACATGCCTGAGCTTGCACATCATTTACCTCTCTGGCAAGCGAAAGTGCTGCAACAAATAAGGAAGTATCTGAGACATCCTGAGGATCTTCCCTATGCACAAATTTATATGCAACACCTCGCCGGTTACAATCAATTACGTGCTCTTCTGGATAGCAAGACAGTCCCCACAGGCTGGGATAGCCCTCCTGTCAACTCTCAACTCTCTCGCCTGCATGCGGGATCGTTGGTGTAAAGCTCTTGATCCGCCCTTGTCGGTGAATTAGGGAGCGGGCTCAAGAACCCACGCCCACGGGCATGGTTCCCTCTCCCTATGCTTCCCCGGGTGTTCCTCCACGCCTGGGTTCCGACTTCCGATTGGCGTCCCCTTTTTGGACAAAGGTCATGGATGGCCATGCTGGATGGACTCCACCGCAGATCTCGACGGATCTCCGGTGGGATCCCCGTTTTGTTCGCCGCTCCAATTGGGAGGAGGGTGCCACTCTTGATAACACCATGAATTGGATCTATATTGCAAATGAGCGTGGTTGGCAACGCCTGGCGATGCGCTACATGGTCTTGACACCTTCTTGAATGCCGCCACCTCACCGGATCCTTCCACCTTCAAAGCGAGGTTTTGTGCTGCTCTAAAATGCATCTTGCTCGGCTCCTTAAATCGGCGTCCCATTTTTTTTCTTGCAATCCGAATGCCGGCGTCGGTGCCCGGCCTCGGACCTGCTCGCTCATGGAATGTCGGTTTGTTTCTTCCGGCGCCCATGCCGCCTTTGAAGACATGGTGCGATCTCGTTTTCTCATTGATGCGAGATCACGCCCTTGGCCTCACCACTCCTCCCGCTCTTCAAACACGCCCGGGATCTCATTGGCGGTACCATAATGGTGCGGAGCCTCATTCCGTGAGGATCACTTTCAGACGGATGGCTTCCCGCCCTCAGAAACACTTCCTCCTTTTCTTCACTCTGAGTGTCGTTTGGTGGGAAGGAGTGTTAGTCCTGTGCCTCCTGGTACAGGACGATTCATGCATACGACGAACCAGGTCAAGAACAAGGACCCACAGTCAACCACGGGTCAGACATCCAAGGCCTCCGTAAGACCAAGCCGCTGAAAAAGGAGGCGCCGGACAAGTGACGGGTCATCACCGCCGCGTCGTCGGCGTGATCCGAGCACCTCAAGAGGCACCGCCAAAGCATTCCACCGCAAATCGGGCCTCCTTCCGTGAGTCGGCACCACAGAGATCGGTCGAGTGTCTATATTGGGCCAAAGGCCATTGTACTATATATATGAGTAGAGCTAGCACATGGTTTTTAGATGAGTTTTGAGTCTTGTCTCTTTTCAGTCTTCTCTCTATTGCGAGAGCTCATGTATGATCATCATTGATATCAAGGAAGCTTATCATTTTCCTCTCATTTTTCTCTTTGTTCTGTTTTCTTCTTCTTGTTCTCTTCTTGCAAATCCCGCGTGACATAGTCCCCCGGACTCTCTTGTTAGATCCACGGGTCCTCACAGAGGACTGTCTTCCAGGAGTTCCCGAACCCAGACCCTAAACAATGATCCGACAGTTCAAAGCCTATACCCAGATAATTTTCCATCTTCCAAATATTGTGTGTTCTGCTGGCGTTCATGATTATAAACACTAAAATTCTATTTCTCAGTTACCATTTGTTACTCCCCCAGTCCACATCACTGAATAATTGTACATCTATTAAACTGGAAAATGCTTTCTGCAAGAAATCATCAGCATAGATGTTTGACATCAAAGACATAGCCAGCCCAATTACAATAAAAAGAATCCAACAAGGCAATTTGATCAAAACAACGTTTCCCTAGGTCTGTATTTCCATACATTTTACAGGCATTAAGCAAAGATGTCAATGCTGAGATATCATTCTTAATAGCATCCCAGAGTGAATGATTTACATCACTAAAGTAACCAGCACGCCCCAAAACGCAGAGTGCAAACCTGTGGGGATGACATGAAATTCTCCCATATACTTATAATGCTAACAACCTTCATCAACTAAACCTGCCCAACTGCATGCAATAAGAATACTTGTGAATGTCACCTCATTTGGTTTAATAAACTTCTCTTGCATTTTTCCAAGAAAAAGAAATGCCAAAAGACATTCACCATGTTGAGAATGGCCAGAAATCATTGCATTCCATGAAACTATATTGTGATTTGGTAACTCAAGGAAAATATTATATGCCTCATTTAAACTTCCACAATTTGCATACATATCAACAAGGGTGCAGCCCAGTACAACATCTAGCACAACTCCAGATTTTAGTATCATCTGATGGACTAACCTGCCCTTCTCAATTGCCCCAACGGAAGAGCAAGCTTTTAAAATGCTCGAAAATGTGAACTCATCTGGCTTAGTGCCATCCTCTTGCATCTTTTCAAAACACTCTAAAGCTAAAACACCTTTCCCGTGTTGGGCATACCCAGAAATTCTTGCACCCCATGATATGGCATTTGGTTTTGTGCCTGCTACTTCCATCTCATTCAAACAATCTAGAGCTAGCAGACCCTGCCCCTGCTGAGCATATCCTGAAATCATCGCATTCCATGTCACTAAGTCTCGTTTTGGCAATGTGCCAAACACCTTATTTGCCTCCTCAAGACTCCCACATTTTGCATACATATCAACCAAGGTATTTCCAACAGCATCAGACTGATGTCCAGATTCAAAAATTTGGTTATGGATGAGCCTTCCAGGTTCTATTTCTCCCAAGCAAGCGCATGCTTTCAAGGCACCTAAAAATGTGACCTCATCTGGCTTTATGCCTTCTTCTTGCATCGTTTCAAATGTGTGCAGGGCCAGAGAGCCTTGCCCATTTTGGACATACCCTTCTATCATTGTGTCCCATGACACCACATTCCAAACTGGCAATTTATCAAAGGCTTTGCATGCCTCCACCAAACTTCCACATTTAGCATACATATCGACTAGAGTCATCCCTAACGCAGGATCCAGGGACATGTTATTCCCTATAATCTGTCCATGGATGAGCCTTCCTTGTTGCTGATCCCCAATGGTCGCACATGCTTTCAAAACATTAAGAAATGTGACTCCATCAGGTTTTACACCTTCCAATTGCATTTTCATAAAATGTTCCACTGCCATAAAGCCATGACCATGCTGAGCAAATCCTCCAATTATTGCTCCCCACGACACTGCATTGGGCATTATTCCTTCCTCTTGCATCCTTTCTAAACATTCCAGAGCCAGAAGACTCTCTCCATTTTGAATATATCCCGTAACCATTGCATTCCATGATACAACATTTCTGTTATGCAACATCTCAAATGCACTGCATGCTTCCTGGACATACCCACATTTTGCATACATGTGTATCAAAATGCTACCAACTACAACATCAGACAGGAACTCACATTCGATGATCTGGTTATGAACTTTCCTTCCCTGCAAAAGGTCCTTTATCATTGCGCATGCCTTAAGGACAGAAACACAAATATATTTATCACTCTTCATACCTATAACTTGCATTTTCTCGAACAATTGAAGGGCAACTTGGCCTTGCCCAAGTTTGGCATTTGCTAAAATAATGGCAGCCAATGTATGTGCACTAGGTATTGCAATCTTTTCAAATGCTTGATTTGCTTCTAACAAACTTCCATGATGAGCAAACAGTCTAATAATATGATCCCCCAAAACAGAAATTGTTTCAAGACCATTGCATAGATTGATCAAATGTACTCGCCTGCCACACTCCAAGTCCTTTTCTTGTTCAACTAAACGGAGAAGACTGTATGTATCGTTTCTTGTTATAAGAATTTGGTGCTCCATAATTTCCACCGCTTCCAATGCATCATGCAGCCGATTTTCTTGGCATAGTTTGCTAAGGTCTAAGCATTTATTCAACAAGGACATAAACCAAGCATCTAATCAGTATCATAACGAACCATAAACCACATGATTTGCTAACCTATTTCGGCTTCCTTGATGCAAATTGCTAACCTGTTTCGGCTTCCTTGATGCAAATTTGAGGATAGTGCGTGGATGACCGAGAGTTTACAGGCAGCAGCCAGTTTGGAGCAGTCACCAGCATATGCTAGGCATATGCCGGCATATACCTGGATATGCCCACATACCCACATAAACGAGGGTTTGCCCCCCTAGGGGCAACCCAAAAAGGGAAAACTATGTATTTGAAGCAAAACATATAAGTGACGTTTGAAATAAAGCATGCACGAACCACAATCTTGACATAGATGTCAAAGATTCTTTATCCATTAGGCACTGAGATGAGTGGTATACTGGGCTGCAACTCCTATTTGCATGGTTAAAGAATCTAACCAAAAGAAAGTTTTGCCCTGAAGAAGTCCAATTTCGAATAAAATTGTTCCACCATCCAAATATCCACCACACACTAGACTGCATAAATTATGCGATGAGTTGGTCATTTCTTATGTATCTTATCTGTTCAAGTGGAGTGTGAAATGGCCATTTTTGCTAATTTTTTCCAACATAGGGCTAATCCAAATGGAGATTCTTTCTTCAAATCTTGTGTGACGTTCCAGCACAGTATACGTTCCCAGGACGTATACTGTACTGCCTCGTCACGCGTACACGCCACCCCGACTGACGTGTACGCCAACGTGTAGCCAGGCTAGTAGCCCTAGGGGGCAACTTGCAAGGAGTGTGCATTTAGTAATGTGCACATTAAACCATGTGCACATTCACTTAGGTGCACATTTTCCCATGTGGCCACTTTATGCCAAGTGGGCCATACCCATAGGTGCAATTAATGTGCACATTTTCCAATGTGCACATTCATTAATGTGCACACATTTCCATGTGAGCACAATTGGGTGCACACATTTCCATGTGGGCACATTTGGCCACCTAGCCCTTAAAAGGCAAGTGGGCCCATTTCCAATTATCCCACATGCCTAAAGGGGATAATTGGAAACCCTAGCCAACCCCTTGTCTATTTAAGTAGGGGAACCCTAACTTGCCCATTTTCGTTTTCTAGGGTTCCAGAGCTCTGTTTTGGCTGCCCCAAGGGTCAAAACCATCTCCCAGACGCTGTCTGAGAGAATTGCATCATTAGTTTCCCTTGATTCGAGCATCTCAGCAGGATGGTCGAGCTCAGGTCAGGAGGAGGAACTCAAGGATCAGGTATTTAGGCAATTTAATAGTCTAAACCCCATTTCAGCCATCGAATCAGTAGGTTTAGCCTCTTAAATTGCCCATAGCAGCCCTCTAGATCTCTAGATAGCAGATTCTAACTAAAGAACCTAACTCTATGATATAGATTAGATCTAGTTCTTTAGTTCTTCTATGATGTATATGGATGATGTATCTCTGTGAACTCCTTGTATTGGGAAGGGGGGTAGAGACTTCAAGCTTGGTAGTAGATGCTCCTAGATTAGCCTCTCTAGCACACCATAGATTCGGCCTGTGTACAAGAGCCACACCTGGTTGTGGGTGAAGGGGCCAGACTGGCTAAGAAGGAGGTTCATGTCCTGACTCTTGAACGATCCCTCTGGTGTGTAAAGCCTACCAGGGATCATTGTGACTAGGTCTGATGGCTTGCCACTGCGTGTGGGCAAGGCATGGGCTCAACACCCGTGAAGTGGTGTTCACTTTCCAGTGGGTTCAGTCGAATAAGGGCAGTGGCTCTCTAGTCACCTTGAGTCAGCATGTAGATCTCTGGAGGGAGTGATCCCTTCCTGCCCCATCGGAACTGGGAGGATGAAACCCAGGAATAGCCCTTTTGGCTATGCATCCGGCGGGCTACAGTCAGGTCCCAACACTTTTCAGCCTACTCTGCAAAGTGTGCACATGAGGGGCGGATGGAGTGGACAACCCTATGCCATGTTCTTATGCCAGCCAAATCCATTGCCATGAATTCTGTCTGCAATGAACTCTGGAGACCCAAGCCGTCAGTCATCCCTTTGAGTCTGAGCCTTGGGTAGGATTCCCTATGTGACGTGCTGATCTTTGTCTATGCAGATATGTGGAGGACCATCCTTCGTGATGGTCATATGATGTTGATGTATGTACTACTGACATGTATGTTTACGCTTCCGCAGCTAGGTAGGCCCTGAGGGAGACAGGGTAAAGGACCCCTTCATTCTTCCCACTGGAACTCTTCAAGGTTGCAGTGATACGTGGAGGGCCCTATATTAGCATGGAGCTGGTATGGGGGATGAACTCCTGTTTGTATACGGTGAGTGCACCGTATGCGAGTAGGGGACGTCACAGTGGTATCAGAGCAATGTTCTTGGAGACCAAGAGCAAAGCACTGGCCATGCTCCCAGTAGTACTAACTTGATAGGATTCTCAAACCTCGAAAATGGGAAAATTTTTTCTCATTTTTGTAGTTTATGCTAAGCTAGTAACAGTTAAAGTGAATGAGAACATAAAAAGAAAAAAATTAGTGAGCCAACTAGGATGGTCTCACACGTCGCGCCAGGACAGATAATGAGAGTTTGACTTATAATAGCCGCCACATTGACACTCCCTATTGCCAGGATACCTAGAAAGGAGCTAGAGTCTAGAGCTACCTAAGTCACTCCATGTGTGAGATTGGACTCCCCCAAACCAACTTTGCTAGGACCTTAGAGTATGCCTCAAACATCATGGAGGTTTTGGAAAACAACCCTCACTTCATGCCATACCACACGTCCTAATGTCCATAGACTTGTAGATTATAGATATGTCCCCAGTAATGCTGCTCGAGCCATCTTGCTTGCTTATAGAGCCCAGAATGTTGTAGGAGAGCCCTTCAAGTAGACCCTTAGACTCTAGGATACACGAGCGTTGCTTTCGAAGTACAGGGCCAGAGCCGCAGAAGAGCTAGAGGCGCAACTTCTTGAAGACATCGAGGTCCCAGCCAATGTACAGACAAATAAGGAGAGGAGACCAAAAAGGCAGACCCAAGAGAGGGAAGCATAACGACAAACACCTCAACCGATAAACGAGTAGAACAGGACACCACCGGCCTATCATCAATCTTCATCAAATGGGAAGAATATTTGGTAACCAACGGCATCAAGAATTTTCTAGATGTCAACCTCCCGGCTACCACGACGAGGTCACATCAGAAAGAGGATCTCGACGCCTTCACTGACTCGACGCACATGAGTTTCAAATGGAAGAATGCAAGGCAGCAAAATATAGGTGCAGGAAGACGTTAGACATCGATGCCGCATTAGCATCACGAGCTAGGGCCAGAGGGCATAATCTTCCGTCGAGGAGAGAAGTCATGGCGACACAGGAGCATATAGAAACCGGAGGGAAGACCACCACGACCTTGCAGCCCAGCAGCTCAAGCGAACGTCATGCAACGTCAACAAAAGGAGCAACCAAGCTAAGCAACAACAAAGCACCTAAGGCTAATCAGGAGAAGCTTCCAGCTACCTTGCACCAGCAGGAGAACTTTCATCGGTTCCAAAAAGTAGGAGACCAGGAGGGGGAGGAGACGCATATCAAGGAACATCGCCGACTTGAAGGCCTATATCAGCACTAGGGGCAATATCAAGGAGGAGAATATTCAGCTCGAACAAGAATTCCGGACCCAGAAACACCTAGAAACCAAAGGAAGGACGGCTTTACTACGTCAGCCAAGGAGTGCGAGACTCAAATGGTTAGGACCCAAAGGACGGAGGAGATGACCTAGCCAGCAGGTACAAATCACGCAAAGGCGATCAGAAGGAGCCATGGTAGGGGCAATGGAGATGACCACACTTCCAGGCACAGGAGAGCCACCTCGGAATGAAGCAAAGCCCAAGCAACAGGAGTCGCACTCAGAAATTCAACCTGCGGGGGAATGACAATGCCTGCCTACCGACCACGATCTCAGAGCTTCGAAGACATTCAAGAATGCCCGACTGCAACAGCCAGGTGACCCTACTCAAGCTCGATCAATGGCACCGCAAATCAGCAATCTTGCAACGACACACCGCATGTAGGGACGTGAGCGGTTACCGCATTCCTCGCGACGAACATACACAAAAGGAGGAGCATCTTTTTCAAGGGGTCACATCAACAAACACTCTTCGCAACTTGAGGTGATCAGCTCGGATCAGACATGAAGCTCAACAATAGTAGCAGCATCTCAAGGAATCCCGGAGTCAACCAGAACGAAGAAGATGCAGCAAAACCGAAGAATCAAATGCGAGTTCGGGAAAGGGAAAACCTAGAGGAGTATAAACATTTAAGTAGATCTTCGTAAGTTGTTTTGAAAAAAAAAAGTGGATGAATTAAAATCCCAATGTAAATGCGTCTATGTCTATTGTATATCTCGGGTCCTCACATATATAGTGGAGAAACATGAGTTTAGAGTCATGTTTTACGGATTTAGCGCTTAGATCAAGAAGCTCCTTCACTTCGACTAACAAAGGAGGAAGCAAGGAGGCACAACTATAGCCCAAGACCAAAATGGAAGAGAAAGTATGAGGGAGAACGACCAGAGGCCAAGCAAACCTTCGACTCCAAACACTTCGGGAAATGCCCTCAAGCAGAAGACTGCTCGGCCACCCAATGTTAGAATAAGAGACAACACCGGTCATGTCAAGATCATCAACGCGGCACCAGGACATCGTCAGGGCGCAACACTACCTCTTGTAGCAGTGGCAGCACTTGACGAACTTATGACATGAGTGGCCTCAACAATGGAAGGAGGAATGCCCCGACATCAACAAGCCAACTAAGAAGGCAACATCTCGACAACCATAATTCCAACTTGTGGTAATATAGGGTGATGTGCTATGACACGTGTATTAGATGGAGATGCACTTACGAAAGGCACCGCGACGAGGAGATATGCCTCCAACAACTAGGTGATGGCTTCGTCAGGTACTCCTACCAGTAATTAGAAGAGAAGAAGCCGACCATATCTCCGACATGTGGCACGTCAAACGCCCAAGGTACAAGCATTCGACACCTTAACGACAAGGATAGCAACTGAAGCACCTTCGGAGAAAAGAGAGTTCAAGATAATAGCCAGGCTATTCAACGACAAGAGTATATCTAAGGCAAGTACTTCTTCAACTCAAAGGTCAAGCTGCGCAGATATAAGGATCCATCACCCCGACAACATAGCCAGCAGGGAGGAGAGCCATGATGCTTTACTTGACAGAGAGACCGACATGCATAGAAGGACAAAGGTCAGGAACTGAAAGCTGGAGAAGTGCTAGCAACCGACTTCTTCCACGAGCTCCCTAGAGGCAACAGGAGGACCAAAACTGACGAGCACAATCAAAGTCACCGGAGGGTACCTCAAGACAAGAAGACGGCATAGCACTGTGGAACGTGACAACGTCCAAGCCATGTGATCGAGGGGATCAAACGAGGAAGTTTGGAAGCTCGATGGAGAACCAACTAGGCGAGGCGAGCCGCTGACTTGCACGCGGACTTGCATGCAACTTGGTGAACCCAAGGATGAACGATTCAAAGAACAACTGCAGAAGAGTATTGCCAAAGGAATCGCGCACAGCCTCAAGAGACGCCTCCAAATAGCTTCAAGTATCATGAAGGGGAGAACAATTACCGCCCGAGAACAGGATCAGGAAACAGACTGAAATGTCGAAGCATCAACGACCAGCACACCTTTCGTTAGAATGTGATGCAAAGCGTGTTGTGCCATAGTCCACAAACATCGGAGGGCCCAAGTATATCAACAAGTTACCCCGGAGTACGAGCCGACGTACAAATAGGAGGATATAGATCGTCAACACCATTGCACCAGGAGGAACACCGATGACATTGCCAAGGAGTGGGTGCGCAACTCGAAGGGAGGCATAAGAGAGACCTAATAGCTCTAGTAGTAATTGTAATTATGTAAGCTATATGTTTTGCATGTATAGTTCCCTTGTTATTCCTTCCCTCCCATAGCGTAACAGATCAAAGGAAGAGATGTCATGCAAGTTGCAGGGGTGAAGCAATCAACATCGTCAACACTCTTTGGGCAACACGATAACGACAAGAGGACTCGACGTATGAGACATCGATGGAGTCGAAGAAACAATATCGGATACAGAGTCGTCCTTTAGCTGCCAAGACAAAGAGTTCAAGATGAAAGATCTCTTTCAACGGCGCCACCTTCAGGCATTTGAAAAGCGGCATGCAAGATTCAAGTGATCAACTACACCATCAAGCCACCAGCAATGAGAGGCTTCTAGCGAACAAAGTCAACCTCTACTTCAAAGAGCATCCACCGTCAAGGAGACTGAAGTATCGAGCGACTCGGAAGAACGTTACCTTGCTCCTTCAAGCAGGCAACGAGTGGATGAGCTTCTAGCAAGCTCAAATATCTAAGGCCACGGGGCCTAGTAGGTTAAATATATGGACGGTAACATCCATATTGGGATTAGAAGGCAATTCCGGATATTCTCGTTGAAAGGATTGCCCAATTGGGAAGGAAACGCATAGGAGTAACTAAAATTATACACGATTGTTAACAGACATCCAACATATTGAAACCACTTGGTGAGATTGATCACCTCGCTAAGAAGGAATCATTACTAGGATAATTGTTGACCATGTATAAATCTAGTATCTCCAAAAGAATAATCCAACCGAAAGAAAAAAAGTAATCTAACAAGTCCGGCCAACTTGTTACGATGACATCAATTCGATTGGTAGGAATATTCCAAGAGTTTAAATAACTAAGAAAGGGGGAATCTCTAGAATAATAAAAGAATAGTACATGCAAGGTACATCTAAAATAAGAATTATAGTAATCAAATAGTCTTTTGAGACAAAAGGAATTGTCGTCATGACAAAACCTTGTGGTTTAGAATCGTTCTAACTAAGTAGATAACCCGTAACTATATTGAAATAAATGATAACATAATATGTATATCCATCTTAGGTGGTTATATATGTTAGCTAAGGCTAGTAACTTAATGCGCTAAGTAAGAAGCGTATAACCTCTCAAGGGGAGAGAATAGATATGATGTTGTGTACAACGTCGTTGAAGGGGTGCAGGACCATTTTCTTTTCGAAGAAAGTGGGACGGCTCAATCTTATGATTGAACGTACTTGCACCGAATTGACGGACCCGTAGAATAGAGTTCACTCCGGCAATGGCCGAAGCGAATAGAGCGTAAGATAGATAGATAGTTAGCTCAGGAGGCCTTCAACGTGCGAGACCGACATGATAGCTAACTACACCAACGAAGTGGAGCAAAACCATGAGAGCAATGCAACGACCAAGTCATCTCCAAAATTACTCGACGCCGGCTCAATGGGTGGATGCGTTCTAGCCTTAGGTAAGGTGTGCGCATGCATTATAAGCTTTAATGTGTCTTATAGATAAGTTAAATATAGATCTTAATAACTGAATAGAAATTGTTGTATGTATATGTATCATAGGGAAATAAGTTAAATAACAACGATAATATGAGGTAGCATGTTAATTAATCCTTCGCAAGGACGCAATTCCTTCCAAGGATAGCTATATGACCTCGGGGTCCTTATAAATATAGATAGAAAATAGAATTCGGATATACTTAAGTGCATCTTAGGGATATACTTCCAAGGGTAATGCAGGACCCAAGGAAGAGAATAAGAAGCACATCTAATTCTTGTGTATAATAATTAAAACCTTGTCTATGATACAATAGGTCTAAATCAGAGTTATTGTTTAAATAATCGCGATCTAAAAGTCGTTAAATATTGTAAAGCTTAGAGTAAATATAATTGTACTATCGGAAGTAATGTATCCGATACTATGATAATGTTAATTCATAAATATTACCTTAGGGTAATTATGTTAATCACATGCATTAAAGGAGCCAGCAAAAATCGGCTCAGGCATGTCGATTTGTGTAGATTAATTCTATGTGTAGTTAAGATTAATCTGCGCATGCAACCTATACTAGGTATGGGTTGCATGCGTTGTTACCGATGATGAGACCACTACGGTGATCTCTAGGGCGTGGTGTAATGCCAATGTAGGCATGACCGCGTTTCCGCTTGGACGAGTGGAAGTTAGAAAGTCTACTTCTGTTCTATGGAAGTAGACGACCTCGAGAGAAAGGATAGGAAAGGCACCTTTAGCCCCATATATGCTTTGATAGGAGGAATCTATCCTTCACGCCCCCCACGCGGGAAGGATATCCTCCACGCTGGGCAACTAGAGGTGTAGGCATGAGCGGCATATAGTCATAATAGGACGCTGTCTCCACGGCCACGATGGAAGAATCATCCTCTTCCTACGTCGGGAGATTAGCCATGCATTCATGTAGATAGGTGGGGTGGTCACCATATAACCAAAATTTTTGTAATAATTAATAATAGGTAGGGTCGACCTGCAGGCCTAGAGCGCTCCGGAGGGCAAGGAGGTCGAGCTACGAAGGCTTGCAACACAAAATTTTGTATAATGTGTTGCAAGGGATGAAGAGTACCTTAGAAGTGTAAATTTTGTAGGAAATTGATAAACTTTGATAAACTTAAATGTTGTATTAAGTAAGGTTAATAATTACTTTGCGTGGATTAAGTTATGAAGTGATAAGTTAACTGGATAATGAAATAGTACAGTAATGTCTTAAACATTACCTTAGAGTAATTCTAATAATTAAGATAGTAAGTACATAATTATAGATATTGTAAAATTAATGCAGGATTTTAAGGTGCGAAGACTTGCAACACAAATTTTGTTGGAATGTGCTGCAAGGAATGAAGAGTATCTTAAATAATAATTGTATATGAAAGTGTTAAATTGTGATAAACTAAATGTTGTGATAATAGAAACTAATAAGTACCTTGTTTTAGTAGAAGTTACGAATTGACAACTTATTTGATAATGTAATGGCGTAATAATGATTTAAAAATATTACCTTAAGGTAATCGTAATAAATGTGTAAGTATTATAGTAGTATATCGTATGCATCAGGTTGATTGCAGGTTAGGAAGAGTCCAAGGTGGGGAGACCCACGATCTTTGCCGACGACATCATTTCAAGGTGGGGAGAATGTGGCGTTCCGGCACAATATCGTTCGGGACATATCTTGCATCTGCCTCATCACGCCGCATTACACGCCACCCCACCCCGTGGCGTGTATGCCAACGTGTAGCCAGGCTAGTAGCCCTAGGGGGCAACTTGCAAGGAGTGTGCATTTAGTAATGTGCACATTAAACCATGTGCACATTCACTTAGGTGCACATTTTCCCATGTGGCCACTTTATGCCAAGTGGGCCATACCCATAGGTGCAATTAATGTGCACATTTTCCAATGTGCACATTCATTAATGTGCACACATTTCCATGTGAGCACAATTGGGTGCACACATTTCCATGTGAGCACAATTGGGTGCACACATTTCCATGTGGGCACATTTGGCCACCTAGCCCTTAAAAGGCAAGTGGGCCCATTTCCAATTATCCCACATGCCTAAAGGGGATAATTGGAAACCCTAGCCAACCCCTTGTCTATTTAAGTAGGGGAACCCTAACTTGCCCATTTTCGTTTTCTAGGGTTCCAGAGCTCTGTTTTGGCTGCCCCAAGGGTCAAAACCATCTCCCAGACGCTGTCTGAGAGAATTGCATCATTAGTTTCCCTTGATTCGAGCATCTCAGCAGGATGGTCGAGCTCAGGTCAGGAGGAGGAACTCAAGGATCAGGTATTTAGGCAATTTAATAGTCTAAACCCCATTTCAGCCATCAAATCAGTAGGTTTAGCCTCTTAAATTGCCCATAGCAACCCTCTAGATCTCTAGATAGCAGATTCTAACTAAAGAACCTAACTCTATGATATAGATTAGATCTAGTTCTTTAGTTCTTCTGTGATGTATATGGATGATGTATCTCTGTGAACTCCTTGTATTGGGAAGGGGGGTAGAGAGTTCAAGCTTGGTAGTAGATGCTCCTCTCTCTAGCACACCATAGATTCGGCCTGTGTACAAGAGCCACACCTGGTTGTGGGTGAAGGGGCGGAGGCCGGGCTAAGAAGGAGATTCATGTGTCGACTCTTGAAGCGATCCCCGGTGTGTAAAGCCTACCGGGGATCATTGTGACTAGGTCGATGGCTTGCCAGCTGCGTGTGGGCAAGGCATGGGCTCAACACCGAGTGAAGTGGTGTTCACTTTCCGATGGGTTCGGTCCGAATAAGGGCGGTGGCTCTCTAGTCACCTTGAGTCGCATGTAGATCTCGGAGGGAGTGATCCCTTCACGCCCCCATCGAACCGGGAGGATGAAACCCGGGAATAGCCCTTTTGGCTATGCATCCGTGGGCTCTGATCAGGTCCCAACACTTTCCAGCCTACTCGCAAAGTGTGCACAGGGAGGGGCGGATGGAGTGGACAACCCTATGCCATGTTCTTATGCCGACCAAATCCATTGCCATGAATTACATGCGCAATGAACTCACGGAGACCCAAGCCGCCATCATCCCTTTGAGTCTGAGCCTTGGGTAGGATTCCCTATGTGACGTGCTGATCTTTGTCTATGCAGATATGTGGAGGACCATCCTTCGTGATGGTCATATGATGTTGATGTATGTACTACTGACATGTATGTTTACGCTTCCGCAGCTAGGTAGGCCCTGAGGGAGACAGGGTAAAGGACCCCTTCATTCTTCCCACTGGAACTCTTCAAGGTTGCAGTGATACGTGGAGGGCCCTATATTAGCATGGAGCTGGTATGGGGGATGAACTCCTGTTTGTATACGGTGAGTGCACCGTATGCGAGTAGGGGACGTCACATCTTGGGCCCTTGAAGTAGCCTAATTTAGACAAGCAACAAATTCAAACAGCAACACGCCAATAATTTATTTCTAACTCCTCTCCACAGAGATCAAACAACTATATTTATAAGCCGATGATCTAAAGAAGGTGAATGCAATAGATTCTTTTGCACCAAAAATTAAAACTTATCACTACAAAAAATTATTTCTTTTTATAATAAGTAAGTCTTATATTTAGTAAGTAAGAATAGAATAGAATAGTTTTTTTAACGTCCACGGAGACCAATAGGACACGGGACCCATACAATGGGCTAGTACAATCATTACTACTAGGATTAAAAAACCCCTGCCTCAAAAGGTTTTCAAGGGAAAAACCTTTGCAGTAGCGGAGATAATGACTACTGAGGACTCAGTAATTGCAGATGTTTATCTAGAACCTCAAGTATGTATAATGCCAAGTCATGCACAGATGGTACTCTGAGAAGTTGTGGAAGCGTGGAATGGAATGCTAAGGTCAAAAAATAATTCCGGACTATCTCAAAAGCAGGGCAACTCAGAAGAGTATGGCTTTCATCTTCAATAACCTGTAACTGGCAACATGCACATAGTCTCGCTTCTCGCGGCAATTGCAGCCGCTCCCATCTACCTGTCTCAATCCGTAGCCTGTGGGACCCCGTGCGAATTGAGGCAATAGCTACAAGCTTGTTCCTGGACAATGAAGCAAGCATTTAAGCTTGGGGTCCTGGTGCCAAGGTGGGATTTATGTGTGCATGATAATGACCAGTTTTCACTTGGGCCAAAGTAACTGCGTCCCATATCTTTTGAGAAAAACGACCATTGAGATATTGTTGCAAAAGCTCAGGATCAGAACTGGCAAGCATCAGGCAGTGCTAAGCTATGATAGAGATCCCACAACGAAACAACAAAGTTCTTATTCTCTGAGGGAATATCCTATGTTTGAAATGACCATTTCCTTAGCCAAGCTTCTTCATCCATGGAACATGACCAAAATGTCGATATGTCCAAGACCATCAGATAATGAATGGCAATTCCAATCATTTAGCTATCAGTAAACTGCTATGAGATGGAAAATTTGCCATAACTAACTCATCCTACTCAAGTTGGCCATGGGATTTTGCCAAATGGCCTATCGGGGCCACTAAAATTCTTGTTGCCACACCCCTCTACCAAGTTAGTCTATAGCTCATGTAATTCTTTATGGATATACATTCACTCTAGAACTTTAGTGGACCTACCGAGGTTACAATTAGGCCGTCATATACATTAAGAGGTTGATGTAGTGTCATATGCTTTGATGAGAGTAAAGAACATGGTAAATTGCAAGACAGAAGTCATGCATTGGTTAAAAGTATATATGAAATTTAGGTATAACATGCACATCAATCTATTGCAAGATGTTGATATAGTTGAAGAGGTGATTTTTTCAAGGCCGAAGGATATTAACGTTAATCATATTGATTAACAGCTAGCAGATGCACCTTCATGCAGGTTCAGAATCAAAGTCGAGTTCAAGGGCAATAGTAACTCAAGACGTGAAATGCGCCTATGAAAAATGAAATTCGAAGTGTGGGCTACAATCGTCGATAACTTGTCAACTCAAATGACAATATTTATATACATGGCTCATCCTGTAGAATCTTGATCCAATGGCTCGGATCGATTGCACTATAACAGGAGAAGATCTTAATCGGGATTTGAACCCATTGTGTCCATGTAACTAGTTTAGATAAAGGTATGATGACATACATAGAATGAACCCAATGCTTGAATTCGTGTTTTCTTAGCAACTTGCAAAACTATATCTCTATTAACTAAATGTCCATGCACTTTCCAAAAACATGTTTTCCAATCATCAAGAATAACCTCATTTCTAGTGCTTGGATGTCTGATTCTATAGCAATAAATGATTTGACTTCAAGACAGGAACCATACAATCTGGAATTTGCTCATTGCCATTATTTGTGTATAGTTTTTATCCAATAATGGATACAAACCCAGGCTACCCGAGCTTAATATACAAAATAGAAATCATGATAATATATAAAACATGTATTATGGGATGTCACAAAAGCATCTGGAAGCTGCAATACCAAAATCCAGATTATAATCACGCAATCCAGAGCTTGTTCATTACCATCAGTTGTCTTGATTGTAACCGTCTTCATTGGAAGGAACATGAGATAATTTGCACAGCCTGTGTGTAGGAAAGTGAAATGCCATTATCCCGATAACTAAAGCACATTAAGAGAGAAGATTCAATCAAGTATATGCATTGAACAAACATGAGTTTAGATATTCTCATAAAGTTATTGCTCCTGTCTTCATATAATTGCATCATATAATTCCTTCATTGGAGCTCAGTAGTAGACTTTGAATTGATTAACTGGGCGCATTTTATTTGCCATCTCAGCAAGTGCAGCATATAGGAACATCTAGTTGGCCATTTGATATCATTCCTTCAAAGATGATACAGGTTAAATATTAGAATTGTCGAGATCATTACATCTAGGGGAGGAAATGGCATCTTATACAAGAATGGCAATGGTTCTCAAGGTAAATGATACAGATAACCACGTTCTCTGTGCCTCAGGAAAAGCTGGGCAAGATTGAAATAACTGAGGGTTTCTATGGCTGCAGAATATGGTATACAGGCTATATGAGACATGCTCAGGCCAGCTGGAACCAACATGCCAACTATTTGTTTTGCTATAAATATAAATCTTTTTGTCTTGTGTATATTATATGGGCATTTGGGTAAATTTTTCATTGATATGATTCTTAACATTTGAGATGCTTATATGGTCTTGAAATAATATTATAATAGATAAACAATATCAAATTGTATTCAGGCAGCATCACAACTGATAAACAGGGTCATTCTGGATTTATATTACACAAAATACATTGGAGCATATGATTTACCGCCGAACCGGATCCACTGGATTATGGCAAAATACCAGCGCTATGGCAAATACAAAGCTTTGGCATCTGACTTACTAGCCTTCCAGGCTAATATTGCTACTCCAAGTAGCCACAGATCAGAAAGCAATTGCAAAATCTGTAGCATCGGTGTAACAGTCATCTATGAGCGCTCATCATGTTTTTGCCCATTACTTTCTCATACGAGCAAACTATGAGAACCCTAATTCAAAAACTATACTTGGAGAGGTTCCAACATAGTAAAGATCGCCTCAATCGGAGCTCTATTTGTGGGGATATCTCCAATTGAAATTTAGCTTCTATTTATAAATCTCTCCTAAACTTTAGCGCTTTTTAGCAGGCAGTTGTCTTTTATATTAAAACTAGAAAAAGTGCCCAGCATTGCTGGGCTTTTCAATGGTTTTAAAGTTATGTCTTTGTTTGTTATAAGTTAATGTTCAAAATTGTCCTCCTAGGACATTCTACTTATTAAGCTTGAAGTTTGAATACAACATATGAAGTGTTAATATTGTTATTAAACAAATTACTTTTGTTGTTGGTCCCATGACCTATTGGTCTCCGTGGACGTTACTATTCTATTCTATTCTATTCTATTCCTTCAAGTTGTGAGATGAAAATGCTTATCGTGTTAAACATCTTAGCTAAATAAATTTGACATCATGAAGTCATTCTCCCCAATCTTTCAATTTCCCTTTTTGATAGTATGAAGTAGGATTACCATCTAAGAATGATAACAAAGTTAACCTCCATTACATTTCATGAAAATAAATTTTCCTGTCTAGCTTGTACCTCAATATCAAAACCGACTTAGTTTTTGGCTTTCCATTTGCTCACATGATGAATGAGGATATTGTTGCATAGTCAAGTTAAGACATGTTCAAGGTGATAAGGTATACCATCGCCACATGTTTTAGCCCCAATTGAAATGATGGACACAATTACTGATACTATTCTATCTGCACATACTCAAGTTTTTTTACACATCTAGCTTTTGACCTTGGAGAGTGCATCAATTAAAACCATTTGCATCTGCATCTGAATTTGAATAAGGTTGCAAATTTTGCATTTTTTGCTGAGATATTCTCTCATCATTGAAAGCTTTTGCAATAGAAGCAGCTGCTGAATATATCCTGCTTCTAAATTGCATGTTATATTTCAAACTGTTGTATAAACCTGCTACTTTTATCTCCATGAGCTCTTTTAAGTGGGATACCTGCATCGTTAACATGTTATATGTATGCATCAGACATCAGCTACTAAAGCAGGATTACATGCAGGAAGATCTTGAGGAAGAGATCCAATGGTAAAGTTTGATTTTAAAATAAATGACTTTCTAAAGAAACCAAAGGGATTCTTACATAATTGAAAATTGCCGTTTTGGAAAAGTTTTGGAAAAGGTGCAGATGATGCAAACCCGGATCATTCCATTTCAGTATACATTGAAAAATATTCAACCCATCTACAACCATAAAAGAAAGAGCATTCAAAGCATTCAATCCTTAGAGCCACGAGACTGAAACAAATGGTAAGCGAAATAATTCGTAACAAGCAGAAGCAAGTCATCTGTGCACATAGTGAAACTCTGCGCCAGCATGCAAGTTATCATAATCTTTGGGAAAGTATCAAAATATGTAGTTTATTGATATCTTGGACAATAGCTTAGCTCAAGAGGTACACCGTGACATGCATTCCTAAACACTTTAACAGCATGTTGTAGCTTGCAGTGTTGTTTCGCATTATCGATTATATTTAGCCAATGTTCACATTGTTTTGTAGGCACGCAATGAAAGCGCATTGATCAATGGCTTTATGCCATTCTTGTTTTTAAAGTAAGATCTAAAACTTCTGCAATCTCATTTTATCATAGTCAAGAGAAGGTAGCTTATCAAATAAAACACAACAATGGTTCACTTCAGTTTCTAAGTTTGCAGCCTCTACAATGTCTTTTTATCAAGATCAAACTAAAGAGAACAGGATGTTCTGATGCAGAGCAAATATTATTATACTCCTCATAGTGTACATGGCTCATGGATCTAGCGAAAGTGTTAACAGTTACATTCTTTTGATGTTCACTAGCTGGTTCCTTGGACTTTCTTGGATGTTCGCCCCTTACATATTCAATCCATCTGGATTTGAATGGAACAAGTAATATTTTAACTATGTAAATATTACGTTTTCAACCTTCATCAAACATAAGTTAACATCAAGATTTCCGCCACCAAAGCAGCATACGATTTTAAAAACTGGATAGATTGGCTTTTGAGAAAGGAGTTAATATGAAAGAAGAAAGTTGGGAAAAATGGTGGGATGAAGAACAAGTGGGATGTTTTAGCCTAACTAAGAATTCCTCTTCTTTTGCTATTCAATAGCATTAAGATTACACCAAAGAACGAATTGATTATGTCAACTTCTCATCCATGTTTCAACTTCTAACCTTCAATTATTGTCATGCACATATAAGATCATTCGGTTCCAGTGTTTGTGAAACCATTCTAAGTTTGTGTTTCTTCTTCTTCTAATACGATGTTGTATATCATTTGGGTGCCAGGAATGGAAGCACTAAATTAACTGTAAGATATTGAGAAAGGTTTAGTCTTAAGTGAAATTACCTAGCATTTTTTGGCTGGTACTTTTGGGCATACTCTTAGTGACGAAGGTACTTCTATAAGCACTGTCTTATGCCAGCTCACATGCACAATTGCCACAAACATCAATAAACATGATGTTCAGGATTGTAACAAGTTTATAGGTAAAAAATTTCATGATAAATTTTAGGATGAATATTAGACAACAAAAGAAACATGAATTTCAAACTCCAGAGTAAGGGCTTAAACCGTTCATGCACGATCTGAATCAGGATATCACTTTGCCGCTATTTTTATATAGTGGCTACTCTATACCGGAAGAACCTTCTGAATTTATAAAAAAGATAGGGCCACCCTTCCCCTCCCCTTTAGCCTAATAGCAGAAGACAAGCATAACAATTTACATGCACGTATCCTTCTCTTTCAAGAATGAGGGAGAATCTGCCATACCCTGGACTTGCTTTTGAGAGTCCTTGTGACGTCCCCTACTCATATATGGTGCACTCACCGTATACAAACAGGAGTTCATCCCCCATACCAGCTCCATGCTAATACAGGGCCCTTCACATGACACTGCAACCGTGACGGGTGCCAGTGGGAAGAGTGAAGGGGTCATTGCACCCCGTCTCCCTCAGGGCCTACCTAGCTGCGGAAGCGTAAACATACATGTCAGTAGCACATACATCAACATCATATGACCATCTCGAAGGATGGTCCTCCACATATCTGCATCGACAAAGATCGGCACATCACATAGGGGATCCTACCCAAGGCTCAGACTCGAAGGGATGACTGACGGCTTGGGTCTCCAGAGTTCATTGCGGACAGAATTCATGGCAATGGATTTGGCTGGCATATGAACATGGCATAGGGTTGTCCACTCCATCCGCCCCTCCTGTGCACACTTTGCAGAGTGGGCTGAAAAGTGTCGGGACCTGACTGTAGCCCGCCGGATGCATAGCCAAAAGGGCTATTCCTGGGCTCATCTTCCCAGTTCCGATGGGGCAGGTAGGGATCACTCCCTCTAGAGATCTACATGCTGACTCAAGGTGACTAGAGGGCCACTGCCCGTATTCGACTGAACCCACTGGAAAGTGAACACCACTTCACGGGTGTCGAGCCCATGCCTTGCCCGCACGCAGTGACAAGCCATTGGACCTAGTCACAATGATCCCCGGTAGGCTTTACATACCAGAGGGATCGTTCAAGAGTCAGGACATGAATCTCCTTCTTAGCCAGTCTGGCCCCTTCACCCACATCCCGATGTGGCTCTTGTGCAGTGCCGAATCCACAAGTGTGCTAGAGAGGCTACTCTAGGAGCATCAACTACCAAGCTTTTAGGTCTCTACCCCCTTCCCAATACAAGGAGTTCATAGAGATACATCATCCATATACTTCACAAAGAACTAAAGAACTAGATCTAATCTACAACATAGAGTTAGGTTCTTTAGTTAGAATCTGCTATCTAGAGATCTAGAGAGCTGCTATGGGCAATCTAAGAGGCTAAACCCTCTCGATTCTATGACCCAAGTAGGGTTTAGACTATCTAATTGGCTCAATACCTGATCCTTGAGGGGCTCCTCCTGACCTGAGCTCGACCATCCTGCTGAAACGCTCGAATCAAGGGAAACTAAGGGTGCAATTCTCCCAGGCAGAGTCTGGGAGGCGGTTTTGGCTGTTGAGGCAGCCAAAACAGAGTTCTAAAGCCCCCTAGAAACGAAAATGGGCAAGTTAGGGTTTCCTACCCTATATAGACAAGGGGTTGGCTAGGGTTTCCAATTATCCCCTTTTGGCATGTGGGATAATTGGAAATGGGCCCACTTGCCTTTAAGGGCTAGGTGGCCAAATGTGCCCACATGGAAATGTGTGCCCACATTAATATGTACATTGGAAAATGTGCACATTAATTGCACCTATGGGTGTGGCCCACTTGGCATGAAGTGTCCACATGGAAATGTGTGCCCACATTAATGTGTACATTGGAAAATGTGCACATTAATAGTTGCACATATTTCTGGCAAGTTGCCCCCTAGGGGCTACCCACCTGGCTACACGTTAGCGTACACGTCGGTCGGAGTGGCGCGGTAATGCGGCGTGGCAAACAAAGATATCGTCTTGGGACCGTATCTTGTCGCCCGGAACGTCACATTCTCCCCACCTTGAAATGATCTTTGTCCAAAGATCGTGGGTCTCCCCACCTTGGGATCATCCTAACCCGCAATCAAGCGACACATACGATAACTACTATAGTATTTACACATTTATTAAGATTACCTTAAGGTAATATTTTTAGGACATTATCACACCATTATATTATGAAATAACTTATCAATTCATAACATCATTAAAACAGGTTACTCAATAATTCACTTAACATGACAATTAAGTTTATCAAAATTAAAATTAACGTCCGGGGTCTCTTCATTCCTTGCAACACATTCCAACAAAATTTGTGTTGCAAGTCTTAGATCTTCGACCTCCTTGCCCTCCCGGGGCTCTATTGGCTCAGCAGGTCGACACACACGTTAGTATCATTTAATTATTAATAAAATTTTTGGTTATATGGTGACCACCCCACCTATCTACATGGATGCATGGCTAATCTCCGGCAGAGGAAGAGGGTGAATCTTCCATTATGGCCGCGGGAGGCGGTAGCCTATATGCCTATATGCGCTCATGCCTACACCCTAGTTGCCCGGCGTGGAGGATAGGTCCTTCCGTATATGGGGCGTGAAGGCCCGATTCCTCCTATCAAAGCATATATGGGGCTAGAGGTGCTTTTCCTATCGGTGCATTCCTTCATGACCTCCTTTCTCTCGAGGTCGTCTACTTCCGTGGGACGTAAGTAGACTTTCTAATCTACCTTCCACTCGCCCAAGTTTTTAAACGCGGTCATGCCTACATTGACATTACACCACGCTCTAGAGATCACCGTAGTGGTCCCATCATCGCCGGTAACACGCATGCGACCCATACCTAGCATAGGTTGCATCGCGAGATTAATCTTAACTATACATAGAATTAATCTACACAAATCGACATGCCTGAGCCGATTTCTTGGAGATGACCTTGCCGCCCCATTGCTCCATAAACCGTGGGACTTGCTTTACTAAATCTTTCTTAAGTACCCCGTTGCGTCTTCCACGGTAAGTGTTTCCACTTGACCAAATCTTGGAGGAATTCTCGATCTCCTCGTTTTCTTGAAAGCTTTATCGAGAATCAATTACGGAACTATTTCCGGTGCTACTCGTCATTTCCAACAACGTTGGAGTGTCCAAGACTTCGTCTGGATTTGGAGTATGCTTCTTCAACAAACTCACGTGGAAGACCTTATGAATCTTTAGGTGTGCTTGAGGCAAGTCTAGCTTGTAGGATTGATTACCTACTCTCTTGACTATTACGAAAGGTCCAGCCCACCTTGGAGCAAGCTTCTTGCAATTCCGATCCCGAGCCACTTTGCTTCACCTTGATCTTGAGCCAAACATCATCTCCAACTTTGAACTCTCTTACCGTTCGATGCTTGTCGGCGATGCTCTTTTGTCGACTTCTTGCTGCTAGCAGATACCCTCGAACTTCTTCCACAAGCTGCTGCATATCGGCCAACATCTGCTGCGAAACTTCCACCTTGGACACGGGGTTGTGCCAAGTGTCCGGAGTTAGGCACTGATAGCCGTAATTGATCATAAATGGCGACATTTGGGATGATTCCTGCTTGGTGCTATTATAGGCAAACTCCACCAAGTGAATAAATTCTTCCCACATACCTTGCTTATTCTAGACATAGTTTCGTAGCATGTCTTCCAAAATCCTGTTGGTCCGCTCCGTTTGGCCATCCGTCTGTGGATGATACGCCGTGCTCATGGATAGCTTCGTCTGGATTGTCGCAAAGAGGTCTTGCCAAAAGGCGCTCATGAACTTCGGATCCCTGTCGGAGATAATCTCCCTTGGCATACCATGAAGCCTAAAGATCTCTTTGGTGAAGAGCATTTGTATCCATAGTCTGTATCGTGGTCTTGCAAGGCACAAAATGTGCCATTTTCGACAACTTGTCGACTACTACCATCAAAGCATCTTTCCCTCTTACGGTCCTTGGGAGTCCTGTGATAAAATCCATGCTAATTACCTCCCACTTAGCATTTGGCACCGCTAATGGCTCTAAAGCTCCTGGAATTCGAAGCTGCTCTGCCTTCGTCTGCTGACATAGCTGGCATTCCTTGATGTAGCGAGCTACCTGCTTCTTCATTCCGGCCAATAATAGGCTAGCAAGACTTTTGAAATATGTTTTCATGAATCCCCGCATGGCCAGCTATTGGAACATTCAAGCGCGTGTCGTGGAGGATCAATTTCCTTACCCCTGATGATTCGGGTACGCACAACTTGTTCTTATGGTACAACAGGTTGCCTTCCTTCTTATAATGTTTAAAGGCTTCCCGCTCCTTATCTGTTCTAGCCTCCTTAGAGAGGCTTGCCCATACTTCCCTGAAATCCACATCCGTTGGCAAGGAATCTTCAATCTTCTTACCAAAGTCGCTGGAGAGGTTCGAAATTGCATTGCAATGCACTCTAGTTGTCAGGGGATGCCTTGAAAGCGCATCCGCTACCACATTGAGCTTCCCTGGCTTGTAGACTATATCAAAGTCGTACTCTTCAAGGAACTCCATCCACCTTCTCTGTCTCAGGTTGAGGTGTGGTTGCGTGAATACATATTGGAGGCTCTGGTGGTCTGTATCCAACTGGAACTTCCTTCCCAAAAGGTAGTGCCTCCAAATTCTTAATGCCCTGACAACCGCCAAGCAATTTCGATCATGCGTGGGGTAGCGTGTTTGGCGTCGTTCATCTTCACGGAATCATACGCTACCGCTGGCGCTCTTCTTGCATAAAACCTTTGCTTTTGTAGCTATCTTACTCGCGTCACGCTACAAGCTTGTCTTTCTCGGGTCAGAAGCAAGTTAGGGGTTAGGGGGCGGTTGTTAAAGCTTCCTTCAACAATTCAAACCACTGCTTGGGCTTTCTTGTGCCAATGCTCTGCCCAATCTTTCACTTTCTCCGCCCTCGTCAAGTCGGTTACCTGGGCCGCTATCTTGGCAAAGTTCTTCACGAACTTCATGTAGTACCCTGCTAGGCCGAGAAAACTCCTGACTTCATGCACATTCTTGGCGCCCGGCCCTTTGGTGGCGGCTTCAATCTTTCTTGGGGTCGTCGAGATGCCTTACGTTGAGATCACATGACCTAGATACTCCACCTTTCTCATTTTCTTGAAGTGGCGCCGACAACTTGGCGTACAACTGGTGCCTCTTCAACTTCTCCAGCACTCTTCTCAAGTGTTGTACATGCTCTTCAAGGGATCTGCTATACACCAAAATGTCATAAAAAAAAAACAATCACAAAGGTGTCTAAAAACTCCCTGAAGATGTCGTTCATGAGCCTCATGAACGTCGCGGGGGCATTCGATAAGCCGAAAGGCATTACCGTGAACTCATAGTGCCCATACCGCGTTCTGAAGGCGGTCTTATGGATATCTTCCTCCTTTATCCTGATCTGATGATAACCTGACCTTAAGTCGATTTTGGAGAAGATTCTTGCTCCTTGTAGCTGATCCATCAAGTCATCTGATCTGGGGAGCGCATACTTGTTCTTAATGGTGTGCTTGTTCAACTGCCTGTAGTCTATGGACATTCTTAAACTGCCATCCTTCTTCTTTACAAAGAGAATGGGCGCTCCAAATGGTGAAACACTAGGTCTAATGAAACCTAGGTCAAGCAGCTCCTGCAACTGCTTCTTTAGCTCCGACAACTCCTGCGTTGTCATTCTATATGGAGCCTTGCTTGTTGGCTTTGTTCCCGGTTCGAGTGCTATCTCGCACTCGACTCCCCTATAGGGAGGAAGCTGCTTGATCTCATCTGGAAAGAGATCATGGAACTCCGTGATCAGCTTAGCTATTTGCTTCGGCAACTTGCTGAGCACTTTGTCTTCTTTGCTTCCTTCCGATTCCGGCTCACTAATCTCAAGCTTGAAGATGTATGCCACTTGCTCACTCTTGATGCACTTGAACAGCCGTTTAGAAGACATACACTGCATGATGGGAACAACTTCCTTACCTGTTATCTCAATGATCTTGCCGTCGGGTGTTGGGAAGGTCACCTTCCGCTTTCCACAATCGATAATGGCCCCTGCTGGTCCAAGGTACTCCATTCCTTTGATCAAGTCATACTTGCCAATGCCCATTACTTCTGCCCCCATCTGGATATTAATCCCTGGCAAGTCGATGTCGAAGTTGATTCTCTTGCCTGTTGTCTGCCTTACCGCACCACTTGCTAAGACGACGGGCCTTGGCTTTGACTTCAATGGTTTCAACTTCAACATTTGAACCATTCTGGGGGATGCAAAGTTATGACTACTTCCTGAGTCTATCAAGACTATGAAGGACTTGGTCTTGGCCTTCCCTACTGTGGAAATTACCTTATACTGGCTTTCTGCTTGCTCTGTATCTATTGTGGCAAAGATATGGCACTCACCCCGAATGTAGCCGCGGGCTTCTTCGTCGTCATCGTCAGACAGAGCGTCCCAATCTCCCAACTCCGCTAGTGCTGCACTCATGACGTAGGGGCAGTTTGCTGTCCTATGGTCTGGCTGGAAGCACCTGAAGCAAAGCTGCTTTTCTATGCACTCCTGTCTCTTTTCCTTGGGCATCACCTGCAAAAAGGATCGCACTGCTTTGGAGTAGTTTGACCCCTCCTGCTTGTCCTTGAAGGACACCTGCTTCTTCTCCTGCTGCTTCCCCTGGTTTCCACTATGCGAGGCTCTAGCTGGACCTGGACTGGCTGCCCTAGGGCTATAGCTTCCTGTTGCCTTGCCTTTATCCTGGAAATACTAACGCTTCACGCCCACTATTTAGGGTCAGACCCCGCAAGCTTATAGCCTTGGACTCGCCGATCTTGTCTTAGGGTTTATTGCCCGACAACAAAAGCGGATCTCCTTATTCAACCCCTCAATATAACTTTCAACCGCATGCTTCTCTCCCAACTTTGGCACATCTGACCTTAGCCTCATGAATTCCTCTGTATATTTACGACTGATTTGTTTCCTGTTGGAGCCTATAGAACTGCCTTTGCATCATCTTTGGACTTATGTTCCTTGGAACGTAATGGCGCTTTTGAAGGCTTTAGCAAACTTCACGAACTTACAAGCATCCCTCGCTTAAGCCATGTGCCTTTGCATAACCCTTATACCAAATCCGTGCGGCTCCTTTCAAGTTGGTCATTTGCCACTCTTCCTTTGTCTTTATCCTTCATGCCATAAGCATTGCCGTACTCACTCATTTCATCCAGCCATGCCTCTGCTTCTAATCGACTATTTCTCCCAGAGAACTGATTTCGATTCCGGGCCTTCCATACATTGCCCAGTGCGGAATCTACCTTCTTCTGGTAGTCAGAGGTCCTGGTGTCTCTTTGTCGTCCTTCTGGGGTGTTCCTCTGCCTTCCCTCTTCGGTGTTCCTTTGCCTTCCATCTGTTCGGTCCTGGGCCTGCTCTTCTTCTTCCTGAGGTCGGTCCAGAATCACGAACTTGAGTCGGAGGAATCCGAAATTTGGGGGATCTCCTTCTCTTGCTCCTCTTCTTGTCCCTTCCTGTTTTCCGAGCCGATGCTTGTGGCAATTGAGCATTGCCCACCGAACCTGCTCCTGCTTGTGCGGACAGCAAGGCCTTTATCTGCTCAAGGTCCGTCCTCATCTGGGATATCTCCTCTTCTGGGGTCATGGGTTCCATATCTCAAAGCGGGTTCCTTGCGAGGGGGTGGTGCAGGCGGGTCCGTTCTTCTATAAGGTCTCGCAGTTGTCGTTCCCCTGCGTATAGGCCTCTAGCTGCATACACAAGTGATTCATGGCTATATGGTTAGTTTCCTTTGTTCTCTTGCATTGTTTATGTTTGTTGGTATAATTGTGGGGCAAAAATACATCAACAAAACATTTAAAGTGCAAATGTAATTGTATTTATATATCATATAATATTTTAGTACAAAAGTTTAGGGATCAAGAGTCTAACTAATCTTGAAATCGTAGGTAAGGCGGGTTGTCTTCAAGAAACTTCTTAACTTGGGCCGTCCCTACCGAAAGTGACCCAAGTTCTCGATGATGCTTGCCGACGAGCCTCCCCTGTAAGGCTCTCACCAAGTCTTCTACCCCGCGGTCGGATGTAAGGGCGCATGATCCGTAATCTCGCCCGGCGTCGATGGGGTATGGCGAAGTCGAAGAGGTCGAGTGCCATTGCTCTCTTGACCGGGACAAAGATAGTCGACATTTGCCGCTATCGCGAGCATGCCCTGCCGGCTTAGAGAGTGCAATCAGCATGAACACCCCTTCCTCCCCTCTGGGACTGAACTTCCGGTGTATTACCGCTACTCTTCCATCCAGCATCAGCGGCAAGTAGTACCTGAGCGACCTGTCGTTGTGCGTCGCGGATGATTCTCCACTTGTTTGGCCTTCCGCTCTGTGCCGCCCGGCGTACTCGTCGACCTCTATCTCCGTCAGCTCCCGGTAGTCTTCAATTGTGCGGTCGACCCTCCTGAGGTCGATTCCTTCTCCTCTTGCCGGGGGTGGTGTCGAAGGCCTGGGCATTAGGATGCTCGTGGTCTTCCCACGGATTCCCATCTGTTCTTGGAGGGCGAGGAATTCCTCCTCTATTGGCAGCTCCCGCTCGTCCATGATTTACCTGATGCTGTTGTAGGCTTGGATATCGGAAGTCGCTTCCCCTGTGTAGGTGTCGGCTTCCCTCACTTGAATTGGAAAGTCCGAGACTCCTCGGACGATGAAGTCGTCCATGTCGGTCTGCCGCAGTTGGTGGAGCAGTTCATCCAATCTGAGCTCCCTCTCCCTGCATTCGGGAAGGTTCTGGATGTCGCTTAGGAGTAGATACTCCTCCCCGTTGATGATGATAGGGGCTAGGCTTGTGATGCCTAGCCCGAGTGGGGGAGCAACTCTGATGCCCTGCCGGCTCCGCTCGAAGTTGATCAGCTCCTGCTCTACTTGGCGCCGTTCTTCATCTGAGTCGAGCTCCGTGTATTCCTCGTCATCTGACTCCTCTTCTTCTTCCTTTGCTTCTTGCTCTTGCTGATACTGCAGAAGCATTTGCTCTTCTGCTTGGGCTGCTATGGGGTCCACGTCCATCGGAGGGATAGAGGTTGCCCCCATCGGGTTTTCGGCGCGGTGGGATAAGAAGATGGCTAGGGCTGCGGTGTAAGAGAAGTACTTGATCCTGTTGGCTGTCGAGACCATGTAGTCAGGCAGCCTCTGCGCCTTGTTGGTTAAGTACTTGGCGATGTTGGGGACATCGCCCAGGGTTGCTTGAAGGGATGGCCGGGGAACGAAATATCCTATGCAAGGAGGGACCTGAACAAGGGAAGGTCCTACCCTAGCTTGGAACTCTGCTAGGACTTGCCTATATGCTGGGGTTGCGTTTAGCGTAGCTTGGATATCAATTTCTTTCCCAAAGACTTGGAAGATGTCGTTGACATCTGCCTCAGCAGCATGGGCACTGGCGCTGTACCATCGGCTGAAGTCAGCAGTGGCCATTGATCTAGCAAGGAAGGGAGTGACAGACGGATGCAGAAGCGCCTCAAGGAGCTGGAAGATCGCCTAAGCAGTGGAGAGCAAATTTGCAGGTGCTAATTGAGAAATGGGGGACTTATTTATAGAGTTGGGGGAAACCCTAATTTTTGGATGACCTAGAATTTACTGAGGCTAGGCAATTTTGATCTATTAAGGGATGCAATTGCAAGTTTGAAGACTATTTCTAGGGTTTGAGCATGCTAAGAACACTAATGAACCTATTGCAGCAAACTGGAGATCATTTGGTGAAAAATGATACGAGGTCTCACAGTTGCGCCCAGACCGATTTTGAGAATCTCATTTTCTGTCCTGGCGCGACGTGTGAGACATGGGTCCTAATTGGGCTATACTTACTCAATTTAAGTGATCTAAGGCTGTAATTCCACTAAACTCGTCGAGTTAGGCAGAATTGACCCCTTATTTGGTCGATTTGGAGCTGTTTTGGGCATTTTTGGGCATGGTCTCACACGTTGCGCCCAGCCCGAAAATGAGAATCTCATTTTCTGTCCTGGCACGACGTGTGAGACATCGTCTCAATTTTTGCTCAAAAGCTCTAATTTGACTAAAACAAAAGCTAGAATTCTATACTTAACTTGATTAAGCTTGATCAGACATGTTATTTACTTCCAAAATTCTTTATATTAACAAAATTTACAGTTATTTACAAAATCTCAAGGGCGTTCTCCCTTGATGTGCCTGGCAAGATACATATCCTGCCTCATGAGGGTAACCCTCTTCGCGTGCACCGTGCAGGCCGTTGAATCTTCAAAATGTTGCACTATTTTTGCCTCTGCTGCCTCCTGTAGGCACAACAACATTTCGTCGATTACCCGCATGTCCGTGTTGTATTCTTGCATGACTTCACGAACCAAGCGTTGGAACGGCGCCCGGGGGATCAAGAGTCCGTAACTCTTCTGGAAGTGGCGGATCTCCTTGAGGGCTCTGTCCTCCAACTTCTTCTTCTTGCTCCGCTTCTTACCTGGTGCTCGGGGAGGCTTGGGCCTGGGTGGCGGTGGCTTCAAGGTCTGCTTTGGGGGTACTCCACCTTCAACTGTCCGCACCCGATGCTCCTGAAAGTAGGCATTGTATGCCTCCCACTTCTGCATATAGGAGTTGTGCTCCCTAAGTCTCTTCTGATAGACCTTGACAGGGTCTATCACATACGCCTCCCGTTGGGGTCGCGGGGCCTTAACCCTGTCCCACGTCGGGAAGGGTGGGGGCTTCGCCAACTGTCCCGCCTCCTCCTGTTCCTGTGCTTCCTGCTCAGGGGTTTCTTCCTCTACGACCGGGGGTTTTGAAGAGCTTGCTCCCTCTGCGCCAGGCACGTAGTCTTCATCCGAGTCGTCGGTAGAAGGCGGGGTCTCCTCTCCTGACGGCTCGTTGATGACGGGACCCACTGCTCGCTTCCCGACCTTCACCACTTTCCTTTTGCCTGCCTTGATGGCTTTGGCCTTTCTCTTCTTTGGCCCGCTGGCTGTTGTCGGGTCGTCTTCCCGACTCTTCGTCCTCTGCTCCCGGCGGCGCTCTTTAGCTTCATACTTGCAGATGAAGCATGCAAGATCGGCTTCTTCATCCGGGGTGAGTTCCGGCGGCTCTTCTCTCCCTTGCTCTTCCTGCAGGTGTATCTCAGCCTGGGGTTGCTCCTGGGTTGTTGATTGGTCTGCCTGCTCCCTCTGCTCCTCCGGTGGGTTGGTGTTCTCCTGGGGTTGCCCCTCGGGTATTGGCTGCCCCGCCGGCTCCCATTGCTCCCTGGTCCTCTCCTCCTCCACAGCGATCTCCTCTAGGATCTGGTGCATGATGTCCCGCCGGTCGTCCTCTACGAGCTCTGTACGGTCGCTCTGATCCGATCTTGCATCCTCGCTCGAAGAAGATTCGCCTTCCCGGAGAAGGCGTTCTTGAAGGATTCTCCGAAAGATGCCGGAACCGCTGGCGCTGGAGGATTCGCTCCCACGAGGCTTCCGAGCAGTTTGCTTTGTACGGGCCATCATTTTACGGTTCGTCGATCGGAGCTGAGCGCCAGAAGATCGCCTTGGCGAGTATGAGCAGAGTTCTAAGGAAGAACGCGAAAATGGGAGGGGTCTAGGTCTATTTATAGGGCCTATTTTTAGGTCAACTTTTAAACTACCTTTTTGGGTTGCCTAAAGCATCTAAAACACCTAATTAAGCAAGGTCTCACACGTTGCGCCCAGACCGATTTTGAGAAAGTCATTTCCTGTCCTGGCGCGACGTGTGAGACATGGTGGGGCCCACTACTAAATTTTGTACTTTTTTGAACCTGTAACATGCTAATTCTACTGATTCTTAGCTTAAAATTAGAATTATCAAGTTATTTTACTGTAATTTACAACTTTTTGGTGTCAAAGCTGAATGTCTCACACGTTGCGCCCAGCCCGATTTTGAGAATCTCATTTTCGGTCCTGGCGCGACGTGTGAGACCACCCTACTTTTCGGGATGTTGGCTTACCAATTTTAGTCTTTTTACATTTTTATTCATTTTACTGTTACTTAGCTTAGCATAACTACAAAAATGAGAAAAAATTTTCCCATTTTTCGAGGTTTAAGGATCCTATCAAGTTAGTGCTACTGGGAACATGGCCAGTGCTTTGCTCTTGGTCTCCAAGAACATAGCTCTGATACCACTGTGACGTCCCCTACTCATATACGGTGCACTCACCGTATACAAACAGGAGTTCATCCCCCATACCAGCTCCATGCTAATACAGGGCCCTTCACATGACACTGCAACCGTGACGGGTGCCAGTGGGAAGAGTGAAGGGGTCATTGCACCCCGTCTCCCTCAGGGCCTACCTAGCTGCGGAAGCGTAAACATACATGTCAGTAGCACATACATCAACATCATATGACCATCTCGAAGGATGGTCCTCCACATATCTGCATCGACAAAGATCGGCACATCACATAGGGGATCCTACCCAAGGCTCAGACTCGAAGGGATGACTGACGGCTTGGGTCTCCAGAGTTCATTGCGGACAGAATTCATGGCAATGGATTTGGCTGGCATATGAACATGGCATAGGGTTGTCCACTCCATCCGCCCCTCCTGTGCACACTTTGCAGAGTGGGCTGAAAAGTGTCGGGACCTGACTGTAGCCCGCCGGATGCATAGCCAAAAGGGCTATTCCTGGGCTCATCTTCCCAGTTCCGATGGGGCAGGTAGGGATCACTCCCTCCAGAGATCTACATGCTGACTCAAGGTGACTAGAGGGCCACTGCCCGTATTCGACTGAACCCACTGGAAAGTGAACACCACTTCACGGGTGTCGAGCCCATGCCTTGCCCGCACGCAGTGACAAGCCATTGGACCTAGTCACAATGATCCCCGGTAGGCTTTACACACCAGAGGGATCGTTCAAGAGTCAGGACATGAACCTCCTTCTTAGCCAGTCTGGCCCCTTCACCCACATCCCGGTGTGGCTCTTGTGCACAGGCCGAATCTACAGTGTGCTAGAGAGGCTACTCTAGGAGCATCAACTACCAAGCTTTAGGTCTCTACCCCCCTTCCCAATACAAGGAGTTCATAGAGATACATCATCCATATACTTCACAAAGAACTAAAGAACTAGATCTAATCTACAACATAGAGTTAGGTTCTTTAGTTAGAATCTGCTATCTAGAGATCTAGAGAGCTGCTATGGGCAATCTAAGAGGCTAAACCTACTGATTCTATGACTGAAGTAGGGTTTAGACTATCTAATTGGCTCAATACCTGATCCTTGAGGGGCTCCTCCTGGCCTGAGCTCGACCATCCTGCTGAAACGCTCAAATCAAGGGAAACTAAGGGTGCAATTCTCCCAGGCAGAGTCTGGGAGGCGGTTTTGGCTGTTGAGGCAGCCAAAACAGAGTTCTAAAGCCCTAGAAACGAAAATGGGCAAGTTAGGGTTTCCTACCCTATATAGACAAGGGGTTGGCTAGGGTTTCCAATTATCCCCTTTTGGCATGTGGGATAATTGGAAATGGGCCCACTTGCCTTTAAGGGCTAGGTGGCCAAATGTGCCCACATGGAAATGTGTGCCCACATTAATTTGTACATTGGAAAATGTGCACATTAATTGCACCTATGGGTGTGGCCCACTTGGCATGAAGTGTCCACATGGAAATGTGTGCCCACATTAATGTGTACATTGGAAAATGTGCACATTAATAGTTGCACATATTTCTGGCAAGTTGCCCCCTAGGGGCTACCCACCTGGCTACACGTTAGCGTACACGTCGGTCGGAGTGGCGTGTACGCGTGACGAGGCAGTACAGTATACGTCCTGGGACCGTATACTGTCCTGGAACGTCACAGTCCCAGACTACTTGGTATGAGTAAGAAATATAGAAATAATTATACAATGATAATCATAGAAACTTAAGATAGTCTAGCATGTCTCTAAACAGATATTGTCGCTTTTTGCAGACAACCTCTATGGATCAACCAATAATTCTGATGCAAAATATTTCCAAGCAATCTTGCAGGTGTTTTACTTAACCAGGTCCATTTTATGAAGTCTTTTAACCGTAACATTTTTGTTCTGTACATTTCACGTACCTCAGGAGATTGTAACTGGGGCAGTTTCCATGGGTATCCAGTTATTGACTTCCAGAATAAAATCCAAACTACATGAAGCTGCAATAAAGCTAAAAATGTTCATCTATTTGTGCATGAGATCCAAGACTAGAGGAGTTGTTTTTCCATCAGACTACAGTCTCCATATCTGTGGACAAGATCAGGGATTTCATATTCTATGTCAAAAAGCTGGGAGATGAAAAACCCAAAAGCTTATGTGGAATAGACATGTATTATGGCTTCATAATGCGCTATGTCAAGGCGCCCACTGCATTCTTGGGCCATTCGAAAGATTCAGTTCGTGAATATATTACATATTACCATTCAAAAGATCCTAAAGCTCCAAGATTACTTCAGGATGCGCTTGAAAGTTTGGGGCAAGAACAGAAATGTTGCATGTATTCATGTTGCAAAGAAATACCCTTTAATCAATCAATTTCTCAAAATCAGAGAAGAGCTAGATCCACAATGGCTATTTTGAAGCGAATGGTAAGATGCTATGTGAGGGATAGATACTATAGGTTTGACAAATTCCAAAGATTATTGTGCCATGGAACGGAGTACAAAATAATCAGAGCATGCACCAAGAAATTATGAGGCCAAGAGAGTCGCACTCCATAAAAAACGCAAAGAATAACAGCAAAGAACACATTAAAGCTTTAATGTGTGTGTGTTGCCATATAGCTTCCCACTCCTTATCCAATGAATATTTATTACTGTATGATGTTAAAAGAGGACCAACCCAGCACTTCAGAACAGTATATGATATTGTCTATTTGTGCACTTGAGTTTAAAACACGTAAGCAACAGGGTAACTATGAAAATCAGGGCAAAGGCAGTGTGAACAAATCAAAATTTAAGTTGACAAATCCACAAATGGTGAAATGGTGGTTGCATATGAGAAAGCATACTGTAATTACAATGCAGCAGACATAATTGTTACCTTCGGAAAGAAGAGTTATCAAAGGTTCTATGCGTCCATTATCTGCAATTTTCCAAATATTAGCATCAACTTGTTCCAGATCCTTTAATGTTTTTTCTGCAAGTGACGACCAAACACTTCCTTTGTTTGAAGCTAATGCGAGAAGGTGTATGAGAACATCTTTATAAAAACCTATCCTTTCACAAAGTGCAGTTGACTTCGATAGCTCATTTGAAAGCTTGAACATAACCTCCTGCTTATTAGAGCCACCCTCGAGGCTTATTACGACAACCTTCATGATACCGGCATCCATCATACTCTCCTAAAACATGTCAGAATCCAGAAACAAGGGTAAAAAATAAGGAATACCAAAGTTGTACATTTCAGGTGTGGGATGCCAATGAACTGCCGGAAAAAGTAAGTTTAGTATATGTTGAGAGTAAGCGACTGGCAATTGGTTGTATGTCTAGCACCATACATGAACTTGCTTGGGAATATTTAATATTAACAATGTGAAGCAAACTGACTGCTAACTATCTCACAAAAGCTATGTACGTAAAAAGGAGCTCCCAGTCCAGTGCTCAAGTTTAGGAGGAGACCATATCAAAATACAAAAATTAAGAGAGAACGCACACTATAATAGCAGCTATTTGATTTATTAGCCAAACAGCTGTATGTGAATGCAACTTAGTAGAGTGCATAATTTTTTATAACCACGCAGAGTTCTCCAATTCAAATATCTACAATAATGCCAAATTGAGTGGGTACCTAATGTTTGCAGTTGCCCTCAGACAACCTATAAAGAAGAACTAATTTGTGATCTACGTTCATTATGCAACTGCCGCCATACATCCAGTAGTATTGGAATAAGCTTGTACTCATGTAGATCAGCATCATACATCTGTATAACCAGAGAGAAAAGTCGCATTGTATCAGATTTCATATACAACATAGGTAAGGCCAAAGCAAAACAAAGGCAATTTTTTAGGGTTCATTGATCTTTGTCCTTCCTTCCAAATGAAAAAGCCGTAAACTTGATTTAACATCATATCAGAAGCAGAGAAACCTCTTTGCAATGTATATGATTGCAATCTGTAGAATCATTTCAAATAACAAATTGAATAAGAGCATACGTTTTTATATCCAGGCTATATGATTCTTTACTCGGGTAATTAACAATTTAGCAATCAATAATGTCATAAAGAGAGAGTCAGAATCATGGGTCTTTTATTCTGACCCATTTATGCAAACATGGTAATAGACAAGAACAACTTTTGTGCCAATTTCTGGAGTTGTCCAAAAAAAAGAGCAGATCTATTGAAGCAAATACCAAAGACATTAAACCTAATGAAGCAAAGGCCATGGACACAAAACGATAGACATATAGTAGATTGATGGAAGTAGCTTGATGGAAGGACAACTTTACCTTTACTATTGGAATCTGCGTGCATCCAGTTTCCATATCTGCAAACATCAAATTTCCATTTGTACCATGAAATTAGAACTCCATTCTCAAGAAATAAGAACAACATCAAGAACTCCATTCTCAATAATGAATCAGTAAAATGTTCCAAATACAATTTCAGCCCTAAATATTCTGGAGCATTTTACAAAAATCTCAAAGGATTTAGACTAAAGATTTTTAAAGATGAAATAGCACTCCGATAAGTAAAAAATTAGCAATATATACTTACATTCGTAAACCTCGTGGTCGTGTATGTCTGTGGCCTAAAGAGGTCCAGGGCAGTAAGCTTATTCCTAAACATATTTCTGATCAACCAGGTAACTGCCATTGAGACCATAGCAGCGGCTATGTTCCGGAGTGCAACCAGCCATTGGAGATGGTTCAGAAGACTACATCATGTGCCTTAGAAAAACCAAATTAATGGATTGGTGCTGATCAATGCCCACGACTGAAAAAACCATTAAAAAACCATCAAAGTAGAAAACAAAAATGGCACGTTCAATTCAAGCAACAAAACGACAGGTAGAGGCTCGCGAGAGTGAAGAGTAGTATAAAAAGAGCTATTTTGGTGAGAGACTTGTCTGGAGGGGAAAACCCGCGGCATATCTTTAATCACAGCAGTGTACAAACATTTTAAAAAATATCTAAGGTGGAGGGTAGGGTAGTCCACCACACCAATTCAATCTGACTACGCACTAATAATCATAAAGGGAACCTGCCATAGGAACAACCCAGGCCCCTTAAGACGACGTAAAGTAAGAAAGGCAAATAGGAGGCAACGTGCGAAAGTTTATCACCGGGATGAAAAACCCCGCACTTTCGGGTTTTCGAGGAAAACCCTAATGATAAACTTTCGCCCAATGGCTCCTAAAGAAAAGCCCGGGCCGTCCAAGTTGATATCATTGAAGAAGAAATCAAGGAAGCACGAGATGGAGGCCGAAATTCGGACGATTCATCGCAAACTCTATGGGAGAGTTGGACAAAAGAAATAAATAGCCATGATCACCTGAAAACTTAGAAGAAAACAAACAGAATGCGTTAGACATTAGAAAAGTAACTTAACAAAGTCGCCATAGTTGGATGAGATGACCTGGAAAGAAACAACATAAAACGAAGCAATTAACTCAAAAATAGAAGCCATCACGCCGGCTCGGCGAAGCCCCCCAAGGGGGCTGGTCCATGACAAATCACAATCCTCCAATAAGAGAAGGGGCTGGTCACGCAACATAACATCATATCTTAAAACAACATAACCTCTCAAATACAGAGGGGCTGGTCACGCGAGCCACGCGACATAGAATCACAAATCAAATGAAAAAACATGAATGTAAACAACTTAGGGTGGGGAGGGAGGGAACTGAGACCAAAAAACTGCTGTGAGAAGACGCCGATAATGGAGAAAGAGCCCAAAAACGTATATATAGCCTCGTCTCTCCCAAACTGGCGATCCGACGGTGTCGAATCGCATGCATTTTGGTGAGAGACTTGTCTGGAGGGGGAAAACTGGTCGATCAAAAGAGAACTTCTATAAGATGATGAGCAAGGTGTGATTGCCACTATAAATTTGACACATATCGAATGAGCATCAGGGAAAAGCAATATCAGGTCTAACAATAAAAAATAAGAAATCAAAACTTCCAAAGGTAATTGTTAAGGAAAAAAGCAAGGCCAAGATGTTAAGAAGGCTAAATGTATTAAAGTGGTTACGAAGGAAACCTAGGAGAGGACCGAAAGAAATGAAAACAAATAAACCCTAGGAACAATTTGAAAAAATAAAACTTGAAATGAAAATAAAAGACATCATAACGTGTATAAACTATAGAGAGCAAAAATAATAACGAAGAAAAGCCAGTAATGAAGTGTGCTACAATAAGCTCAAAACTGCAACCCACAGGGCCGTAAAGATCGAATTGTAACTAAAAGGCAACTTAAAATAAAGTTACTTGGGACTAATAGAAAGAAACCATGGCAAAAAAACTAAAGAGAAAAAAACTCGGGACTAATAGAAAGAAATCATGGCAAATAAATAAAAGGAATATTGGAAAACTCGAACCTTCGTCACCAGCATAACAGGAAAAGACTTCAACCATTACGCCCAACCAAAGTATAAGTATTAAAATACAATTAATAACTAAGATAACCCCTTAAATGCTATGAATATATAACAGAATTGATGGCGGCAGGAAGCAGGAATGACTGCGGCATGCTAAAAGAGAGAGGAACGGACAGAGCAAAGCAGATCACAAAATCTATCCAGAAGGAATAAGATCTATGCCGGACGACCAGAATCGGACTAGTAAGGAAGAGCGATTCATAGAAGGAAGCAACCAATTTTTCCAAATATACAGGTATGGGAGCAAAGGGGGGAAATAATAAACAGTAGCAGATCGATCCAAAGAAAACGCTGGAGCTGTGAGATGATTCGGAAAGGAACTCAGAAGAGTAAGAAGAGTAAGGAGTAATTATAGACAAGAACTACTCTCAGGGAAGAGAAGACATCAGGAAGAAGAGAGATAGAAAGGATGGTGAAGGGGGGAAAATCTGTGGCCGAACAACCCAAAAGACCGCAAAGACTATGCTAAAGAGGAAATCAGAGCTGAAAAAGGCTGCCAAAGAGGAGGATCTGAGCAAAAAAAATGAGAAAGGGCAGCACCAAAATGTAAGTGCGAATCTATCCAAGACAATACAGGACGAAACAAACGAGTAAGGAAAAAGCAAGAAGAAAAGGATACGAATTTACAAAAAATCAATCCCATCCTACTTGAACACGAGACGATTAAACATCAGAGGCCTAACAAAGCAAAAACGAAGCAAAAACGTAGCTACTTTGGAAAATAATGTACTTCCCGGATGACCACAATTGCCAAGAGAAATTTAGAAGGAAGATAACGAGGGCATGAGACCAAAAAACTGCTGTGAGAAGACGCCGATAATGGAGAAAGAACCCAAAAACGTATATATAGCCTCGCCTCTCCCCAAAATGGCGATCCGACGGTGTCGAATCGCATGCATTACCGGCATTACAGTTGCAAGCAAGCTTGACACCGGAATACACTACCCCACAATTCTACAATGAAAACATTTTTGAAAGCATCTTAGCCTTCGATTTAATTTAATGCTCAAGATCTTGCACAGATTATCATCTTTTTTGCTTTTAGTATTATATATAAATAGCTCCTTGCCTTTAATTAGAATACTTATCATATAGGTAATGGGATATTATCTATGGCTCTTTCATGGAGCTTGATCCCAACTAATAATCATTCCAATGATAGTGCCTTGCCTCTTCTATAAATATCAATATTATATTGTCCTATGCCCTTCTTTATATACACCGTGTTTGCTTCGTATCAATCCATCCCTTCTCAAGATAGATCGTCTGCGATCATCCAAGATACGCCCTCTGTCAATCCATCCCTTCTCAAGACGGATCATCCCGCGACCATTCCTAAACTGGAAGTTTCACAATCTTACACAATCTAGTAATGGTTTTGGATATTTGCATCCAAAGTACGATATATCCCTTGGTTATAGATAATCGGTGTACTTCCAAAGCACGATATATCCTTTGTACTATCACATTACATCATTATCTTATGTACCTCCGAGGTAATACTTGATTGTATCGGCACCATGATACAGTGTATCTCCAAGATACAGATGCAACTTTTGTCAAGCCAATTGTGTTGCAATCACAATTACTAGTCTTTAAAAGTATACATCTTATGCACTCTTGTTCAGGCTATTGTGTTGCAGACACAATGATCAATCTACCACGAGGCATTCACATCTAATCTAGTATACCATCTTCAAGCATATTACATTGCAATCGTAATTACCAATCTATCAGTGGGTATACACATCTCAAAAAATCGACTTTTACTCTTTATTCCAAATAAAGAAATTCAATTTACGAACTTTACCCATAAGCTCGTACCATATAAAGCAATTTAAGATTCCAAATCCAAATTTCACATCCATATCCAATAGCTTATCTGTAGAGTTCTCCTCAATGCATAACCTAACCGGCCTCTCAGATCACCACAATTTGAATTTCCACAATTTTTTTTTTTTTTTTTTTTTTTTTTTTTTTTTTGAAGAAACGGCAGTTTTTGTATTCATATGATATAACTTTACAGCACAAAAAAAAGCCTGAAGATTCAGGGAAAAAGATAAGAAACTGTTCTCAGAATATACAGTAAATGAAAAAAGTAGAGTACTCATCATGGAGTTGTTCAACATCTTCTTTGGGTCAACTTACTATAGGGAACAACCTTCTTCGGCTGAACCAAATACTATAGGACCTTCTCCATAAATTTCCACCACTAATCCACTTACTTGCTCAATCAAGCAAATGCACTTACATTACCCTTCTTGGCAGATTTGGATTAAGCGCAAGTAAAAATTCCCAGTATCCTTTGCAGACTAGTAGGATAAATTGGACCAAAACCTGAATAGAAAAGAAGGACATATAGCCAAGTAATTCCCCAAAACCTTATGCCTTAAGAGAACGCATTCCCATTGTAGAGGTAGCAAAGCTCCTAGCTCCCCATGCTTCTAAATCCATTAAAATCCAACTAGACCTCCAAGCCCAGCCCTAGAAGATGATCCAAAAGATGGTGCATTGTTGGAGAAACCTCAAGGTCATCATACTTCCATACGGGCGAAGATTCAATAACTAGCAGTCTACATAACCCTTCATCAGAATGTGAAATCCAAGGTCTCCCGAAACTTGAATTTCAAGATTTTTAATCCAATTTACCTGACCACATCTGCAAAGACACATGGAAATTCCCATATATACATAGAACATTAAAGAGAAAGCAATAATAAATGGAATAGGCTGCCACACTAGTCCTGAAGCTGCCACCTTCTTTTATGAATCTGATTCTCTGCCTCCACGCAGCCTAACCAATCAGCAATCTAGATAATAGCAGAAGGTTACTGTGGCTCAAACAGTTATCTTGAAGCTAGTTAGGCTTAGAACAAGCCCAACCCACCAGACTACTCTCAGAGCCCAGTCTTAAATTATCAAATGTAATAAGACACCAAAACATTCTGCCATAATTTTCAAAAACTGACTAATCACACTGCCATGGCTACAGAAAGAAACAAACCCTGCTGCTTCCATGTACCTGCTCTATGTACTTCTGCCAGTAAGAAATGGGAAAAAAGAAAGAACTTTTCTGCCAGATTATATTCGAAAGATTTAAATTAGATCACCTGGGTGAAAGCCATGGATCCTTGCCTGTGAATCAAAGCAGAAGTCCCTTCGCCTGGCCACAAATAAAAATCCTTGCCCTAAGCCAGTCCCTTCTCGATCCAGAATATTTGCAGAAACAGACGGATTGCAGCCTTTCATAGATGCCGATGGGCAGCCTAAGGCGTAAGAACATGAACGGCCGGCCCAGGGCAAAGCCCTAGGCGGCCAAACAGTGTCGTCCTGTAATAGACCCATGGGAGACCGCTCGAGTAGATCTTGGTGTCGCGTTCTTGAGACACCGGCATAAATGGGTAGAAGCGCCTACTCATAAATGTCTAGACGGTTTTGCCCAGTTGGCTAAGGGCATGTCGGTTAGGAACGTTACAGTTGGTATTAGAGCAATGTTGGATCCTTGGGTGTTGATATTATGATCTGTGGATTGCAGAGAGATCTAGAAATGCTATCCTCAGGAGGAGGAGTAGTATTTAGAGGCTTCGTGGTTACTATAGAAGTATTCAAGGGAGACGTCTCCATATAAGCAATGGGAGCAACTTTTGATGATGTTGAGGTATGAATTTGTGAATAAGTTGTCATTGCATATTAATTCCATATTGCTTCACCAAATCAATGATCGGCCCATGAGGACATGGGTTAAATTTTAGAAGGGGAGACTGTAACAGACCTGGGCACTTGATGGGCCAGTATATGTATTTATGTACGTATATACATATGTATAACATGTACCCAACATGAGTTCAGGGTTTTGTCTATTTGGAAAAGGGATTGTTACAGAATATGAAGTCAGGGAGCAATTCTGGGCAGTTTTGGAGCCCAAAATTTAGAGCATCATATCTCGGCGACCCGAGATCCTTTTCAGGTGATTTTTCTTTTGCTGAAAAGATCTTCAAGTAAGCTTTCCAGAATGGGTCTGATCAGGCCGAAAACTCATCTGTATGCAAAGTGATGCTGCGTCGGAATTGACTGCACTATGTATGTCCTTCTGCAGTTTGATTCTTTGAGCGAGAAGCCGATCTTTGGAGGCGCAATCAATTGCAGGGGGTCCAGAGGTCTATCCGCGAAGGACTTCTCAGGTGGGGTTTTGCTATTGATCAATTGAGGTTCTATGAGTTGCCATGATTAGTCTGTACATGAGTTTTGCATGCAAATATGATAAACTATGAATTTGTTGGAGATTCATAAGGTAGAGAAGGTAATCAATGATTGGAAAAATCTCTGTAAGGGCTGATTCTAAGTTAGAAATGGCTGAATATTACATGAGAAGCACCGATTCAGCATGGAAACTTCAGAAAAGGCAGAATTGAATTGGATCTGGTCAGCACCGAGCTCTCCAATGCCATTTTGTGTTCATGTTATGTTTTTGTCATTTTGTGTTTTGCGCTTTATCTTGTTGGTCTTGTATTTGCTGCTTTTATCAATTTATTTGCATGTCCTAATATAAAGTTACGTACCCATGGATGGAATTAGATTGCATTTGAGCTTAGCAGTAGAGGAGATTGGAGCATGAAGAGTTGAGCAGAATAATCATAAGTAGTAAGAATATGCATTGTTTGAATAATTGTCTAACTATGGTAAAATTCTAAGGATTGGGATAAAGTATCTTTTTTAGCTCATGGAGATGGTGCTAATGTTGAGAAGTAGTCTAGCACAGATGTAGAGCGTTAACGACCCCTCGGCATCAAGGATTTCAGCTCCGGGGGATCCACCTTCTTTATAAGAGATATGCCACCTGCGTACATAGGGTAGCGAAAAAACCCCTAGTATATGTGTTTCTGATGGGCAAATTTGACCCCTTTCCGTATAGTTTTACAACTAGAAGAACATTCCAAAACCCCTATGACCCCTAGTATACATACGGAAAAGGGTAAAAAATCACCCCCTCCCATTGATGCACGTGGTTTTGACAGGTTCCACAAGGTGACGCCCCCTTGATTTCAGCATCAAGTTCGCATATGGATCTTAAAATAGGAATAAACAGTCATCCGACATCAAGGATTATTGAGATTGAGATGGGTCCACATTGGTACAAGGAGAGCCATGTGAAGCTTGATGGTTTCTGGATGTGGCTATAGCATGAAGTACTGCTAGTCTGAGTGCATAACTGTAAGTTTCCAAGTTGTTGCATTGTATTTTATCCAGGGCATCATAGCTAATGGATTTAAAGTATAAACACTATGGAATGTTGTATTCCTCATGGGAGGATGATTTTGAGGTAAGTTTTGCATTATAGAAGATGTTAGTATCTTTCCTTGATCAGTAACGTACATAGTTATTGGAGCTACATCAATGATAGTTAGGCTTATGGCTTTCTCGACGTGTTTGGATTCTGATCGTTATCTTCGTCAGTAACCTAGCTACTTCAACTTGGGCAGGTTATATGGGCAACATCAGCAAGAGTATAGTATAGGCACATGTATAGTAAACATTCTAATGAACACCACATGTCATAGTCTTTGCATTGTTCCACTGTTGTCTTGGTATTTGATTATGTCTATTGGAACCTCCGGGGTCGGACTTCTAGGTTCGGTGGCCTAGGTTGCTCCGGCATGCTTATGTTCATCTGTGATTCTCTGTGGTTCTTGTGCTCTGTGACATCAGGCATAGTTTCCCTGATCAGGATGCTACGTCACCTCTGTGACTCCATGGTAAGAGGTCCTCCAGCGCCAGACGTGGGCTGGGAAGGGTATGCGCATATGAGGTTCACCCCACCAACTCTGCCAACGGGGCTCGGAATGTGAGCTGGCTGGGCATTTTTCTGCTAACATGGCCTGCATGTAGGCTGGCTGAGCTTCCCATTGTCCCGGAGCTATACGTCATGATGGTTTGGTATTTGGATATGTTCTTTGCTTCTGATGTTCATGTTTGATATTTTCTTGGATTACGTTGTCATTGTCTTAGCACTGTACTCACCTAAGGTTCTCCATTTGTGTTTGTGCTTATCCAAGATTTCCAGAGTATTTTCATGCATGCAGAGGCAGCCAGGGATCCTCACTTAGTCACGAGGACTAATCCCATTGAGTGCATGTGCAGTTAATCCGCAAGGCATCAATCAGGTTGATGGTGGCAATGCAGCCGGGAATTATGCTCGAGTTCTAAAGCTAGAAGTTTCTATTTGATTTGCTCAGTTGCTGTTGTACATGTATATAGATAGCACAGTGTAAATGTTTGAGCTGTTTGATTTGCTCAATTCGAGACTAGAATATATTAAGCTTATGAATATGTTGAATGCATGGGCAAGGTTGTCTGTTGAGTTTAGACAGTGAATTTCAATTGCAAAGGAAGATTTAATTCTTCACCTAAATTCATACCAACATAAATCTAGCCTTAAGTTAGACAAGATCCCGAGTTGCCAGGAGGGTCAACTCGGCAGGCTCGTTACAGTTGGTATCAGAGCAGGTCTCGAGTTCGAGTCTTCATGGGTGCCTATATGCATGGGTAATTTGCAAAGACTTGGTAATCATTGTGATATGGTATGACATAGACATGGTATAGCCTTGGATGCTCGAGGACGAGCATAGTTCTAGTGGGAGAGATTGTAACAGACCCATGGGAGACCGCACGAGTAGATCTTGGTGTGCGTTCCCGAGACACCGGCATAAATGCGTAGAAGCGACTACTCATAAACGTCTAGACGATTTTGCCCAGTTGCTTAAGGGCATGTCAGTTAGGAACGTTACATTTGGTATCAGAGCAGGGCTCGAGTTCGAGTCTCCATGGGGGCAAGTATGACCCGAAATACCGTTGGACGGTAGGTCATGACTTTCTTTGTGATGCTCGAGGACGAGCATAGTCTAGTGAGAGAGGACCTATGGGAGCTGCTCAAGTAGATCTTGGTGTCGCGTTCCTGAGACACCGGCATAAATGGGTAGAAGAGCCTACTCATAAATGTCTAGACGGTTTTGCCCAGTTGGCTAAGGGCATGTCGGTTAGGAATGTTACACGTCCCGCCATCCAATATATGTATCAATCTCCACAATATCAAGCAAGAATGCTCTTTTTTTCTTTTCTTTGTTTCTGCTGGTCAAGTCTCCATTGCAGCGACTGTCGCCATTTTGCCCAGTCCATCTCAGTTCCACTAACCATTCGGGTAAAAGCATGTTAGGGTGTCCCTTAAAAAGTATTATTTAGTGACCAAAAAGGTACCTAAAAAGGTAGCCAGGACTGGGTACTGGGTACCTGTATAATATCTCAATATAAGGTATGTTTTAGAACTTTTTATATATATATTGGTCTCCGATAGCATTATCTTTATCTTAACTTTGAATATTACCATGTCCTTGACTTTTATTTTGGATTTTTGTATTAGTTTTAATGAAAAGAAAAATGAGAAAGTACCCAGTTCTGAAGTACCTAGTGTATGTACTTTTGCAGGTTCCAAAAGTGGTACACCCTAACATGCTTTTACCCATTCCAATATTGAAATCATATGATTTCCCATCGTGCATAAAGGCTTTTACTCCATTAAGACAATTCAAACATGTTCTTGTGAACTCCAAAATGATGATCTCCTCTTGTTTCTGATGCCATGCTCCAATAAAATAAGAACTAATAGTAGTCCTTGCAGCAAGTACAAAAGCACATGATCTTTACGGCCCTTTGGAAAATTCCTAGCACCATCGTTTCTGACTTCTTTAATTCCATTCATGGATTAAAGAGCTCAAATTCCACTGGTGATCTCATTGCCCATAGTTTTCAAAAGGATCGCAAACCTATGCTCTGATACCAATTGATATGATTCTTAACTTTTGGAATGATTCATATCATTTATATTCCAGCAAAATACATTGGGGCACATGATTTACTGCATAATAGGATCCACTAGGTTATGACAAAACACAAACGCTATGGCACATACAAAGCTTTGGCATCTGGCTTACTAGCCTTCCAGGCTAATACTGCTACTCCAAGTAGCCACAGATCAGAAAGCAATTGCAAATCTTTAATGTCGCTGTAGCAGTAATCTGTAATCCCTTGTCACATTTTCAGCCAGTACTCCCTCATACGACTGAACTACAAGAATTGCCAACCAATTCAAAAACTAGACTCGGAGCCGGTTCCGATGAAGTAAAGATCGCCTCAATCGAGCTCTATTTACGGAGATATCTCCAATTGAATTTTAGCTTCTATTTATAGATCTCTCCACGACTTTAGTCCCTTTTTAGCAGGCAATTGTCTTTTGTATTAAAATAGCTCCTTGCCTTTAATTAGAATATACTTATCATATGAGATATTATCTATGGCTTTTTCCTGGAACTTAATTCCAACTAATAATCATTGCAATAATGGTGCCTCAACCCCTTTCATAAATATCAATATTATATTATCCTATGTCCCTTCTTCAGTCAGATCCGGGCCAGATACGCTCCCTTAGTACGGCCGGATGTGCCCTTGCATTTGCTGATGAACACACCGTCAGTACGTGCCCTGGGGTCATACATCCAGGAGGTACTGGACCTGCGAGGTCACCTTTGCCCCCGCCTGGCTGTCCGCTGACTAGGCACTACGGGGGTGGTGCATGACTGTATATATTGGGATGTTTCTGCATTTTATATGATTAGCACAGTTTGTCAACAGGCTGATTGCTGCCACGGTTTTTCCCTCGAAAACCCTTCGGGGCGGGGTTTTTTTAATCCGGGCAGTAATCCGCTTGCTGCGTTTTTGTATTGGGTCCCATAGACCGATTGGTCTCCGTGGACGATAAAAGTACCTTCCTTCCTTCCTTCCTTTATATACACTTGGGGAAACCTTAGGATTAACATTCATATACCATATGCCATACTTTTGCCATATTTCCATAACCCATTCGCCGTGGACCACTCCCCCGCGCTTGCTCCGTATCAATCCATCCATTCTCAAGATACATCATCCGCGATCGTCCATGATACGCCCCCTGTCAATCCATCCCTTCTCAAGATGGATCACCCCGCAACCATTGATAACATGAAAGTTTCACAATCTTGCACAATCTAGATATTCGCATACTTCCAAAGTACGATATATCCCTTGGTTATAGATATCCGTGTACTTCCAAAGTACGATATATTCCTTGGTTATAGATATTTGCATACTTCCAAAGTACAATATATCCTTTGTACTACCACAATACATCATTAATTTTTGTACGTCCGAGGTACCACTTGATTGTATCGCCACCATGATACAACGTATCTCCAAGAAACAGATGCAACTTTTGTCAAGCCAATTGTGTTGCAATTCTTAAAAAATATACATCTTATGCACTCTCGTTCAGGCCTCGTAATTACCAATCTACCATGCGTATACACATCTCAAAAAAATGAATTCTACTCTTTATTCCAAATAAAGAAATTCAACGTACAAACTTTATCCATAAGCTCGTACCATACAAAGCAATTTGAGATTCCAAATCCAAATTTCGCATCCACATCCAATAGCTTATCCGTAGAGTTCTCCTCAATGCTTAACCTGAGCAAACCTGCAAATAAAGTAAAATATCAATATAGATGACCTCCAAAGTCAAATATTAATATCCACGGCTAGCCTCTCAGATCACCACAATCTGAATCTCCAGAATCTCAAGCAAGAATGGGTTTTTTCTTTTCTTTTCTTTTTTGCTGCTCAAGTCTCGCTTGCAGCAATTGTCGCCAAGTTGCCAAGTCCACCTCAGTTCCACTAACTGCTCCAATATTGAAAATCATATGATTTCCCATTATGCATAAAGGCTTTTACTCCATTAAGACAATTCAAATATGTTCTTGTGAACTCAAAATGAGAATCTCCTCTTCATTCTAATGCGATGCTCCAACAAAATAAGGACTAATAGTAGTCATTGCAGCACGTACAAAAACACATGATCTTTATGGCCCTCTGGGAAATTCTTAGCAACATCATTTCTAACTACTTTAATTCCATTCACGGATAAGAGAGCTCAAATTCCACTGGTGATCTCATTGCCCATAGTTCTCAAAAGAATTACAAACCTCCGCTCTGATACCAATTGATATGATTCTTAACATTTGGGATGTCTATATGGTCTTAAAATAATATCGTAGTAGATAAACAATATCAAATTGTATTCACAACAACATTACAACTGATAAACACGAATATTCAGGATTTATATTTCAACAAAATACATTGAAGCACATGATTTACTGCCGAACCGAATCCACTGGGTTATGGCAAAACACAAGTGCTATGGCAAATACAAAGCTTTGGCATCTAGCTTACTGGCCTTCCAGGCTAATACCGCTATTCCAAGTAGCCACATATAAGAAAACAATTGCAAATCTGTAATGTTGCTGTAGCAGTAATCTGTGACCCCTTGTCACGTCTTCAGCCATTACTCCCTCATATAGACGAAGTACAAGAAGTGCCATCCAATTCAAAAATTAGATTCCAAACGGTCCCAATGAAGTAAAGGTCGCCTCAATCGGAGCTCTGTTTGCAGAGATATCTCCAATTGAAGTTTAGCTTCTATTTATAGATCTCTCCATGACTTTAGTCCTTTTTTTTTGCAGGCAGTTGCCTTTTATATTAAAATGGCTCCTTGCCTTTAATTAGAATACTTATCATATGGGATATTATCTATGGCTTTTTGTTGGAGTTTGATTTGATGCTAACTAATAATTATCCCAATGATAGTGCCTTGATCCCTTCCATAAATATCAATATTATATTATCATATGCCCCTTTTTTAAATACACTTGGGGAAACCTTAGGATTAACATTCATATACTAAATGCCATACTTTTGTCATATTTCTATAATCCATTCGCCGTGGACCATTATCCCATGCTTGCTCCATATCAATCCCTCCCTTCTCAAGATAGATCGCCCGCGATCATACAAGATACGCCCTGTCAATCCATCACTTCTGAAGAGATCACCACGCAACCATTGCTAACCTGGAAGTTTCACAATCTTGCACAGTCTAGCAATGGCTATGGATATCCGCGTACTTCCAAAGTACGATATGTCCCTTGGTTATAGAGATTTGCGTACTTCCAAAGTACGAATATATAGCATAATAGTAGGGGGTTCCAGGGGGATTTGATATGGATGCATAAATCACTATCCCTGAGACGATAGACCATACCTATAAAGCATTTGAATAGGTTATTATTGGGGAAAAAAAAAACATAGATTCAATAGAAAAAATAAGCATGTTATTGTGCTTGTAGCATTGGTTAAACCGTTCTTTCTAGGATATTGAATTATTTTGGTAGAGGTTCGAGTCCTATCTCAAAATTTGAAACCTTAAGTGAATCCATATACAGAGGAGTCTCGGTATTTCATATTCCAAAACCTTAGGCGAACCTGTATTCCATGTTTCAAAATCATAGGCACCCCCAGTTATAAATGACTATACTTGAAATAAGAGGCATCAAGAGGCTCCAACATATAATCTGGGCCGTACGATGGACAGATCCGACGATTGAGGTAGTCCAGGGTGCATCCCATAATCGAAACAGGAGGCATCAAGAGGCTCCAACATATAATCCCATCGATCCGAGTCATCGGATCGGCATTCTCGAATGGGCGAGCATGCATCTCTTGCATGCATGCATGCATTGCATGCATTTTCTGTGGCTCTGGTTCATTTGGGATCGTTATTTCTTGCAGCTTCTTCATCGACTTCTCATCGGCGTTTCTCCTCTTTTAGCAGTTCCCTTGACTCCCACCTACCCTCCCTTAATGTGTATATTATTGTAAATGTTGTTTTTGTTGCGTGGCACGCATGACCAGCCCCTCGCTTTTTCGAGGTCGTGTTTTGTTGCGTGGCACGCGTGACCAGCCCCTCGCTTTTCGAGGTTGTTTTTTTTCTTATCTTTGTGTTTTACTTTATGTGCAGGTACAGGGGGATGCGCGACTCCGTCTTCTTCAGGCTTCGAGAGTTTCTTGTGGGAGCGTTTGTTTTTGCAACCTTATGTTGTGTCCAAGCCCCCTGCAGAGGGCTTATCACTAGGGTTTATCCTTGAAAACCCAAAAGGGCGAGGCTTTTTAATCCCGGTGATAAGCTCTCTGCGGGTACACTTAACCGACATCTGTAGAATTGTTTTGGGGTCCAGATGATATAACTAGATATTCCTTGTGTTTTTCCATTGTGGGTAGCTTGCAAATATGCAGCTATCCACTCTCAACCATTGCAGAGACAGATCTGGCGATTGAAGTAGTCCAGGATGCACCTCATTTAGAATATGTCCTTTGTACTACCACAATACATCATTATCTTTTGTGCCTCTGAGGTACTACTTGATTGTATCGCCACCACGATATAGTGTATCTCCAAGACATAGATGCATTTGTCAAGCCAATTGTATACAATCACAATTACTAGTCTTCAAATGTATACATCACTATAACCCCAAAATTTGCTCCATGTGTAATTTTTTGCTGTCTTTTGTGCAAAAAAACAACACATAAAGACCATGCATATTATTGTTCCGAAAATGCTAGAAACAACGCGTACTTTTTTGGTGTGGTTTTTTGGTGTGGTCTTTAGTGTAGACAAAAACAACACATAATTTTATGCTTGATTTTTACCATGGTTTTTAGACAAAAACAATGCGTAAAACACATCTGTAATTTTTTGCTCAAAAGAAAAAACAACGCATAATTTTTAGGGGTGATCTTTGCCCAAAACAACGCATTTTTTGGCATAGTTTTCCTTCAATTGTCCACGTGTTATTTTCGTTAGTTCTAATGCAACCACGCATTGTTTTTCATACAATAAGACATGTTTTTCCTATTGTAGTTTAATGAAACAATGCATTGGATTAAGACAAAAACAATAAGCATAGAAAACTTAAAGAATAGCTCATCCTCATTCAAGCTATTTCTAAATCCTGATTGAATTTCTACTATTCCTAAATTGTGATTGAATATCCTGATTGCCTTTTGGGAATCGAACCCAAATGAAGTCCACTAGGCATTACATAAATGCTTAAACTGAAACATCCACCAAGCTTGTATCACGACACCTGAACAAGAACGAATGTCAGTTCCTATTTAAACTTCTCAAATGAGTACACATTTAAAATGTGAGTCACCCTTCAGCTAACAAAGATCCTATAATAAATGTGAGTTTTGAATTTCAATAATTTCAGAACTTGTATGAGACATAAAATGAGGATATTACCTATGATTAAAAACCTTAAAGCATTTTATTCAACAACTAATTTCAATTTGTAGAGCTGAAAAACAAAACAACAAGAATACAAGCAAAATTCTTTTGCATAGTAGCCAACATGCAAATGCTGCAGATCACCTTTGCAACACAAATTGGAGCCATTTTCAAAAGAAGGAAAAAAAAATCGTGCAATCTTACCTAACATCTTTTCTTAAGACCAATTAGTATCCGAGGAGCAGCAAAGAGTAAGTAATGGTTTCTCCAGCATATTCACATACAAATAAGTGGCAAGTCTTCTAGAGGACAAAGATCCCATCCTATTCCTTCGTGACAATACATCTGCAATGCAAGGAACTGATTTTAGATTAAACTTAAAAAACTAATAAACTTCCAGTAAGTACAAATGAAGCTATGCATGATATAATGTTAACTTGATTACTACATTAAACTCATAACAGAGACATTCTAACCTAATTTATGTAGCCTTCCAGCTTTCTTATGTTGCCATTGGAATTTGTATGCCTTCAGCCAGAGTATTATCCAGATAGCCTCCTTGAAATAAAAGATTGAAAGGGGCCCTTTTCTCAAATCTTTTGCACTGCTTTTCTTTTCCAGCATGCTAAGGTAAGTAACCCTTTCAATATTTGCACACTTCTCTTCATCCAGCCCTATAGAAGGCGCCGCTTTGCCATCTCCTTTGTATAATCTGAACAGAGAATCGTAACAAGGGGAAGTTCCATAGAGCAAGAACTAAATAAATAACCTGAATGGACAGCATAATATCTTACAGGAGCTGTGCATCTGCTGCAGCTTCCTCCCTTTGTTAGTCAGCATGCCAATTTTTGGCCGAATAGGAAATCGGCCACTCTATTTGCTGTTGATGCTAACGACATCTTGGTCACCTTGATCTGTAAACAAAATAAGTGCTACAAAAGCCTATGTGCCATAAAAAACACCTATGAAATCTGAGCGGCTGCTCTGCTAAGCACTAAGAAATCGTGAGCGCCAAGAAAAAACCTGAGCGTCATTGCAAGAACTGATTTGCTCAGCACTAACGTCCGGATTTGTTGAGTAGGAGAACCGGCATGAGTAAGTGAAGCGGCAGAGAGTGAGCGGAGTGCGAAGCACAGAATACCTAATCGGATTTGCACAGAGGCGAAGCCGGAAAGTAGTGTAGAACCAATAGGATGACAATGCCAGGATCACCATCTGGGCCGTTTATCTCGGCCAAAAGGAAAAAAAAAACAAGGTAGATGATTAATAAGAAAACGTAACAATATCACAGTTGGGTCGCTGCTATTTCCGGTGGTGCATTCTCAGGCATCCACGTCGCCCCTGCCGATTTCAAGGAATCCTATTTCCATTCTTCATGCTTCAGCACCAGCTGCACAGGTAAGAAATCATAACAAATTTTGATCACAGTAACCGGATCTTGCGCTCCCCAACTGTGATATTGTAAGGGTAGCACAATTGGTCCTGGATTCCCGGAATCCAGTCCCAATTGTGCTACCCTTATACAACATAGAAAAAATTTTAGGGTCTAGCAATATCACGTCTGGAAGGCATATCCTTGATCATTTGCAATTGTAGACCTTCCATTTCAACAAATGAAGATTCCGTAGCAAGACGCATGAGGCATTTGTAGAAATTTTTCTCATTCTAATTGCACAAATAATGCGTGTCATTTGAGACCATTTGTGCCCAATGTAACATCAAGAACAATCTAGTGCAAAAACTGATATACTACCGGAACCGCATATGCTCAAAGCCAGCGCAAGCGCAGCAAATAAGCTTTACAAACATCAATGCTCACAAAATGTTTGTGCTCATGAGAAATGATAAGTTAATATTCAATTGTACTTCAAATTAAACTCCAGAGATCTTACCCATAATTAAAGCTTCGCACTGAGATTTAGCATGACCTTATTTAAAGATCTAGTAGCCTAGATAATCTTCTAGAATGGCCAGTTTTTCTTCAGGTTTTGCTTAAAGCCAAAGCCTGATGTCGGACCGTATCAAACTTACCGGCCATAGTATTTTGGATCGTCTCAACAGTATTTTAAATAGTGGCATGTGCCAAGCTGACGAGGGTTTGAAGGTGGAGCTCCCTTCAAGCTAATCGACGGATTATGTAGAAACTGGAAACAACTCACATGCTCAGTTTCCCATCTCTATCAACCGTGTTTATAATAACTTCAAGAATCTAGGGTAATCTTTATGAAATATGGGGAATCTAAAGGATTGCAAGGGCCCCTAGGGGAATTTTCATGAAATATGGGAAATCGAAGGGAATGTAAGGAAACCTTGACTGAATATCAACAAATCTAGAAGGATGTAGGGGAAGCATAAGTGATTCATGGGAATCTTAGCGAACCTAGGGGAATCTATGAGACCCTTCGTGGAATCTTAGGGAATCTAGGGGGATCTATGGAAATCTCAAGGGAATCCTAAAGAAGCTAGTGAAATTTATATAGAACATTCAAGAATCTAAGGAATCTTTATAGAATATCAGATAATGTCTGAATCATCAAGGGATCTTGAGGAATCTAAATGAACCTTGGTAGAATCTCATGGAATGTTGAGGGAATCTAGGAGATTCTCGAGAAATCTTCATATAATCTTAAAGTATCTAGAGGAATATTAGAATCTTAAGGGAAGCTTAGAAAATCTAAGCCAATCTGTATAGAATATATGGGAATCCTTGTAGAATCTTAAGAGATCTGCGGGATCTATTGGATCTTGAAGACTCCATGAGAATCTTCATGGAATATTGAGGCTTCTAAGGGAATTCTGGCATGTTTGAGCCATCTTGGCATGTTGGAGCCTAGGTGCCATGTTGGAGCCACCTTGGCATATTTGAGCCACCTTGGCATGTTGGAGCCTAGGTGGCATGTTTGAGCCGCCTCAGCATGTTGGAGCCTAGGTGGCATGTTTGAACCACCGTGGCATTTTAGCACTTAAGTGGCATGGTGGAGCCACCTTGGCATGTTTGAGCATAGGTGGCATGTTGGAGCCTAGGTGGCATGTTTGAGCCACCTTGGCATGTTGGAGCCTAGGTGCCATGGTGGAGCCACCTTGGCATGTTTGAGCCACCTTGGCATATTAGCGCCTAGGTGGCATGGTGGAGCCCGCATGGCATGTTTGAGCCATCTTGGCATGTTTGAGCATAGGTGCCATGTTGGAGCCTAGGTGGCATTGAGCCACCTTGGCATGTTCGAGCTTAGGTGGCATGTTTACCCTAGGTGGCATGTCTGAGCCATCTTCACATGATGGAGCCTAGGTGGCATGTTGGAGCCCATGTGACATGTTTGAGCCACCTTGGCATGTTGGAGCCTAGGTGGCATGTTGGAGCCTGCGTGGCATCTTTGGGCCACCTTGCATGTTGGCGCCTAGGTGGCATGTTTGAGACACCTTGTCATGTCAGAGCCTAGGTGGCATGTCGGAGCCCACTTGGTATGATTGAACCACCTTGGCATGTTCGAGTCTAGGTGGCATGTTGGAGTATTGGTGGCATGTTTGAGCCACCTTGGCATGTTCGAGCCTAGGTGGAATGTTGGAGCCACCTTGGCATGTTTGAGCCTAGGTGGCATGTTGGAGCCACATGGCATGTTTGAGCCACCTTGGCATGTTTGAGCCTAGGTGGCATGTTGGAGCCACCTACGCATGTTTGAGCTACCTTGGCATGTTGGAGCCTAGGTGGCATGTTGGAGCTGCATGGCATGTTTGACCCACCTCGGCATGTTTGCGCCTAAGTGGCATGTTGGAGCTACCTTGGCATGTTGGAGCCTACGTGGCATGTTGAGCCACCTTGGCATGTTGGAGCCACTTTAGCATGTTTGAGCCTAGGTGGCATGTTGGAGCCACCTACGCATGTTTGAGCCACCTTGGCATGTTGGAGCCTAGGTGGCATGTTGGAGTTTGAGCTGCGTGGCATGTTTGACCCACATCGGCATGTTTGAGCCTAGGTGGCATGTTGGAGCTACCTTGGCATGTTGGAGCCTACTTGGCATGTTGGAGCCACCTTGGCATGTTGGAGCCACCTTGTCATGTTTGAGCCACCTTGGCATGTTGGAACCTAGGTGGCATGTTAGAGCCCGCATGGCATGTTTGAGTCACCTTGGCATGTTTGAGCCTAGGTGGCATGTTGGAAGCTAGGTGGCATATTGGAGGCACCTTGGCATGTTTGAGCCACCTTGGCATGTTGGAGCCTAGGTGGCATGTTGGAGCCCGCATAGCATGTTTGAGCCACCTTGGCATGTTGGGGCCTAGATGGCATGTTGGAGCCATCTTGGCACGTTTAAGCCACCTTGGCATATTGGAGCCTATAGGTGGCATGTTTGGGCCGCCTTGGCATGTTGGAGCCTAGGTGGCATGTTTGGGCCACCTTGGCATGTTGGAGCCTAGGTGGCATGTTGGAGCCCATATGGCGTGTTTGAGCCACCTTGGCATATTGGAACGTGCGTGGCATGTTTGAGCCACCTTGGCATGTTGGAGCCTATGTGGCATGTTTGAGCCACCTTGTCATGTTGGAGCCTAGGTGGCATGATGGAGCCCACGTGGCATGTTTGAGCCACCTTGGCATGTTGGAGCCACTGCGGCATGTTGGAGCCACCTTGCCATGTTGGAGCCTAGATGGCATCTTGGAGCTTAGGCATGTTTGAGCCACCTTGGCATGTTGGGGCCTAGATGGCATGTTGAAGCCCACCTTGGCATGTTTGAGCCTAGGCGGCATATTGGAGTCTAGGTGGCATGTTTGAGCCACCTTGGCATGTTGGAGCCTAGGTGGCTAGGGATGGGTGATTTGGCAAGAAAATTAGCAAACAAAGTTTCTCCTAGTCAAAAACTTTTTGTGACATGGATATGACATGATGATGATGTGGAGGTGATATAATGGAACTTTTGACATGTATGCACAATGGTGCTTGCATTTTGAGATCTTTAGGCCAACTTTTTGCCTTTTCTAGGAATGTCATGTCATATGTACTTCCTCTCTTTCTTTATTACTTTAGAGAGAGAATATGGTTTTGGGACTTTAAAAATTGCTAAATTGAATGGAATTTTAGCAATTTTTCATATGTGATGGATGAATGGTATTTTTTTTACTAGGAAAAATAGTCTTGCTAACTTTGCTCTTGACAACTGGTGTATAAAAATGTGAGAAAATGATGTATAAGAGATAATGTTTTTGGGTGGAATGATGGTAGTAAAGCCTTGGAAAATAGCAAATCATGTCTTAAAAAGTAACGTCATGGCAAAAGCTTGAATTATGCAAAGTACCCCCTGTTATTGTGCTATATATTGAATTTCAAGTGGTCTTCCAAACTTTAACTTTGGGGTCTTCAACCTTCGACTCCAAGTGTTCAAGATGTTTAGATGATCAAATGTCCTTCAAGAAATGCCTATATGATGCCAAACTATCCATCTTTGGTTCTTCATATCAACTCCTACAAGTTGCCAAATGATGGATGTCTTCAATTTTCACGCTCTACAAGCTCACCCAACACATGTGTGAAGTCAAATGCTAGTGAAGTGTGAAGTGTGTCAAGCATATATAATTCTTAGATGAGATTCAGAGGTCGCAAGAGCAAGTTGAAGAGGCTTGTGGGCAGTACATGGACATTGATCGTCGTGGTGCCCACCCTCCACCTAAACATCCACCTGCTCTTCTTCAACCTCGAAAGTCAGCTAAGGGTTCTAACACCTCTGCATCTCCTCAGCACTTGCTATACGTGATTCTGCTCCTCCTGTTGCATATGGTCGCTTTGCTTCACTTCAGTGGGCTGATTTGGCTGAAGATAATACTATCTTGTCGCAAGCCCAAGATACATCTTCAAACTCTCCTGAGATTGGCATGTGGACAACTTGGTCATACACGGATTCTTAGAAAACCTTAAAAAACCACACCTCAAAAAAACACTACCTTAAAAAACACCACCTTAAAAAAACATCCCTTCAAAAAACCATACCGCCTGAGAAAACAACATATCCTTAAGAAAGAGACTACACCTCCTTAAGGAACGACCCATTCTTTAATAAAAAAACTAACGTATCCTTAAGAAAAACTACAACATATCCTTGGAAAACCACACCCCCATATAACTACGTGTAGGTTTTTTTCAAACCTTCAAAAAAACAACTCGTATTTTGTTTTTACTGTTGTTTTCAGCCATGGACCAAATGTTGGGGTCGTAGTGCATCTTACGCACTCTTAGGCCTATTGTGCTACAAACACAATTACCAATCTACCAAGAGGCATTCACATCTAATCTAGTATACCATGTTCAGGCCTATTACGTTGCGATCGTAATTACCAATCTACCACGTGTATACACATCTCAAAAAATTGAATTCTACTTTTTATTCTAAATAAAGAAATTCAACTTACGAACTTTACCCATAAGCTCCTACCATATGAAACAATTTGAGATTCCAAATCCAAATTTATCCAATGGCTTATCTGTAGAGTTCTCCTCAATACTTAACCTGAGCAAATCTACAAATAAAGTAAAGTATTAATATAGATGACCTTCAAAGTCAAATATTAATATCCACGGCCAACCAGCCTCTCAGATCACCACAATTTGAATCTCCGCAATCTCAAGCAAGAATGTTTTATTTTTATTTTTTTCTGTTGTTCTGGTCTCGCTTGCAGCAACTATCACCATGTTGCCAAATCATCCTTAATTATATTAACCGCTCCAATATTGAAATCATAGATTTCCCATCATGCATAAAGGCTTTTACTCCATTACGACAATTCAAATATATTCTTGTGAACTCCAAAATATTAATCTCCTCTTCATTCTGATGCCATGCTCCAACAAAATAAGAACTAATGAAGTCTTTGCAGCACGTACAAAAACACATGATCTTTACCGCCCCCTGGAAAATTCTTAGCACCATTATTTTTTACTTCTTTAATTTCATTAATGGATTAAAGAGCTCAAATTCCACTGGTGATCTCATTTCCCATAGTTCACAAAAGAATCGCAAGCCTCCGATCTTATGCCAATTGATATGATTCTTAACGTTTGGGATGCTTATATAGTCTTGAACAATATCAAATTGTATTCATAGCAGCATCACAACTGATAAACACGGTCATTCTGGATTTATATTCCAGCAAAATACATTGGAGTACATGATTTACCGCCCAACCGGATCCACTGGGTTATGGCAAACCACAAGCACTATGGCAACTACAAAGCTTTGGCATCTGCCAGGCTAATATCACTACTCCAAGTAGCCACATATCTGAAAGCAATTGCAAATCTCTAATGTCGATGTAGCAGTACTCTGTGACCCCTTGTCACATTTTAGGCCATTACTCCCTCATACGGACGAAGTACGAGAAATGCTGCGCAATTCGAAAACTAGACTCCGAACCGGTTCCAAAGAAGTAAAGATCGCCTCAACGGAGCTCTATTTGTGGAGATACCTCCAATTGAAGGTTAGCTTCTATTTATAGATCTCTCTACGGCTTTAAACCTTTTTTTAGCAGGCAGTTGCCTTTTATATTAAAATAACTCCTTGCCTTCAATTAGAATACTGATCATATGAGATATTATATATGGCATTTTCTTGGAGCTTGATCCCAACTAATAATCATCCCAATGATAGTGCCTCGACCCCTTACATATACATCAATATTATATTATCCTATGCCCCTCCTTTATATACACTTTGGGAAATCTTAGGATTAACATTCATATACTATATGCCAAATCCAAATCCAAATTTTGCATCCGTATCCAATAGCTTATCCGTAGAGTTCTCCTCAATGCTTAACCTAAGGAAACCTGTAAATAAAGTAAAATATCAATATAGATGACCTCCAAAGTCAAATATTAATATCCGGCAAACCAAGCCCCTCAGATCACCACAATCTGAATCTCTACAATCTCAAGCAAGAATGCTTTTTTTTTCTTTTTTTTTTCTGCTGCTCAAGTCTCGCTTGCAGCAATTGTCGCCAAGTTGCCAAGTCTATCTCAGTTCCACTAACTGCTCCAATATTGAAATCATATGATTTTTTGTCATGCATAAAGGCTTTTACTCCATTAAGACCATTCAAGTATAATCTAGATCGTGTTTCTTTCAATTTGCTTAATCCAAGTTAACAAACCAGATATGAGCTTCTTGGTAACAGAAGACCAGAGAGGAGCTCATGTTTTGGGTGATGGATCATGCTTCATCCCAACTCACAGAGGAAATTCACCGTCTATGTTAGAGGACCTGGCTAACAGTATCCGTTACACAAATGAAAATTGGTCAAGATATTACAGATTCTCTGATCAATCCTGCTTAAGCTCTGCCATTCAAACTCCAGGGGAATAAAGGCAGCTATTATATAGTGCACCACTATCTGGTCAAGCAGTTGATAGGTTGCAAATGCTTTTACAGGCCAAAAGAGATCCAAGACCTCTTTCTGCTAGTGTGGCGAATCAAGGTGTTCATGAATTTCTAAAGGGTTCATCAATCGGGCAAGGACTGGCACTCTCATCATCGTCGTCAGAAACGGGTGTTCTTGTGGAAACGGGTGTTCTTGTGGGTTTATCGGGAATGCAGATTCCCTTATAAACAGATATTATGCTAGATATTCAGGGCCATAGCTGCAAAGGATGTTAAGGCTTGCTTCTTTAATTTGGTAGTCAAAGCAACAAGCCTGCAAATGTTTTTGTTGCTACTGGATGCTTTAATCATCCCTAATGTTTCAAGAGTCTGGCGATACAACAGGGATGGTGTAGCCGAGATAGTTTCTTCTTCATTCGGCGTCCATAGTCTAGCGAATCCTTCAATGCTCTAATTTTTGGAGCTTAAGGGAAGGTAGATTCCCTTATAAACAGATATTATGCTAGATATTCACGGCCATAGCTGCAAGAGGATGTTAAGGCTTGCTTCTTTAATTTGGTAGTCAAAGCAACAAGTCTGCAAATGTTTTTGTTGCTGTTGGATGCTTTAGTATATTAAGTAGGTATGGCTGGAGCTTGCACTGCATAGGTTTTCCCACAAAGGGAATGAAAATTCCAATCCTTACCTTGTGGCAGCATGAAGCATGCAAAATAGAAGGTTGATATTGGTTGATGTTGGTGTCCCTGTTTTTATGCTAGAAATTCCCATTTGATCCCATCAAAACCCCTTATGCTAGTTTGTGTACATGTTTTCATTTGCATTGTTTTTATGATTTTTATATTCTATAGGCCATAAAACTTTTGTTCTTCACAGATCTCACAAACATATATAACAATAAACAATGATTATATGACTTTCTTTTTGGTTTAGATGCTAGATATTCACTCAAGGGAGTTTGGACTGTGTATATGTTGTATTGTTATAAATTGCTTGTTTGTTTATTTGGTTTTGTTTTCTTTTGTTAGGCCCGAAGGGCCAAAAAAAAATTAGTATAACTACCAACACGTAACTACCATTAACATTAATTAATACAAACCATTGCATTCCACACTTAAAAATAAAACCCCCCCTTAAACCCCCTTTGGTTTGGGTGCATATTCACACGGGGGGGGGGTGACTCCGGGCATCGAGAGTTGTTGGATGAGCATACATGCCTTTGATTCCTCGATCTAGACCGTACATAGAGATCCTCGTTTGTGGGGTATGCATGTACAAGTTTTGGTATATTGTATAACACAGTTTGCAAAATACTATAAGATTTGAGACAATGTACTTTATTGTGTTGATTTTATACATGTATAACATGATTTTAGGATGCTCCAACAAAATAAGAACTAATAGTAGTTTTTGCAGCACGTACAAAAACACATAATCTTTACGGCCCTCTGGAAAATTCCTACCACCATCGTTTCTGACTTCTTTAATTCCATTCATGGATTAGAGAGCTTAAATTCCACTGGCGATCTCATTGCCCATAGTTCCCAAAAGAATCGCAAGCCTCCGGCCTGATACCAATTGATACAATTCATAACTTTTGTAATGCTTATATGGTCTTGAAATAATATTGTAGTAGATAAACAATATCATATTGTATTCACAACGGCATCACAACTGATAAACACAATCATTCTGGATTTATATTCAAGCAAAATACATTGGAGCACATGATTTACCGCCCAACCGGATCCACTGGGTTATGGCAAAACAAAAGCGCTATGGCAATACAAAGCTTTGGCATCTGGCTTACTGGCCTTCCAGGCTATCACTACTCCAAGTAGCCACAGATCAAAAAGCAATTGCAAGTCGCTGTAGCAGTAATCTGTGACCCCTTGTCACATTTTCGACCATTACTCCCTCATATAGACAAACTATGAGAAGTGCCGCCCAATTCAAAAATTAGACTCCGAGCCGGTTCCAAGATGTAAAGATTGCCTCAATTGGAGCTCTATTTGCAGAGATATCTCCAATTGAAGTGTAGCGTCTATTTATAGATCTCTCCGTGGCTTTAGCATGTTTTTAGCAGGCAGTTGCCTTTTATATTAAAATAACTCCTTGTCTTTAATTAGAATACTTATCATATGGGATATTATCTATGGCTTTTTACTAGAGCTTGATCCCAACTAATAATCATCCCAACAATAGTGCCTCGACCCCTTACATACATATCAATATTATATTATCCTATGCCCGTTGGGTTCCCGTGGACGTAAAAATTCATCTTATCTTATCTTATATACACTTCGGGAAACCTTCAGATAAACATTTATATACTATATGCCATACTTTTGCCATATTTCTATAACCCATTCGCCGTGGACCACTCCCCTATGCTTGCTCCGTATCAATCCACAATCCATCCCTTCTAAAGATAGATCGTCCACGATCGTCCAAGATATGCCCCCTGTCAATCCATCCCTTCTCAAGATGGATCACCCCCGGTTCCAATGAAGTAATGATTACCTCAATCAGAGCTCTATTTGCAGAGATATCTCCAATTGAAGTTTAGCTTCTATTTATAGATCTCTCAACGACTTTAGCCCTTTTTTAGCAGGTAGTTGCCTTTTATATTAAAATAGCTCCTTGCCTTTAAATAGAATACTTATCATATGGGATATTATCTATGGCGTTTTCTTGGAGCTTGATCCGAACTAATAATCATCAAAATGATAGTGCCTCGACCCCTTCCATAAATATCAATATTATATTATCCTATTCCCCTTCTTTATATACACTTGGAAAAACCTTAGGATTAACATTCATATACTATATGCCATACTTTTGCCATACTTCCATAATCCATTCACTGTGGACCACTCACCCATGCTTAATCCGTATCAATCCATCCCTTCACAAGATAGATCGTCCGCGGTCGTCCAAGATATGCCCCTCTCAATCCATTCCTTCTCAAGATGGATCACCCCACGACCATTGCTAACCTGGAAGTTTCACAATCCTGCACAATCTAGTAATGGTTATGGATATCCGCGTCATCCGCGTACTTCCAAAGTAAGATATATCCCTTGGTTATAGATATCCGTGTACTTCCAAAGTATGATATGTCCTTTGTACTACCATAGTACATCATTATCTTTTGTACCTCTGAGGTACTACTTGATTGTATTGCCACCACAATACAGTGTATCTCCAAGATACAGATTGCAACATTTGTCAAGCCAATTGTGTTGCAATCACAATTACTAGTCTTCAAAAGTATATATCTTATGCACTCTTCTTCAGGCCCAGTGTGTCGCAGACACAATTATTAATCTATCAAGAGGCATTCACATCTTATTTCGTATACCATGTTCAGGCCTATTACGTTGCAATCGTAATTACCAATCTATTGTGGGTATACACATCTCAAAAAATTGAATTGTACTATTTATTCCAAATAAAGAAATTCAAATTACAAACTTTACCCATAAGCTCGTACTATATGAAGCAATTTTAGATTCCAAATCCAAATTTCGCATCCATATCCAATAGCTTATCCGTAGAGTTCTCCTCAATGCTTAACTCGAGCAAACCTACAAATAAAGTAAAATATCAATATAGATGACCTCCAAAGTCAATATTAATATCCATGGCCAAACAACCTCTCAGATCACCACAATTTGAATCTACGCAATATCAAGCAAGATTGCTTTTTCTTTTTTTCCCCTTTTTTTCTCCTGCTAAGGTCTCATTTGCAGCAACTGTCGCCATGTTGCCAAGTCCATCTCAGTTCCACTAACCGCTCCAATATTGAAATCATATAATTTTCCATCATAAATAAAAGCTTTTACTCCATTACAACAATTCAAATACGTCTTTGTGAACTCGAAAATGATAATCTCCTCTTCATTCTGATGCCATGCTCCAACAAAATAAGAACTAATAGTAGTCCTTGCAGCACGTACAAAAACACATGATCCTTACGACCTTCTGGAAAATTCCTTGCACCATCGTTTCTGACTTCTTTAATTCCATTCATGGATTAGAGAGCTCAAATTCCACTGGTAATCTCATTGCCCATAGTTCCCAAAGGAATCGCAGACCTCCGCTCTGATACCAATTGATATGATCCTTAACTTTTCTTCCCCAAATTTCTTATTCCATCCTTACCCCCCATTGTGCTTTTCTTGCCCTAGACTCACAATTGGAAGTCTTTGCTTAGTCTTTTTTCCATTTTTCTATATACACCCCTTAGACTTCTCAAATTATGCTCCGTGCCATCTATGTCACTATGCCACTTGTTCATTCTTATCTTTTGCCATGAGGGATTTGTTCCATACACTATTCATTGCCATAAGGCACCTTTATTTTACCTACTTTTCCCTACCAAGTCTCTAAATGCACACTTGAACTTTTTGCCTCATTAAAAGAGGACCTTGTTGAATCCCATATAAGCAACATTTCATTAATTGGAGAGAATAACATGATTTTGAGAATTTTAAGCTTTGCTGAAGCGCAATCCACCTATTGCTGAAGCCTAAATATTCACTACATTAAGTATTCACATACAAAATTAATTGTGGACCATTCGCCACCAAAATTATTGATGGAATATACATACAAAATTATTTACACGAAACTGTAGCCACCAAAATTATTGATGGTATCTATATACAAAATTATTGAGTACACCAAATTATGCATATAATGAGAGGGATCAACCTTGATCCCTACCTGGAGGGTATGGCCAATTGATATGATGGTGCTCGGGGGAGTGGTTCAAAAAGCAAGAACAAGATAGTTGCATGGGAACTTGAAGGAAGGAAGGAAGGAAGGTGTATTTTTATGTCGTAGCACAAGCTAGCATCCCTTAAGACATACGACGGCACATGGCAACTTGAGATATTTATAGAACTTCGGAAAAAGTTGAGACCCGAGAAAGGCCTATGTACCTTTACCTTTTCCAAAAGGCTCATTGATCTACATATAAGGGGAAGAGATGCACCTATTAGGATAAAAAAATCCATCTCCATCCTTATCTGCTCCTTCAACTGCCTCTTGCCACCTTCCATAAACTCTGTACCTGTTTCTTAGAGAGGATTCTCTAAGGGTTGATTATCCAAAACTCCTGGCCTAAATTGTGCATGTCTTGTAGATTCTTGCTTTTCTGAGTCCGGTTGGGTGGAGAGATTTGGGCTAAAGGGCTGGTTGAGAATCTTTTTATGGTTTGGTATATTGGTTTACTAAATGTTTGATCTTTTTATTAGTGGCTGACTTTTAGTTTGTAACAAGTGGTATCAGAGCATGGTTCTTTCTTTTCTAGGCTGTGGGAAATGGTTTGGTATCTCTGTGAGTGAAACTAAGATGCTAGAATTTGGATGAATTAAGAATAAGTGTTACAATTAGTGGCTAGAGCTAACAACTAGGATTCTGGATGGTCTGCTAGAAAAAGTTTTGCTAGAATAATATTTTTCTTGTTGAAAGTTACTAAGAGACTTAAACCTTTTGATTATCTCTTTCGTGAAAAGGACCTTGATGTATAATAGTTCCAGTTTAAACCTGCAGTAAATTCATGCTACTCTAATTTACCTGCTAATCTACCTAGATCGAATTATTTGGGATGCTTATATGGTCTTGAAATAATATCATAATAGATAAACAATTACAAATTGTATTCACAGCAGATCACAACTGATAAGCACGGTCACTCTGGATTTATATTCCAGCAAAATACATTGGAGCACATGATTTACCGTCCGACCGAATCTAATGGGTTATGGCAAAACACAAGCGCTATGGCAAATACAAAGCTTTGGCATCTGGCTTACGGGCTTCTAGGCTAATATCACTACTCCAAGTAGCTACAAATCAAAAAGCAATTGCAAATCTATAATGCTGTTGTAGCAGTAATCTATGATTCCTTGTCATATTTTCAGCCATCACTTTCTCATATGGACAAACTACGAGAAATGCTTCCCAAATCGAAAACTAGACTCCGAGTCAGTTCCAACGAAGTAATGATTGCCTCAATCAAAGCTCTATTTGCGGAGATATCTCTAATAGAAGTTTAGCTTCTATTTATATCTCTCCACTACTTTAGCCTTTTTTTAGCAGGCAGTTGCCTTTTAGATTAAAATAGTTCTTTGCCTTTAATTAGAATACTTATTATATGGGATATTATCTATGGCTTTTTCCTGGAGCTTGACCCCAACAAATAATCATCCCAATGATAGTGCCTTGACCCCTTCCATAAATATCAATATTATATTATCCTATGCCCCTTCTTTATATACACCTTAAAAAACCTTAGTATTAACATTCATGTACTATATGTCATACTTTCCTTAACCCATTTGCCATGGGTCATTCCCTCGTGCTTGCTCTGTATCATTTTCCTTTTGATCAAGGAGGAAAAAAAATAGAGAGGGAGTACGAAATGAATAAATAAAAATAAATAATAGAGGACAATTAAAAATAAAATAATAATAATAATAATAATAATAATAATAATAATAATAATAATAATAATAATAAATAGCCAGCAATGAGTTGACTGAAAGTTAGTTTGTTTCAAACTCACTTTTGCTTTTAGGTTCCTACTTCCTTTCGACTATGCCAGGTTCTTCGAGTTCTACATTCAAGATATGGTTCCTCAGTATATTGAACATGGAGATCCCCCACAGTTATACCTTAGCCAGAGATCTTGTTGCAGATGATGAGGGACGACCGATATCCTCCAATGTCCTCGGGGGCATTATCAGATGGGCTAAGTATCCTCCCATCATACACTTGGATGATCAGACCTATTTTGAGGTCTGCTATGCCTTAACCATTTTAATGGACCAGTATGTCGAAGATGAGGATATCTCCGCAGAGAAAAGGAAGATGCAGATTCCCTCACCTGAAGAGGAGGATGAGTGCAATTGGCCGAAGAAATGCGAATATCCAGGAGGCAGGGATCAAAGCTTATTGGCCTGGATACCATACCGGTAGTCTATGTCAATGGGTAGGAATATCTTTTGCTCGATGACATTATGTGAACCTATCGTGTCATTGCTAACCTTAAGCACAAATGGAGGACTAAGATCCTGTACGAGCTCGCTGAGTATCGCATGGGCGACTTCCTTGATTTTTCCCCAGCCGAGTTTCCCCCACAGGTTCAGCGGCTGTGAAGCTTCCAGCCGGAGGATATTGAGCACGTGGATATCCTTCTAAGACTCTGACACTTGATGTTGCAGAGTGCCCCATCGAAACCATCTGTAAAAGCTTTCGTAGCTATGGGACCTCATGTTCCCAATATCAATGATGTTGAGGTCTCCAATGCGGAAGCGGAGGACTTATAGGAACATGCTCGGGAAGAGAAACAGGAAGCCAAAGAAGAAGAAATGTCTGTGGACATTGACAAAGAAGTCGACACTACCACTTCAGATGAAACAAAGGCCCTCGACAAATATATTTCGCTTCTTCCTATTCACATTTAAGGACGGACAGACCCTCATTATTGCACGGGACCTCGCGCCTGAGGCTGAGACATCATGGGTGGCACTTTGTGCCTTATCCGCTTTGGCAGGTCATAAGAAGATAAATTACCGCACGTCTACTCTTGTGCTGGTACGTCGAGACTTTGTCATTGCTGCCCTGGTCCAGGATATAGCGGCCTGGATGAGGATGAAATTGCTCATAGCAGCACCGTTGGCCACCCCCTTTCCGCCAGAGGTTGCGTCTATAGCTTCCCTCACCATCAGGCCAGGCGTCACCTTACTTCAACATCGACGATCACCTGGGCCTCCAACTTCCATGAAGGAAGACGCATGGCCGAGCTCTTGAGTATTCTTATTTAATAATTGTATTCGCCTTCAGGCATTAAACCTTCTAAAGCCATAGCTGGCATTTTCTAATATTATATAGTATAATCTCGATTACTCAAGTATGGATGATCTTGATGTATGTCAAATTCTTCTTTTTCTCATATACACGTTTTATCTATAATCTATTTCCTTCTTTCTACTATAGACGACATACGAAATCTGTCGTGGGCAAGCCTAGTAGACTCTGGCCGATTGATGCCCGAGCAAGAGTTAGTCCTCATGAAGCGTCAAATAGCCGAACTTCAGGCTTATGCCCTTCAGAGGTAACCTCCTCCCATAGTTCTGGAGTATGGCACTGAAGTGCATGTAGCTGAACTCAACCAAGTACCCCCACCTGCACCAGCAAGAGCTGCCACTACCCCAGCATGTCCTAAGCGTGCCCGTAGCTCTTCTACATCTGATTCCAGCTCAGGCTCTCTAGATTCTTCTGCTTCAGAGGTAGATCTTGCCAAATCCAATAAGAAGGATTATTAAAAGACTATCGACTCTACCATTACCAGTATCTGGAAGAACCGCAAACTTGCTCAATTTTCATGAAAGTCTAAGTCTGATGTCGATGCAGAGTCATGACTAGACGCAATGTATGATTTTGAAAAATCCTATGGAATGATCGAAAAAGATGTCGGCAAAGTTGCAACTACCAACCTTACAGGTTCCGCACGCATATGGTGGAAGGGCTATGCTAGGGCTCATGGACTGACAAGGACCAAATGTAGGTTTAAAACATTTACAGACGCATTTAAATCTCATTACGTTCTACGAGCACACCGATGCTAACAATACAGACCTTCTACCTGACTGGAACAGAAGAATATGTCAGTCCAAGCTTACACGGATGAATTTATGCGGTTACGCCTCTATGTTCCCGGTATTACCGAGTGCCGTGCGGTTGAAGGATATATCATATGGTTATCTCCCATCCTAAAGAAATTGATACGCGCCATCGACCTTGAAACCATTGCAGAAACTGAGGGTAAAGCTCTTAGCTTAGAAGAGAAGGCACCAAAATAGCGTTCCACAACTTTTGAGGGAAATAGAGCCCATACACCTTACAAAGCACGTTCACCTAACTAATCCAGGACCCCCACAACAGTCTTCCTACCTGAAGAATGATAAGAATATGAGCTTTAATATTCTAAACAAGCTAGCAAATTCTGCTAGAGCTATGCAACAGATTCTCCAATCTATTCCTAAGGAAGCCTGAGAATAGTTAAAGAGGAACAGAGCGTGTTTTCGCTGTGAGGAGGCACCTGAGTATATACAAGGTGAGTCTCATATTTTTTATGCAATTGAAATAGGCAACACGGATAGTCAGCCTACCGTCATATCCACTGTGGGTCAGATTGGTAGTAAGCCTTTTGTTATTCTCATGGATATGGGTAATACATAGAATTTTGCATCTCCTAGATTGGCTAAGGCCTTACACCTCACCCTTTTGAAGTCTAAGCCACGTCCAATTACCTTGGCTAATGGGGCTGTCCGGCACAGACATGGCCATAGTATTAACCTGAATATCCAGCTGCCAGGAGCACTCGTTGTTTTAGGTGTAGAGGTTATGAATATGTAGCAAAATAACGGGGGGTTCCAGGGGGATTTGATACAGATATAATTCTTGAAATCATAGACCATATCCCTAAAACAATTCAATGGGTTATTATAAAAAAAAAACATAGATTTAAGATAAAAAATAGTTACATTAGCTCACTGGTTAGATTGGTTAAAGTAGTCTTATTAGGACATTGAGTTATTTTGGTAGAGGTTCGAATCCCCGTATTTCATATTTTAAAAGCTTAAGCGAAACCGTATAGAGGCTCGATATACCATCAAAACCTTAGGCAAACTCGTATTCGACATCTTAAAATCATGTCCAGAGGCTCCAACATACAGTCTGGGCCGTCGGATTGACAGATCCGACAACTGTGGTAGTCCAGGGTGCACCTCGTTTAGAATATGTAGCAAAATAACAGGGGGTTCCAGGGGGATTTGATACAGATATAATTCTTGAAATCATAGACCATATCCCTAAAACAATTCAATGGGTTATTATAAAAAAAAAACATAGATTTAAGATAAAAAATAGTCACATTAGCTCACTGGTTAGATTGGTTAAAGTAGTCTTATTAGGACATTGAGTTATTTTGGTAGAGGTTCGAATCCCCGTATTTCATATTCTAAAAGCTTAAGTGAAACCGTATAGAGGCTCGATATACCATCAAAACCTTAGGCAAACTCGTATTCGACATCTTAAAATCATAGGCGTCCCCAATCATAATTGAGCATAATCGAAACGAGAGGTATCCAGAGGCTCCAACATACAGTCTGGGCCGTCGGATTGACAGATCCGACGACTGTGGTAGTCCAGGGTGCACCTCGTTTAGAAATATTGGTAAGTATGACTTTATCGTCAGCATGGAGGTTTTGGCTGCTGCAAATGGAGCTCACTAATAGAAGTTTTGAAGATATGTTGCGTAATTATGTCTAAAATAAGCAATGACGATGGGCAAACTACATCCATTTGGTGGAATTTATAATAGCACCAAACACGAGTCTTCTAGAATGTCACCATTTATGATTAATTATGGGTACCAATGCCCCACTCCAAACACATGGCATAATCCTGCTTCCAAGGTGGAAGTCTCCCAACGGTTTCTTACGGATATGCAGGCCTTGATGGAGGAAGTCTGTGGCTATTTATTGGCCGCCAAAAGTGGACAAAAGAGTGTTGCGGACAAGCATCGAACGCCACGCGAATTTCAAGTGGGTAAATCTGTATGGCTAAAGATTAAAGCAAAGCAAGCTAAGCTCAATATTAGCAATTGTAAGAAACTGGCACCACAATGGGCGGGACCCTTTCAAATCATTCAAAGAATAGCCCCTCAGGCTTATAAGTTGAATTTGCCCGTGCATCTAAAGGTCCATAAAGTTTTCCACATAAACCTTTTGAAAAAAGCATACACCCGATCCGGAAGAGATCCTTAATACGCCAACACTACTGGAAATGACTGATGAAGAATTGGAAATTGTCCCAGAGTTCTATTCTCCGATGGTAGGCAGTTGAGTGTTCGATCCAGTAAAGATCATGCAGGGGTTGGGAATAGATGCATCCTAGGATGAGTGCGGAGCATTTAGACATGATAGGACACATTCGCTATGGCTACAATAGGAATGATGCCATACCGAGACGAAGAGCAGGCCCTAGGCATGATAGGATACCCTTTTTCTTTCTTTTCCTTTCCTGTTTTAAACTGGGGGTGGACCCTTTAACCACAATCTTTCTATTATCTTGTACGTACTGATGTACTCTGAATCTGCAAGCCAGTAGCGGTTATTATGGGATATGCGACGTCTTGTTTTCATGTCTGCTTTCCTTTCCATGTGTTGTCGTTTACCAATATGGTCTACTGAGGACCCCCCCTTGTAATTGCATCTGTAATTGTCTCTAAGATTTGTGTGAAGGACTGTTGTCCAGAACTATGATCGACCATGATCATTTTATATATCTTCTGTATTGTTAGTTTCAATATATTAGATCTTTCATAACTTGATTAGATGATCATCTAATCACCTAAACAATGCTGAGGACAACATTCTTCTAAGGTGGAAAGAATGTGGCGTTCCATGTATTTATATAGTATACGTATAAATAACGACGCATCACTATAGGTATTTTGGGACCATTGTGGAGGAAACTGAAAGGGGTTTAAGTTAGCTAATATACCAGTTAATTAAGCTATTTAATGACTAAATGTCTAGCTTTTTCTTAGTGATTAAATAAATTGATCAATGGGATAAAGGCACCTGGACCAACTCGATTGTCTCATGCTACTTACCCATTTGAAAAGTCATCAAGGGGTTCTCTAACCCAATTCTGCCCCAAATCGACTTGGGAAAGTTGAAGAAAGAGCAGCTACTTATCCATACCCGTCCAACCAGCCAACCATGGAAAACCTCCGGGATAACGGATCAAGCCAAGATACCGGTTAGTTCCTAGATAGATTGATCTTCTAACTAACCCTTGTATGAGTAGATGTGTGATTAGTCTCTATTTTATGCTCTGATCAAGTTATGGATAAATCGATGTATTTATAGTAGATGTTCTCTTTTTGTTCCTCCAGTGTGTGGAAGTTAAGGGAGGGAGAGACCTAAAGACTATCTTGTAGTAGATATGCTCCTAGCTAGAATCCCTTAAAGCCTGTTAAATGCAGCATGTGCACAAGAGCCCACCTGACTTTGGAGGTTATGCTGTGATTGAGCACCAGATAACGGACACCATGGTGAAGTAGGTGGGGCCTTGCTGAGCGTGGCTAGTAGGGCCCCTATAGTGTGCTAGGCACGTGTGGACCAGGTATGGGTCTGACACCCCCTGGTCGCAGGTTACATTCGGAGGAACGACGTGGGCTCGCTAGGTGCGGTGAGCCGACCTATAGGTTTAGGGGGATAAGTCGGGGTACGGATGCATGGGGGCCTGTGGTACCACGATCCTCTAGCGCACCCATGGAACCATTGTGCTCTAGGAAGGGACTTGTCCCATTCCTGCCTGGAGTAGTCTCATAGGGTGATTCCATAAGATTACGTCTCTGGAAGGCTACAATCACGCCATAGCATGTTTTAGCCTATTTACGGAGTGGACTAACATGCCATTGTCCTATGCCAACCAACGCCATTGTCATGACTCTGTCTATTGATATTCGGAGGTCTTAACCATCAATTGACCCCCTTGAGTCTGAGCCCGGGGTAGAACCTTTATTTCTGAAGCATTTGTTATCTTTATTGGTATTATGTGGTATCGTCTTGTCGATGGATGGGCCACCCTTCGTGGTGGCATATTATTATATATATTGTTGCTAGGTGCTAACATATATGTATGCTTTTGCTATATAGGATTTTCCATAGAAGGCTTGGGATGAATGACACCTCCGTGTCCTTCACCCAGACACTTGCCCATCACAAGTAGTCCGAGTCAGACGAAGGGCCTTTCCGTGGTGATTGAGTTGCCATGGGAGCGAAATTTTCTGTATTTATACGATGGGAGCATCATATAGGTTCGGGAAGCGTCACAAATTATGTCAGACCTGAGTGTCCTAGGTGCAGAACAAGCTGCTATTGGGGATCATATGAGGATAAAGTTGCGAGTACAAGTAGCAAGTACTGATTATTCAGCTGATTAGCCCACCTTGTGGGCACATGTTATGGTTATATATACAACTGAAACTAATGCTCAGCCAATAGAAAGAGCTAAAAGCAGCTAATTTTTTACCTTCCATATTCTACCGATTTGTAGTATTCACATTGATGAGGCCATGTGCAAGATATTAGCATTGTTATATACCTTACGATTATTACAAATGTTGCTTCCGATCCAGGAGACAACAAACTACTTTTTTGAATTTAGGGAAAGTTACCTTTATTGATCTAAATTTCTATTATATAGATAACAAATTAAGCACGAATCTTGTGCTGATGTTTGATAATGTATAATATTAGATGCCCAACTTAACTCTCCAGTATAAATCAGGCACATCATATATTGCATGTTTGTGTATCTTCAAGGGCTTAACAATTCTTGTTGACCAAGTTCTTCATGAGGCACAAGATAGATTGGTAAAGGCATATCTATGTTCGTAACTTGCTCCTGAGAAGAAATGCTTGATTTTTGAGGAATTTTTGGGTATATCATGTTGAAACTAAGGAATAGCATATAAGAATAGAATAGAATAGAATAGACAAAGACAAAGAAGATAATCCCAAAACCAAGAGTAATGTATTGAATAGAATAGAACACTTATATATGTACATAAAAGGCATGTCCAAGTTTGGACATGTCCAAGTTTGGACAAAGGGAAAGGCATCCAAGTTAGGACGAGAGCCAACGTGGCATCTCAACACCCCCCTTGCAACGTTGGTCTCTCAATAAAAGAGAATAAAAAAATACAATATATAAAATGCCATATACAAATACTCAGAAACCTTTTATATTCTCATGTTGAGTAATTTAAGAAATGAAAACCTAAAAGCAAGCGTTATAGAATCCCCAGTTTATTTGGATCGAGAGCAAAGAGATTTTCTTCTCAAAGTTTATCATTTGACTCTTAATAATTTAGGGAATAAACACATATCTAACATATCTTGATTATATCCATCCATCGTTCTTATGTAATTTATACTTCTTGCTTGCTCAACAACCTAGCCAGCAGAATAAAAACTGTGTCACACAAAATCCTTCAAAGCCATCTATAATAGTCTTATCAAGTATTCTAAGTTTATTTTATATCTGAAGATTATAACTATCACCAAACGCAAACCAATAAGAGCGCTACCTTTTAATTGAACAAACCGAGCAAATCGATCACTTACCGGAACATCAACCCTTTCACTGGCACAGTAACAAAATAGGGTTAGCGACTCAAATTGCAATAACTCAAAACATATATTATTTTCCATTGACCTTTATTGCTTCTAAAAGTCAACTTGATTATCTTTCCATTATATCTTTAATCGTCTTAATCTAAGTAATATATAGAGCAAAACGGCACGCGAAAGTTCACCTTTTCCTTACAGTCTTGAAACAGGGTCCGTCACTAAAAATTCAATAACTCATAAACCACTTATCATTCTTCATTTTCTTGCAACTTAAACTAGACACAAATATCTTTCCAATAAGCTTTTGATCGCACAAATCCAATGAATATTAAGAGAGAATTCAAAGTCGGCCTATTTTTTCCTCTTGCTCTGTAGTTGCGACTTCCTACTTTTACTTTTGTATCATCATAAAAGTAATTCTTATGATGGACTGCAATAAACTTGGCTCTGATACCAGGAATAGCATACAAGAGAAGAAGACAAAGAAGATAATCCCAAAACCAAGAGTAATGTATTGAATAGAATAGAACACCTATATAAGTACATAAAAAGGCATGTCCAAGTTTGGACATGTCCAAGTTTGGAAATGCATCCAAGTTAGGATGAGAGCCAACGTGGCATCTCAACATATCATCTCTTGCATAGGCAAGTTGCTCCACTCAATGGATTATCTTTGTCTGCGGAGGTTTTATTTCTGCCTTCGCAATTATACATGTACTTTCTTGGGATATTGAATAAAGTTTGAAGTCCTTCCAAAAAAAAAAAAAATAAAAAAAAAAAATAAATATTGCCTTCCCATTTTGATTTTGTCTTGCCCTTGAAACAACTCGATTACTTCAGATTTGCGCCAGAGGCCAAAATGCCCCCAGGCGGAACTCTAGAGTAACTTAATTTTTTTAATCTTTTTGCACCCTCATATATATGTCTAGAACGTGTTTATAACATCCAAATAGCCTAGAAGCATCAAACTTTTCTCCAAAATCATCCAAGTGCCCTAAACCCTAAAATTTTAGAGTTAGAGCATGCCCATGAATTAGAACATAGTCTAGTTTTCACCTTACAAAGTTATCTCCAACCTCGAAGCCGATTTCCTTACTCTTAGAAGTCCTCAAGACGCCCTCTGTTACAGTCATCTAGAGCCTTAGTATAGCAACTTAAACTCGGATGCTAAAACTCTGCTCATGCCAAAGAGGTAAATGTTGAACTAGGTTTTGTTGTTTTCCAAATAGAGTTTGACTTAGTTAGTAGTCCAGCATGGCCACCACTTCCTTCATCAAATAGTATAGTGCCTTAGTCCATGTATCCCAGGTAGATGTCAATCTAGTTCATAGTTTTTTCGATGTCCAGTCAACTGCAACTTCTTATTACCATGATATCTAGAATGAGTCCCACCGAGACCTAGAGCCTAGAGTTGTCCAGGTCACTGCATGTGAAGGGTACTGGATCCCCAGACCGACCTTGGCTAGGATTTTAGAGCATGTCTTGAACATCACGAAGGCTTTGCAAAACAGTTTTATGCATCCAAATAACTAGCATTCTAAAGATGGCCACAAACCATTTCAAAAGACCAGCTCATGTAACGTACCATGTACTACATATTCTAAACGAGGTGCATCCTAAACTACCACAGTCGTTGGATTTGTCGATCCTACGGCCCAGATCGTATGTTGGGGGCCTCTGGGCACCTCTCATTTCGCTTATAGTCATTAATAATTGGAGGCGCCTATGATTTTAAAATATGAAATACGATTTCGCCTAAGGTTTTGAGGGAATATCGAACCTCTATACGGCTTTGCCTAAGATTTTAGAATATGAAATATGGGGGCTCGAACCTCTACCAAAATAACTCAATGTCTCAATAAGACTACTTTAACCAATATATCCAGTAAGCTAATGTGACTACTTTAACCCAGTAAGCTAATGTGATTATTTTTTATCTTGAATCTATATTTTTTTTTTATAACAACCCATTCAATTGTTTATGGATATATGGCCTATGGTTTCAAGAATTGTTATTTTTACATCCATATCAAATCCCCCTAGAACCCCCTATTATTTTGCTACATATTGGTTGTTAGTGGTGATGTAAAGATCATGTCAAATGGGTAGCACGTCAATGGGTGTTTTGTAAAGAGCACTTTTAATGGAATGCCACACATTTGGAATTCAAAGAATCATCTATTATAAAAGCCTTAATTAACTTGATGTACCTTTATGTATCCCCAGGCACAAAAATAATCGATAAAATAAATGATTTATTTATCTGCTCTGAACTTTAGTCTTTATCAATTCTGAATAAAAGAAACTGAGATATGCTGCTGCACAGAGGATTTCGACTGCCAAAACAGATCAAAGGTAGGAAAAAATCTGCAAGAAAACGGAAGGGGAAGGGAGGTCTGGAATCCGAACTACATCCAAACAACGCAAGATTCATTGAAGTTGCATCATTTGTAGCCTGTATGCTTGGAAAGAAGGCTTGGAAAAAACAAACCCTAAGATGCAATAGTCAAAGCCTGTATGCATTCTTATTTTTCACTTTTGTTTTATTTGAAATGTTAAATATGTGAAGGTGATGCGTGGACACAAACCATCAGGAATATAGAATTGAGATGCATAAATACAGTGCGCATTCTAGATGTAGGCATTAGTACATCCATTTGAATACGTCTTCAAATCATAGCAAAACCATATTGAAAAGCATATCAAAATAGCTAGATAGCTAGATATATAGATAGATAGATAGATAGATAGATAGATAGATAGATAGATAGATAGATAGATAGATAGATAGATAGATAGATAGATAGATAGATAGATAGATAGATAGTTGTTTTAACATCACGCCACTAGGCATCATCCAACTTGATATGTGACCACACACCATACTACATTGCTCCGTTGGGCCCTGCTCCCAACCACTTTACATTACATCTGTGGATTTGACGCCCAACAGTTTAGAGTGCGATTCTAGGCGGTCTCGAACTCGAGGCCTGTAGTTGCTAGAACTAGTGTGTTGCCATTGTTATTGTGCTGGATATCGATGTTGGACCACAGAAACCTGATCAAGAGAGTTGTGCATCTTAGGATTATCAGTAGTGCAAGAAACTAAACCCTAGCCTTATCTATGTTGTGATAAATATGATTAGGACATCTTCTTTTTTAAAATGGTAAGGAGTTGGAGTTTGTGCCTGGAACGCCGCAGTGCAGACGCATGCGGCATTCCCTTCCCGTTTGCGTTCCCCCATCTGGCATCCTGCCTGGTTGCCAGCATTTAATTTATCTTTTGAAGTTGCCGGAGGCGACCCCATTCAATGACGACCAATTTCTAAAACCCTTTCTTTCAATACGAAATTTGGACCAGCTCTCTTCTTACGAATCTCGGTTTGGCGCCTCCGGCTCTTGCGTTGGTTCATATCATCACTGGAGCTGTGGAGCTCTTCAGCTGGGCGGCATCATCATAGGTCAGCAAGACACCAAGAAACAAAGCATGACACCAAGAATCCTAAGCTTTTCTTACCAAAATCAATTGCAATGCTATTATATTTCAGGATTTCGAGCTTCTGGAAAGCAAATCCCTGGCTCTTCTCGAAAACAAATCTCTGGCTCTCAAGGTAGAAAGTACAGAAGCCGATCATTGCTGTCTTGAAGATCTGATTAAGTTTTATTCTTCAGGTCATTAGGCTCCTATGTTTTACTCACCAAGTAAGGCAGGCTGTGCACTGGCGAGATTTTTCCAGGTACGTTCCAGTACTCCTTCTTTTTGTACGATCTATCCATATTGTATACAAGGTTTTTATAAGAGTTTTCAGACACTTTATAAGAGTTCCAGCATTAATGTTGTATACTGTATAAGAGTTTTCAGTAAGAGTCTGCTGGATGCTGCTTCACCACCTCTGTAAAAGATCCAGAAAGTAATGACTACGGTAAGCAATCGAACCTGTTTATGATTTTCAAGATGACCTGTTCATATCATGACTCCTTCAAATCCACTCCATGCATATTCACACTCTAAAATTAAACCCCCCTTCAAACCCCCTTTGGTTTGGGTGCATATTCACACGGGGGGTGACTCCGGGCATCGAGAGCTGTTGGATAGGCATATTCACCCGTTATTCCTTAATCTACACCGTACGTAAAGTTCCTTGTTTGTGGGGTATGCATGTACAAAATTTGCGATACTGTATAACAAGTTTTGCAAAATACTATAAGATTTGTGATAATATACTACATGGTGTTGATTTTGTACATGCAAAACATAATTTTAGGGGCTCTCGCTGCCCTACGTCACCTCCCGTGTGAATATGCACCCAAACCAAAGGGGGTTTGAAGGGGGGTTTAATTTTAGAGTGTTGGATATAATGGTTTGTGTGTTAACCCAAAAAAAATTTGGCCCCTTCGGGGCCTTAAGAATTGACGAACAAACTAGAAAAAATTCGTAATGGTATTATATGTGTCATATGTATTATATGTGTTATTATATGTTATTATATGTGTTATATTGATAAAAGGATAAATGTGATGATGATAGAAAAAAAAAGCCTCTCATAATGATATTGCCATATTGATGTAATATGGATCCAACCGTCAATGTAGACCAAGACAAGATAAAATATCATCCTTGTCAATTGAGCTGGGAGAATCTTAGAATCTCTTTAAAGACCTATTCGAAAATCCATCCAAAAAGCCATAATAATTTATATTCAAATTCTAACCAGAACCACAAAACAGGCACCATACCATGCTTATAGCCGAGGAAACTTTGGAACACTAGATTCTCGTTATTAAAATATACATTAAGAATAATGAGTGGGATTATAGTTTATTAAAACAAATAGCTTTGAAAGTGTCCCTAGGATTTGAACCTAGGCATGACCACCAAGAAAAAAGAAAATAACCTAACTGTGTTTGTGGTGTCCATGTGAAGTCTATAACCCAACATCTTGAGCCGAGCTAACGAATAGATCGTGCCACCAACTCAAAATTTATAGATGTCTTCTTCCATTTAGCAATCAAATAAATTTAATAATGCAATAAGTAATACCCATTGGCTGCAGCTTGTGTGCTAGGTTTGAAGACAACAAGCAAGGCCAGGACACAAAAGAACTAATATACAGTGGCGCTATGAATGTGCTTTCATTATCATCTTCGTGGTACAGAAAAATAGGGCCATGAATGATGTAAAGGAGGACCAGCAAATGCCAATGAACCAACAACCTGTTGATTACTTGTGCAAACACAAATGCTTTTCATACATGGACCTCTGCTTACAAGAATTCAAGAATAGAAATGTATGGAACCTGCATTAGGGCTAAATCTAGCACCTGCATCTGGACCAGCCCATTGAAAGAGATTAATCTTGCAGAGGTTTGCAAATTAAAGGAAGCTCTGCATCCAAAGGTACAAATTTTTTCCTGCATAACATACATAGGTTTTGCACAGATCTTCACAGACCTATCTTCAGCTCATTATCATTTTTGTGGTACAAAAAAATAGGGCCATGAATGTTTTAAAGGAGGACCAGCAAATGCCAATGAACCAACAATCTGTTGATTACTTGTGCAAACACAAATGCTTTTCATACATCGACTCTGCTTACAGGAATCCAAGAAGAAGATAGAAATGTATGGAACCTGCATGAGGGTTAAATCTAGCACCTACATCTAGGCCAACACATTGAAAGAGATTAATCTTGCAGGAGTTTGCAAATTAAAGAAAGCTCTGCATCCAAAGGTACAAATTTTTTCCTGCATAACATACATAGATTTTCTACAGATCTTCGCAGACCTATTTTCAGCTGGTCCCTGTTCAGTTTTATGCTGAAAGTTCTGTGTAGCTGGTTTCAGAATGGTCTAAGCAGGTTGCTGAATGCCGGCATCACCTGGAAATATATGTGGCTTCTAAGACATCATTTCAAAGGGAAACGAACCTATTCGATTGCTGCTTCAGCAAAAAAAAACCTATTCGAACCTATTCTATTGCAGGGCATTGAGCAAATCTGAAATAAAGCAAAAAAAATGACTTACAGTTTGTAATCAGAGCTCTGGAGTCTGGTTGAGGCAGCGAATCATTTTGAAATACATCTGTTCCAAAAGCAGATAAGCAGGGCCGGAAATAGGGCAAGGAACAAATGTTTTTGATACGATCGCGACCTAGTGTGACATGCTCTTCCTAGACTCGCTAACAAAGCCCGGTTTTTTCATCCACAAAGGTTCTCGATGCTTGCCATTTTAGGTTGATTCTAGGGCAACCAAAAAGGAAAAATGCGAAACGAGGGGAGCCGCATGCGGATGCATTTCGAGGATCTCGCCATTTGTTTTCGAGATTTGTTTCGAAGATCATTGGCATTTGTTCACGAGATCGTTTTGCGGCCGGTCGGCAAAAAGCTCTGCGAAACCCCGCCGGATGCTTCATACTTTCGGAATTTTCACTCGGACATCTTAGTCAAACTTTTGGCTTCTACTCAACCTTTTGTATACAATCCCTAGCAAAACCCAAAACAAGAATAAAAATCGTCGTCTAGGGTCCGGCCAGATTGCTCTTGCTTTTAAGTAAAGATCGATGCTTACCTTTTGCTTACAAAAGTAAAGGAACAATAGAAAATCATTATGCTAACCCAAACAAGAATAAAAGACTATTATCTACCACAACAGAAGCTATGACATCATACAATACTTTAAGAATCCACTTTGACAAAGAATCCCCTCCGCCAGCAGCAGCAAGAATCCAGAGGGCAAAAGTTATGGGGTTTGATGCATATGTATGCAGTGTTCGCAGCAACAACCGTCGGATTGTTTAAGCCAATCGAAATCAACGGCCCAAAAAGTGCGCACTCTAGAAATACTATTTAGTATGTCAACACGAATACAACACCGAAATCATAGAAAAACCATGTAAAAAAGCGTATAAAACTATAAAAGTAACCCCCTGTTATTATGCTACATATTGTATACTAACAGCTACAATTATTACAAACTATCCAGCTACTGTCCAGCTCCAATACCTGTGCAAATAAGTCAAATTCATCCAGGACAAACACTCCCTGCTATCAAACTTATGGCAGCTCTTGCTATTAAGTGCTCATCTTGAAGTGAGAGAGGACAGACACATGCATGTCTTCCATAACTAACACATAGCACAAACTAATGTGCCTGAACCCTAAACATCCTATTCCAACTGTGACTCAGGAATGGGCATTAGAAAAAGTATATCTGATAAAGGGGCCCAGTCCTGACACAGTAGCTAGTTTTGCAATGGCTTGCTATTACATTATGGTTGTCCCTGAGCAAGATGTTCTTTTTCGAGTAAGTTTTTTTTTCTCTCAACTGAAAGCAATCTAATGCATTTCAGACATCTTATACAGTGTGACCATCGTCCCATTCTGATTCAGCAAGGTGCAATGTACACCAACTGAGATCACTTTTCAGTGAAAAAGTGTTGGAAAACCTAGAAAGCATAAGACTTGAAATTGAGATAGAAGAAGTTGACTCTACTGCTTCTGGGAGCATTTCATTTCCTAATTTTAATGAAGTGTACAACGAGCGCGGAATGCCAGGACTGTTTGAAGAGCAGACCAGCTATCTGAAACATGAACTAGATGCAAGAGTCAACAATTTGAACAAGACAATGAAACAACATTTTGCAAATCTGGAGCACCAATTTTCAAATTTAGGAAAAGCTATCCGTGTAAGTGCAGAGAAAACAATCTCCCATTCTTCTAATATAGCACTGCAATCATTGGACGGAACCTATCCTAGATTTCCATACTTCACATCAGAAGAGTGCTGGAAATTCGCAATGTTGCCAGGTACCAAATCTGCTATTTTTCATGCTCTATGTGCCACCCCATATAGTTAAAGGCCAAACGGGGGTGAAAGTAACTATTCAGCCTGAATGGTTTTGCAAAATAGCTCCTCCATTGGCAAGTACAGTCTGTGTTGTCTGGTGTGTTATCAAAGTTGCATCAAGTCTTTACTCCTTGGATCTTTCTCAATTTGATGGTTTTGCTCCGTCAATGCAATTTACAATTCCAAAACACAAGTTAAAACAGTGAAAACATGCTGAATGCATAACATCTATAGTGGCCTGAGTTGATTCAGATGCATGATACTTCTTACACTGAATGCAAAGTTTCTTATTTGCAGAGCCTTTGTTGCCGCGGAAAGGGATTTGTTGCTGTGCTACCCAAAGATTGTTGCTACAAAAGGTAAGAATCTCCTCCGAAGATCTGTCAATTCCCATTCAACTTGGATCATATTAAGGGCAGCTGCGGAAGGGCTCCTAAACCTGCATTCTGTTCTGTTCCCATGTATTTCGTCTATGTGCTAATAGTGCTGAATATATCTTCAAATTCAACATCAATGAGAGAAAATAGATATGGATGTTCGCAGGGATCTTTAGAAACATCCCTGTTGCTAGATGGGAGGCCTGATTACATTGCAAGTTTAAATTCATATTTTCTAAAGTTTTTGTATTCTTTCAGCTACATTAAAGTAGATTTCTAATCATTTGCCATTGGAAATTCAGCGGCGTTCCATTCAGCCAGCATTCTACAAGAAATCTGTCTAACAGTGACAATCCATTGGGAAGGCATTTGCGGCAGCGGCTTGAGTAGGTAAGTATTGCCTTTCCTTTTGTTCTTGCTCAAGCTATGAAATTTTCCAATTCAGTTTTGTTGGACTTTGTAAAATCTTTTGGAGTCTTTCTCAGCTAAGGAATGTGCAAACCTTTTCTCCAGCAGTTTTAAGTGAGCAAAAACTTGGAAATGTTGCATTTTATAAGCATGAGTCTCATCTGAAAAATTCTTTGATTGTTCTTCTTTTCTTACACCTTTTTGGGTTTGCTACATGTTGTTGCAGCCCATGCGCCTTGATGGGGGAGTTGAGCATGTAATGCATCAGGAACTGGTTGCCATTTAGCATCTATTTGTGGCAGCCATATCCTTCTTACCGCCAATAGAATATTCCTTTTGTTGTCGCCATATCCTTTTGGCTGCTATTTGGGAATGGTAATGCATAGCAATAAGTCTTTATGCTAGATTAGTGCTAATATTTTATATCATTTGCATTTGCAGCATAGATGTTGCAAAGTGCTTTGGGGAGCAAGATTAGTGGGTTTGCTTCTATCCTTCTGATCAAATTTGAAATGGATATTTTTTTCATTTTTGTACTTCTTTACGTGCAGGCTTGAGAAGCAACTATGCCTCTCTTGATGCAGTTTTGTAGATCAATTTTATTCTCTTCTCTCGGTATTTCTCTTTTGTTCTTTCCATCTTTTTCAAATGCCACAATATTTTTCTCCTCAAGCTCATGGTTTTACTAGAATATGTATTTTCGACCAAATCCAACAGCAAGGCATTTGCAAGGTGGTTGTGGGAAGAGGAAATCCGAGACTGACACAATTGAAATGGAATGAAGTTTTTTGACAGAAACTATGATTCGCTTGCTTGCTTATAAGGCAATGAGTTAAGAAGATCTAACATTTGTGGAAAATTGTGGGCACAGATGATTCGAGGTTGGGAAAGAAAGAAGATAACAATCTATTTGTAGTGGAAGTGGTTCTAAAAAAGTGATCACCATCAATGCTATTTGTTATGCATTTCAAACATTTTGCTTGATGTGTGGTTTGTTTGTTTAGAGGCCATTGGAGAATTTTGTGAGAGTTGCATGAGTGCTAATCACGCCACAGATCTACATTGGTGTTGCGGTTCCGGATCATGCCTAAAATCCGATTCATGCCTAAGAGTGCAATTTATGCAAGAGCTTCAATCAGAGTCGTCTAGAATACATACTTCCATCTATCACAATTTTAGATCCACAATTGCAGCATTCAACTTAAGGCACATCTATAGATAATAGGTAGAAACATGGACATAAGATGATCTATTTAACATGTTTCATATTTGAAGATGTTTGTAGTTTTTATGTTCGTTACTTTTACTTTATTCTATTTTGCTTGCCTTTCCATTTTGCCTAATGTTTCCAACTAGGAAGTCTGCAACCATTTAACACATTCACCCCTTTTGCATTATCCAATTCAAATTGATATCACATGCACACAAACACACCTCTTAATCCACATCTGCCATTGATGCAAAGATAACAAATATTGCGAGGCGATTGGAAGTAAGTGTTAGTAACCAAACAATTTGTAACATGAGGACTGTATATAGTGAGCAATTCTAAAATGTTATTGTGTTTTTCTAATTGTCAATAAACAAGTTCATGTAGTCATGGAAATAAATTTCTATACGATGCTTTTGAAGTGCTACTACCAATTTTAAATTGGCCACAACCTCCATAAACATCTAATTTTTTTTTTTTAAACCTATTTTTCCCAACCAAAAATTTATAAAAATCATTGCAAACGTAATGACGGCATTTTTTTTTACAATGAGCTAAGTAGGGGCGTACAAAATATTTTTATAAGGAACCATCAACCCAAAATAGTAATTCTAGAATGGGACTCGCAAGAAACCAACAAACCGCCCGACTACCAGAGAACTTCCTTACAAACTAGGATCGAGGACGAAGGTCACAGGACGAGGCCAAAGGCCGGTAAAGGATAGCAAGAAAGATACGCCAAAGTGGCTAAACCAGGCAGGAAGAAGCCCCTCCCCTGCCTGGAAACAATTCAAAGAGAATAAGGTACTGCTGAGAGAAGAGGAATATAGATAGGCTTCTCATTCATCTCAGCAGATTTTCTACAATGGTGGACAGTGGGTAGCCGCACACATGCGAACTACCCACGAAAAATAAAGGGAAAATCCAATTATATCATTTGGACCCCAAAACAAATACAATGCTAATAGATGAGTGGCTGATGTACCTGCCGAAAGCTTATCATCGGGATTAAAAAACCCCGCCCTTTCGGGTTTTCGAGGAAAAATCCTAGTGATAAGCCTTCGGCAAAGGGCTTAGACAAACGTAAGGCATAGAATCGCTCCCAAAAACCCCCGCATGGAGAAGTCGAAACGGATGCCGCTCGCCAACCTGTACCTGTACATCACCAACACAACAAACGAGAAACATACCAGAGAATAGCATCACCCAGCGGGTGGAAAAAAAGCATCACCCAGCGGGTGGAAAAACATGATAAACAGAACTTGTACAAAATATAATAAACAAAGAAGGGGGGGAGGGTGGGTTCAAAGAGAATAAGGTACTGCTGAGAGAAGAGGAAGCGCCGATGAGACGTGGATGCCGAAACGTGCCTGAAATAGCTAACTCCCAACCCAAAACGGGCATGCGCCGCCCGCATGCATGCATGACATGCATGCTTGTCCCATTCTAGAATGGCGATCCGATGTCTCGGATCGATGCGAATAGACATCTTCCATCTTTCATTTCACACATACCCACTATAACATGTGTCTATAATACCAAAATCTATTTTTTTCTTTAAATACCAATTGCAATTGTTTGACTACATATTGGATCTACAATCCCATTACAAGCACAAACTAATTCCCTCAACACTGTGCACCCATATAATCAATGCACTCCATCATCTACCCATTCTATTCCATCCTACACATTCACGTATTATGGCTAATGCCCGACCTTTCTAGACCCTTCACACTGTGGACAGGATTACATTTACAACTTTGACTACATAGAAACCCCATTATGCCTACCCATTCCATATGTTCACGATTAATGCCCGGCATCGCCGGGCACACGTTTCTAGTGATATTTTATCTTCTCTATCTCGTGGATGATCCCAAATAACTCTTCTTGTGCTAAAAAAAAAGGATCCATATGCATCATGCACGTAGTCCAATTGCGCTTGCTAGTTATGTGGCTACTGTTATATGCAATTCAGGAGAGAGCCTGAGGCCAATTGACAGGTTGGCAAGCGCCGAAGAAGATATTGGCATGATTCGCATATGAAAAGTGAGATAGCGATAGCTTTTGAGGATGGGAATCCAGGGGATATATTCAAACCTATCCCATCGATCTGAGCCATCGGATCGAGATTCTCGAGAGGGCGAGCATGCATGTCTCACGTGCATGCATTGTATGCTTTCTCTAGTTGGGAGATCGCTATATTAAGTGAGGTTCTTCATCAACATCTCATCGGTGCTTCCTCTTCTCTCTCAGCAGTACCTCATTCCCTATTCTTTGAAACCATGCAGGGGAGGGGCTTCTCCCTGCTTGGATTGACCAATTTGGCATTTCTTTCATGCTGTGGCATGCTCTTTCTTGGCCTTGCCTCTTCTTTGGCCATAATCCTTTGACCTTTCGCCCTCGATCCCGTTTTTGATAAGGAAGTTCTCTTCTATTCGGGAGGTTTTTGTCGTTTTCATGCGTGCCCTTAGCCCTACTCTAGAATCCCATCGATCCGAGCCATTGGATCGAGATTCTAAAGAGGGCGAGCATGCATGTCTCGCATGCATGCATTGCATGCTTTCTATGGTTGGGAGATTGCTGTATTAGGCGAGGTTCTTCATCAACGTCTCATCGGCACTTTCTCTTCTCTCTTAGCAGTACCTCATTCCCTATTCTTTGAAACCCACCCTGCCCCCCTTAAAATTTTAATGTATTTGTCGCCTGGCACGCGTGACCAACCCCTCTATTTTAAGAGGTTTTTCTTTTATTGTCGCGTGGCACACGTGATTAGCCCCTTCACTTTGGCAGGTTTATTTTTTCACATTTGTTCTAGTGTTGGTGATGTGCAGGTACAGATTGGCAAGCGACAACAGCTTCGACTTCTCCATTCTTGGATTTTTTTAGAGCGATTTTTCAGCCTTACGTTTCTCCAAGCCCCTTGCCGATGGAGGTTTTTGTCGTTTTCATGCGAGCCCTATTCTAGAACTGAAGAAGTGCCCATAAACATGGAATAAATCCCTTTCAATATTGATGACTATACTCCTGATATTCTTGGTGTTGTTTTTTAATATTTTGAGATGTGCTTACGTTGAATAATAGTCATTTTTTTATGCCCTTGACTTTCTGTGTTTTTTTAACTGTAGGTGCATCATTGTTTTTGCTTTCTCAAGCATGAGACCCACAAGTATATTGCCTCTCCCATCTTGCTCTTTGATTTTAATCCATGTTCAATTCCTTGGAAGCACAATAAATGATTATTACTTTTCATTCTTGTTTTTTAGCATACATCTCACGTGTCTTATAATCTAAGATGTAACAATGCAATAGCAACCATTTTCTTTTAGTTAATACTAGTTTTCATATACATACATTTCATGTGTTCTAGAATCTAGGGATGACCATATCATTTATCTTAGGGTATCTAGGTACTTCTAGGCGTTTGGTATTTTGAGGTTAGAGTTTTCAATGCAGTGACCTGGATTGCAAGTTCCCAGCATATATCTTGGATATGCTCTGGGCCAATAGCCTAGATAGCTATAAAGATAGATTTAGCCATATTTAATATGTTATTAGGCAAATGCATATGTGGTTCGACAATGTTTTAAGAGGTATCTATGGATTGGGGAACGAAGCACCATGAAAAATTGCAGCTAGCATTACATGTAATAAAGACAGTTGATAAGGAAGGAAGGAAGGAAGGAAGTTTATTTTAACGTCCACGGAGGCCAGAGGCCTATGAGACGGCACAGAACAGGCAAAAAAGCCAAAAACCCCAACACCAAAAACAAACAATGTAACTGTACAGTAGAACCCTACTACCGGGATGAAAAAACCCCCACTTGGGAGAAAAAACCCTAATGATAGGCTCTCAAATACCATGCCCCGAGAAGAGCAAAGTCGACGGCCGAAATCTGCCGGGATGTAAGCTCCCGGTCGGCGCTACCATAGGTGATGCGAGTGGCGATGTAGCGGTGTGTCGAGCATCTAAGATTAGTGTGCACCGCTTTCGGACATGGGCATAAGGCCGGGCCCATTTGGAGGGCATGGTGCTCATCCTCTATCACGTGCATCTCACAACACCGACATATCCTCTCCTCCACGGGGATCCAGGTGCCCGCCATTCACCCCCCAGTGACTGCCTCAATTTCGAGGTAATGGGAACCCGTCCTTATGGCGGCAATAGCTCTCCGTTTCTTCCACGAGATGTGTGCTTTCGGCACCGATGGGGTCCATGCTCAAGGTGGGATTAATCGGCGTGATAGTGCTGTCTTGGGCTTTGCAAGAGTAGAGGCATCCCCTGAGTGGCAGCATAGCCCGCATCCAATTGCCCATTCAGCGATCGAACTGCGCGGTGCCACCATCATTTGGTAATCCATAGACCACCTCCTAAACCATCCCTTACACGATTGCTCGTGCCATACCCTCTTCATTTGGGGGCCTGCGTTAACAACACGGCCTGTGGGGGCAAGCGATGCTCATCCATCCCATCCACCTTATGGAAGCAAGTAAGATGCCTTCGCATAGCAGAATGCTGTAAAGGCCAGAACCCCGTCTCATACAACAAAATCTGATACGGTACGGTGTCCTTCACTCCCAAGCTATAGGTCAAGAAAGCTTTCTGCACCCTTTCCAACCTATCCCACGTATTTTTGCTAACTGCTGGGCCCCAAACCTCCACCCCATATAGCAGCACCGGCTCAACCAAAGCTCTAAACAGGTGTGCTCTCCTCGCCCAGTCACAGAGATCTATCCGGCAACACGCGTTTTGCACTGCATATAAAGCCTTCCGGCCAAGAGCGGCTCTTCTCTCCACACACTCATCCCACATCATGTTAGTAGTGAAATCAATTCCCGGATACTTGAAGCTCGCACCATCTCCACTTCACCCCCCGTAATAGAACTCGGGATAGGGTGTTGCGAGGACGGGATCGCGAGAAGCTTAGTTTTATGCAAGTTCCTTTGTCATTCCGTTGCCCCACGAGAACCCACCGAGGGCATCCAAATCTTCGCTGCATACCGCTGGCCGTGTGAGCTAGCAAAGCTACATCATCGCATATAGTAAGCGGCTCACGAGGTCGCATCGGATAATTGCACCCCCGGCTCCCCATGGTCGCATCCACGTCTCCAAGCTATCAATATACAACCCAAAAGCGTTGGAGACAACGGGCAGCCCCGCTTAACTCCCATAGTGCTAGCTACCCCGATCCTCATAAGGCGGTCGGCATAAATCCCATCATAAAGGCTGGTGCACCACATTTCGCAACTCTGTGGAACTCGCAATTCTTGCAACCTACGCCCACGGTATGTCTCGGGGGGCCGGTATCATATGCGTCTTAAAATCTACAAAGCGACAATACAAGTCCGCCGCTCATTCCCGCTTGCCTCCATCAACACTCTCAAAGTGAAGATATGGTCGGTCGTGGAGGAGCCGGGCTTAAAAGCCTGCCGCCAATTGCCGCACCCTGCCTCCTCGGCCCACTTAGTAAGTTTCTTCTCCACCACCCCCGCCGGGAGCTTTGCAAGCGGCGAGCTTACCATAATCATCCGGTAATTAAGCGGCTCATCCCGATATTACCCGGCTTTATGAGCAGAACAACCTTACTAACCATCCACTCTGGGGGGAGCCCTCATTTCGAGCACGGTTAATGATCACCGTCGGGGGCCCTACCACGGATGGGCCACCCATTTCAACGGCTTCGACTGCGGCCCCTGTAAATCCTTTGCCTTGCCATTCGCCGGATGCACGAGACCTTCTTTGAACATCCTCCCGCGTGAGCTGCGGCACCTCTCCTACGATCCAGGGACCACGGCATTAGCTCACGGTGGGTCATATAACTCCCCATAGCGGTGCATCCATTGCTCCACACTTACATTACCAGCCACTGGCGCTTCTTATATAACACCTTACGTAAAAGCTTTTGGCTACGCCATGAGCATGTCAAGCGGCTCGAGTTTCGCCATGTATCTCCCCTTCTTGGCTTTTAGGAAGAGCTTATAGTCTTGCGGGGCATGTGGCGCGAAGCGTGGATCTATGACCAAGCGCGGTGGCTCTTTAGAGCCTTGCAATCGACATCAAACCCGCGGGTTCTCGGGAAAATGCGCGGTGTCCCTCCTTGGAGGGCCCTTCTCGCAAAAGGAAGCCCTCGGCGGTACGCAAGCGGCGCCCTCACCAGCCATGCACACCTGTCTTGCGGTGTGTAGAAGCTATCAAACCCCGTAATTCCTGCACCAACCACGATTCATCTTGTCCGCCCCGATGGCGTGGGATGTATGGTAACCCTCCCGCCCCTTTGCGGTGTGTCTAAAGCTATTGAGTGCTCCCAATTCCGTGACATAAAGCGGGTAGTGATCCGACAAAGCCTCCTCATCCCCCGTGCTTGTGCCAATGGGAGGTGTGTAACCATGTCAAGTCTCGCTACCGAGCGAGAAGGTAATCCAACACACTAGCTCCCCATCACGCCTATCACTCCCGCAAGTAACACCCCCGAGTGTGGCCATCGCCGCATACCATTACAAATTACCATGTCAAAAACACGGGCGAGCTGGACCACTGCACGCCAAATGGTCTAGCCACCATATCCAGGAGTGCCGTGTATTACGAATAGCGGTCTCTCTGCCAAAGCGGATCGGCATTATCGTCACCTTGGAAGGTCACCGACCAAGAAGCTGCGACGTCACGAGCATTGAAATCTCAAGCAAAAACACTTGTCCCTGCTGATTATAGCGGTCTATGTCATCATCTGAGTTCCCTATACGGCATCACGGACATCCGTAATGCGCATCATGTACACGGTAGAACTTAGAGCCCTGCATGGGGAATGTAGCGACTAGCAAGAAACAATGGGACATGACCGGGCTCTAATACCATTACCCACATGTAGCGGTTAAACACATCGGACTTACGAAGTGTGATCTTGCATGCTAAGGCATCCCTAAAGTAGCAAGCCACTCCCACCGTACACGCGTCGCCATGGCTCATTAGCAAGTGAGAAAAATGCCGATATCCTCGAATGTGCGGCAATCGATGCCCTTCATACTCCCATGTCTCCTGCGGGGAAGGCGATGTCCATGTCTGTCGCGATCCCATTCAAGCCAGCGCCCATACGCCCGCGGGAAGCCCCTACAATTCGAGGAAACAATACGAAGACACTTTCCCTATCTTGATCGCGGTTGTGGATCCATCGAGTGCACGGGGACCGGCTGGCGTAGTTGGAATAACTTTCGGGCGACTGCTCCACGGGACCACGATGGATGTCTTTGCGATTGTGGAAGGCCTCAATCCGCCCTCTCCACGGCTGCACGGCGATGCCCCGGACCGCCGCCCCTGCCCGCGGCCTTGTTGCTTCGTTAAGTCTTTGCCTCCATAGCCCTGTCGACGAGGAGGCACATATACCTTCATCTTGCCATTAACCAAACCGGCGAGCCCCTCCAAATTTTGCCGAATCTCTCTTATCTTGACCAACTCTTGGCTTCTTTCCCGTTGTTGTTGCGGTGGCGTGAGATCCACATCGGGTATATGGGCGTACCTTTCAAGCGTTTGGTGCGTTGCAACAACAAAGATTTTGCCTCCCAATCCAAAGGCGCAAACTTAACTAGCCAGAGGTCTCATGCTCGGTCCTCCGATCTGATTGGACTCTTGATAACCAAATCTTGTAATTGGAGCTTTGCAAGTACGGGGTGGTAAGCTTACGGCAAATCCTCGCCTTGCTCCTCGGCAATCCCCGCACAATAAGGTTGAGGCGGCGTGCACGGATGTCTTGCTCCTCACGAAGTACGCTGATTCCACGAGCCACCTCGGCCTCACGGTATGGGAGGTGCTGGTGCGGATGGACCGTGGTGCACTCCGGACTCGTTGCACCTCCATTGGAGGTCCTGCATCTCTTCTTTGTAAGTGGGCCATATGGTTCTCTATATGTGAGCATCTTCGACATCTCTCCACATGCGCCTTTGCTTCATCAAGGAATTGGAGCACGCCCCGCGACAGCTTCCACATCCTTTTCCTTAGCATCTATCCGACCAGCCATGCTTGTGACTTGTACAATCTCTTTGGAGCAACCCCCTTCATGTCGCCCGTGCTTGCGCCATGTCTTCCATCCCACTCTTTGGTGGACCTTATCCAAGCGTTGCCCCATCTCGTGACTAGGCTGCGTTGTTGCTTGTATCTCCCCTCTTATCTGGTCCTCGACCTTTTTGGGCTCCCCGCAATCATAATCCCCAAGCCGAACTTCCACAAGGGAAATTGGCTCCTTCGTTGGAGAAGCTTCTTCCCCTTGACCTACGGCGAGATGGTCTCGTGATGCCTCAAGCTTGCCGGCTTAGCACGGAGGAATCGGCCTGTTCTGTACAACCCCGATTGCCTCAGCACGAGATACCTGCTCTGATGGGGACGAGGTGTCCAAATTGCGGGCTCTTTTCTTCAACGCATGCATGCTGTCAGAGGTGGCCATAGAGGGCCGGGACTGTCAGGTGGATTCCGGCGGCTAAAACAGACAAAACACCATACAAGTCATACACCGACGGAAAGCTCGTTCGATAAGCTTTCCAATGAGCCCAAGAACGTCTGAATCTGACACCGGAATCCCGAGTTATGAGCAAAAGAGCAGGGCTGAAACCCTAAGCGCCAGTGTGAGCCATCAAAAAAGTGCCATCAAAATGTGAAGGAAAAAAAACTTACAAGGGTTTTTAAGGTTCACACTTTAACAAGACAAAAACCTACATTTATTCATGAAAATCCATTGGCATGTTCAACTCTACAAGCAGATCACGTGGGAAAATTGCTTCCTTTTTATTTCATACATAAAACAACAATCATTACAAAATGGAAAGAAGATCGCCTGATATCTCAGACGAGAGCTTCCGTGATGCCACATAGCAGTACTCTAGAATGGAATTTGGGCGAGTGATTCCCTTCATCCGGTGAGCGAAACAAGCATCTGGTGACAGGAGCGAGCTCAGAAGGTAAGTTCTTGGATTTTTTTTTGGCAGCTCCCTCTTTCCATTTTGTTGCTGAAGAGAAGTAGGATATCCCTTTCCGCAATAGTGGCACGCCCGCTCTTGGCTACCACTGGTCAGGGGCACTGCCACTGTTGCAAAAAACAGAGCTTCTGCTTCCCTTCTGCAATACATAAAGATAGTTTCCAAAAAATAATGCGAAAAACAATAAATTCATTACAAATACAAGAAATTTATCGCGGCGGCCAAGGCCGCCGCGAACATTTCTCTTTAATAACTTGTCGTCATTTCAAAACCACTATAAACATACCTTTGCCACGACAAAATAAACATACCTTTGCCACGACAAATAATTTGGACAAAGTATTTCAAGATAAATTTTTTAATTAGTCAACTATTTCAGCATCTCACTTTTCAATGTCAGAGATGTTGATATTCAATCCCCGAAGCATATAAATGTCCCCTAAGCATATAGCTTGTGATTGCATAGAGAACGTATATGAGGGATTACATTTTTAAGAAGTAAACTCGAAAAATTAGGTTTTGTGTTATTGAGTTTTTAGTAGAGTGTGATTGTATTGTCGTTTTCATGGGCTAACTAATTACTAAATATGTATGTTTGTTCCTAAATAAGGTATGCTTCTGCAAAACAATTGGTCTATGGTGCATTTACGTTCAAAAGACCCATAGTTAAAAACACATCTCAAACAGAATGCATGTCAATGAAAGAAAATCGAATATATAAGAGTTGGAGTGTTTTGACATTTGGATTTGCCACAGAATATTTATGGTCGCACATGGCCTAGTCTAATTGCGAAGTGAACTTTGGCATTCTAGGCTAGGGGTATAACGGGATAGATAGGTATCTAGTTGCTAAGGTGGCCTTGGGAACTCGTATAATTGGATAACCAATTATAAAGGGGGCAAGGCATACCTTAATGGTTTTAATAACCATTCAAAAGGAAATGGTGAGCACCCCTTTATTCGGGTGAGCCACCATCGTGGTTGAGGCAGCAGTAGTTGCCGATTTGGATCTCTGCAGCCTAGCCACTTGCCACTACACTAGTGCCACGTGGCCTTGCCACGCTGGCAGAGCGTTTCTAAAAGGAGGCGGTGGCTGCGCGATATGTACAGGCCGAAAGGGAGAAGTCGAAGTCGAGAAAGAAGGCATTAATCTGAGGGAAGTTCCCTCATCTTCTTCAAGTTCTACACAATTTTCTTTGCTTAAAGTAGAGCTTAGGTTGATTGCAAGTTTCTTTGCTCAAAATAGAGCTTCGGTTGATTGAATAAAGCAATCTCCTTGCCAATTTTCCCTCCTTAGCTCGTCCCAAATAGATTGTGCTCCCATCCCCAAATAGATTGTGATCTCAATTATGGTCTGGAATATGGTCTGGGTAAAAAAGGGACTCTGTTTCTACCTGTTTTCTGCTTCAAGAAATGGGACGAGCTTGTGGAACTGAGAATTCAACCTACCAATGCCAAAAACTTATTTCCCTGTATGTCTAGAATGATTTTGATCATTTGAAATGGACTCAGAAACATTTCTAGGATAATCTTGTCTGATTATTTGTATTTCTGTTGCAGAATGCCCTTAAATCTCCAAAACTAGTCTTGACAGATCAATCTAACAGTCCAAACCCATATTAATTCTCGGTTGCACTTAAGTAAGCGATGGCGGCGTAAGAAGGAGTAGCAATTTTGCTTGCTTTTAGCGATATGCTATGAAAATGCGAGCAAGAAGCAAATGAAATAATCCAAGGCGGAAAAAAGAGGACAAGATGTGGGTCGGGCGAGATTTGGCTATGGCCCTTTTTCAAGCACCTTCGGGACCACGGCTATGGCGATGAGCTCTTCGCCTTTACAATGAATCACATGTCTACTGTGAATCTGGATTGGCAGGCGGGTTGGAGCGTCCGCGATTGAAGCAAAGAAAGCTCCGGAGCTGCTTAGCCTAAACTGCCATCGCCAAGTATTGCCTTGTCGGATGAGTAGAGAACATCAGATCCGAGTCCGACCATGTGTCTGCTAATGAAAATTTGCCCATAAGATTGTGCTGCTTAATCTCAGAAACCTTCTCCGTAAGCCAAGTACTCCCTTGAACTAAGGCTTGATTATGAAGAGATGAAAATGCTTCACCAGGCATTTTGACAATCATAAGGACGACTGCGGTGAAGCCCATGGTGATGGAGGAAGAGGAAGATCCAAAACTGGCCAGTCGGATTGTTACCTGCCGTTTCTCCATCTCCGTGTCGAATCCGCAGGACAGAGATCATCCAAATTATTTGGATTTCTTTTTTCTTCGATTTTTTCCCCCGGACAAAGTTGTGGACGTGTCGCTTAAATGAAAGAGAATCAAAAAATATATTCTCAACGAATCTTGCCTACAACAATTATATAGTTTAGATATCCAAACAAAAACAACTCAAGCATAACACACATAGCATTTATGCTCATCAAAATTCCTTTTATGCATTACATTATTCAACTATTCATGTACAATCACATGGACTCTTCACCGAAGTTGGAGAAGTTCCTGGTAGGTTATGGATAATGACACATGAAAAATAAAAGATGTGGTGCTCAACTATGGAAAATACAATATGGAAATTGTTAAGAAGCACAACAATCAAAGGTAGTAAAAAAGCATAGTAATATCACAACGTTAAACATGACATCATGTTCTCCACGAAAACAGTATTTTAATCTCCACGAAAATCTTTAGGCCATGAGACCCCTGTAATGGGCTAGTACAACTATTATACTAGAAAAACCTTGTTTTGAAAGGTTTTGAAGGGAAAAACTTTGCAGTAATGATCGTATTAGATAACCAGAAAAAACAGAAAGTTTTAGAGAAATGTCCAATTCTGACATATTGTCAATATCTACTCCACATGTTCGCTTTATATGTAAAGAGGAAATTGATTCCATTAATGCCATGCATTTGACAAGGATTTTATGATATATTGGCAGTTCCATTATGACATGATTTCCAGATTCACATGATCATAAGATTCTCATTAGGGTTTTTTTTAGATTAAAAAAGGGCCTTCAAAACATGCCAACTAAGCCAAATGAAGATAAATGAACTACCAATCAGAAATCAGAGCCTGACGGGTCCAGTCAGCAAACTGTTATAACTAACTCACTGGATCACATTTTCTAGCATAACTATTGATAGAAAAGTCCAAATGAGCTCTCGTTTAGTGCAATAGATAGATCTCATTGAGATCTTTCCAATCTTAGGTGCTTTGCACATATTTTAATCACTTATGATTATCAAAACTCCAAAAAATATACTTTTTACCATTTTTTACTATCCTATGAGGTTAAAAGATACGCAAACCACCCAAGGTTGGAAAGATCTCAATGAGATCTATCTATTGCACCAAACAAGAGCTCATTTGGATTTTTCTATCAACACTTATGCTAGAAAATGTGATCCAGTGAGTTAGTTATAACTGTTTTGCTGACTGGATTACCAGTTCTGTTTTCTGATTGGTAGTTCATATAGCTTAGTCAGCAGTTCTTAGAAGGCCCTTTTATGATCTCAAAAAATCCCTAATGTATCACACCTTAATTGGTGGTTGAAGTCAAACATTATGGTAATTTCTCCACTCAATAACATGCTCGCCAGATTGTTAATTGGGGGTTGAATTCAAACATTAAGGTAATTTCTCCACTCAATAACATGATCACCAGATTGTTAATTCGGAGTCGAAGTCAAATATCAAGGTAATTTCTCCACTCACGTTTGTTGTACATGCCATATGTGGTTGACAAAGAATAGCGAAAAAGTTTCGAATCTCGATAGATATTTGCCAACCATTTTGATATGGTCAAGCGAGCTGTAAGCAGTAGAGGACAAAATGAGTCAAGAAAGGTTGTAAAATGTCCCATCTGGGTGCACAGTTTCAGGCCTTTTTTCATTGACGAGGGAGGAAAAGTCTATGATATTTGTTGACAACGCGGCCACGTCATTGACCCGGACGAGGTGGAGCATTGACAATTGATGGGTAGATGTGTTTGAATAATGGAAGATATGATATGGTAAGAAGGCAGGGCACAGGAAATGCAGAGGGGGGGTTAGGCTGGGGCCTAGGGGGCAGAGGAAGCAGAGGAGGATCGGGCCAAATTCAATGGTCGAAGGTCGACTTCATGCAACATTCGTTTCACATGGGGGTTGATTAAAAGGGGACAAAATTGGCAACACTTTGGTCATGGCTGGCTAGTGCCAACAAATTCCACACTCCACAATTTAAAAGTCAACCAACAAGGCATGCACCTTTGATTCTTCTACCCACCTCCCCAAAAATATAAAATAAAATAAAATAAAATACTTTACCCAAAAGAACGGGATAAAATAAAATACAAAAAAGACCAAATCCTATAAACAACGGGGTAGTTGAAAGGGGCGGTAGAGAAGATCGGATCCGTTGGAATGGGAATGACGTGGAAGATCGGACGGATGAGCGGATAGTACGCTTGTTCTCATTGACTCGAGCGTGGTCTGTCACATGGAAGGCGCGCCTATCCTTTCCCGACAACATGCCGGCAGTCGGAAAAGATGGCCGGTGCCGTCCGTTACAGGGAAGCGTGCATTCCCGTCCATTTCCCGGCAATGACTTTCTTTCTGGATCTGATGTGTGCGCCCCTAATTGGATTTCCATAAAAGTACTCTGCTGACGTGTCATGCCACGTAGCCCGTAATTACGAGGGCCTTTTGACCCTTGTTATAATGGGGGCCACTTTTGACCTAAGAAAATTCGAAGTCACACCCACTGTTGACGACTCGTGGCGCAGACGGCTCATATTGCACCTTCCTCGAAAACAGTCTAACCAATCCAACGGCTCAGAGAACACCTCATCTCATCGTAACCGTTCCGGGCCCGTGCTACAGCAGAATGTGTGTGCCAGTGAAGAGCGAGTGGTGCTTTGTTATCTCTACGTGTTTTTTCCATTTACTACCTCTTAATCTACTGGAGTAGAAGCTCTTAGCTCTGTATTCCCAGCTCCGGCAAGCCGCAGAGCATTGATCTAGTAAACAATCGCCCTCCTACAGAAGAATAGGAAGATTTCTTTGCCTAAATTTGTGACCCAGATCAAAGTCCCTTGAAATTTGAAACAGATTGTCCTGCAGAGAGTAAAAATTGTTTGATTTGTAAATACCCACTTATAGATCATCACCGGAAGAGTAAAACATTTGCGCGTATAGTGGAATCTTTCGGTCGGGTTACAGGACTGGACGCTTCCTGGCACCATTGCCTTTCTTTTGCTTGGCAAGAATAAAATCAGAAGAGGATTTATCGCTGCCGGTGCTGGCTCTTGAGAAACGGCTGCTGTGGAGGCATCGTGTATCCTACAAGCTTAGCAGATTTGGTGGGATGCTTGTGCCTTTGAAGATTCAATGTAAGCCCCCCTTGACTCCTTTTTTCCTACTTCTGATTCAATTTCTATGTGCTCTTTCAATGGGGCAGAAATTTTACATCCAGTCCTTCAACTCTTGACCCTCATAATGAAGTGGAGAATGTTAGATTTCTGCAGCTGTTTTTTTTTGTTTTGTTTTTATAAGCTTTTGGAGTCAGGCGGGCTTTCTTTTTCTTAGCTCGCCCAGATTCGATAGTGTCTGAGAGCCGCAATATAAGCATGTCTCATCTGTTTTGCTATATTGTGGAAAAACTAGACAAGCCTTGCTTATTCCTGGTTAGAGCATGGGAGTACCCGGTTAAAAAATGGTCTTAGCTCTCTTATAGTACCTGCCTGCCCTGGAACTGGCCAGAGTTCTCTCGTGCTTGCTTATATAATCATCATCTGGGTAGTCACGAGTGTTCTTGGCTTCTTTAGATCCCGTTTGGTCGCTTTAATCCATGCTTGACGCTATTTATGCTTGCCTTGAACTGGGTACTTAGAATAGTTATATTTTACTAGCTTTCTTTCGTTATAAAAGAGCTTCTGCATTTGATCTTCCAAGTTCCACATACTCACAAACGATGGTTCTGTACTTTGTGTTTGCAGACTCTTACCAGGCTCTGGAACAAGTGCAATCCAGAGTTTTCGGCACAAATTTTGAGTAGAGATGATGGAGGCTCTACAGATGGATGTTTACCAATACCGTTCTTCCCAAACAGTAGATAGAGATCATGCCATACAAGAAGCTGCAAAGTCAGGTTTAGACAATGTTCAGCAACTTATTCAGATCCTTTCCAATCCTAAGGTACCTTATCTGCAGCAAGAGGCCAGTTGTGCTGCATCTGCTGCTATTTCAAGGTTCAAAAAGATGGCATCTTTATTAACTAGAACAGGGCATGCTAGATTCAGGCAGGGCCCTCGCAGATCTAATGTAACAGGAACTACTAATGCCTTTGTTGAAGGGCCAAATTTTGTACCAGTAGAATGTGTTTCTCCTTTAGCTTCTAGACAACCTTCTTCAAGTCAGTCTTCTCCAGAATCTGCATCAGCACAGCAACAGTCTTCTCATCATCAAGTTTCTCGTTTCGTGCCTTCTCAGGGTTTGGTCCCTTCAATCCCCAAAATGGTGCCTCAGTACAGGCAAAGATGTCAGGAAGGTGAAGGCCTGAAAAGTCATCAGTTGGCTTCACAGGATATGATGCTAGTTAAACCCTACCTTGGCCTTGATAACACAGTCAGCTCCTTTTCCTCAGCAAGGTCGTTTATGTCATCTCTCAGTTTTGATGGCGGTGCTGCCGAGAAGTCTGTAACTTTCCATCAGGGGCTTGTCCCATTGAGGGATCAGCCTCCAGTTCCACCTTCAAAGAAAAGATGTGCAGGCAAAATGGACGAGAATGGAGGCAAGTGTGGCACACTTGGGCGCTGCCATTGCTCCAAACGCAGGTTAGATCATTTTCTTTGTACATATTTCTTCTAAGTTAGTGAATTTTTCCATTTTCATAAGTCTGAACATAGTTTGCTGTATCTGTATCATGTGCAGAAAGCTGAGAGTAAAACGAACAATTAAGGTTCCTGCAATCAGTAGCAAGCTTGCAGATATACCACCTGATGATTATTCATGGAGGAAATATGGTCAGAAACCAATAAAAGGATCACCTCATCCAAGGTAAAAATTTCTTAAATATATGTCGAATGTTATATTCTCTTAGAGATAATACTTTGCAAATCTGTCAATAATGTAAATTGATAATGTAGAAGTTTACATGTGGATTAGCTTCTTATATTTTTAGTGGTAAATTGAAGGGAATGGCATGTATTTATAATGATTTGTGCATTCTTCTGAGTATAAATCTAATATGCCCTTGTTCTATTTGCAGGGGTTATTACAAATGCAGCAGCATGAAAGGTTGCCCAGCTAGGAAGCATGTTGAACGATGCCTCGAGGATCCATCCATGCTAATTGTTACCTATGAAGGGGAGCACAGCCATCCTCTTCCTGGAAGATAGTGGGAGCATCAAACAATATGCATTGGCGTTTCTGTTATGCAGGGGAAAAATTTCTCTCCTGCAAAAACATTGCCGAAAGAAACAGCAAAACAGCCATTTTGTTCTTCTAGTTTTGCTGATATCAGTTTCTTGGCACTTGCTTCTACTATCGAAATGTAGCTTGGCTGTGGCAACAAATTGAAGCATAGATTGACTATTTTTGGTAAATCGAGGAGACAAAACAGAGCTGCTAAATGGATCTGATGCTGGAATATCACAGGTTGTAATCATAGTTGTGCTTAATGGATGAAGGCATTATAAATGTTTTGGTTTCTGGTGATTTTGAAAATGTGTAACGGAGCTACCAATGACGGACTGCCTCATGCTAGTCAAGTCTATCTACAAAGGAAAGAGGGCAGTTACCTTTCGATTCAATCAATTTTTAAACCAAGGACACACCTCTGTGCAAAGTTTTTGTCTCTGTAGCTCTATGGCTTCTTCCAAAAGGTTGTGTTTTGTCATTTTTCTCACGTGAATAGTAAATTGACATATACCTTGTCATTTTCTTCACATGCCAGTGGATCAAACTTGGGACTAACTCTTAGTTGGTCTACAAGAAAAGATCTTATCCCACAAAAAGCTTCTTCACTTTGCACATAATAAAAAGCTGGTGTTGGATTCTGCACCAAGAAGCGCTTTCCTGGATGGGACACTCCAATCTTTGTCAAAGAAAAGATTCAAAGTGCTAGTTGCTTGTGGGCGCCTCCCTATTCTATGATTGCAGCATATTCTAATTTGAGGATGTTGTATCAATATCGAAGTTTCAGTTTGGGTTATTCTATGCTTGCAATTGAAGTCATGGTCTTGCACTATGATTTTAAAGTCCTTGCTGAATTGACGTGAGTCCCAGTGATAGTGATGAATTGCAATAAGAGTAGCTGCAATGAATTCGTAGCTAAAGTTGGCCCCTTCGTTTAGTATTCTAAGACAGTACTTACTAGTAGTGTTGGGCCAACCTTCCAATGTGCCAATCGAGGATGGCCAAGGTTGGAGATGGTTTGAGAATGCCAATTGAGGTTGGCATTTGTCTATACTACACATAGAAGTGAGTATATGAAAGAGAAGTGAGTAGTGTGAAGCAAAGCATATTTTCTTTTTTTTGTGAATTTCAAGAAGAAATTTCTTTCTTTAAATACCATAATAAACCACTGTCGCCATCGTTTGTTGCTTTTGTTCATTTTCTTTCTCTTTTGAAGACATTCATTCAGTCAAGTTGTACGTGCAAGTGCCAGCGCATAATGCATGTTTTATTTTTATTTTATGTCAATTTTTAGTTTTTATTTTTATTTTTATTTTATGTTAATTTTTAGTTTCTTTATTTACAAAGTGATGGGCGCAGTGAGGAGTTTTCAATATAGTAATAGTATTATAGGTTTAGAAACTTGTAGTAAAATGTACATTTTTTCCATAAAAAGAATTCCTTTTGGAAGAGTGCTCTATTCCAAAGGCATCAAATAGTCTAAGCTCGTTCGTTTAGAATCATATCAAAAAACTTCCAGAAGCGGGTACAAATTCAACACTACATAATAAAAAGAATAGTAAAAAACCATTCTATGATGATTATAAATTAAGGTGTTCCTTCCCATAAACAGCATCGAATCTAACCAATAACTCTTAGGACCAAACTTAGAAACCTATAAAATCAAATATAAGTTGTCGGCACGTTTCCACCTCTCGAGTTTGGATGTTGTAACAAGTCAAGTCTTTGCGCTATAAATGTGGTCCTTGACTAGACTAAATTAATACTCTAAAGGAAACTTAACATTTCTTCTTCATAAACATAATTTTAACAAATTTAGAAAATGGTAACAATTGTGTTGATACTTTAGCTAATTCGCAAGCACACATGTCGGAGACTTATTTTTGCAACAATTGTGATTTTTTGCACTATATTCTACTCCCAATAGCACTTTCCTTTCAACTTTGGCAAATGTGTATCCACAATTGGTATCACCATCATGACCTCCACACGTCACTAACACTTGCAAATAAACCTTAGAAACGGAATTCAATTAGCCATTTAAAAGGGAGTGACAATTTACACCATTTTTGCTTAGATCGTCGTTGAGATGGAAGCCAAATGCTTCGTACATTTACATCAGTAAACTAGGATTAGAAGTTTAAAAAAAATCAAAGATAGTAGGTAGACAATGATAAGACAAACACACTTTCCTTCTTACCTTCGATGGTCATCTCCTATCTTCAATAGTCCAGTTATATTAGATCACTATTGTATATTTTTAGCAATCCAACTGACCATGGCAGACCACATCTGAACTAGTAAGGGTCCAACATAATACATTAGTTGGACGCTGGACAAAGCTGAGTAGTCCATGTTAGGTGCCTTCATCTGTAACAGATCTGGGCATTTGATGGGCCAGTATACAATACATTGCTTATGCAAAATACTGCTTTTCTAATACAGCAAACTGTAAATAACAAATGGTGCTTCCTTGCAGCTAGTACATTCGACAAGCAACATGGTCAATGTTGCAGCTGGTGGCTCTTATAATGGTTAAAATGGTAATTAGCTACAAGCCAAGTATCTGCGAATGTTTCGAAGCCTTTCCCTCTCTGCTCTGCTACTGCGAGGTGAGTAACACCCAAGAAGATATTGTGTATAGTCAGGCAGGAAACCAATGAAACGGGAATTAGTTGTTCTCAACAATCAGAAGTTTTCAGACTTCTTTAAAATGATCATGCAATGCATTATCTTTTCTGTTAAAGATCGTTAACATTTTCCAATGCTGCTTGAACAAATCTGAAAATAGAAGCACGACTACGAAGAGATGAAACCCTTGATTCATGCAAACAGTAAAAATTCCTATACAGTTATCTTGAAGTGTTTCATGTTTGTAGACATCATATCATGTCAGGCTCCCAGGGTGAGTGTTTAATAAAATATAGAAAATTGCCCACAGTTGGTGGGCTTTCTGTGTGATTGTATATGAAGATTTAAAGACTAATGTGTTGTCTATGAGTAAGTGACGTTGAATTGAGCTTTTAATGTATGATACTCCCTTGCCAAAGCATCTCATGCTGGATTTGGGCGAATTCGCAAATACCTATGGAAAGCTAGACCATGCAAGTAGATGCCATTGCAGAGGCTAGAATGTACCTTTGGTGCCATTTTCTTGGTCTCAATCGGGTGAAAATATTTTTACCCCAGTTATTGTGATTCTATCGTAAAAAATTCCATCCCGCGGAATCACCAGGCCGGAGACCCCGTTATCCGTACCAGAGCCCCCGTTATCCGTACATGACAGGGTCGCTTTCAGGTCATTTATACCTTCCGGCGGAATCACAATTTTGCTATTCCGCCAGATGGAATCACCAATTTACGATTCTTCGAGATGGAATCACCGCTCTTGTATTCCACCAGACGGAATCACAACTGTAATATTTATTCCGCGAGACGGAATCACAATTGTGTTATTCCGCCACACGGAATCACAACCGTATTATTTATTCCGCGAGACGGAATCACAATCGTGTGATTCCGCCAGACGGAATCACAACCTTGCTATTCCGCCAGACGGAATCACGAACGTCTGATTCCGTGAGATGGAATCACCACTTACGTATCCCGCCAGACAGAATCACAACATTGCTATTCTGCCAGATGGAACCACAATCATGCGATTCTGCCCGGTGGAATCACAAATGTAGGATTCTTCGAGATGGAATCACCACGAATGCATTCCGCAGGAAGGAATCACCTGGGGACCTTTGAATTTGTAATAACTACAGGCAGGGAGGAAAAATTGGCAGATGGTTCAATCCCAGCAGAAGTTTATGCACGATTCCATAAAAAATGGTTGAGGATGGTTACTTGAAGATTATAATCATCTCATATCGAATTTAAGGTCCAATTGAGGCATCAACGAAGGAGATAGCTTTTGCCATTTATATCACTGGATAGAAACAATAAATTCAAGCTGTAATCTTGCTACTAATGTCTTCAAAATTTGCTTCACTGTAAATGGCTATCAGAAGTGCCCTGGTGAAACAATGTTATGGAAAACGCACATGTTAACATGAAATAACTTATGTTTAACATTGTAGACCCTTCAGCTTCTTGATGGAAAAGATAATATGCAAAAGCAAGCAGAGCAGAGGATTAGCAGAATTGATTCATACAGTAGATTGCTCTTTGGCGTCTGGGTTGTGATCCACAGCCACACTGTCGACAATGGCAACATTTACTACAGCTTTCTCGTTTATATTCCTCCTTTAAATGCTCCTGTTTTCTGTAAGTGGGTTTCTGAAAGCAGGATTTAATCCGGTCTAGTTTGTGAGATCTATTCTCTTCCAAAAGCTCCTGTTTTGTGGAAAAAAGCTTGGCAAAGCCCTCTTGGCAGAATATTTCAAAGTGCAGCTTGTGGTGAGACACAAGAAAGAATTGTATGGCATCCCCTTCTTGAAGGCCATTACTTCTGCAAAAAGTCCTCCATCCGCTGCTTAGTATTCCGCCATTATTTTGCTCTCGAATTCCAACTGTCTATTCTACGCCATCCGATCGTTGCAGAAGCGTCTTTCCTTGGTCAGAACATTTCTGGTTGGGGATTTGAACCCCTTGCACTGCCCAGAACATTTCTGGTTGGGGTTTTGAACCCCTTGCCATTATCGGCAATGCCATGGGCTGCTTCAACAAGAACAAGAAACAACAAACATGCCTGTGCACCGATTTGGAAAGGAAATGAGTTTGCAGATTAATGCTTTGCGCTGATACCTGCCCTCCGGTTACCCTTGCATCTCCACACCCCAACTTAAACGCACTTGGATAGCCTCCTGCTGAGATTGATGCCATAGCCTCTTGCTTCTCTTACCTCTGCTCTGAACAGCCCAAATGCTTCGCCTCTGCACCATTCTTTTTCGAAATCCTCTTTGAAGGACGGCCTTGGCTCCAAGCCAGGCTCTCGCAGAGAGTGTCCTAAGCCGGATGTTTCTTCCAAATAAGCTAAAAAGGGCTATAGCAAATGGACGCCCGGTGGCACCATTCTTGAAGAAGAAGAACAACAGCCGGCAGTTTGGTAAGCATGAAAGTTTGGCCGGTACCAAATACAAGAAAAGGCCCTATTTCATGCAAGTTCCCTTCCAGCGACCAAAAGACCCTATTTCATGCAAGTTCCCTTTCAGCGACCAGCTGCTTAGGTCTTCATTGAGTACTGCCGCCATAGCTGAAAGCTTCAAAAATGAAACACGAAATAGTTGCTTAGGCCTAAATCCAACAACATATGCAACAACATAAAAAAATAAGAGAAGGAAGAACGCCCCGTGTTTTCCGCCATAGCCATGTTGCCGGATCTCCTCAACCCCACCCCACCCTGTTCAATCGCCATCTATCGCCCGCCATAGCCAGCACTAGCTGAAAACCTTCCAGAAGAACATGACGTCAAAAATTTGAATTTTCACTGGGATATTCTAGATGGTGATTCTGCCCTGTGGAATAAATGGGCGGTGATTCCATCCGGCGGTATTTTGCGGAGGTGATTCCGCCGGGAGGTATAAAACTGACGGCCAGGATGGACCCTGTAAACGGAAGGCTGAGATCCATCAGAAGGTACACCTGACACTGTCAGGTACGAATAACGGGGCCTCGGGAATGGATCCCGTTTTTGGAGGGCTAGTGGTTCTGCGGGAGGGAATATCTTGCGATGGAATCACAATAACCGGGGTAAAAATATTTTCATCCGTCTCAATCTATGCATAATTTTGCAAAGCAACGGGGGGTTTTGTTGAGTCGTTTCTTGATTTGGGTTCTATAGAATTGAAAGTGTATGGTTTCTAAATGTGGGTTCTTCCTCGTAATTCAAACGTGATAGCAAATTTAGCTGAAAAATTGCGAGAATTTATCATGCCAGTTTTCCGAACTAATCAACAAATCTAATCTAAAAGCCAGCTTTTTAACCCTGCAATTACGGGCCGAGTTTGAGTTTTTCTTTAGCCGGAATGCCACTGGGAAAACCAATTGGAAGGCAAATTTGTTCCCACTGGGTTAGCATAAAAGCCCCACTGATTCACTCCAATAGACTATCAATGAACTTGAGATGGGTATAGAAGGCAAGAGGAGACATAGAATAAATTGCAAGAACCGTAATGCCAAATTTTCTCCTGGCCTGGGCATGCTAGAGACTGAAGAAATTCTCTTGTGTTGATGCTTGATAGAGTCATGAAATCAACCTGATGCCGTTTTCTGGCTTTAGAGGGCAAAGGTAAAGGGTTTAAAGACACGATAATTGGATCTATCTGCTGGCTAGCTTCTCTAAATTAACAGGGCATATGCTCCTCTACTATGCTGAATCATGCTGTTATTTGTTGGCTGGGAAACTGTTTCAAACTGCAAGCATAGGATAATCGGCCAGCAATAGGGTCGGATGTCCAGAACTAGAATTAGAGTGCTCTATAGATACGTCCATGATTCCTGGCTTTGGTCGATCTCGGAGTTCTTCTGCTAACTTGTGGCAGAAACCTTAGTCACTTTTCTTATAGATTCATGTTGGAAGAGAAATTTCGTCATAAAAAATGACGGCAAAACAAATATGCAAAAATTTATGGTACAAATGATGAAATCTGTTGTGATTTAGAGGCGACACATACAGGGTTTGGATACAAACAAAAGATTCATGCCACTGAGTTCTCACTGAGTTCGTAGATCCTGGCAGTCCTGCCGAGAGATTCCATCTTCTTCAGCAAGATTTCCAATCACATAAAAATCCCATCTGATACCGAAGCCCACTGAAGATTTTTATGTGGGCCGATTGATTGGGAAGCTCGGCTTCAGTCTAATTCGATTTCAGATCGTGGCCCTTTTGATCTGGCCCATTTGAGCGGAGTCTGAATTGCCATTTTTTATTCGACTAATTTGGTCGAATCTGCATTTTTTTTAAGTTCACAGATTCAAATCGAGGTCATGCCAAAGTTTTCATAAAGCCTAATGCTAACCTAAGTCTGACCCAATATAAAACAGACTCTATCAAATTGCATTTTTTTGTAAGCATGGCCTGTGCTGTCTGTGCCATACCTAGATTTGATCAATCCCTTTTCACAATTATTGCTCCTAGTAGGTTACAGGAGCGGGAGGAGTTGCGAGGCAGGGTGCGGGCATAGAACTTTGCTCGCATAGGGGCAGCAAGCCTGGAGTGTACGGGCATAGAAGGTAAGAGGCGTATGTGGTGGGAGAACCCTTCTGGCCTCCGCATATCTTCCCAATGCCACTTTCGAACAGGCGCCTTTTCGGAACAACGCCTATAGCACCTTTTGGCATTACACTTGGCATGCCACGTGGGCGGATGAGATGGAACACACCTTTTCGCATAAAAGAACACATGGCATGCCATGTGGCACAATCCGAGCCGTCCATGTTTGATGCATGACATACATACTTACAGGATAATTTTATTATCCTGTATGCAACATGAGTTCAGGGTTTTGTCTCTTTGGAGAAAGGATTGTTGCAGAGCATGAAGGCAGAGAGCAATTCTGGGCAGTTTTGGAGCCCAATCTTAGGCATCATATCTCGGCAACCCGAGACCCTTTTTAGGTGATATTTCTTGTGCTAGAAAGGTTTCTAATTAAGCTTTCCGGATTGGGTCTGATCATTCCGAAACTCATCCATATGAGAAAGTTATAACAGAAATTGTGATGCTGAGTCAGAATTGACTGCACTATGTATCTTTTTATGCAGTTTGATTCTTGGAGCTAGAAGACGATTTTTGGAGGCACAAGCAATTGCAAGAGGTCAAAAGGTCTATACATGAAGAAACTCTCAGATGGGATTTTGCTTTTGATCAATTGAGGTGCTATGAGCTGCCATGATTAGTCTGTAAATGATTTTTGCATGTGCATATTATGATAAATTATGAAATTGTTGGAGACTCATAAGGCTATGGAAGGTAACCAGGCAATGGAAACATATCTGGAAGGGCTAATTTTAAGCCAAAAAGGTCTGAAATTACTTGAAAAGTGCTGATATAGCTTGAATCCATGGAATTGGCATGTCTTAAACCTTCTTTACTGAACATCTACAAGTTTTGGAACTAACCGATCACGTTTCTTTTTCTGTTGTTTATATTTGTTTAGTTGAGCTGTCTCTATATTTGCTTGGTTTAGTATTTTTTTTGCTAACCTAATAAAATATAATAAGACTAGATATACAAAAATATTTATAAGAAATGACACTACATGTACAAAAAATATCCGTAAGGAAACATGACTTTCCTATAGTGTAAAGGTCTATGAATATGCTAAGTGTGTGATTTTATCTTTTATGCCCAATTTGATCATGATCATGTTTTGTTTAATCAACTTATTTTTCTACTTACTAGAGGTGGATCAGAAGCTTGTGCCTACAAATATTAGCTTCTAGGAAGCTTGAGCCAGTGCAAGCAACTAGAGAATCATGGTTGCCTATACATGTAGTCAACCTAATCTCACTAAGGAAATGCATCACCTAGGAGGGGTCAAACCCATATGTTGCCCTCTTGCAATAGCAAGCTACTATGTCTAACAAGAAACAGTCAGTGGGTCAAAGCATGTTAGGGTATTTCAAAAACATGGATTTGGGCACCACATTTTTGCACCTTTTTGTGGTAGAAGTGAAGGAAAATTGTAGGAGTGTGATTTACTGAATGTCAGTTGATTTGACATCTGTGCCACTTCATCATCACTCTTTCCAAATTAGGAAAGGAATTACCTATTTTTCCCTTTCTTTGCTTCTTGCTGAAATGAGCCCTAATAGAGTCAAAGATGGATGCCACTATAGTTACAAAATGAAATCTCTCCTCAAACACGGGATACTGTCCCATAAAAACCTGAAAAACTTGTGGTGACAGAGTGCCAAATAAATCTGGCTACAAGTATTTCAAAAATGTTCTCTCAAAATTGAAGGCTTCTTTTAAAACTTATGGCCTAGCTTTTCCCTGTATATGTTTATCAGTAACGTGGCTTATACTGTTAAATGGTTGATATATATGGAATGTGTTGTGTTGTAGACTTTGGCAGACTTGTAAGAATGGATGGCTACCACATCAGATAAGATTGATAGTTGCAAACAACAATTCCAAGCAAATGAGAATAGAAAGATTGAGTTGATGGAGCATAAAGCATCATAGATTAAAGCTGATTTGCAAAAATAGTAATCAATCATGACTACAAATCCAAAAACTGAAGGATGAAGAGCCAAAGAGTACAGTATTGCCTGAGCTGAGCCAATTGAACAAGGAAGTAGCATGAACTAGAATTAACCTATGGGCATGTGAAGCCTTACTTCTAGAGCCACAACCTCAAATACAAAGATTTGAGATTTTTTTGAAGTAGTGTCCATGACACTTGTTTAGATCTCGCACTTCTAATGCTTCCCGAGGCAGAAGAAGAGGGTGATAAATTTGTCCGTATGGCAGGCGGTGTCTAAAATGGGAGGGTAAACTATAGCCAGTTATCATAGTAGAATGCAGTCTCCAGTATCACATTCTATGTCTGGCATGTTTATTGAGATTAGATTTTTTCTATCGATATTCTAGATCTTACAATCCTAGTTGCATCCACATGATGTCTAAACATGATTATTGGCTTTTGGTGTTCTAGTGGTACCACATGATTCAATGATTACAATTAAGTAATGTTTCTAATGCTGTCAGATGTCTACTAACTTAGTATTTGGAGAACCGCAAAAAATCAAGACCAAGGAAATCCAGCTCCTTGTGTAAATGCTAGACTGGAAGGTACTACACAATGTGCAAATAGAATTGAGTCCATTTGGATACTTCAAAGTCAATCCTGCTCCATGATAGTGTAATGCTCTAGAAAGAAATCTGGATAATAAACTGAATGCAGTCGTGTAAAGCAAGTAAAATCATATAATGACGAATAGACCAAAGCCCATGCATATTAATATTACAAACCATGAAGACGACAAGTGGGTTGATTTGGAAGACGATTAAGCTTCAATGGCTCTAAACTAGGAGCATACTAAAATGCATACTAATATTACGAACAAAGGATGTAACTACAAGAGGTGGTCCCTTTCCATGATAAGCAATGAGTACAAGCTTAACAAATAGATCATCCATCAAGATCATCCATAGAGCATAATATATTATAAAAATCATACATCAAGATCAAGCAACAACCCACATATTCACAATAGGGCAAACTAAACTAGTAAAGCACAATAGGAAGATGTAGAATAACCATGTAGTGCCCATAGGCAATAGCTTGGAGGTCAAGCATTGATAATGTAGACGAAGTCCAAGGCGAAGGCAATGGAGCGAGGCACATTGTCCGAGATAGGAGGAGCCAAAGGTGGGAGCAACAAATTAGAGGTAAAAGTCATAAGAGTGATTTTGAAATGATAATGGGGTAACAATGTTAACTTTGCACATTGTGGTGACTTAAAGGGTAAGTTATTTTAATGGATATAGTATACCTGGGTATCTCCACATGGGTGATATGGGACGTGGAGGGTGTCCACACGGACACGTAATAATATCGAGGTTGAGTAACAGTTTCAAGTCGTACATACACAACATAGCAATGTTACGTCAACCCTTTGGATCAGGGGCTCAATTCCTGCTATGGTGGGAATCTTTTCAGGCTGGAGCTTAAAGAGAATTAAAACTAAAAGTGAGTGGTTCGAATCTTAAGATGTGCAGGATACAAACTAAATGTTACTTCTCAGCAATTATTTGCCTTTCGAACCCCAACTGGCAAACAAGTAAATACTAGATTTTAGAATATAATGTAAAAACTCCAATTTGGGCAAGTTCACCCGTTGGTCCAAAATCCTATTTTCTCTACAAAATGTACATTCTAGCAACACTCTAACTATTTACATCCTAGAGTCTAGCCAACGAACATTGAATTTCAAATTTTTAAAAAGCATACCTGAGCAAGTTCGTAACTTGGGTAATTTCAACATTTTTGGTCAAAAATCTACATTTTTCATCATTCTAAGCTATTTTCGCCACATTAACTAAAAAAAAGTCAATTATTGGTAAATATTTTTTGGAAAAGACTTTGGCTAAAGCTTGGTCAAATATGTCAAGATTTTGTGTGTGCACCCCTACTTTGGTAATTTTACCAACTACAATACTTGACTTTGTACATTCTACTGACACTAATGCCGGGCAACTCCATAAGGAGCTCCACTAAGCATGCGAGCCCAAGGTACAAGAGCCTATGGTTCTAATGCCAATGAAAAAACGTACCCAAATCCCTACACGTGGGGTGAACCATGTGTAAGAGAAGGATGTGTGTCGGGGCCCTCCAAATACCTAAAGAGAACATATATAAGCTAGAGAATAGAATAGAATAGAGTTCTTACCGTACGGAGACCAATCGGCCTATGGGATCCAATAAGAGAGAGCAAAAGAGATATTCTTGTCGGGTTGAAAAATCCCTGCCCCGAAAGTTTTTCGAGGGAAGAACCTTGACAAATAATAAGAGTGCTATCAAACTGTACAAATATCAAGTGAGTGTCAGGGGACACAACTGATCCTACACATCCATTACCTCCTGAAGTTGTGATCCCAACATCCATTCTGAAGACGTGCTCAGTATCACATGTAGCGGAGCTGGCTAGACCTGACCAACTCAGCATAGCATGCCCGAATTTTATCATACATCGAACATCTCTAGAGGGCATGACATTCATTCTCAATGGCTGTAACGGACCTAGCAAACCTAGCACCAACATTGAGATGTAAGTAATGTTGCCATTATATAAGAGTGCATTTTCAAGGTAAAATAAATGATTATGTGCTAGGAATACATGCATACAATGTGTCCATGCATGCAGTGTATGCATGCATGCATGCAAGGGCATTGCTAGGTTATATAAGCGCAACAATATTATTCTTGATTTCTTGGGGAAGGAGTTTTCCCATGCCCTTAACCAACTGGGCAAAACCGTCTAGACGTTTATGAGTAGTCGCTTCTACCTATTTATGCCGGTGTCTCGGGAACGCCCCACAGGCACATTCAAGGTTCGAATACTCGAGCGGTCTACCATGGGCCCGTTACAGTCTCTCCCTGTTAGTCCTGTGCCTCCTGGTACAGGACTATTCATGCATACGTCAGACCAGGTCAAGCTCAAAGATCCTCAGTCAACCACGGGTCAGACATCCAAGCCTCCACAGAAGACTAAGCAAGAGCCACGATCAAAGCCTTTGGTGTCAACAAGAGGCGCCGCTTCGGACAAGTGACGACGCCCGTCACCTTGGCCGTCGGCGTCGGCGTGATTCGAGGCACTTCAAGAGGCACCGCCAACATTTCCAGAATCGGGCCTCCTTCGAGAGTCGGCACAGAGATCGGTCGAGTGTCTATATTGGGCCCAAGGCCATTGTACTATATATATGAGTAGAGTTAGCTCATAAGTTTTTAGACGAGTTTTGAGTCTTGTCTCCTTTCGTTTTTCTCTCTATTGTGAGAGCTCATGTATTTTCATCATTGATATCAAGGAAGCTTATCATCTTTCTTTCATTTGTTCTGTTCTCTTCTTTTCCTTCTCTTTCGGCCAAATCCGCGTGACATAGTCCCCGGACTCTCTGTTAGATCCACGGGTCCTCACGGAGGGCTGTCTTCGGGGAGTTCAGAACCCGGACCCCAAACACCATGCCTTGCCCGGGGTGCGATTTTCTCCTACTTTCTACACGCCGCCATGCGTGGTAATTTCCGCCCGGAAGAACTCCTTTCTCGGCGGCATCTCGCTTGGGAGCCGCCATCGTCGGAAAGCTGTTGCGTGACATGTATGGATGCGCTTATGACATAGAGGGAGGCCATCTTGGTCTAGGGCTCGGTCCGCGCCACCCACTCCTCGTGTCGGTCTCGTCCCGGTTCCCGCCCCAAGCGTGCAAACATTGCTCCCAACCTCGGTCCCCTCATCACTATCGAGGGAGCCTTATCCGGCTCAACCTTCTCAACCGTACTTTCACACCCCCGAACATGCCTACATCCATCATTCTTCGGGCCATACGCCTCTTCCTTCGCAAGAACCATCATCTCCCGGGTGGGCACGGCTATCCACATGTCTCCTTTCGGCGCCTACCCGGGGAATATCCTTTCCTACGTTTCCCCGCTTTGCTCTTCCTGTTTACAACCTTACGGATCTCAAAACCAATGCTCGGCTGCTGCCCGGTTTCTCAACCGCAGTCACCCCTTCATCAGGGTCCGTCAGGCACAATGCCAAATCCACCTCAACCTCAATATCCTCACTATCCTGTTCCTGTCCAGCCCAGCACTTTCACATCTACCTTCGGACTCACGAAATTGACTTATCTCACCTTTGGCAACACGAAAGGCAAACCGTTAGACCAAAGTGCTCGGGCCCACATGGAAGAATTTGAGGCTCTAGCTGTCCTAAATGGTCACGCGCAACCTCAACTGAAATTCCACATTTTTCCACCACACCTGGCGTGGCTCTCCTCATCAATGGCTCATGTCCAACAAAAGCCATTGGAAACAAGACTGGTCCGAAAATGCGCCTTTGCTTTTCTCTCTCATTCTGGAACCACGGATGATGATCAACTTCATCTCAAGCAACTCAATGAACTTCAACAAGAACCCACCTGAGTGCCCGGGATTTTGCGGATCGACTTCACATTACGCTAAGCAAGCTCAAGGAGTACCCTACCCGAGCCGGATTTTGGTCGGTTTCTCCAAGGACTTCCTCACGCTATTCGACTCATGATCTGAATACTGCGCCCAAAAACTTTGGAGCGGGGCTATCGACCTTGTTGTCAATCACTCCGTCAATGTTTCCTCCCGAGGCGTGGCTCTTCAAGAGCTCCCGTTCATTCCACCCGTCATGGTTCCACAAACGGCCGTTTCAGCCTCAACACGCTAATCCACGGTAGCCGATCAAATGCGGTGCCATATTTGCAAATATCAAGGCCATTTGGCCAATGAGTGCAACTCCACCAATGGCCCGCCTCATTGCAAGCGATGCAACATGTGCAATCATGCCGCGGAAGAGTGCACTCGCACTCATCCCACACCGTTCCGCAACAAAATGGTTTATCAAGTGCAAACCACACCTCGACCACAATCGCAGAGACTATCGTGACCACCTCTTTGAGTGCAGCCCACGCCACTCTATCGAGAATGGGACCAACCACGAGGATCCAACCAACGTCCTCCTTTTGATCCTTCTAAAGCTCGGTGCTATCAGCGTCAAGAATGGGGTCATACCACCCCGGCGTGTCCTCAACTTCCACGAGGTTAGTCTGACTTCACGGTACCAATCAGACCACATCGGTCCGCCTCACGGCTTACCAACTCACGGCTAGCAAATGGCAAACAAGGCCGCTGACCGGTTCTTAAGAAGCCCCCAAGAGCGCCTCGGCAATCACGCTATCAACCAGCTCCAAACAAATCAACCTCAAATTTGGATCAACAAGCCCAAGAGGAAATTTTTTGGGCACTTAATCCTCCCATACGGTAGTCAAATTGGGTTGGTCTAGTTTCACGCTGCACCAAGGCATCACGTCCCTTGACTATTATTCGGAAGGACACGCAACCCGCCTTTGCGGTTGACACCCTTCCTCATGAGGGACGAAAAAAGGTTCACTTTGCACCGACTTAGAAAAGCTCATGCCAAATGTCATGCCCAAAGTTCGCCAAAGCATTTTGAATCTCATGCAAGCTGCTGAAGGCCGCACATTGGCAAATGTTCATGCCACCACTCGAGCTCAACAAAGACAAGATACACCTTCAACATCTCAACCTCCACGCTCTCAAACATATCCCAATATTGCAGCCGAGGTTGACTTACTCAAAAAGTTCTTCGCTTCCCGCCACGCACTCCCGCACCCAGTGGAACAAAGCAGATCCTTTTTCTCATGTACCTCTCGAACTCCAAGAGGAGCTTGCCAAGATCAAAATTCCTTTAAGCTTGGCTACCATTTTAAAACTCGTCCCCGCTCTCAAGGACCCGGTTACCACTCCCAAGCTGTTCTAGTTGGGGCGTGGGTTACCTCTACACCCACGGTCCATGCAAGCGGTGGGAAATCGCCAAGTCAACCATGTTCAAATTGATGGAGGTAGTGCGGTCAATCTCATCACGGATAAACTCCGCAAACAAATGGGCATCACACAACTCTTTTCGTGCCCCATATGACATCAAATTGGCTAATGGCCATATCCACGAGACCTCAAGGCGTCACACCTATTCTACACATCAACATTGGTGATCTCCGGCTTTCCCATGGAATTTGGAGTTTGGAAAGTTGGCGAAGATCCGGTGACTATGAAATCTTTGGTGGGAAGACCCTTTCTCCGCCGGGCAAAGAGTATCCATTCTTGGGCCCACGGACGGTTAGTCATCACAGATGGTCATCTCAATGCCACCATGGACTTGCAAACAGGCGGGGATCATTTCCGTTGACAATGCGGAACCCTCTCTCTCATTAATCGATTACGAAAGACGCCGAGAATATTTATCAAGTTCGGGCTACCCTGCAGCGTCTACCTCTGTCATCCTACCCCGAATATGCTGATCCTTGGGGCGAAATGACTCTTGATCGGGACCGTGTGGCTGCCTTGCTTGACCCCTACGGCTCCTTGCAATCGAATCCAACGCGTTGATCACTTTTTCGATGTCGACACTCCAAAGAACTCCTGGCGATGTACACGCAGATCATGAAGCAACCACCGCTAGATGACACCGAAGCAACCTCTCTTTTTCACCACGCCAAAGTGCCGCGCATCCGGTTATGCTCCAACCTCCGCACACATTGTCCGGGATCTTGAAGTCATACCCCATATTGGACTCACGAAGTCGAGATTGTGGATGTTGGCAACAATCAACCTGTCGCATTGCCGCAAACCTTAGGCTCCTTATCGTAACGGGGCCGTCATCTTTGTTCAAAAATTCAAACACATTTTAGCTGGAGTTACAAAGATCTTCGGGGAATCAACAAAAGCTTGGGGAACTCACCATTCCTACCAAATCGATGCACGACCGGTGTAGCAACGGCGATCTGAGGCTCAACCCTAATTACCGCGGATCGCGTCAAGGCGGAAATTGACAAACTCCTTCTTTGCGGGTTTGATCTATGAGGTCAAACATTACGAATGGGTGAGCCCTATCGTCATTGCCCTTAAGCACAATGGTAAGATCGGCGTGCGGTTTCGACTATCGGAACTCAATCAGGCCGCGGGCGTGATCATTTTCCACTTCCCTTCACGAGACCAAGTTACGGAAGAAGTGGTGGACATGAGATGTACTCCTTTATGGATGGTTTCTTCGGCTACAATCAGATCTCCATCAAAGAATCTGATCAACTCAAGACCACTTTCACCACCAGGTGGGGCACTTTTTTGCCTACAAGGTGGTTCCTTTTGGATTATCCAACTCTCCTTCAACATTTCAACGCATCATGCTCTCGGTTTTCATGATTTCATGAAGGAAAATCCCTTCTTGCAAATTTTTCAAGATGACTTCTCGCCTCTGAGTTCCATGGCTGACCATTTGGATAAATTGGAACTTCGTCTTTCAGAAATGTGATGAGTCCAGGCATTAGTCTCAATCTCGAGAAATGCACCTTTTGTGTCACTTCGGTGTTACGTTAGGCCATGTTGTCGACCAAAGCGCGGGCATCACCACCGATCTGCCAAAATCGGTTTGTGTGCTCAAAGCTCAAGCACCAGCCAATATCAAAGAGACACGCTCTTTCACGGGAAAGGTCAATTATTACTCCACCTTCATACACGGACTGGCAGCCATTGCATCCCATTCATAAACTCACGGGTGGCGAATCCACGGGCTTGGAATTCCCGGCGGAAGTCGCTTTCCAACATTTGAAGCTTTTGCTTACTCAGGCACGGTTCTTGTTCCTCCTCAATGGGACAAGCCCTTTCACGTTCATGTCGATGTCTCGGCGTTTGCTATTGGAGCTGTTCTTTCTCAAGAATATGATGCGCACACTGATAAACCAAATCGCTCACGCCCGGTAGAAAACTCAATTCTGGCTGGCCGCCAACTATTACGCCCGCGGGCGTGAAGCTTTGGGTCTCATTTTCTGTGTCCAACGCTTCCGTCATTACCTTTTGGGCAGTCAAATCAAGTTCTTTGTGGACCACCAAGCACTTCTCTATTTGATCAACAAATCCACGCCCACGGGCCGCATTGCTCGTTGGGTCCTTCTTCTCAAGAATTTGCTCCTTTTGAAATCGTTCATAAAGGCGAGGCAAATCTCATGTTGTTCGGATTATCTTTCACGCATCCACACCGATGATCCCGCAGCGGGGTCTCGGATGCCTTTCGGATGCTCAACTCTTTTTAGTCACGGCAACACCCCATTGGTTTCATGATTTTCAGCGGTACCTCCTCACCGGTGCTCTTCCACGGAAGATGAGGCGGCTCTCTCGCCATAGCGACAATCCTGCCGCCATCGATTTCTCCGAGAGGTCCGTGACTACACCATGGTTTGGGACATCTCTACAAAAAGGGTAAGGACACCATCCTTCGACGTTGTGTTCTACCTCATGAAGTTCGGACATTGTTTAGAAGCTCATCAAGGGCTCGGTGGTGGTCATTTTCATGGTGACACCACGCACGCCAAAATCCTTCTTCCGGGTATTATTGGCCCACGCTCTTCAAAGATGCTCACGCCCACGCCCAAGACGTGTGGCGCTTGCGGTGGTGGGATTTGACCGCCCGTGGCGCTCTTCCCTTGGCGCCGGCCGCCACGCCACTTCCCTTCAAACCAAATGGGGAATGGACTTTGTGGGACCTATAGACCCTCTGCGCGGCACACTTCGTTGCCCGATACATTCGGTTCTCACCGACCACGCCACCAAATGGGCGGAAGCTTGTGCACTTCCGGACAACAACTGCTGCAAGCCGTACTCGAGTCCTCTATCAACAAATTATCGCGATTCGGCTGCCCCACGAGCTGGCTGGTGGACCGTGGTGTTCATTTCATCAATCATACTATCAAAGAGCTGACGGATTATCTCTTGATACATCATCACAAGAGAGCACACCTTACTATCCTCAAGGCAATGGGTTGGCGAAAGCACCAACAAAACTCGGTCACCATTCTCAAGAAAATTTGTGACGCTTCCCGCACAGATTGGCAGACAAAACTTCCTACTGTTCTTTGGGCCTACAATACTTGTTTCAAGATTGCTACGGGTCACACTCCTTTTAAATTGGTTTATGGTCAGGAAGCTCTCATGCCCTTTGAATACATTCTTCCAACACCCGGTTTCAAGCTCGCTCATAATCCGCGGTTGCTCTCAAAGAACGGGTCTATCAATTAGAACAGTTGGATGAACTTCGAAGGGATGCTTATATTCGTGTTCTTCATGGACAACAGTTGCAAAAATCTTTACATGACAAACGTTTGAAGACAAAAACATTCAAACAAGGAGATTTGGTTCTTCTTTATGATTCCAGGTACAAAAATTTTCCGGGTAAACTCAAGTTTCGTTGGCTTGGCCCTTATCAAATTGTTCAAGTGGTTAGACCAAGTGTTTTCCAACTCGCTGAATTAGATGGCACTCCATTACCTACATTAGTTAATGGTTTTCGTCTCAAAGCATTTCATCACACAGAAAGTGAACATTCCAACACAGAGACCGTTCAAGACTCAAACACAACAGAAAGTGACTAGAAAGGCGGTAGATTATATTATAGTGGAGATTTTTTACAAAATGTGGGCTGACCCAGCTATTTCGCTATGGGCGCGCCCTATATACAAAAGCGGGCTCAGAGCCCTATCTACTACAGATCCTAAGAGGAAAAACCCTCTACTCGGGTTCGAGCAGAGGTGATGCGGAGGAGATGGTAGAGGTTCCGCCCGGATCAATGAAGGTGCGAGAACCACCTCCATCCCGTTGGTCTTCGGGTCGGGATGTTCAGCCATCCCGGCACACCAGCCGTCCATGCGAATGCCACGGTTGTGGCAGCGCCAGAGATCCAGACAATTCATCTTACAAGTGATCCACTCCTGACAGTTCGTCGGCATGGTGCAATCTTCGTTCAAGCCAGCAGCCGCCATACTGAGCGCCATCGGATGCCTTCGTTTCACTCGGTTCGTCTTATATAATGGCGAGGAACTCCTTGTCGACGTGGACCAATCACACAAATCGCCAACGTGTTTGCAATGCAAGGCTGTTTCTAATATGAGAATCTGTTCTCCCGCCGCATATCTAGCCATGGTACCTTCTGACACATTCCTTTTAATGATATCCCACTTCGAGTTGCCAGCATTGAATGCCATTCCTTCTTTCCACGCCCGTCGAACATTAATGGGTGTCCTTTGCCATCTGTCACATCGATCTTTCTTTTCGCGTCTCATCCTCACCGTTCATTGCTTCTCCCTTACGTTTTTGGGGACTTAGCCAAATTTTTGCCTCTCAATCCCCTTCTTCGCATCTTTTGACACGGCATCATCAGCGGTTCTGTTTCGCACTCTTCATACCTCTTCGCCTCCGGTTATTAAGCCCTAAAACAAACCTTTTCGTTCCTCTGCGCCTTCATCCTCCGTGCTCGACTTTTGTCTTCCGCCTTTGGCATCTCTCTTCGTTCTGCAAATCATTCCCATGGCTGCCCCAAGATTTTCTACACTTCAAGCTCTTTGCTCCCAAGGATCCGCCCTTTTTGCATCTCAGTATCCTTCTTGACGCCCACTTTCCGTGAAGCCCTTGTTGGCCCCAATAAAGAAGTAATTTGAACGACACCAGCTTTTCTGAATTTTCTCAAATGGACCTTCCGGCTCCAAATCCACGCCGATTCTGCGGCGGTTCATCGCCAATATTGTTAATGACCCAAAAGGGTACACCACTTGTGGTCGATGGCACCACTATTTCATTGACTCAACACTTGATTTCTGAGGTATTTCATATTCCTTGCACACTCCTTGTGTATCATGGTGCGCTATACGGGATATTGATGTGTCGAGTTTGGTGCACTGCTTATCACGCCAATGTCCATCGTCGACCAATATCGACAAGCCTCATGAGACCTTTGTGAAATTTTTGTGGCGCAAATTCCTTGGGTATTCTATCAAGAACACCCATATCAATAAGCCTTTCTATAACCTGGTCCTTACTGCTACACACTCCAAGCACCACATAGATTGGCCCCAAATGATGTTCTATCGTCTTCTCCAAGAAATGGACCGCCGGGTACCACTTCCATTTTGGAAGTTTACGTGGGAGGGCACTTTCAAGCCCTCATCCGTCATTACTTCCCTCCCACACCACCAAATTCTCATACTTCCACTCAGCGCTCCCTTCCAGTCAATCACCACGTTGGCACATCACGCCCATCTTCCCCGGTCATGACCACAGTCACACTCATGTCACTGTCTCTTCCTCCGCTACACCCTCCACTTCACACCATTTTTCCCAAACCTCCCACACCGAGGCAGCGGCCAGTTCCACCACCACAACACCCTCGTGGGTTGTTGTATCGAGATCGGCCGGGATGCTCAAGGCTGCTTTGCTCTTAAGATTCTGAGGAATCCCAAGGACGCTCTTATGGCGGGGTTCAACGGCACTTTTCGAGGCCTCGATGCGGTACACCAAGACCTTCAAAGCGCAACTTCCCAAGTTGCAACTTTGGAGGCCAAACTTCAAGACAAGCATGAAGCTCTCTTACGGGCTCATGCGGATCTCAAGAGTACACAAGCTCAAGTCAGCCAACTTCATGGATCGAAGGCTCGGCTCCAAATAAAGTCAGACTCTATTGGAGCACAACAAGTCCAAAGCTGCTCTCCAAAAGTACCAAGGATGAAGATATTGCTAAACTCAATGCCTTGTACTCGGGCGTGGTGAAAACTTCAGCACTCAAGTTCAAAATCTTTTCAGCCCGAGAGACGCTCAAGTTGCCTCCTTGGCGGCTCGGCTTTCTACATTGGACCTCTCGGCTCACCTCTCTTCAAGATCAGCTTAGAGAGGTGCGTAAGCGAAAATACTCGATGGCGGAGATTGCGGGTGCTTCGTCTCAATACACCGGGGAAATCTTCCTCCCAGGTCAATCCTTCTCAGAAACGGGTCCGTGACCAGTCACGCCTCCTACTCGAAAAGGAAAATAGGATCCGTGATCTCGAACAACAGCTGCAGCAAGCTATTCAGTCTGCTGATGAGGCTCAAACCAAACTTGACGCCCAGACTTCAATTCTTCCGCGAGAATGCGGTGGACTTCCCAGCTCCCTCACGCTATCATGATTATGTGGTTGCTCGACACCACCTCTTCCTTTCAAAGTGGCACGCAGCTGATGGCCCTGTGGATATCCCACTGAGCAGTGCTGATTTTTCTCGGATTTGGCCAGAACTCTCCATTGAAGACAAAGGGTTGTGTTGTGCCCTTGTTGTCTTTGATCTCATACACTGTGCCGATCCCGACTTTCTCACTTTCCGCGTGGTTCAGCCCATGGCTTATATCTTTCATGATTTCTATCTGGGTGATACACAGGAAAACTTTGGCAATGGGCCCGCCCGGTTGTTCGGGTGACCCCACTGCACAATGGGTGCTTCAGGATAACAATCCATATCTTGCGGATCCTGCTCAGACCAAAACTTTTCATCAGGAGTACATGCCTGAGCTTGCCAATCATTTATCTCTCTGGCAAGCGGAAGCGCTGCAACAAATTAGGAAGTATCACGGGACATCCAGAAGATCTTCCCTATGCACAAGTCTATATGCAGCACCTCATTTGGTTACAATCGATTGGGCTCGTTGGATAGCAAAGGCGGTCCCCACGGGATGGGATAGCCCTCTGTCAACTCTCAGCTCTCTGCTTCTCTTTGGGATCGCTGGTGTCAGGCACTTGATCCAGATCTTGTCAGTCAATTCGGGGAGACTGCTCAGCAACCCACGCCCACGGGCATGGTTCCTTCTCCCTATGCTTCCCACGGCGTACCTCCGCCCCGGGTTCTTGACTTCGATTGGCCTTCCTTTTTGGACCAAGGTCATGGATGGTCATGCGGTGGACACCACCTCGGATCTCGCCGGATCTCAGGTGGGATCCACGTTTTGTTCGCCCGATCACATTGGGAAGAAGGTGCTACTACGGACAACACCACCAATTGGATCTACATTGCTAATGGCGTGGTTGGCAAGCGACTGCGGATGCGCTTCATGGTTTCAACACCTTCTTGCGAGCGCCTCCACCTCACGATCCTTCGTCCATCTTCAAGCGGGATTTTGCGCTGCCCTCAAATGCATTTTGCTAAGCTCGTAAATCGGCAGCGTCCCATTTTTCACTGCAATCCAAATGCCAGGGTCAGTGCCTTTGGCCTTCAGACCTGTCTCCTCATGGAGTGTCGGTACATTTCTTGAGCGCCCGCGCACTTGAAGACATGGTGCGGCTCTCGTTTTCTTATTGATGCTGATCCCGCCCTTTGGCCAAAAACACACCTCAAGCTCTTCAATCACGCCAAGATCTCATCGGCCCGGTACCATAATGGGGCCCGTCCTCACTCCCGTGAGGATCACTTTCAGATTGATGGCTTCCCGCCCTCCGAAACGCTTCCTCCTTTTCTTCACTCTGAGTGTCGTTTGGTGGGGGGGAGTGTTAGTCCTGTGCCTCCTGGTACAGGACTATTCATGCATACGTCAGACCAGGTCAAGCTCAAAGATCCTCAGTCAACCACGGGTCAGACATCCAAGCCTCCACAGAAGACTAAGCGGCAAAGAAGGCCACTTGATCAAAGCCTTTGGGCTGTCAACAAAGAGGCGCCTTCGGACAAGTGACGGACCCCCGTCGCAGCCCGTCGGCGTCAGCGTGATTCCAGGCACTTCAAGAGGCACCGCCAACATTCCTGCAAATCAGGCCTCCTTCCAGCATGGAATAAATTACTACTCCCATATTTTAGTGTAGCCAAAATAGGTTTAGCTAAACTATCCTTAAATTGGGACTAGAAGTTTCTAATACTTGGCTAAACTAAATGGTTTTTCTCCATCACGGTTTCTTGGTTTTGGCTGAACTTTCACAAAATGGAATGGCAAATATTAGCCATCACGCTATAGTAATTTAAAAAAACCCAAGCATTTTGGCAAAGACATTGAATTTATTGTAAATACATAAATCAAGACACAAACAATACATGAACATGTTCAAAAACCTAAAAAACTAAGGGGAACTACATTGTTCCTTTTCCTCTGATGCTTCAACTTTGTACTTGGAACAAGAAAGAAAGTGGAAAAAAAGGAAAAATATAAATCCTATTTGAAATTTCTTAAAGTTAGTATATACATTGGTGTTGAATTTTAGGCTAATCTATCCATTTTTCCAAGACCTCTCTATCTTAGGTTTAGCTAATCGATGTCCTGATGGATATGTCTGGAGGTAAAGGTTTGGCTATTCAACCTAAAAACTCACTTGGGCGGCAGAAAAATTGGGCTAAAATTTCCTTTTTTTTTGGGCATTTTTTCCATTCACTTTAGCCGTTTTTCTTGGCAAAACTGCTACAAAATAGCCATTTGGCTAACCTTAGCCATTATTTTATTCCATGCCTTCCAGGAGTCGGCACCGAGATCAGTCAGAGTGTCTATATTGGGCCCAAGGCCATTGTACTATATATATGAGTAGAGTTAGCTCATAAGTTTTTAGACGAGTTTTGAGTCTTGTCTCCTTTCAGTTTTCTCTCTATTGTGAGAGCTCATGTATTTTCATCATTGATATCAAGGAAGCTTATCATCTTTCTTTCATTTGTTCTGTTCTCTTCTTTTCCTTCACTTTCAGCAAATCCCGCGTGACATAGTCCCCCGGACTCTCCTGTTAGATCCACGGGTCCTCACAGAGGGCTGTCTTCCAGGAGTTCCCGAACCCAGACCCCAAACACTCCCACTAGAACTATGCTCGTCCTCGAGCATCCAAGGCTATACTATATCACTATGATTACCAAGTCTTTGCAAATTACCCATGCATATAGGCACCCATGGAGACTCGAACTCGAGACCTGCTCTGATACCAACTGTAACGTTCCTAACCGACATGCCCTTAACCAACTGGGCAAAACCGTCTAGACGTTTATGAGTAGTCGCTTCTACCCATTTATGCCGGTGTCTCGGGAACGCCCCACAGGCACATTCAAGGTTCGAATACTCGAGCGGTCTACCATGGGCCCGTTACAATGGCTCCCATTTAGAAGCATCAACAAAGCTTGTTCTGCCATATCTCTTCAATCCATCTGCCCGTCTCGATTCGAAGACGGTGTGCACCTATGCAGATCGAGGCAGTGAGTCTGCTCCTTTTCATAGGCAGATGGGCATGCAGATAGCATTGGGGCCCCGTTCCAATGTGGAATTTATGTGGCACTGGTAATGTGTTGTCTTGACCTGTTCAAGAGCGCTGGCATCCCAGAGCTAATACTGAGGAAGGAAGTGTCAAGGTATTGTCCCAAGCTGTGGCGATCTGCCTCCATTTGTACTTGTATACACATGTGCTCCTGTATATTCCATCTGGCGAGCCACAGAGCTCATTTTTCCTTCCAACACGCCTTGAGGCATTGTGACCCCATTGCCACGGTATAAACCAGGCTAGGGAGACGGGCATCGTCCATATTGACCAGCTTCTGAAAGTAGAGAGAGGCTAAGGCCATCTTATCTTCATATTGTGCCAACACCATACCCTAGCTTACAGATAGATATTACCTACAAGAGAGTTTAGATACTGAGTCTCGGGGCCTTTCTTAAGATAAGAATACCTACTGACTAGTTGGCACGGTATATGCTATAAGCCTAACCAGGCCCTGTGAAAATAGGATCAACCATGAATGTCGGAGGCTGGATCTGGATCTTCAGGACCATGGCATCCGTAGTCCCCTAATACTACCTCCAATAATCCTTGGTTTGCCAAGGTGTACACCTCGAGGACCCAACTAAGCATAGGATCTATGTATCCATTGGGGAACAAATGTTCAAACTCGCAATAGAACCTTGCTGGACACGACCCACAGCAAGAATGGTAAAATAGTTCGTCAGGGGGCCTGAGACTCCCCTATTCTTAGCTTATGCAGCATTCTTAAATTAGGGGGAATGCATGTCAGTGCTAGTTTGAGCTAGACCCTCGTTTGCACTGCTACTCAGCATATAGAAATCCCCCAACTGGTCCATAAAGATCACATGTGGGCTCGATTTTAAGAGCCGAAATAAGTTTAAGGCCCTCAAGCACCCCCCTCCCCCTCTGGCGAACTCGTATAGAGAGGAGATATTTCATATTCCAAAACCTTAGGCGAACCTGTATTCCTTGTTTCAAAGTCGTAGGCATCCCCAGTCATAAAAGAGGCACCCAGAGGCCCCAACATACGATCTGGACCATACGATGCATGAATCCGACAACTGAGATAGTCCAGGGTGCACCTTGTTCAGAATATATAGCACAATAACAGGCAATTTACAAACGAGGAACGCTATGTACGGTCTAGATTGAAAAATAACTTACGAATATGCCCATCCAACAGATCTTGGTGCCTGGAGTCACTCCCGTATGATTACATTGTTCTGATTAGAATCACAATGGTCTTGTCTTATTAAATTTTCTACTTGCTACCGATTGTTGAATCAAAGAGAAAAAAAATCTAGTAACAGGTGGGTTTGTGGCGTTTGCAATGAGAAGCTTTTTTGGCTTAACTCATGCTCTATGTTCAAACATGCAACACCTTTATTGTTCTCTTCTTCCCAATGTGCTCCAAATATTTATTGTGCTACATATTTATCTTCTCTCCTAAACCTTCCATCTCCCCTTCACAATTTACCTATCCGCCCTTTCCATCCTTTGCCCCAAGCCTGCCCTACTGCTAATTAATGATCTATTGATTATTTGTGATAAAGATAGCAATAGCTTGACTAATTAGAACTTTTAAGTAATTATATCTAAGTATCTAAGTTAATTAACTAATCCATTATAGAATTGCCACTTAGGCCAAATCTATTGACCAAGTGGAATCTTCCATTAGTTGGTCTCCGTGGACGATAAAATCATATTCTATTCTATTATAAAATGTCTCAATTTAGGATAGCCTAGTCTGAAATTGATTCGAGGATATTGATCTTCTTCAGTTTTCACTTATATGCACCTGTGCTCTTGTACATTCCACCGGGAGAACCATTGAGCTCGCCTCTCCTTCCAGCAGGCCTTGAGGCATTGCAGACCCATGGTCGCGGTGTAAACAAGGTTGGAGAGGCGTTCATTGCCCTCCAAAAAAAAGGGGCCAAAAGAATAGAATTTAACCTGAAATAGAAGGTTTTCCATCCAAGTCCGCATGCCATGATATGCCCAAACACGGGACTCCACTTCCAAAAACCCCCCAGCCCATCCACCCGTAATACTCACCGTACAAATTTGACCTAAATTTCACCCCCAAATACTCAATGTTTTTTTTTTTAAAGACCAGGTTTGCAAACCAGGTGCTTTTATCCTTGAGGCCATGATAAACTTTGCACAATTATTTATGTATTGGTGGAGGGTTGGGCATATGACTTTTGATAAGTATTGTATTTCTGGTCGTAGAAATACCAAACTTGAGGTGCTTACTGCTATTTTTTGAGCTGCTTAAAAGCATGAATTATTTTGAGTTGTTTTACAGGGATTGTTGAAGAAGGGAATTTGATCCGGCCAGAAGTAAAAAGCTGACTAGTTTCAACATGATCTTCCAAGCATTCGAGTCTTCTAGACATGTTACTATTGCCCACTTTCAGGTTGCATTGGAATGATGGATCACAGAAGTAAGTCTTTCCATTCGTAGGTCTTGCTAATAAGTTTAATGCTATGTTTTTTGCTTCCGGTGGTCAGAAATCATGCAGGTGAAGTTGCTGGCCTAATTGCAGGCTTGGATTTCCTTGCTGTTAGTCGAAAGCTCTGCCTTCTGATTCTTTCTTCTAAAGATAGTTTGGTCTAAAAATCTCTTATGGGGGCTAAAAACCTCTGTTGTAACATTTGATGTCTCGTTCTTGAATGTTTCGAATTTTGGTGAGAGTATTACAACTTAAAGATCTGACCCCTTCGTCCCATGCTCTGTTTTTTATAGTGGCTTATATAGTAGTTGTGAGGTCATTCTGGGACCATCTGGGCTTTCAAAACTGCCTCAATTTATCCATTAGCCCAAAATCGATCAGAATGTGAGCTAGGCCAAATCTATTGTAATGAATCCATGAGAGACCGCTCAAATGGATCTTGGTGTCACGTTCCTGAGACATTGCGGCATAACTCGGTAGAAGCAACTACTTATAAACGTCTAGATGGTTTTGTCCAGTTAGTTAAGGGCATGTCGGTAGATCGACTGAGTAGGACAACATATAAATACTTGGGCAACAAACTTAAGATCATGAACACCACGTTAACACTCTTCTATCCTAAATTAAACTTCTACATATAGCGTTCTCATCATCATACCATAACTAAGGTGTGATAATATATACCCAGGTTTCGATCATGAATTTATTCTAAACTGCAGTAGCTGCTTGAAGGTCTTACTACCAGCTGCTTACTGCCATCAAGTCCATCATTTTTAATATACATCCACAATGGCTCAAATAATCTTCCAAGTTGTTATGATTTAAATGTTTCACATAATTCTCTACTGACCTACTTCTTGATTAGATTGGTTTGTTTTAGAAATCTCTTATAACTTTGACAAACATGGGAATGTCTTATAAATCCTCCAAATAAGGTGATCGTAAAGAAATTGTGACATTCCCTTCTATGTCAACAGTATTACCCCTTAACCTAGGCGCATAACTTAAGCGCTTAAAATACTGTCGAAAGCTCCGATCCCAAAAAAAAGCTTCAGAAAACAGGCAAGAGAACACAAGGTACATGTCGTATCCGAGCAGGTTGGATTTGGGGGGGGGGGCTGCTAGGTCATCGGAATTGGTACAGGTCTTCCGAAACTGGTGGCCTAATTTTTCACAGGCCATAGGCCGAATTGTTCACTGGCCATAGCCGCCCAATAGCAGCCTCATCCGGATCCCTTGCAGCAAGATGACAAACAGAACAAAGATTAAAAAACCACAGTTGGCAGAAGAGGATTCCCAGGTTGATACTGTGGGAACCTCAGATGACACAGACCTGTTGCAATTACTTCTACAAATATCAAGTGATCTGAAAATAATGGCAATGGAGATGAAAGCTTCAAGGAAAGAGCAAAAGACAATGGCAGCAGATTTGAAGGCATCAAGAGAGGAGGTGAGAGCTCTTACAGCAGACTTGAAAGCATCCAGAGAAGATAGATAGATACAGGGTTTCCCTTAAGGGGCGAATTTTCGCAAAAATGTTATTTGTATGGATTTAATAATTTTTAATGCTAAGGGGTAGTAGGTTACCTCATTTATTATTATCTCTAATATATAATTGTAATATGGAGGATTAGGGGGCAGCTTAGGGCACGTGAAATTGTTATTTTTTGTTGCTTAGAGTTGAACAGGTGTCAAAGTTCTAAAATACTAAGTGAGGGAGTGAACGTTTCAAAACTTGACAGGTGGGAGAAATGGCATTCTTTAGAAACTTCTAGAAGGATGGGGTTTGAAGTCTGGCGGAGGTTCCGGAAAGAGCTAAGGCTGTTCCCGAAGGAACTGAGGCCGTTGTCCGAGAAGCTTCTGGAAGGGCCAGCATAGTATAAAAGAAGGAGGGCGGAGAAATCTGACGGGATAGGAAGATTGTCAACGGAGCAGATGTGGTTGGTTTGGCGCGGAGGTTGGGTTGGAGAAGTCTGTCGGATTTGAGCGGGGAGTAACTGATGGACATCAGGTAATTGTGTGTGTTTTGAGAAAGCCCGTGCTTTCGGAATTACATCTTGGATGATCGGTTAATTTTATCCGCTTTCGAGCATCCAGAAGTCTCCGGTTAATTTTATCCGCTTTCGAGCATCCAGAAGTCTCCGGATGGAGCTGCGAATATTTTAGGATTTGGTTTCTTTCTTTAGGGCTTCAAGATTCTCCAAGGCGGCGTTAGCGGATTTCAGAATCTCGGGGGCGCATAACGCCCGCTATGTTATGCAAGCAGTTGATTAGGTCGAGGAGGCACGGAGGCTTTTCATAAAGCGAACCTTCAGGGCAATGGCCAGATTAGATATCCTTAGATATGAGCTTGGATTTGTGTATTTGGCTGTAGTTTAGAAGGGGAGAGGCCTGGAAGTCGTTGTTTGTGCTCTCAAAGCATGGCTTGGGAGCAAGGACCTTCTCAGCTCAAGGTAAGCAGAATCTCTGACCAAGATTTCAGGCTTTATTTTAGACTTTTCTGCATTCCTTACTGTTGGTTAAAAGCCCCTCATTCAAAATGGACATCCTCCTCTTCATCAAACCATGATCTTGCTTTCTGTGGCAAAAACATTGGTCGGAGGTTTGTGGTGGACAGGGAATTCCGTGATGAAAACAATGGCCACACATAAGGTTTATGGCTACAATTTGAGAAAGCATTTCATAAAGAGCTCCGATTTGTTGCAACCCTTTATTGTTTATCGCTTACAACTGCAATGTTTTCTTTCTGCATACAAGCAACATTCAAGTTCTGTATGCATATCAGATAAACCTACTAGCATATCCTGTTTTGGATGATATTGGGTGGAGTTGCCAAGCCAGGTAAATTTTTCTCTGGCTTATTATTATCAGAATAAATCTTAGCTCTCCATTTTAACCCAGGGAAAGTTCTGTTGTACGCGGCAAAGCTCATTCTAAATATGAGAACTTGCAATAAGTTAAGAGAGCCAGACATCATATTATTATAAGTGGTCTCAACATTTGGCAGGCGTTAAACATCTTTTCAGAGAAACCCCAGCGGATTCCAGAGACAGAGGAATTGTAGAGGAGTCGAGTTGTGGCTTGCACCGTAGTTTTGACCGAATGTTGATGATTTTGTAGGGTCTGTACCTATTAGTTCTAAGATTTGCAATCCTTGTGTGGGTTGCTGGCGTCTTGGGTTGCTGGTCTTCGATTTTGTTTGTTACGACCATAAAATAATTTAATGTTTTGTTTGGTTTGATGTGAATCCATTGCTTTCCTGTTCGAAGATACAGTTATGCATGTGCTCAAGCGTTTGGTCTGGACCCATTATTTTCCTGTTCAAAGATCTTCCACTAAGCAAAACAAGACAAAGAATGCAATAACCAGCTCTATCCCAAAATACATAGACCAGTGAATAAATATAGACAATTAAAAACATGATTATCAAGAACACAGAGATAAGCGCAAGAAAAGAGTTTGGCACCCACTGATAAATCGAACAGAAAAGTATTTGTCAATCCGAACCTTGCCATCAATTGGCTTTTTTTTTCCGTTTTTTTTTTTTTGCCTTAAGTGAATCCAGATATCTTGCTGGCCAATTCTATTCAGAGCCAACATCTAAGATCTGTAGATTTTCATAAAAGGAAAAGCAAACCAATGGCAGACTTGAGCTTTAAATATATTTGTTTTTCTAAGCAACTTGACGCCACATCCAAAGAGGAGCAACTTTACGCCACATCATTTAAAACAACTTGACGGTGGCTGAGAAAAGATCAACACGATTCACTGTCTCTTCATCCCAGTTTCAGGGGAGAGCTTTAAAAATTTATTCTAAATCTGTGTACTCTGACATGTCTGTCTGTCCAAATGGCATATGGTTTGTGCTGAGTAGATAGCAGCCCGCCATCTAAATGTGAACATTATAAAACATATCCTTACAACTGGCATGTGTCACACAAAATGGATGCAATGACAGCCGTCCTCAGATCAAACAAATGCCCCTTATGATATAATTGACATCTTCGATGAGTTTCATGCCAGGCAACGCACAGGTCAGGACATTTGTGTTGCTCATTCCATACACACTCGGCATATAGGACACAATAATATCGAAAAGTTAAAGCTGTTTATTGGTGATATGGCTAATCAACACTTTATTAAAGGCACCTAGATGATACATCTTGAAGATCAAACTCCATCTTTGAGGTGGTAGAGCTTGGATATTATTGGGGCATGCTTTTTTTAGCAGTCGTGATTGTGCTTTGAGGAAGTGTTTATGTATATTCTCGGAAGTATCCTATATATTCTCCACTTTCTCCATGATAACAGCTAGTGGCCAAGATGCCCTCTCATAGAACCAGTTAACTATCCCATCTAAATTTTAATTATTCTGGACTAACCATGTAGCATCCATATCCAAGAGTTTGGAAGTCAAGAGTTAAGGTTTAGAAGCCAGCAGGCCAACATTTATTGATACTTCTACGGCGCATAACAGAACAACAGTACAGAAAAACACACATTAGGAGATGTACACATTAGGAGATGAAAACAAAGGTGATGATTTGAACAATTATATATGGTAACATTATACAAGAGCAAGAATGTAGAACCGAGACAAAACATTGCAGTTTAAGAAATCAATCCCATCGATTGGTCAACAGAATGCAAGACTTTACTAGACAAAATAGCAAATTTTGAAATCCTCCTAGATCTCTCATAAACATGTACCCCATTCCAATTTCCTTTAATACTACAATAATTTTATATTCCGCTTCCATTCATTTAAATTTGTTGATTTCTGAGATATTATCATGACTGCGGCGGCGAATGCCAATATTATTATTATCATCCTTCTATATTATCCTTCTATATATATTATTATTAAAAAAAAATCCGATTCCAAAAAGGCCATTTTGGAATTAGCTCCGGCTATTGCTAAGAGCAAAATTCAACTCGGAGAAACTTTTAGATCGCCGTGCCCTTCGCCGGTGAACGTGCCTCCCCCTTTCTATGTTCACTCCGCCCCACTCTCCCCAGAGCAAAAATACGGCGCCCCAAAGCCAGTCCGATATTTCCCAGCCGGCCTCTAAGCCTCTAAACCAGGTACTCTTTTTCTTTTTTCGTCTTTTGTTGAATTCGATTTGAAGCTTGAATTTAATGTTTTGTTTAACGTTGGCCCGAAACCCTTTGTGTGATCAATTTTTTCCCTGGGATTCAAGATTCAATTTGGGTCTACTGGACCAAGAATACATGTTTGTAAGCATCAGAATTAAGACTGACCAATTTTTAGAAATGCATCTAAAGCTGTGTAACTGAAACTAGACGGAATTTGAAAGGATGTAGTTTAGTTTTCGGCCTTTGATGGAAGGAATTGATAAATTGCAAGTTGAAGAGCCTCTGCATGATTCTAAGGTAGAGAACGGCTTAGCAAATTTGCGGAATTTGCAGATCTTAGGGAACAATTTGTTGAGCGCTGGACAGACTCTGCTTGAAACGGCCTTGCTTACCAATTTCATTGGAGTTTAAACGATAAAAGCCTAATGTAGGCTAGCAGGCTTGATTTTGGGCTGAGGCTTCAGTTAGCTTCAGCGAAATACAGACAACAAAATTCGAGCCTGAAAACAGACTGATTCGTTGAATCTAGCTATGAAAGGGAGATTGAATCCCTGACTTTGCATTTGATTCAGGTTTTCTTTTGCGCATTTTCATCACAGATTCATAGCAGTGGATGCATGACGAGCTATGGTGCAATGCTACGGCCATGTTGTTTGGATGATTCAAAACCTTGGCCCTGCATGCTGTTGACAGCCCATACATCAAAATGACGCTGCTTGCTCCCCAAACTGCCACAAAAAATTGAGATACTCTTCAACATGGAAGACCCACTGTCACAAAGAAATTTGCAGCCCACTGTGACGGAAATTTGAGTAAGGAAAAATTAGAGACAGATTGACTGTTTAAAAGTTGAGGCAAATTTGCCCATGAGAGAAGAGATGCCCCTTTCTACATTTTCAAAGGGATTCCAGGATTCAGGGGAATGCTTATACAAAGGAAAGAGCTGTTTTACTTCGAGGGTAGGACTTCCCTTCTTTGCAGGCCACAGTGCCTTTGCCTGTGACACCTTCCCAACAGCGCCTCAGAGATTTGAATCAAAGGCAGCGGGACAGTATCTGCGATATCCCTAACATTTTGCTCAAATAAAATATCAGAAGATCATCAAAACCTGAGTAGGGACGCCTCTGCATCCTGCGGTAATTCCAAATGCATTTCCTTAGTAGCAAGTTGTTAGAATTTGTGCCCGGGATTTGAACCCAGAAGTAAACCACTACACTGCCCTGCTCCTACTAATCGTTTGTGAATTGGCTTCAACAGTCTATGCTGACTCCCACTAATTCTTGAACAAACATGAATCGGCTCCTTTCCACGATTCTATGCCAGTTAAATTATCCTGAGCATTAATCTGCTACAGCTACTAACAACAGCATTTGCTGGATCGCCCACAGCAATCTGCCGGATTCTACACAGCAATCTGCCAAACCTACCCACAACAGGGTCACCAAAAATCGCCAACACCACGAATCTCCCACAGCCGAATTCTCTCAGCTAGACGCCCAACAATCTTCAGCCTCCGGCCGGTTTTTCCCAGTACGGTGTGCTACAGCCGATCCAAAGTCTGCTTGATCTGATTTTGCTGTGTCTTTACTGCGTCCGACCTCTGTTTTTCATACCTGCGTTACCCCACCGACTTCCTTTTTTTCCTATTTTCTTGCCACGTCATCTATTCAACCATTAAAACTAATATTATCTAGATAGAGCTTGAATGCTGGATGCCAATTTCCAGCACAAGTAACAGAGTATATGGTTTCGGCATTGAGGAAAAAGCATTTATGCTAGATACCTTGCTTTCCCCTCTCCCGAGGAGTTATGGGCCAGAAAAATGGCCTCGTGGCCATGTGGCCACGAAATTCCTCGGCCGTAGGAATTTCGTGGCCACATGGCCACGAGGCCATTTTTCTGGCCCATAACTCCGAGGGGAGGACGTTATCGACCTTAACGTCCTTGGCCGAGGCATTTGGCAGAGACGCCATAGCCAAGCTTGGCAGCCCGGACTGCATTCCGGCAAGAAAAAAAAACCAAATGTAAGCCTCTGTTTTCATAACAGAACATGCATCAAGAACATGTGATGCAGGGACGAGCAGGGAGGCTGATTTAAACAGAGCAGGGGAGTCCGATTTCCACAGGGGAGGCGGATTTAAACAGGCAGGGGAGTCGGATTTGCATCAAATGAGGTCGGATTTAAACAGGCAGGGGAGTCGGATTTGCATCATTTGCATCAAATGAGTCGGATTTGCATCAAATGAGGCGGATTTAAACAGGCAGGGGAGTCGGATTTGCATCAAACGTATCAAATGAGTCGGAGTTGTAACATCTTTCTTGCCAGTTCTTTAACCCTTTTCCAGTTCCTTTTTTGTATCAGAAGCTCCAGCTGCGGTGGTTTTTTATTGCAGAGCTGTGCACTGCTAGAAGCTCTGTTTTAAAGCAGAGATGCCACACCGCATCAAACAGCAAAATCTGAAAAGATGAAGCGCAGGTCGTTCAAAAGATAGAGAGAAGCCGGCTGGAGGCCGCCTACAGATCTGGCTATGGCTTGGAGGAACAGCAAAATCTGAATGCTGCTAGAAGCTCTGTTTTAAAACAGAGATGCCACACCAGATCAAACAGCAAAATCTGAAAAAATGAAGCCCAGGTCGTTCAAAAGACAGACAGAAGCCGGCTGGAGGCCGCCTAGAGACCTGGCTATGGCTTGGAGGCCGGAGGCCTGGCTATGGCGGGCTTTTGCTAAGGATCGACCACGGCAGAGTGCGGCCCAGAAAAAGTAGTACGTGACAGCAGAGCAGAGGATGTTATGGACATAACATTTTTGTTATGGACATAACAGTTTTGGCCCAAAATTGTTACTGGATATAACCTCTTAGAATCAACGGCTAGGATTTAATCCTACGGCTAAATGCAGAGGCCAAGGACGTTAAGGATCTACACACAGCTTGGGGCCCAGGGAGGATGTGATATGTGGTCCATAATCATAATGAAGCTTGACAGGAAATGCATATCCATCTCGCTGCCTAGATGAACAATCGATCATTACCCTGCTAACTAGCCCAGTTTTTGCAGAATTGGAAACACAATTTTGCGTTTTTCTTTGTCTCCTCTAGACCCAAGCAAGCTCGTAGCTTGAAAGCTACTAATAAATCGATGATTTGCTTTGTGGGTTCATCTTACAAATCCAACTCCGGCCGTCAAGCGCTTAAAAAAGAGTCTCAAATTCCTGGTTGAACGGCCCTCTGGCCCGCACCTGATGCATAAACCCTTAAGCCGCACCTGTTTTGTTAAAAATCTCAAGAAATGAATTTAACTGTAGGAATACCTTGCCGGAATAAAACCCAACATCATCTTCCAAGGATGCATTTGCAAATTCGATTTTTGGCTCAGGATTTTTCGTCTGATTGTTTACTCGGCGCTCCTTTACGTTAACACAGTTGGTAAACAGCAGTAAAGCCACAAAAAACTCTACCTTGAACGGATTTGTAGCGCATTTCATGCCGGGACAGACAGAGGCGTTTGGAACTGCAATACGTGAGGCAAGTAAAAAAAAGAAAATGGCTAAGCTATGCCTTCATAACTCACACGCCGAACTTTCTGAACCTTGATTTCGGAGCTTAGGAGTTCAGAACACTATTTAAAAATGCCACAGAAGTTGTGATTGGAGTAATAGATTGTAGAATCAACCCATTTGATTCCACTTCAAACTCGAATAATAGATTGTAGAATCAACCAATTTCATTCCACTTCAAAATGCTGTGCTTAACCCAGGTCGTGGAAAATGCTGCAACAGTGTCGACAAATTGCTCATAGAAAAAATTTGTTTTTGGTTTTCCTAAGCCATATCACTATTACAGTACTTTAGATATCTTTGGGTTGGATTAGATTAGAAAAAAGAGCCATTTTGCATCATTGATAAGATATCATTTGCTCATATAACATCTTATTATTCTAGAAAGATACTTCAATTAAATAATGCATCCTATATGGCTCATTTCAGATTTTTGAAGAAGTTCATTAACACGAACTTGCCTAGAAAAAGCATCATTCGACATACGAATCAAAGATATCAGGTACAAATTAAAGACTGCAATATTTTGTTGTCATTAAGCAGTAAAGCAAAATTAGTTGTTTTTCTTTGAACAATTTATTGACAATGTTGAGCAGCTCGGACATCACAATATGAATGAATGTCACCAAAATCAATCAGTGGAAAAGGAGACGGATCACTCAAGGCAAGCACAATGCATATTCATGTTAGATATACTTCTTTTATTTACGTCATATCTTTCATTTAACTGACATTTTTTGCATTTTGCTTTCAGTAGACTATCCTTACCCGTTCCACATGATACCGTCGTGAATCCCACGGCAAAAATTCTGAAGCGTCATAAAAAACAACAAGAATACCAAGTTAAAAAGAAAATGAAGGAAACTAATGTAGAAGGAAGATATGGACAAATTTCCGCACCTCTAAAACTTGCATCTTCCAGGTATGAATTATATAGATTTAAGTTTTCAATTCATTATTACATATCACACCACTAATTATATATGCTTGAATATGATAACAGTCAAGATGCAAATCCAAATAGAAAACAAAGTAACGAAGACACTGGTATTGACGACGGCTGCAACAAGAAAACGACAAATTCTGAGTATGTATTATATACTACTTATGTAGTTTAATCTCTCAAAAAATGAAAGATAACATATTTTTGCATTGTCAATTTACAGTATCGAAAGAACATTGCACAGCTGTCTTATAAGAGATGAGGATATGCGAAAACCATCAGGCACAAAGAAAAGAGGCCGTCCAAGGTGAGTAAAAGTGCTATTATGAATAGAAGTCTTTAATTCTATTCAAGTATATTTAAATTAGGTAAATTTCGTGCATTTATTTATTAGAAGATGCTACAGTTGCCTAGGACTCACCCTCGACAAAATAGTCCTCGACCTGCGCACTGAAGTCTTCACACACGGACAACTATACACAGCGCTCACTCGCGTGCGAAGAAAAGAAGACGTCCTCATCCTTCTCGACGAGTCCAACACCAGCAAGACCACAACAAACGTCGTCTACAAGGAACTGCTTCCATAAACAAGGTGCGTACAAAAAAAAAAAAAAAAAAAAAACACTCCCTCCATCTCATGCCCAAGATGTAGATGGAGCACCGATCCCCTCGGGGATCGATGCTCTCTCTACACCATCGGCGCCGCACCAACGGTCGCACTTGAGTTCGACTCCCAGGGGTGCCCAGGGCGCCGGCCTCGCCGGCGCCAAATTCTTGTAAAATTATAAAATTATTGTGTATGTCTGTCGTGTATGTTGCCCTAAATCTAACGATCTGAAATATTTTGCCCTAAAATTTTGACGGCCAGGATTTTGCCAGTTCGGTGGCCAAGTTTATGTAAGACCAAGAATTAAAAAAATCCCTGCTCTGGCAATGACGATCTCTTCTCCAGCGAGCATCAGCGCTGTCGGAGATGCGCTAGAAGTTGAAGTTTTCAGCTACGGCAGTAGCCAGGTGTGGCCTGGCCCTATGACATCTTTTTTACTGTGCTCCACAATGCCACTTTGCATCCCTTTTACAGACTTCAAACTGGATGGCGTACGCAGTGAGCCCAAGCTCATGTTCTCTGGTTAGGACCTGAGCTGCTTCGGAAGATAGAATAGGAGGAATGGTAGATGGGGCGCTTCTGTGCAGGTGCCCAGGAGTCTCTCGAAGCACATGAACTTGGAGGTTTTATTCGTCTTTTATATGATAAGGCATGCCAGCAAGAAGTCAGCTCAGAAGCTTCATTTCCGACTTGAGTTTTAACAGTGTAATCATGACAATGCTTAGTAAAAGCTATGGCCAAGATGATAAACATGAAAAAGAAGCAGTCTTAACAGAATGTTGACATCTTCTTTGTTGGAGAGTTTGTGAGCTACTTAAAATGGATTGGTTGGATGGTGAAAGGTCCAGAGTTTAAGAACCTGAAGGGAAGCCAGGATGCATTTTGAGATAAGATTCTTGAAGAAAGGAGAAAAGAAAACAGAGAGCAAAAGGGCACTAAAAGCAGAGATGACGAATTTTTGGATTTGTCTGACCCAGGCATCCGTGACGAGCATTAATTAAAGCAACTATGATAGTTGGAGAGGAGCGTGTAGCTGGGTTGGTGTAAACCAGCACAAGTAATATGGTATGTGATGTTCATTCTTGAGTTCAAATTGTCAGTCCAGATTTAATCAATATTCTAGAAATTGCAGCAAACACGGCTTCAAATTTTTTTTACACAGATTGGACAAAATTTAACAGCTTAGGGGCACCGTCTCATCTTTTATCTTGGACGTAGGGCTTTTGCCAACAGGTGTGAATGTGATGATGGCAAAAATCAATATGGTGAAGGTGAAAACTAAATGCAGGTGAACATAATCCAGATGCCCAAAACTCGCAACATGGTTAATGCAATGAGGAAGATCAATTTGAAAGATGCAGCAGAAAGACTTGAACTGAGTTGCTTCTGGATATCCTGCAGGTGAATGTTCTGGAAAAACTCTCTATATTGTTTGTTTTCTTTGATTCATCTCAATGGCTTTACAGGATGTCTTTGCATGTATATAACCATTTGTAGGTGATTCTAATATCATGCTTTTTTTGTGACAGGTGTTACATAAGTCTACCAAGGCCATTCCTTCAGAATATATGGAGGGAAACAACAAAAGCTGAAAAAGATTCACAAACTGAAAATGGCAGCAAGGGGTACTGCCTCACGAGAAGAGCTCCTTGCAGGGAAGCGAACCATATAAGGTACCTTGCTGTTTTGCATTATGAAATTACTATAAGTAGATCCAACAATTAAGCGGTTGTGCTGAGAATATGTAGGGATGGACATTACATGTCAATATAGAATATTTTATTTTGTAGTCATTCCAATATGAACTCAAAAGATGCAGCCTTCAAGTATCTAGGCTTTCATTCTGTACTCACTTCAAATAAAGATGTTATAAAACAGAAGCATATGTACATTTTTATATCTTCATTTCTACAAAAGAAACATTTAGACACTTCTGTAATAGGAGCTCAGAAGCTTTTGCAGGTGTTTTCTGGACCCTACAGCTACATTAAGGTAGCTTTGGCAGCAATTGGGGACTTGGTGTAATATATCTCTGCATTAGGTTCTGGACCATCCACACATATATATTTGGCCACTGAAGCTGACAAACTAATACAACGAATCAATATCTCCTTTTTTCGCCTATATATGGTCTTTTGTATAAGTTGCATGGCATCCATTTTACTTTTCCATTTATTCCAATCTCCAGAGCATGTTGACTCAGCAAAATGAAATATTGTTGCCTAAGCTGCTGAACCAAATCTCAAAGGAATTGTAGCCTAAGCAGTAATAGATGGTCAATCAGTTTTGTTCGGTCGTTAGAAATCCGACAAATTCTAAGGAACTCCATATTTTTAGTGGACTTGCTCAATTATTTCTTTTTTTGGCCCATATATGGTCTTTTGTATAAGCCATTTGACAATCAAATTGTGTGGCATCATTCCACGGCCACTTCCAGTTTCATTCCAATCTCTAGACCATGTTGAACCAAACTTCAATGTAATATGGAATATTGTGGCCCTGGACTACCACAGTCGTCGGATCTGTCAATCCTATGGCCCAGACTGTATGTTGGAGCTTCTTGACACCTCTCGTTTCGAATAAGCACCCAAACCAAAGGGGGTTTAAGGGGGATTTTAATTAAAATATATTAAACCCAATGGTTGTGTTCATTAATGTTAATGGTAGTTATGTATTGGTTGTTAATGGTAGTTATGTAGCATTATAACAGGGGGTCTTTTTTGTATTTTTGTACAGTTTTTGCTATGGTTTTCATATGATTTGATGGGCGTATTGTGCGAGGCATACTAATTAGTATATCTAGAGCGCACACTGTATTCTCATATTCGAATGCCATATTATCTATGATTTTGCAATGGTTTAGCTTTGAATATTTCTACATGAAAAAACCAATTATTTTTTAGTCCCCAGAAAACACATGCAAGCATCGAGCTCTCTTATTTTAGGGTTTGTGGAAAAGAGGGCATGCTTTAGGGTTCTCTGATCCATTTTTTTCTCTCGAATTCCGGATCTTGGTTTTCCGTTTGTTCTATCCTACACGTTGGTGGACCGAGTTCTCTTGAGGCGCCGACTTTCTAAAGCGGCGATCCTTGTGTGCGGGATCACGGGTTTTATGCTTATTCAGTAGTCATCAAATCCTACACAAAACTAAACTTGCGGATGTTGCTCTTTTGGGATTTGAAAGGGTTCGAGAATAGAGCGGCATTTGGAGTCCCAACAAGAAAATGTAATCAATGCACGAGCCGATTTCTCTTTTCGATTATTTCTTGAGCTTTTTTTCTCGGAATATGCGAGGAATTTCAAATGGAAATCAACGTTTTTAAACGATTTAGTGAATACGATTGGGAGCGAGAGCTTTCGCGGATTTGAGGAAGAAGAGGATAGGATTTGGCGGATTTGTGTTTTCTCAATTCCATCGCTTGTCTTTGCTACATTCCTATTTTCATAGCAATTTTGTTATTTCTGACATGATGTTGGGCATGCCGCCATTTCAAAATTATGCTTTGTGAAGTATGTAGCTACTTGAGCTATTTGTAGAAAGCTGCTGACCTTCAAGAAGCTGTGTGATGAGGTGTTATCGTCATGCTTGCATTACCTTTGTATCATAATCGGTGCGGCATGACTATGGTGGTTGAAATGTTTATTGGGGTTTCTAACAAAGGGCAGGTTCAATTTATATCAATTCTCAGTTTTGTTTGGGCAATAATTATGGACAACATATTTTAATTATTTGGAAGACAGGTTCGATTTCTATTTGCAGATAACAGTGACACAGTGCTTTTATAGCACAGGTTTGGATATTTTAAACCATATCAGTGACAATAGCAACAGGCAAACCTAGTGGGCCTCCCAGGAATAAGCTTCTCGCCAGTAGGTTCCATCAGAGCACAAGGTCAGACTCTTACTAATGCACAAGGTTTTCATGAGCCAGAAATTTGGCAGTGGCATTTGGGGGCCTCACTTCTGTGCACTTGGCATTGCTTTATGTTATTGTATCTGTTTTCCTTGTTGCATGGTTGTTCATGTTAATCGATTTGCAGGGACCAAGCAGATGCAATTGGATGGGCAGATGTCTTGCCGACATCAAGTTCAGGAGGATGGCATGCACAACAGGTTTGCCGGATTAGAAAGGAGGGCTTCTCTTCAAGGTTTGATCTCAAAAGTTATGGTGTTGCCTATGCTGGCAGGGGGTTCAAATCCCCTTATTTCCATCTACGTTGACCTATATATTGACTTCTTCCTATGGCTCTGAAATCTTATGCTGAGATGGAAATGTAGGTTTGACCCCATCAGTGATTTAGTGGACGGCTTGGAATGCCCGTAGGGAATATGTAAGAGAATATCAGGAAATCAATGGATGAAAACAAGCAATAAGGGAAAACAAAGCGAATAGATAGGAATCTAAGGCAATGCGTATGTGAAATACAACTCTACTTGGCTATTATGGCTTCTACATTTGGCTGTATATATGATTAATGCGTATGTGAAATACAACTCTACTTGGCTATTATGGCTTCTACATTTGGCTGTATATATGATTGCCATAGTAAATTATAAATGATTAGTTAGTTCATTCTTTTGGTTAGTTTTCCAACAAGGGTGGCTTCAAGCGTAGCATAGTGGAAGAGCAATTGAGTTATCTAGCATCTTGAAACTACTAGGATATGATGGGTTTAAATCCCCTAAGATAAGGTGTGGTAACATCGGTTTGAAGAGGCGCAATTAAATTACATTATCCTATAATATTATACTTATTAGGGCTTCTTTCTGATTTCCTTTATTTTTGTTATAATGTTAAATATTAGATTTCACATATCTGCTACATGTTTTGCATGTTTTACATGTTTTTACGTATGTTTTTTTTCGGGCCCGAAGGGCCCAAAAATTTTTTTGGTATAACAATCAATACATAACTACCATTAACATTAATGAACACAACCATTGGGTTTAATATATTTTAATTAAAATCCCCCTTAAACCCCCTTTGGTTTGGGTGCTTATTCACACGGGGGGTGACGTAGGGCAGCGAGAGCCCTTGTGATTATATTTTCCACGAGAGCCCTTGTGATTATATTTTCCGCATTATAAAACCAACACCATATAGTATTTTGCTTAAAATCTTATAGTATTTTGCATATGTTGTTATACGGTATACCAATTTGTGTACTTGCATACCCCACAAACGAGGAACTTTACGTACGGTGTAGATTAAGGAATAAGGGGTGAATATGCCTATCCAACAGCTCTCGTTGCCCGGAGTCACCCCCCGTGGATTATGCTCAATTATGATTGGGGACGCCTATGATTTTAAGATGTCGAATACGAGTTTGCCTAAGGTTTTGATGGTATATCGAGCCTCTATACGGTGAAATACGAGGATTCGAACCTCTACCAAAATAACTCAATGTCCTAATACGACTACTTTAACCAATCTAACCAGTGAGCTAATGTGACTATTTTTTATCTTAAATCTATGTTTTTTTTATAATAACCCATTGAATTGTTTTAGGGATATGGTCTATGGTTTCAATAATTATATCTATATCAAATCCCCCTGGAACCCCCTGTTATTTTGCTACATCCAGTGAGCTAATGTGACTATTTTTTATCTTAAATCTATGTTTTTTTTATAATAACCCATTGAATTGTTTTAGGGATATGGTCTATGGTTTCAAAATTATATCTATATCAAATCCCCTGGAACCCCCTGTTATTTTGCTACATATTCTAAGCGAGGTGCACCTGGACTACCCGGTCGTCCGGATCATCAATCCTATGGCCCATCTGCGTATGTTGGAGCTTCTTGACACCTCTCGTTTGATTATGCTCAATTATGATTGGGGGCCTATGATTTTAAGATGTCGAATCTGAGTTTGCCTAAGGTTTTGATGGTATATCGAGCCTCTATACGGTGAAATCACGGGGATTGAACCTCTACCAAAATAACTCAATGTCCTAATCTGACTACTTTAACCAATCTAACGGTGAGCTAATGTGACTATTTTTTTATCTTAAATCTATTTTTTTTATAATAACCCATTGAATTGTTTTAGGGATATGGTCTATGGTTTCAAGAATTATATCTATATCAAATCCCCCTGGAACCCCCTGTTATTTTGCTACATCCAGTGAGCTAATGTGACTATTTTTTATCTTAAATCTATGTTTTTTTTATAATAACCCATTGAATTGTTTTAGGGATATGGTCTATGGTTTCAAGAATTATATCTATATCAAATCCCCACGGAACCCCTGTTATTTTGCTACATATTCTAAGCGAGGTGCACCCGGACTACCACGGGTCGTCGGATCACATCAATCCTATGGCCCGGTATGTTGGAGCTTCTTGACACCTCTCGTTTCGATTATTCGCTCAATTATGATTGGGGGGGCCTATGATTTTAAGATGTCGAATCTGAGTTTGCCTAAGGTTTTGATGGTATATCGAGCCTCTATCACGATTGAAATCTGGGGATTGAACCTCTACCAAAATAACTCAATGTCCTAATATCGACTACTTTAACCAATCTAACCCGGTGAGCTAATGTGACTATTTTTTATCTTAAATCTATGTTTTTTTTTATAATAACCCATTGAATTGTTTTAGGGATATGGTCTATGGTTTCAAGAATTATATCTATATCAAATCCCCCTGGAACCCACGTTATTTTGCTACATCCGGTGAGCTAATGTGACTATTTTTTATCTTAAATCTATGTTTTTTTATAATAACCCATTGAATTGTTTTAGGGATATGGTCTATGGTTTCAAGAATTATATCTATATCAAATCCCCTGGAACCCCTGTTATTTTGCTACATATTCTAAGCGAGGTGCACCACGGACTACCACGATTCGTCGGATCATTAATCCTATGGCCCGGTGTATGTTGGAGCTTCTTGACACCTCTCGTTTTGATTACGCTCAATTATGATTGGGGGCGCCTATGATTTTAAGATGTCGAATCTGAGTTTGCCTAAGGTTTTGATGGTATATCGAGCCTCTATACGATTGAAATCACGAGGATTGAACCTCTACCAAAATAACTCAATGTCCTAATCGACTACTTTAACCAATCTAACCCGGTGAGCTAATGTGACTATTTTTTATCTTAAATCTATGTTTTTTTATAATAACCCATTGAATTGTTTTAGGGATATGGTCTATGGTTTCAAGAATTATATCTATATCAAATCCCCCTGGAACCCCTGTTATTTTGCTACATCCGGTGAGCTAATGTGACTATTTTTTATCTTAAATCTATATGTTTTTATAATAACCCATTGAATTGTTTTAGGGATATGGTCTATGGTTTCAAGAATTATATCTATATCAAATCCCCCTGGAACCCCTGTTATTTTGCTACATATTCTAAAGCGAGGTGCACCACGGACTACCCACGATATTCTCGGATCTGTTAATCCTATGGCCCGGTATGTTGGAGCTTCTTGACACCTCTCGTTTGATTATGCTCAATTATGATTGGGGCGCCTATGATTTTAAGATGTCGAATCACGAGTTTGCCTAAGGTTTTGATGGTATATCGAGCCTCTATCACGATTGAAATCACGGGGGATTCGAACCTCTACCAAAATAACTCAATGTCCTAATCGACTACTTTAACCAATCTAACAAAGTGAGCTAATGTGACTATTTTTTTTATCTTAAATCTATGTTTTTTTTATAATAACCCATTGAATTGTTTTAGGGATATGGTCTATGGTTTCAAGAATTATATCTATATCAAATCCCCTGGAGGACCCCCATTTATTTTGCTACATCCGGTGAGCTAATGTGACTATTTTTATCTTAAATCTATGTTTTTTATAATAACCCATTGAATTGTTTTAGGGATATGGTCTATGGTTTCAAGAATTATATCTATATCAAATCCCCGAGGAACCCCTGTTATTTTGCTACATATTCTAAGCGAGGTGCACCCTGGACTATCGTCGGATCTGTTAATCCTATGGGTGTATGTTGGAGCTTCTTGACACCTCTCGTTTTGATTATGCTCAATTATGATTGGGGCGCCTATGATTTTAAGATGTAGAATCTGAGAGTTTGCCTAAGGTTTTGATGGTATATCGAGCCTCTATCACGGTGAAATCTGGGGATTGAACCTCTACCAAAATAACTCAATGTCCTAATCGACTACTTTAACCAATCTAACTGAGCTAATGTGACTATTTTCTATCTTAAATCTATGTTTTTTTATAATAACCCATTGAATTGTTTTAGGGATATGGTCTATGGTTTCAAGAATTATATCTATATCAAATCGGAACCCCTGTTATTTTGCTACATCCGGTGAGCTAATTTGACTATTTTTTATCTTAAATCTATGTTTTTTTATAATAACCCATTGAATTGTTTTAGGGATATGGTCTATGGTTTCAAGAATTATGATTCTATGATTTTAAGATGTCCGAATCTGAGTTTGCCTAAGGTTTTGATGGTATATCCCCTGACGGTGAAATCTGAGGGATTGAACCTCTACCAAAATAACTCAATGTCCTAATACGACTACTTTAACCAATCTAACCAGTGAGCTAATTTGACTATTTTTTATCTTAAATCTATGTTTTTTTTATAATAACCCATTGAATTGTTTTAGGGATATGGTCTATGGTTTCAAGAATTATATCTATATCAAATCCCCCTGGAACCCCCTGTTATTTTGCTACATCCGGTGAGCTAATGTGACTATTTTTTATCTTAAATCTATGTTTTTTTTATAATAACCCATTGAATTGTTTTAGGGATATGGTCTATGGTTTCAAGAATTATATCTATATCAAATCCCCCTGGAACCCCCTGTTATTTTGCTACATATTGTAGCTTAAGCAATAATAGATGGTCTGTTGGGTGGTTGTGAATAATAGATGGTCTGTTGGGTGGTTGTGAATCGGACAACTTCTAAGCAACTCCGTATTCTTTTTTTGAATAGTAATTTGGAAAATGAGACTAGAATTTTCTGTGCCGTGATGTTCTTATTTTAGTAGAAGAAAGTATTATGCCATAATAGTGAAGGTCCAATATGGTATGTTTGCATCCCAATGCCATAATGCATTTACCATCACATGAAACCATCTGAATGCATATGATTGAGTATGTTTTGGCTTAGACAAAGATCATGGAGAGTAAAATATACAAGCATATGTATTTGGTTAAGGAGGCATAAAACTCAACTTCAATTCTTTCATTGGTAGTACCAAGATACAGACCAATACCAAGATATAGACCAATCTAGAGTGCACAAGGATGACATGCACAAAAACACTTTAGAAAATTGGTTGACATTTTGAGGATCACATGCTCAAAAAAGACTTTAGAAAATTGATTGACATTTTGAAAGTGTCTTGGTGGCCATATTATTATTCCTCTTTCACATAGCATAACATGACAGGTACACTCGTCAAGCGAACAGGAAACGCAGACAGGTTCTATATCAAGTGGATGACTGGGTATTCATTAGAATCATTAAGGAAAGACGTGCTCCTTCCGAACAGAAAAAGCACAAGCTTCTTACCAGGTTTTATGGACCTTTCAGGATCATTGAAAAGATAAATGATAATGTTTACAGGTTGGAATTGCCCGATACTTGGAAGATGCATAATTCTTTTAATGTGGAATATCTCAGGCCATTTAAAGGAGTTAACCCACAATTAGTGCCGCAAGCATCAGAACCAGTGTTAGTGGATGACAATCCAGTATACTAACCTGAAATGATTATGAGGCATAAGGGTCGCGGTCTTAAACGCAGATATTTGGTAAAGTATAAGGACGTGCCACATACTGAGGCGGAATGGAAATCAGAGGATTATTTTGAACATTACTTACCTCTGTTGGAAGCTTACAGAGAAGTCTATCTGCGCAGTGAATGTAACAGGCCTATATTATTTCCAGGGGGGTCATCTACTTTGCCAACTGAGGACAGTTGATTCTTTACCCCGACGGGCTGTTACGAATACATTCTAAAAGTTAGAATGTTATGAGAAAGTCCAGACTTTTATACAACCATGGCATTAGAATTAGCTATTCTAATTGTCATGCCAATCATAGTGCACCATAGAAATAGAATTAGCTACTCTATTATTGGCTATCTATGATTGGAGGAGTTTAAAGAATAGATGATGCTAATCTTAGTCTGGTGTATTACAGGAGCCAGAGCTAATAATGGATGAGAGGACAAGAATAGATCCTTGATGGTTTATAAGAACATGTTGTGGAAATAATGGGGCATTATTGGTTGTCTCCTAGAAGATTGGCTTTGCTCAGATTGCATCATAGTTCAGGGGAGGGACTAGCGGCGGAGTCTTCGAGGCTCCTGGCGATTAACTTCATTGTTTGAAGTGCTAGTTCCGTGGTCGGGCGGTTGGACTATTACTTAACTCCTGTTGTTCTCAATATTTCTCTTATTGAATACACAATCCACTTTTAGTGCTCGTGTTTGTCAACTATATCTTTCAATCAATTGCCTTTTAGGTTCAACATAAACACTTGCTTAGTGAATGTGATTGCAAAACACTAGAGCTAAGTCAAATGGATATGAAAGCATGGGGCTTTTTTGTCAAAGAGCAAAGGTATTTTATTCTACTTTGTAATACAAAAACTACATGCAAAACCAAATTATACATAGATGTAAATGAACATCGAAACCAAATTATGCACTCTCTTCTCATTGTTGACTTATCATTTACAAGTTCCAAGCTAATCTCCAGCAACATTGGACACTATTACTATGCTAAAGCATATAGTTCTCAACAATCTAAAGTAGAATGCACACAAAATTCCAGTTACAAGTTTCCAACTTTAGTCCAGCGCTAACTACGCCAGCTTATCTCACCATTTAGGTTTTTTGCTAGGCACCATTGCTATGACTACATAAAGACACACCTACTTATGCTCTTTTTGCTTCAACATGCACTTGATCCTATAGCAAATCATTGATAAGTTTGCATGTATGAGAAAAGACCTTATCTCAATAAAGAAGAAGAAGAAGAGATTTTAACGTCACGCCACAAAGACCACGTATCGTTGAGAGGTTCCCAACGTTTGCCCAGCAACGCTGGGCACCATTACTAGTTTATTAATATTTTTTAATTCGCCCGCCATTCTACGAAATGAACTCCCGCCTTACTAAAATTCGCCCACTCCACGAAAATGAAATCTATGCTATTCGCCATGATTTCTACTGGACGCCAAACATTTTTTCATAGGTTCGCCCTCCATACTTACAAGGATCAGAGGTTTTACGATTTTTTCAAGCTAAAGATCTGGTAAAAGTTCATCATCAATTTTTCTTCATTTACATGCTTCGAATCAGTGTGTTCTGCTCCAGAAATGCCCGCAGAGCTATTTCTTGGATGAGAGTAGGAGCCTATGATTTTATTGCAAAGGAGGAGTCTTGCAAAAGTTTTAGTGTTCAGTTCATTAGTTAGGGCTATTCGAAATAGTTAGTGAAGCTGCTCCTATGTGTCCTAGTCAGAGATTTACCGAATGATCCTAAAATAGTAGGGTAAAGGTGAGATATCTTTCTTGGAGATTCTCGATTCAGAGAACCAACAACATACTGCCCCATTTTCTTGGCAGAGCAAAGATCATGGGACGGCAGGTCCGCAACGCAGTATTCAATGAATCTTGACTTTGCATTCTGTTGCAGAATCTTTAAGGGTTTCCATGCAGCGATTCCAGATTCGTGTTGCAATGTGCCATGTTTCAAATGGATTCTCCTTACTAACCAAAACGGCAATGAGGTTGTTCTAATATTAAAGCATCTAGTTGGAAGGGTCAGGTATGGAACTCTTCTTGTTTACATATTGTTTCTTCATTGGGGTCATTGTGCTTATAAGTGATGAAGAAGAATGCATTGTTTTGGAATGCAGGTTTTATAGCTAATGCATTTGTAAGCTGTATTATGACCAGCAGAGCTCTGGAATATAAAGTGCATGCAGAAATATCGAGTACCCTTCTAGTATGTAACACAGCATTGTAAAATCTGGAAAGAATAGCTGCAAGTCTCTCTTTGATGATCATTTACGGGATTCATACAATAACAAAACATAAGATCTGCCTTCTTTGTCTCTAATGAAGGAATATATGCACTATTTCGCTCTGCACCATGTTATTGTGTGGAGTACAGTTAAATAATATGTTGGAATGACGCCCTTAGCATAAATCGTCAAAGGAAATTTTGTATGGCGTTTTACCACTATGTTCAGTTGATAACTCAGGTTTGTCAATTTGTAGTTTGAATACATGCTATTCAATCTAGTTTGTCTCACACATGTGGTTTTGTTTCAGATTCATGTATTGATGTTGTGCTATCAGCAGCAGCTACGTATCAACCTGTAAGTTGGTGGGCTTTGCATTGCTATTATTTAATTGCTTACAGTAGTGAACTTAACATGGCAAGCCAAGCATAGTTACCCGGAACGGGAACGGAACGGGAACGTAGACCTAAAATCTGGAACGGGAACGGGAACGGTTCGGAACGGGAACGGCCAACATTCGAATTTTTAAAATTTAAAAACAGTTTTGGCGTTCCCTTTGCCTCGTGATCATTGTAGAACACTTAGAATTTAAAAAAGGATACATGAAGACTACTTTGTAGATAAAAACATGCAACCCATTCCATAAATACTTCATTTTTTATAAAACATTATATTAAAGATATAAAAACATAGTATTACATCTAGATTTCCAAAACAATAGAAATATAAAGTAATAAGACAAAAGATTCATAGATGAGTTTCATTCAACAACATATATATTATATAAGTTTCGTAGATAAGGTCCAACGACATTGTTCACTCATCATCCTGCAAAAGAAGAAAACTTATTCTAAGTTCATATCAAAATAAGAATAAGAAGTTAAGAACTATCAAGCAACTACGATATAGTAGAATAAATATAATTGTTACCTTCATTTTGCTCTTCCACAACGCAGAGCCATGAAGTAGCGCAACTAAAAAGCATTACTTCAAGTAGCTAACACAAGGCCCCCAAAAATGAACTTGTATAAAAAATTAGCATGAAAACCAGTATGCATGTGGTTTTTTTATACAACAATTCACAACATAAAAAAAAACCACGTGTCCTTGCTAGTTTTGCAAAACCAATAATGGTCCATATCATGTTTTTTGTACTAATTCCAAATTTTATGCTAGTATTTAGAAATCATTATTAGTTTGTACGATTGTTTTTAATTGTACATTGATTTAGCAAAATCATTGCTAGTTCATATCATGTTTAATTATATCAATTCTATAATCACATAGTAGTTTTTTAATATTATCAATAGTTTAGAAGATGTGTTTTAAGCATATACTGATTATGGAAAACCATTGCTAGTCCGTACTATATTTAATTATATGAATTTAGTTTTTACGATGGTTTATGGGAATCATCATTAATTTATAGAATGATTTTTCTATATACATTTTTAATTTCATAATTTCGGATGCTTTTACGTGGTAGTTGTTGCAAATTTTGGACAATATCGAGTTTTTCTTATTGGTTCGAGAACCATGCTAAGTTTTGCATTTCTAAAGTTTTTTGATGTGGTTAGTCACTATGCTTGTTAATAGTTTATTATTCTGCTAATCATATTATCAGTCTTGTAGTCTTCCAAATGCAAACGTTTTGGGCCTCCATAAAAATGCAAAGCTTCTAACTATAGAGAAAGTGTATATAATGCTTCATAAAATCAAATACCTTATCAATAAACTTTGCGAAAAGAAAAAAAATGATGTGTCACGATTGGACATGCACAACACAAGACATTTTGAGCTACACAGATTGAACTGAAAGAAAACATAATAGGTCTTTTATGATTACAAAGCAAAAAGAGATGAACAAAGCTCAAGTACCCTCAAGTAGAATGTTTTTCAACCAAGAAGAAGCAAATATTTTGTCATGTACCTTCATAACGTTTTAGACCTTTTAAAAGACAATCCCAAGACTGCCATCTGTTTTCCACATATGAAATTCCCAAACATTGTCGCCCCTTCTTAATTTTTGGTTCACACCATGTCAACTTTATCTTTTTATCCTTCTCGTTAACTGCATTAATCCAAGCATACCAATAACCATCATGTGATGCTAAATGTGGGGCACTACCCCGAGACACGCGAAAAATCAATGCACATCTTGCCATGAAAAATGTATGCTGCATGTCTCTGCAAATAGGCCATTTCCTGGTTTCAATGTGCATGCGACATATTATATCCGAACCTCTCTCCCGCCTGCTGGGTGCCCTTGTTTCCCAACTCGTATAGGACTAGGTAGTCAGCAAATGCCCAAGACTTTGTGACATCTCAAGACTTTGTGACATTAGAACTTATCGATTCCCTATATTGTTGATGTTAGAGTTGGGATGTTAGCATAATTTTCGATTCGAAGTTAGCAATCATACCATAATAAGGGGCAACTTGTTCACAAAGATAGCATTCTCAAGCTTTGTATAAGACATTTATGCAAAGTTCAAACAACCTACGATTCTATATAGTGTTTATGGATTGTAGAGTTCACTTCATTAATATTGTTAACTTGTCTTGGTCCTTGCCGTGCCCTTATGTCGAGAAAGGGGGGAATTTGGGGATTGGCACATTCGTGTGGTGGATGTCCAGTTTTTCTTTTCGAGGATGTTTCCTCGGACACGAGCTACCATTTTTATGGCCGGATTAACAAATGGAGCTGTTTTGGTGCCCCGATACTAAACCCTATTGAATTCGTAGGGTTTGGGATTCGGCACCCTTCCCTACCACCGAAGTGCTCGAGAACTTGCGTGCAGGGTTCCCTCGAAGGCTTGAAGAGAAACCCCAAGGGGGAGGAAGAAAACACCCTCCCCAGGTACTATATCCAAACTTGTCCTAGTCCTTGACGTGCCCTTGCGTCGAGAAAGGGGGTAATTTGGGGATTGGCACATTCGTGTGGTGGATGTCCAGTTTTTCTTTTCCAGGATGTTTCCTCAGACAAAGCTACCATTTTGACGGTCGGATTAACAAATGGAGCTGTTTTGGTGCCCTGATACTTAAACCCTATTGAATTCGTAGCGTTTGGGATTCGGCAGCCTTCCCTACCACCGAAGTGCTTTCGAGAACACCTTGCTTGGGTGGTTCCCTCGAGGGCTTGAAGAGAAACCCAAAGGGGGAGGAAGAAAACACCCTCCCCAGGTACTATATCCAAACTTGTCCTGGTCCTTGCCGTGCCCTTGCGTCGAGAAAGGGGGGAATTTGGGGATTGGCACATTCGTGTGGTGGATGTCCAGTTTTTCTTTTCGAAGATGTTTTCTCGAACACGAGCTATCATTTTGACAGACGGATTAACAAATGGAGCTGTTTTGGTGCCCCGATACTTAAACCCTATTGAATTCGTAGGGTTTGGGATTCGACAGCCTTTCCTACCACCGAAGTGCTCGAGAACTTGCGGGCAGGGTTCCCTCGAGGGCTTGAAGAGAAACCCCAAGGGGGAGGAAGAAAACACCCTCCCCAGGTACTATATCCAAATTTGTCCTGGTCCTTGCCGTGCCCTTGCGTCGAGAAAGGGGGGAATTTGGGGATTGGCACATCCGTGTGGTGGATGTCCAGTTTTTCTTTTCGAGGATGTTTCCTTGGACACGAGCTACCATTTTGACGGTCGGATTAACAAATGGAGCTGTTTTGGTGCCCCGATACTTAAACCCTATTGAATTCGTAGGGTTTGGGATTCGGCAGCCTTCCCTACCACCGAAGTGCTCGAGAACCTGCGTGCAGGGTTCCCTCGAGGGCTTGAAGAGAAACCCCAAGGGGGAGGAAGAAAACACCCTCCCCAGGTACTATATCCAAACTTGTCCTGGTCCTTGCCCTGCCCTTACGTCGAGAAAGGGGGGAATTTGGGGATTGGCACATTCGTGTGGTGGATGTCCAGTTTTTCTTTTTGAGGATGTTTCCTTGGACACGAGCTACCATTTTGACGGCTGGATTAACAAATGGAGCTGTTTTGATGCCCCGATACTTAAACCCTATTGAATTCGTAGGGTTTGGGACTCGGCAGCCTTCCCTACCTCCGAAGTGCTCGAGGACTTGCGTGCAGGGTTCCCTCGAGGGCTTGAAGAGAAACCCAAAGGGGGAGGAAGAAAACACCCTCCCCAGGTACTATATCCAAACTTGTCCTGGTCCTTGCCGTGCCCTTGCGTCGAGAAAGGGGGGAATTTGGGGATTGGCACATTCGTGTGGTGGATGTCCAGTTTTTCTTTTCGAAGATGTTTTCTCGAACACGAGCTACCATTTTGACAGCCGGATTAACAAATGGAGCTGTTTTGGTGCCCCGATACTTAAACCCTATTGAATTCGTAGGGTTTGGAATTCGACAGCCTTTCCTACCACCGAAGTGCTCGAGAACTTGCGGGCAGGGTTCCCTCGAGGGCTTGAAGAGAAACCCCAAGGGGGGAGGAAGAAAACACCCTCCCTAGGTACTATATCCAAACTTGTCCTGGTCCTTGCCGTGCCCTTGCGTCGAGAAAGGGGGGAATTCGGGGATTGGCACATCCGTGTGGTGGATGTCCAGTTTTTCTTTTCGAGGATGTTTCCTTGGACACGAGCTACCATTTTGACGGCCGGATTAACAAATGGAGCTGTTTTGGTGCCCCGATACTTAAACCCTATTGAATTCGTAGGGTTTGGGATTCGGCAGTCTTCCCTACCACCAAGTGCTCGAGAACTTGCGTGCAGGGTTCTCTCAAGGGCTTGAAGAGAAACCCCAAGGGGAAGGAAGAAAACACCCTCCCCAGGTACTATATCCAAACTTGTCCTGGTCCTTGCCGTGCCCTTGTGTCGAGAAATGGGGGAATTTGGGGATTGGCACATTCGTGTGGTGGATGTCCAGTTTTTCTTTTTGAGGATGTTTCCTCGGACACGAGCTACCATTTTGACGGTTGGATTAACAAATGGAGCTGTTTTGGTGCCCCGATACTTAAACCCTATTGAATTAGTAGGGTTTGGGATTTACGCACCTTCCTACCACCGAAGTGCTTTCGAGAACTTCGTGCGCGGGGGTTCCCTCGAGGGCTTGAAGAGAAACCCCAAGGGGAGGAAGAAAACACCCCCGTGTACTATATCCAAACTTGTCTTGTTTCCCAACTTCGTATAGAATTTGGGTAGTCGACCAAATGCCCTCTGCTTTCTGCATCTCTTCCCACATATTTACATGTGACATTGCCGGGCATAATTAAGTTGAGATGCATCTCAAGACTTTGTGACATTAGAACTTATCGATTCCCTATATTGTTGATGTTGGAGTTGGGATGTATCTCAGAGACTTTGTGACATTAGGACACATTGATTTTAGCATAATTTTCGATTCGAAGTTAGCAATCATACCATAATAAGGGACAACTTGTTCACAAAGACAACATTCTCAAACTTTGTATAAGACATCTATGCAAAGTTCAAACAATTTACGATTCTATATAGTGTTTATGGATTGTAGAGTTCACTTCATTAATATTGTTAACATCTCATGGCCGCTTCCTCAAACTTTTAGATGTGAGCAGAGAACATATGGGTGCTCTAAGCATACGTATCGATTCGAATTTAGAAACCATGCCATAATAAGGGCAATCTGAATAATTGGGGTGTTCTTTCAAAGCCTTGAGGTATGCAGTTTTAGCCGTTTAAACAAATTTGATTCAAGCTATGTACAACGTGCAGGTCCTTTAATGCAAGTTGTGTAATAAATAGCATATGCATTTGTAAGTTCAGTTAGGCCTTCAGAGGCACCTGTGTTAAGCTTTGAGAAATCTACTCATGTGTTAAGGTTTGTGGATACACTTGTTTTGCTTAGTAATATTGATGGCTTATATAGTTGCGCTATTACTTTGGTTTAAAGATCCGTGATGCTGCCTAATTTGCAAAGGGGTCCAATATCTCGAAGAGGCATTTTGTGAATCTAGTGGTGCTGTTATTCAATGTTACAAGATCAAACGGATTCTAGAGTCGAACATATTTTGACTTCATGGCTATGGTTGGAAAACCATAGTATAATGTGGATAATGCGGTTTGACCCCATCAAAAAAATATACAGACGGATAAAAGAGCCTGGAAGCCATTAGATCAAGAATATTCCTAAAGAAAGGTGCAAAACATGGCAAAGTGGAAAAATAGTAATGCCTCTTCTCTACGGTCTGAGGCATAAGTCAGAAATGCTAGTATTATTTAAGTATATGTCTATAAACTATTGATTTGTCAGGTCTCTTTACATTTGTGTCAATGCAGAAGGGCATAAGTAGTTTATGTGTTATCCCAAAGGAAATTGGTTTTCAACACCTTTATAGAAAGCATGGGTACAACATTGAGAAGTAAAAGATGAAAACATTGTAATGCATACCTTGAAAACTATTAATACAATGTAGGAAGTACTTGCTTCAACATGTTCAATTTGCAATAGCTTCACCTCCCAAACAAACATGGATTTCAAATGAAGCATGTCACAACATTCTTGCAAAAAAATTGACCAACTTATTGCATTGAACCATTTTGTTGCATTATTTACCTATGAACATAATAAAGTTAACAAATGACGAATCACGATGTGGTTAACATAATTAATTATTTGGTGCAACGTTTCAATCCGTTTTTTTACGTTTTGATTGTGATTTTCGTCTCGAAACCTAACTTGCACATCTGCCACTAAACCTAAATTCCGGATCAGCCGTCCTGGGAAAATGCTGCTGTCGAGAATCCGAAGCCTTGTGGAGGAATTGCCATGATAACAAGGGACGGCGCATTTGCTTCGGAGCTCTCCAACGGATCTACAAAGCCCATATAGGTAAACCTCTTACATGAAAACATCCATCCGGTTTTTTATTTTGCAACATGGCTGAGGAAGTGCCAGTAACGTCCATAGCAGAAGTTTCAAAGTGGGAGCCAGCACATGTATCTTCCTATTGTCAAACGTTTTCCATGTGTTTGTGATGAGATTGAGCCAGTAATTCATGAAAATCGTATTTTTGGGATATCTTTCTGAGAATTCATGTACTGCATGTGTATGTATTAAAAATGACATATAAAAGGCTATTACTTGAGATCAAGGCTGCTAGGTTTTTTGGCTTTTACAAGTTCTGATTTTAGATTGATGGTTTTGCAGGTGCTTTAGGTAAACAGCCATCATTTTTAGAAGATGGATTCTAACTTTCAGAAGGCTGATAGAAAGGTTTCTCTTGCTATTACTCAGCAGGAACAACATCAGAATGAAAAGATCAGAGATAGTCTAAAAGTTATAGGAAACAACAATAATGGAGCAAAAATAAAAGACAAAAAAACTATTTGGCCAGCAGCTTTGGTCAGCGGCTTAGCATATATATGTATAAACTAAAACCACGAGACCAAATGTGTGCATTCCTAACGTGGGAGCTTTGGCAATGGCATATATACCCCTAACTATTGTGACCTTGAACAATGGCAAAAAACGAGAAGATATTGGCCGCTGCCCTTGTTTCTGCTCAGAAAATGTATCATCTTTTTGGACTGGCAATCTTTCTCAGCGCTGCCGCTTTTTCAGACGCAGCTATTGGCAAGTTCTTCCTCTGTTTTCCTCATTCTCTTTGGCTTATATAAATAGGCTTGCAAGGTGCAGTTTTGAAGGTCTTTAGAAGATTATGCTTTCTTTTTCTGTTTACCTAGTGAAGCTTTTGATCTTTCTTTAGCTTGTTTATATAGATGTATAGAAGATACAGTTTTTGTTGTTATTTGTGTTGAACTTATTGATCAGGGAGTGGCAAGCTTTACATTTTCCTTAGAAGATGCATTTTGGTTCTTGTTTACGTTAAAATGTTTTTTTCTTGTTTTTCCTTTTTAAATGCACCCTGAGAGTATAGTTCTCAAGGTCAATCAAGATACATTTTGGTTCTGGTTTGAGTCTCAAGTGTGGCAGATTATGGATAACTGAAGATGCATACAAGATGAGTCTCAGGATCTACTACAACTTTGAATTCATCATCAAGTACTAAAATTCACATGGTGAATGAATGCAATTTCACAATATGGCCTGCATGGATACCAAGTCCAGGGTATTCTCAACTATCAGTGCGCCATAACCGATCAGGAGAAGAAATTACATACAGCGGAGGCGCAGAGCTACGGCCCGCGGAACACATGGACATGGATGTAAAAAGTTCTTGGGGGAAGGATCTGGGCAAGAACAGGCTGCAATTTCACTTCTGGAAGTTTGAAGCCATGCCAAACAGGGGACTGCAATGGAGTGTTTAACTGCACCCTATCTGGTGATCCTCCAGCAAACCTAGCACAATTCTCAGCCCTTGGGTTTCACCCCCATATGGATCAGCACCTTACATATAATATATATTATGTTTCCATAGTTGATGGCTTCAACCTGCCTATTGTTGTCAGTGCTTCCAATGGTTGCCCCCATGTTGGTTGCACCAAGGATGTCAATAGTTTGTGCCCCAAGAAATATCAAGTTAAAGACAATGGTGGCAACATTACCGCCTGTAAGAGCTCTTGCCTTGCATTTGGCACTGATAAGGAATGCTGCACTGGGGACTATGTCAATAAGTGTAAAGGAACTAAAACTTCTACCATCTTGAAGAAGTATTGCCCCTCCACTTATTGTGAAGACGCAGATGTGGCCACCAGTAAAGTCAGTGGGGGAGGATTTGGATCGTCGATATGTAGAGCAGCTGCAACAGTAGATACGAGCAGTTCTGCAACTTTACATTTAGGTCAAGCTCAAACAGGCAACAATACCAGTGGTCTTGGAAGTTCTGGAGTGTCTGAAGTTGATGCTGCTAACACTGGATATCTCCAACAAGGAACATTTGCAAAGCATGAGCCTAATGTTGGCAGAATTATGTACAAATACTGCTTTGTGAGCTGCGCAAGTCTACATGGTCATATCCTGCATTTTGAGGAAAATCAGTCTGGTTTTTGGAAATCAATTTAGGGTTTGCATATTGGTGGCCAGTCAAGGAGAAGTCCCAGCAGTTCCAACCAGTCAGATGGCATGAAGCATCTCTGATTCTGCAAGTACAAGGATATATGATGTGTAATGCATGGAAACGCACCTTCTACGTCCTGCACCTTCTCATTACTCTTTGAAGAATAAACACCATGCATACAAGGATGCTGTACTTTCAGCTGACATGATGCTTAGCATAGATCAGTTGGGATGGACCCAATTCAGTTAAATTGAAAGCGCTACACGGGGTTTTTGAATCTTTTCATGGTTTTCTTCTAGATGGGCTCATGGCCATGACAAGCTTTGGGTATTCGCAAATGTCATGCTCTGTTACTTCTTCCGGCAGCCCAACTGAAGACTGCTGGGACTGCTGGGACGGCAATGATGGAGCTCACAATTTCCCTGCAGGATTAAGAGTCATGGTGGTAGAGGATGATTCTCTCTGCCTTATGATCATGAAGAGGATGCTTCAACAGTGTAATTATAAAGGTTAGCATTCTTTATCATTCCATTTACATGAAATTGAGGACTTACAATTGTGCAATTATCCCTACAGCTTACAAAGACTTACTGTTCTTACTTCTTTCTTTGAGAAAGATGCATAGATGAAATGATTTTTTAGTTAGAAAGATGTGCTTTGGCTTTATATTTATCTCAATGACTTTCCACTCGACATGTCAGGAGGACAAACCATGAAAAAAGATAAATTTTTGACAAATAATCTTTTGTAAGCAATTGTTAAATTGAAAGCTAACATCTGATGTACTCTATTGCAGTTACTGCATGCAGTCGTGCAAGAGAAGCACTTTCATTATTGCGGGAGAACAGGAACAAGTATGACCTTGTGATAAGTACGTATACATGCCAGACATGGATGGATTCAAACTGCTAGAGCTTATTGGACTTGAAGTGGTTTACCCGTGATAAGTAAGCATGCATTCCAGTTTCAATTCTTTACGAACAGTTTATAGTGCCCATGCTTCATAATGTATAGCAAAATGTAGGAGCAGGAGTCTATTTCTGTTGCGCTTAATTTGTTCTGCAGAATAAACTATCAAAGCCTAACTCTTAATGTACTTTTGACCGTAACCATGTACTTCTATTCTAATGAACCAATCGTGTCATTAGAATAAATGTGTATTCTATCGTGCCTTTTAAATAATAAAGATCAAGTTTGAATTTCTTCTGCAGGCCAGTGGAGGAGCCCTACATTGCACCTGTGATTCAGAGTGATTCAGAGCAATGTCCTTTGGTTCTAAGATCACCTATAGTTTCAGTTAAACTCAGATGCTAGTAGGGCCAGCTAGCATCTTCATGCTCATCTTCAAACTCTCCAAGGGTGTATTGGAAGATGAGGCTATTGCTATTTTGCATTTGCTGTTATATATCAGACCATGTTTTTAAATAAAAAGCATCCAGTTTGAGCATTGTGCTTTAGACCTTGTGTTCCAAACGTTTTGTCTCTCTCGTAATTAAGAACAATGTCAAAGTAAGATTGTCTTAAAGATTGTCTTATATAATAGTGAGTGAAAGTTTCCGAACTTTCATATTTCTTAATCAAACAATGTTTCAAAGCATTTAAGTTTATTGTAATATATTAAGGTTAAATACCATGATGCAATATCATATAAATAAATTTCACACAAGCCCTATTAGATATCATATAGTAGAAACTAGGTATAAATATACCGCTTCAAAATCGTATCGATCAACTATTTGAGATCATAGAAAAAAAATCATACCAACAAAGTTAAACCATGTCAATTTGCCACGTTATATGTTGACCTACTAGAGAGGATAGATGCTATCAAAAACCATTCCATTAAACTTTATATACTAAGTATTAGTTCATATCATACATTTTAAATTGCTGAGAAAACTAACTGAAATGATTACGTTTCAGTACCATGGAGAAAAATATAGTAAAAAAACCCATATTAGTATATTTAAATCAAGTACATTTATCACATTGTGTATTGGTGATTAATCACCGTAAAGCATCATGATAAGTAACCAATGTAAAGCATTATGATAATTATGCACTTAAAATTACCGTGTCAATATACTAAAGAAGATAGATGTGATCAAATACCAGTCTACCAAACTTGACATACTAAACGATAGTATGTATCATATAATTTAAGTTGTTATAGAGACCAATTAACATTGCCATGTTTCAATACCATGTCACAAAACAATGTTGGATTATCACCTTAGAAAAATATATTGATGAACCATATTGGATAACTAGACATGGTTTGTAAACTTTTGAACCCACTAACATGTACTGATTTATGGATTTGGTTTTCACCAATAAACCATTAAAAAAAAATCCTATTGGTTCAATTTTGGGGGCCTTGTGTAAATCTGTCTTACAACAAACATTCTAGTCATATACCTCTGCAATTGTCTTTCTGCTCTTCATTTGACACCATAGATCTAAAAGTAAATTATTTAGAATGTGTTTTAACCTCCTGTTTGGCCCTTTTAAGAATATAAAATATCTCTGCACCAATGAATTCTCCAAAAGAGAGGCAATTCCTGTTAAACCTAGAGGCTTATTTAATGGGCATATGTCAGCATGTGCATGGCATGCTATTACAGGTGGATTGTGGCATTAGAACACATCCCATTTCATTCTATTTGCAAGCCAAAATGTAGAGACTCTATTTCTCAGACTTTCCATTAAATTTGTAGCAGAGCGTTTCTATCCCTTTCAGTTCCTCTGTCAGGATTAGGGCCTGCCTGGATTTGATTCTGTTGCTAATGCTGCATAAACATCACCTAATTCTGCTTGGCAGTGGATTACAGAAATTAGACGGGGAAAACACGACCTTCTCTGGACTTGCAACAAAATCTTACAATTGATTGAACACCAACAGCTTCTGGGCATAGGAAACTTTTGCGGATGAGCGAGAATACTTACAAGTTTGAAAGCAATCTGGTGATGAACAGATGAGCAGGTCGTTTTGAAGCTGGTCTGAAGCAGGTCGTTTTGTGAAGCAGGTCATTTTGAACCAATTTGGTGAGGTCGTTTGAAGCAGGAAGATGCTTTATTGAACTGAGTAAACAAACGAAAATATCAAATGACATAATGACCTTGCAAATAAACTAAAAACATCAATGCAAATATCAAAGAAATTTCATGTTTACCTTGCTTTGCTGCTTAACAAACAAAAACCAGACAAAAAATCTCAGTCAGAGAGGCAGAGCCGATTACTTACACATGCTGATTTTAGAGATCATAGAGCCGATTGCAGACAATGCACAGAGACGTCTGAGACAAGGCCGATGATCATAGAGCTCCATAGCAGCAGACACGGCGGATTTTTCGGTGTTGTCTACCGGCAGCTGCGCTGTTCTCCCCTTCTCGCCCGACAGAAAGGGCAAAAAGTGAACTGGCCTTTTTTTTTTGGTCAAAAAATGGACGAGTTCTTGACTTCTTTTGTTGGGTTTTTTTTTTTTTAAGGGAACTTACCGGGAACGCCGTTCCCATTTATGGGAACGTCGTTTGAAACTCCGTTCCCGGTAACAAACGGTGTGGAACGGGAACTTGGCGTTCCCGGAACGTGGCAACCTGAGGAACGCGTTCCGGAACGGGAACGCGTTCGGAACGGCGTTCCCGGTAACTATGAAGCCAAGGCATCCTGTCGTTTGTGCACATAAATAATTTCTTTAGTTCTATTCAATTTAATGTGCTTAGAATGAATGTCTAGTCTGGGTCTCAGATTTTCAACTTTACCAAGATTTCAATGTTGGAAATGCAGGTTATTATTTGAGACTGTGTAGGAAATATATCATGCAAGACATGCTTCAAAGTTGGAAAGATATATTATAGATTTACTAGGTTATCATGTTTAGGCTCAAAATCAAAGGCTTAACAATAGTTTAAACATTTGGATTTGAAGCACTAGATCATGCTGATCATGACGGATTGGATGATATAAAGTTCAATGGCCTGTTTCTGTTAGTGCCAAATGATATACAAGGAGAAAATCTGGGGTCTCGATGTTGCAGAAGCATGTGCTACAGTATTTTTTGTAAGACATGCACTATAGTATTTTCTGTAAGCCCGATGAACAATGATAAGACAACCAAATGATAGACTTCGATGGTGTAATTACTTGCTACGTGAATAGGGATTGAGTGAATAGTGATTCGATGGCTAGCTTACCGATTGAATGTGGTTTAATTTGATACTCTCTTATACTCATAAGGTTATTAGCTTTCCAAATGCTATAAGATTACTCAATTGTCTAATTTCATATTTTAATTGGCGCTTTAATAGTTAGAATAGAACTTATGCTATCGAATACCAAAATTTGTCTAGTAAATTTTGATTCATGATTTTCAGTTACAATATTTTCAAAGCTTTGCATTTAATAAACTTGTAGAATTCTTGTTAATGGAAAGATTACTTACTCTTTCCTTTATATACTTCAATGTCCCTAGGCAAAAATTCGCCTTAAGTACTATGTTCAAACTTTTAGAAAAGAAAATATTCGCCACCATAACTATCTTCTAAAGTATGAAATTCGCCAAGTGTTCTAAACTTACTGGGTTAAAAATTTTCCTTAAGGGAAACCCTGGATAGATAGATAGATAGTAGTTCTAACGTCACGCCACTAGGCAGCATCCAACTGGACATGTGACCAAACAGCACACTACATTGCTTGGTTGGGCCCTGCCCCCAACCACCTTACATTGGTAAAGGCAGCACGTGAAGAAATAAATAAGCTTAAAATTGGCATTGATGAACTTGAAGAGAATGTTGGAGAACTGCAAGATGACCAAAGCCCTCCAGCAAGTTATGGAAATCCGCCCACAGACCAATTAGCAGCTCAAATTACTTTCTCAATCAGAAACCAATTGTCTGAACAAGAGGATAAAGCATTAAGGTCCAAAAATATAATAGTAGTCGGTATCAATGAGGAAGAAGGAGAAAATGCTTCAGAAATAGTGGATGATTTCTTCCAGGACACTATGCATCTTGCAAATCCTGGACATATTTACTGTAGAAGAATTGGCAAGAGAATAGATGGTCGCTCAAGGCCAATTTTGCTTCAGTTTGGAAATCTGGAAACAAGAGCACGTGTTATGCAGCATAAAAGTCATCTAAAAGGCCATAAAATATGGCTCAATGATGATCTTACTCCACAGCAACAGAAAGAACGCAAATTGCTTTTAGACGAAGTACGAAAATTGAAAGATGAAGATAAACAAGCTTATATTGTGAATAGTAAATTAGTGATTAGAAACCTGGATGCATAGGGATGTGTGGCCCCCCGGATTCTAGTTTGTAATGTACATGGCTTGAGCGATAGCACAATTGTAAGCAATTTGCAGATGTTTTCTGAATATGATGTGCTTGCAACTTTGGAACACGAAACCAATAGATTATTGGATATACTAGGATTTACTTTGCTAGATTCAGCCTGAAATTTTCAAGGCATCAGTAGAAGAGGATGAGGTGGCATTGCATGCTATATTCGGAAGGATATCAGCAAAGCGGTCCCACTGGTAAGGAAAGATAAATTCTCTTAATACATTTGGCTGAAAATATTTTTGGGTATAACTGTGGTTTATGTAGCAATTGTCTATTTTGCTCCTTTGGATCCATATCTAGCATCTATATACGGGACCAATGGACTGAGCGCAGAAGATCCTCTTATGCATCTTGCAGAAGATATATCAATATATAAACAGAACGGAAAGTTTTTTTATCGCCGGAGATTTGAATGGGAGAATTGGCAACAATTAAGCTACATTGCTTTCAGGTGAAGGTAATATGTTGTGGCTGAATGAGCATTCAGATGGGTTGCTTTGTTGGCCACGCCAATCACCAGATACAGTAAAGAATAAAATGGGTATACATGTTCTTGCTCTATGTGAATCCTTCAATTTCATTGTATACACTGGACTTGCGAGATTTTCAGATACAAATTATTTCACTTGCATATAACGAAATGGAAATAGTACTATTGATCTTTTGTTAGGAGATCCGGATGCAATTGGGTATGTGACAGATTTTAAGTTCTTGGATAGAAATCCAGATTTTGATCATGTGCCTTTTATGTTTCAATTGAATGCCCATATTGTTAAATGTCCACCTGATGTCTCTCCTCTTCAAAAAATAAAGCTTGCTTATAAACTGGCAGATAAATATGGGAGTGCATTGAGAGCTAAACTAGAAGAGACTCAGTTACAGGAATCCCTAGAAGAGAAGAGCAGGAGACTGACTGATGCTATAATTGATACAACAGGTGATATATTTGGTTACGTCCCTACTAAGAAGAAACGTCATAGTAAATGGTTTGACATAGACTGTCTCAAGGCAAAAAAAGAGTGTATGAAATCTATAGATCCTCTTGTCTACAAGCAGTATAAAAATTTGGTCAAGCAAAGAAAAGGAGATTGGAAACGTCGAGACCAGAAAAGGTCATTCAAGAAGTGGATAGAGATCCAAGAAGTTTCTGGAAGAGATCATCTAAGAAGACAGAAATTGGAGATATAACAAAAGATGATCTTCTCTTTTTGGTTTCAGAATTATATAGCACAGTAGATACAGGTAATTTGGATTGCGCGGGAGAAGCTATACCCATATTCACGGAACAAGATGTACAAATGGCCCTACAAAGAATGAAAAATGGACGTGCTTGTGATTCAAGAGGTATGTCAATTGAGCTTTTTAAATGGGTAGGAAACGAACTTTGCAGCCTTTTGGCAGATCTATGCAATGAAGCACTCTTGAGAGGATATTTCCCTATAGAATGGTGTCTAAATAGAGTTGTACTCGTGCATCAGATTGGTGATAGGGATGACATTAAAAATTATAGAACCATTCTAGTGAGCAATGTATTTGCTAAATTATTTGCAGCAATGCTTGAACTTAAGATTACATGCTGGGTAGAAGAACAAGGCATAAGATCGCTAGGACAAGCAGGTTTTTGTACAAATCACTCTACCTTGGACCACCTAGTTACCTTGAGAGTGCTCATGAAAGGTGCCAAAGGTACAGGTAATAAGAGGTTTTTAGCATTTATAGATCTCACTAAAGCCTTTGATAGAGTGAATCGCATGCATCTTGCTAAAAGACTTGAATTGTTGCAAGTCCCTGTTGAATTGCGAAAAGCAGCTGCCTGTCTTTATAATGAAGTTCTGGTTGAGCTTTCTTTTCCTTTTTCTGGATCTGACCGAATCAAAAATACAATTGGAGTTAAACAGGGCTGCCCATGCTCCCCTACCCTTTTTTATTTACTTATAGATGAGCTCGAATGTTGGATGACGAGGCTAGGTGGCATGGGAGCAAGGCTTGGAAAATATGTCTGCAATTGTTAATGTTTGCAGATGATATAGTGTTAATTTCAAAGGATGCAAGTGGGTTACAAAGACATTTGGACGTACTTGAGCCCTTTTGTTCCTCTAAGCAAATGCAGATCAATGTAAGTAAATAAAAAATTACGGTGTTTGGCGGCAAGGATTTCACTATATTTACAGTGCGCGGTGCTCCTTTGCAAAAGGTAACAGAATGTAAATATCTTGGAATTGACATGACATGTAATTACAGATGCACAAGGGCTCTCAGAAACGCGCTTCAAGAGGATTGCGGGCCTTTTATGGTATGACCCATCAATGTAGGCTTATAATTTTGAACATTGGAAATTACGAAGATTGCTTTTAGGAGTTCAAGTGAAACCAATTATTCTGTATGGTAGCCCAGTATGGGGCTCTGGATTATCCCGAAAATGCTATGTGCAAAAGCGTTTTTTATTGAGTGAGCTTGATGCAAAGCCACAAAGTCCATATTACATATTGTTGGCTGAGACAGGCATGTTACCTTTAGAAGTGGAAGCACTATGCAGAACAATAACTTTTGTTAACAGGGTTCTTACAATGGAAGCAGATAGATTTCCTCGCCTAACTCTTGAGCAATCCAAGGATAAGGGGTGGTATTGTGAAGTGAGAAAATGGAGTACTAAGTGGCTTGGACATGATGTGTGGCCGAATTCACTTAAATACAAGGAAGTTTGTGGAGAGGTGAAAGCTTGTGTCCTGAAGGAAATGTGGAAGCTTGAACCAGACAGAGATGTTAAAAAAAGGTTCTATCTTGATGAAATAAATAAGCTGGACACATATGAAGAACATGAGTATTTGCTTTCTAACATCAACAGAAAGAACCGCATGTTAATTTCTCAGTTGCGTTATCATCACATCATCTACATGTTGAAACAGGTAGATGGAATGGAACACCTCGTAATGAGAGATTCTGCTCAGGATGCCTAGACCTTGAAATTTAAATAGAGGTGCACGCTTTTCTGGTATGTTCAGCTTATGCGAATATTAGAATAAAATATGATATACAGAGTCAGACATTGAGAGAGCTACTAAAAATGCCTGCGCATAAATTAAGGGCTTATCTTAGGGATGTTTGGATGGAGCGTACAGACATTATAAACTTATTTAATCTTATGGATAATTTTGATATTTTGGGTGCTTCGGATTGAGTGCCTGTGTTATGTTACATTACATTATGTATTTTGTTTTGCCATAGAGGCCTGGGGGCCTAAATGGCTTGATGAATAAATTAAATTAAATTAAATTAAATTAAAATTAAAACAATCATCCTGCCTCTTTGATCATGGTAATATCAAATGATATCCAAGTATACTTACCCCCAGCTTAAAGCTTATATCTCAGCTACACTGTGATGTCTTAATTTAAACATAAGCCATCTGAAACCATCTCAATATGCACATGCTTATCTCATGCTCAGGGTGTGCCACCCCTTACCTACAGGCTCTTAGATCTCGGCTTCTAGGAACTTATTCGATTATCTACTTGTAATAAAAATACAAGCAAGCCATCTCTTTATCGTAGGAATTCACTTCCATTGTCCACAAAAAGATCTCTCCTTGGCAACTTGCGCAGCTGGTACACTATCCACTTTGTTCACAGATCCATTATTCCTCCCATCTATCAATTCCATCAAATTTGTAGCAATTATAAAATATGATACCTTCACCATTACCATGGATCATTGTTCATGCACCGCATGAAATCGTCCATCTTAGCATTCTCTAGTTCGCCTACGCAAGCAACAAATCTAAACCTATCTTGTTTAAACTAAGCAAGCCTATTCCACCTATTCATGACCATCAACATAAAGCAATAAAAAAACTCACAAGTTCCTTGGCAAACAGATTGATAAGATAAGATAAGATAAGATAAGATAAGATAAGATAAGATAAGATAAGATAAGATAAGATAAGATAAGATAAGATAAGATAAATTTTTACGTCCACGGGAACCCAACGGGTTATGGGACGGCACATGCAAGGGCAACAGCCCATCTAAAACCTGGGGACTAGGCCCCATCACCAAACACAATAACCAAATATTAAAAGGCTACCAAGAATAAGATAAGATAATGCTAATGCTAGTAGTAAATTTATGCTTCTAAAATTATCTAGACATAGCCAGTCCAAGGATTGGAAGGCCATTGATCTAGAATAATTGCTGCGCCTCCCTTGTACACTGCCCATTTCTTTTGCATGTTATCGTGCCTAGAATTATTGCGAAGTATTGCAATGAACATCTTATGTATTCCAACTTCCATTTTATTTTGAACAGTTAAACTGAAAAATCCACCTGAGTTTTGAAGCCGTGGTCAAGGCCACCATTTTTGCCAAGCCTCCATTTCGATTAATCTGCCTTTGCTAGCTTATTCCACCATAGCAGAGCTAAGGCATTAGAGCACAGAAATTTTAAAGAGCAAGATCATAAGCTAGATCAATTTTCAAGAGGCAACCTGAGCATTTAACTCCTCATACATCTATAATAGACAATTTTCCAGGTAGAGTACCGTCTTGCTCCTTATTATAACCACAGTCTGTTGTACCACACAGGGAGTCTTTCTGCCAGGGTACAAACATCATTCATAATACCATAGCCCAGGGAACTTCGCCTTTAAGCAGATATGAACCTCTGCTTTAAACATACAGCAATGGCTTCTCTAATTTCATCCACAACTGGCCATCGATGTCCATTGTCCATATCCGTCAAACAGATTTGCTCAGCGTCCATCTCTGATAATTGGATTTGCTCATATCCAGAGACATCCAAACTGTTTCTATGAAGGAAATGGGCACCTAACCTTTTAAATCGGGATTGCTAGCATGAGGACAGGCCCTTGCATGAAACATGATGTGAATCGGTTGTGAAAAATGCCATGAATCTGGCTGTTCTTAGAAGAGCAAAGACCGGCGCGGCGGCATAGCCATAGCCCGGCCGAGTCCTGAAGGGGGTTCGAGGGGCACTTGAGGGCTGACCGCCCGGTTCATTGGCAACAACCCGATTTGGGCGGTCATCGGCATATCCTAGGCATATCTTAAGCATATACTTGGATATGCCATAAACCCACATAAATGAGGGTTTGCCCCATAGGGGCAACTCAAAAAAGCCAAGGATATCAAAGGAGTACCTCTTAACGATATATATTGAACGGCGACTATTTTAAAAGTGGTGGAACGATGGTTATATTTAAAGGGTGGCATCTATGACTTGTTTATAAAGGCCATTGATGAATCTTAGGAGTAAAAGGTAACATTGAATATTTATAAGGGGCTTCAACTAATATTGGGGTGGTGACTTGCTATAAAGGGAGGCCACAAGTCGTTAAGCACTAGCAACTTTAGTGATAACCAAGACATCAAAAGGGCGGATCCTTCAAGGAAATCATTATCCAACGCGCCCCAAACTTTCCAAACTTATCCCATACCCCATAGACCATATCAACCCCCCAGAGATGCTTGCCCTCAAGCATGTGGAACACACCAATGCTGTCACAAGGAATCAGTGCTGTTATCGGCTCCCTAAATTAACCAGAGCATCCAGCGGGGATTCACTTAAGTGAATCCTCTGGATTCGCTTAAGTGAATCAGGAGGATTCGCTTAAAAGGATCCTCTTGATGACATGGCCTCCACGTTGACTGAGGAGGATTCGCTTGAGTGAATCCTCAACTAAGGTTGAGCAAAATCCTTTGAAAAATCTCCAACATTTAATGTGTTGATTTCACATGCTTGAACTTGAATGAATCCTCTTGTAAGGATTCACTTGAGTGAATCCTCACCTCATATTGTGCATCTGACTTCGCAAGTTTTGGCATGCTTGACAGGATTCACTTGAGTGAATCCTCCTTTGAGGATTTGCTTGTGGGAATCCTCACATCATTTATTTGGCTTTTCTTTTCTTTCAGCATTGTATTATGATTTTGCTTAGTGGAGATGCCAAGATGTGGCTTTTCTTTCAGTTTGTCTCATATTCCCTCTCCTTCTTTATCTGCTTTTGACAATTGAACTTATCTTCGTATAACGATAAGAAGATAAATATAACTTAGGTTAAATCGATATAACCTTAATAAAATCTTCATCCTTTATGTGAGCTAGTTCTTTAACTATTTCTATATAGTTCATGATCATCTATCATCTGCAAGATTCAGAGTATTACCAGTATCACCACTGCACTTCTTCAATCTGTGAATATTACATGATATTATTTTTTATTTCCCCCTTCGTGTAATATTCCATTTCTACAACATTAATTTGCTCCCTGAGTTCTTCAAATCTTTCTAATTGCAATGCTTTGGTCAAAATATTAGCTATCTGATTCACTGTACTTATATATGTCAAATGCAACATGTTCTTACTGACCATATCCCTTACAAAGTGTATCTCCATTTCTATATGTTTGTATTTCTCGTGTAGTACTGGGATTTTTGACATGGCTATAGAGCTGGTATTGTCATAAAACATGACTATAGGTGTTCTTTGTCTATAACCTAACTCATCCAGCAATCTTCTCTCCCAAATTATTTCTACTTGAAAACAACAACAACATGTAGAACTACAAGAAAAATTCTACGTGTAGATAATTTTGACAAAACTCTATGCATAGACTTCTGGCAACAAAAACTACATATATAAAAATGTTGCTAAAAACTACAATGTAGTTTCTAACAAAATCGGACAAAAATCACCACATAGTTTTTTTATGTTGTTTTTTGGCAAAAACCACACCTAGTATTGGGGTTGTTGTGTAGGTAAATGTCGGCTCAAGGGTAGGTAAATTACTATATCGAGGTAGATAAATGTCTGAAACCCTAAACCCCACTCTTCCATAAATAGTTCTATCCCGAAGCTAGTTTCTATTCTCCAAGTTATGTATTGGTTTCTCTTTCCCATTCTTCCAATAGTTTTTGAGTGAACAGCTATGGAAGCTATGCTCCGACGCCTGAACCAAATCTAGGAGAAGCTCAGGAGTCACGAGTAGCAAAATATGGAAGCAGTTTTTACTAGTAAGGCCATGCTTTGTGCAACATCTGTAGATTCTTTCTTTTCTAAATTGGTGTGGGGTTTCTATCTTGGCGTAGGAGCCGTCGAGAAGATGCTTGAGAAGGGAATCACTCGGATGCCCCCTCCTCCAAATGAGGAAGAGAACTACGAGACGAGGCTCCAACAGATGAAGGTGTTGAAGAACTACTTGATTGGTGAGAAGGCAATGAGGGCACTACTGGAGGCCGATGAGTTGCCTCGAAGGATGAGAGTACGTCTCGAGGAGATTGGGGGCAACCATAGAAAAGGCACGGTAAAGATGATACTGGAGTCAACTATATTATGGCTGGACTTACTCGACATGGAGTTGTGGTTCAAGGGTGATGGCGAGGTTGAGGACTTCACGGTAGAAACTGTGAATCAAGCTTGAGAGGAATACAGAGAGTTGTTCGGGTGACGTTGTTCTGTGGTTACGATTGACACTTGATTTTTTCATAGTCTAATGGTTAAGATTTACACTTGGTCTCTTCATCCAGTCTTCATGGTCACACGTAACAGACAAATATAAGAACATATATAAATCAAATATTTTATACGTATATGTCTCGTATGTCACAAGTCATATATATATATATCATTTGACATATGTCTCATAAGTAAGACATATATCTTATAGCATATACTATGACATATGTCACGTGGTATTGGTAATGTCATATGGCATATGCCTCATAAGTAATAAGTCAGATATATATGGTATACGTCATGTGTCCTAAGTCAAACATATATCATATAGCACATACAATGAGATATATGGCATATATCTCGTATGTTATAAGTCAGATCAATGTCATATGGTATATAGAATGTCCAAGTGTGGACCTGCCTTGGAAGATCAGAAAATAAACATTCTAAGGGGGGGAGGAAGGGGGATGGGAGAGGGAGGTTAATCTCTCTTACCTCCCAAAAAAAGAAAAAAACAACAAAAAAAGAAAAAAAGGTTAATCCCCTTAAGGGAAGGACTAGCACACTTTAAGAATCAATGATCAACTTTGAAAGGGAGTGTAATGGTTTTCTTCAGGTTAATGTCGATCGAAAACGATTGTTCGTGAAACGGGAAGCATTGTTATGGTAGACACACTGGGGAGTGGTCCACGCTGAAAGAGCTATAGCATATCTGGCAAAGCTATGTAAAAATTACAATGTAGCCCAGTAATATAAGGGCAGGGGACAATAATATTATCCTAAACAATATCCATATGTATTAAATATTCTCATAATTAGGAAGACCTTTATTTTATAATAAAGTGAGGCCTCAAAATATGTTTTGATGTGGTCGAGATATATCAAGGGACAAAAGGTGACATCAATAAAATAAGGTGCTGTGCACGACGGGTTGCCCTCTGGTGGCCCGAAAGTGTGTTTTCATGTTTCATGTGTTGGATCTTATTTGTTTTGTATGGAGTCGTGTAAATAATATGAACACAGGTTGTCATTTTCTTAGCTCAAGAATGTGCTCATTGTCAATTTGGACTCAACACTTTTGTTCGTAATATGAACCCTATGGTCATTACATCATGTAGTTGCATTGAATCGGGCATTTCGCCAATAAAAGGCACTGGTAATGCCGCCATTGTAGTGTTATAATAGTGTCAGCTATAGGATCACATGTACTGCTATAATTAAATCATTCATAATGTCAACAAGAGCACTATAATATTGTCAACTATAACATCACCTGTATTGCTATAATTAAATCACTCATAATCGTAACACGAGTGTCATCCTTTGTATCATCTTTTCTAACATGATTAGCATCAGATGTAGCACCATTGACAATGCCACATATAATATCACGTCACTACAAGAGAATAAGGGTCTTTTGTTATAGATTTCGTTAGAAATTTCGTCACAATTTTCGTCAAAAAATTGTGAGGTAACAAGAGAATGATGGTCTTTTATTACAGTTTTCATCAGAAAATTCGTCACAATTTTCGTCAAAAAAATTCGTGAGGTTATTCGTCAAGCTTTTCATCATTCTTCTGTAGGGGTCTATTTACAGTTATTTGTCAAGCTTTTCATCATTCTTCTTTTTGTGAGAGGTCTATTTACATTTTGTCTCGATTTGCATTTTGTCTGCAATTTTGAATTTTATTTCAACTTGCACTGTGTCTACATTATCTATTTACACTTAGGTTGTAATGCTGCTTGAGTTTAACATGAATTTACGCTACAAAGTTATGAAGAAATAGTATTTGTAAAACAAGAACTCCTTTATTTAAATGTAATCACAGTTACATGTATTATATGTAACAATCTTCACAATGCCAACGATGCCAACAAGAATAATATGGCAAGGTGATGAGGAACAACTTCCTTGTTGCAATATGCTTATTCTTCAAAAATCTTTTGATGTTTTATATTCCTGAACCTGAATTTCACCAACAAATTATGCACTCTGAAATCATGCAAAAAACTATTAAGCTGCAAACAGGACCTAAGAGTTAGATATTCTCATAACAAAGAAGCCCTTAGAAACATATGTCCAGAATAATTTCAGCATGATAATTGTAGGGTACTTGCAAGCCACAGACAGCTCAGATTCTTCGCCGTGACTTTAGAGCTGTAGCATACGACTTTAACCTATGCATGGCCGTGTACATAAATATCTGGCCTAGATTAGCATTTCTCATAGCCTTGTGCATAAATACTGTCCTAGATTAGCATTTCTAATATTATTAGACTCCGTCTTAGTAACCAAATAGACCTATAACATATTTATTTTGGTTATAGCATCTAATGAGATCTATTGCCATAAGCATTCCAGCATGAGCAATGCATCATATTCAAATGATTTACAAAGGCCAACAACTTGCCTTCATAAGAGACTGTAAACCTTTCCATTGAAGGTAATAAATAGATAGAACCAAGACAAGGCATACATATCCTTGCTTGTTAGACATATAGAACAAATCTTTTCCACATTAGGCAGCAGCTAAGAACCTATCCTAGCCACCTAGCCTCCAGTACATCTAATCCTAAGCAAAGCACGAGTCAAAATCGAAACCAAACAACTAGCTTTCCAACATAAGGCAATGACGGCATGCAAATACACAACCACTACCTTATCTATACTACCTTATCTACACTGGCCAAACAAGCAACCACTATACAATCTACATACAACAGCATTCTCTAGTTTTCCTATGCAAGCAACAAATCTAAACCTATCTTGTTTAAACTAAGCGAGCCTAACCTATTCATAACCAACAACATAAAGCAATAAAAAAACTCACAAGTTCCTTGGCAAACAGATTGATAAGGTAGAGCATGTTATCATGCCTAGAAATATTGCGAAGTATTGCAATGAACATCTTATGTATTCCAACTTCCATTTTATTTTGAACAGTTATACTTAAAAACCCACCTGAGTTTTGAAGCCGTGGTCAAGGCCACCATTTTTACCAAGCCTCCATTTCGATTGTTCTGCCTTTGCTAGCTTATTCCACCATAGCAGAGTTAAGGCATTAGAGCACGGAAATTTTAAAGAGCAAGATCAATTTTCAAGAGGCAATCTGAGCATTTAGCTCCTCATGCATCTGTAATAGACAATTTTCCAGGCGTATTTAGTGCTAGAGTACCGTCTTGCTTCTTATTGTAACCACAGCCTGTTGTACCACAAAGGGAGTCTTTCTGCCAAGGTACAAACATCATTCATAATACCATAGCCCAGGGAACTTCGCCTTTAAGCAGATCTGAACCTCTGCTTTAAACATACAGCTCCTCTAATTTCATCCACAACTGGCCATCGATGTCCATTGTCTATTTCAGGCAAACAGATTTGCTCAGCGTCCATCTCTGATAACCGGATTTGCTCATATCCAGAGACATCCAAACTACTTCTATGAAGGAAATGGGCACCTAACCTTTTAAATCGGGATTGCTAGCATGAGGACAGGCCCTTGCATGAAACATGATGTGAATCGGTTGTGAAAAATGCCATGAATCCGGCTGTTCTTAGAAGAGCAACACGAAGAGTGGCATAGCCATTGCCGAAGCCGGAGTCCTGAAGGGGGGTTCGAGCAGCAACATGGCTGACAGCCAGTTTAGTGGCAACAACCAGTTTGGAGAAGCCATCAGCATATCCTAGGCATATGCCGGCATATACTTGGATATGTCATAAACCCACATAAATGAGGGTTTGCCCTTTAGGGGCAACCAAAAAAACCAAGGATATTAAACGAGTACCTTTTAACTATATATATTGAACGACGACTATTTTAAAAGTGGTGGAACGACGGTTATATTTAACGGGTGGCATCTATGACTTGTTCATAAAGGCCATTGATGAATCTTAGGAGTAAAAGGTAACATTGAATATTTATAAGGGGTTAACTAATATTTGGAGGGGGGATGGTGACTCGCTATAAAGGGAGGCCACAAGTTGTTAAGCACTAGCAACTCTAGTGATAACCAACACATCAAAAGGGCGGATCCTTCAAGGAAATCATTATCCAACGGGCCCCAAACTTTCCAAATTTATCCCATACCCCATAGACCATATCAATCCCCGGATGCTTGTCCTCAAACATGTGGAACACACCAATGCTGTCACAAGGAATCAGTGCTGTTATCGGCTCCCTAAATTAACCAGAGCATCCAGGAGGGATTCACTTAAGCGAATCCTCTGGATTCACTTAAGTGAATCAGGAGGATTCACTTAAGAGGATCCTCTTGATGACATGGCATCCACGTCACTTCTGAGAAAGATTCGCTTGAGTGAATCCTCAACTGCGGTTGAGCAAAATCCTAATCTCCAACATTTAATGTGTTGCTTTCACATGCTTGAACTTGAATGAATCCTCTTCTAAGGATTCGCTTGAGTGAATCCTCACCTCATTATTGTGCACCTGACTTCGCAAGTTTTGGCATGCTTGAGAGGATTCACTTGAGTGAATCCTCCTTTGAGGATTCGCTTGTGGGAATCTTCACTTGCTTTTCTTTTCTTTCAGCATTGTATTATGATTTTAGTGGAGATGGCAAGATGTGGCTTTTCTTTCAACTTGTCTCATATTCTCTCTCGCTTCCTTATCGATTTTGACAATTGAATTTATCTTCGTATAACGATAAGAAGATAAATATAGCTTAGGTTAAATCAATACAACCTTAATAAAATCTTCATCCTTTATATGAGCTAGTTCTTTAACTATCTCTATATAGTTCATGATCATCTATCATCTGCAAGATTCAGAGTATTACCAGTATCACCACTGCACTTCTTCAATCTGTGAATATTACATGACATTATTTTTCATTTTCCCCTTCGTGTAATATTCCATTCCTACAACATTAATCTGCTCCCCGAGTTCTTCAAATCTTCCTACTGGCAATGTTTTGGTCAAAATATTAGCTATCTTCCTACTGATTCACTATACTTATATATGTCAAATGCAACATGTTCTTACTGACCATATCCCTTACAAAGTGTATCTCCATTTCTATATGTTTGGATCTCTCGTGTAGTACTGGGATTTTTGACATGGCTATAGAGCTGGTATTGTCACAAAATATGACTATAGATGTCCTTTGTCTATAACCTAACTCATCCAGCAACCTTCTCTCCCAAATTATTTCTATTTGAAAACTATATGTACTTTTAAAACAACATGTAGAACTACAAGTAAATTCCTACGTGTAGATAATTTTGACAAAACTCTATGCATAGACTTCTGGCAACAAAAACTACATATATAAAAATGTTGCTAAAAACTACAATGTAATTTTTAACAAAATCGGACAAAAATCACCACATAGTTTTTTGATGTTGTTTTTTGGCAAAAACCACACTGAAAAATAATATGTGGACCCAGTATTGGGGTTGTTGCGTATAGGTAGATGTCGGCTCGAGGGTAGATAAAGGACTATATCGAGGTAGGTAAACGTCTCAAACCGACGCTACTATCGGCTCCCTAGATTAACTCGGGGAGCCAAGGGGATTCGCTTGAGCGAATCCATGGGATTCGCTTGAGCGAATCAGGCGAATCCTCTCGTGAGGTGGCGTCCACGTCCGCCCCCAAAGGGGGATTCGCTTAAGCGAATCCCCAACCCATAGTTAAAATAAAACGTGTGAAGAAATCCCGCTGGATTTGACATGCTTAAAAAATCTTGGGGGGATTCCCTTGAGCGAATCCCCCTCCCCTAGCATTAATGCATGTACTTTTGTTTCACATGAGGGTAATGATGTACTTTTTTTCCACGTGTGTGGTGGTGGGGGGAGGGATTCGCTCAAGGGAATCCCCCCAACAATATTACATGCGTTGGGTTCCTGCCCCCATGTCTCACTTTTTTCAATTTTCTTGTACCTAGGGTTCCTGCCCCCATGTCTCGCTTTTTTCAATTTTCTTGTTCCTAATTTGTCCTACACGGGAGCCCCCATGTCTCGCTTTTTTCAATTTTCTTGTACCTAATTTGTTCTACACGGGATATGCGTTGGGATCTGAGGGGGCCCAAGGGAAGCCAAAAGAGGGAAGTAGGGGGACAAAGCCAATCGTTCACGTAAGTAGAACGATTCGCTTGAGCGAATCGTTTTACTAGGAGGGCAAGGCCGAAGATGTTATATATAGAACACCTTCGGCCTGTTAAAACGAACATTCATTGCAGGCTCTCGGCTACAAGAGGAAGCGCCTTTGAAGAACACAAAGGTAATCATGTAATGTAATAAGCTGTTTTCTCATTTTGCTGGTGATCATTTTCTGTTTCGCAGAGCGCTCTTGCATTACCAGTCTAACGATGGTACCCAGAGATTTCCTTCTGCCCTTTTGGAGTCTGGATTGGGTACTGAGCTTTTGCAAAAAACGTTTGGGCTTGATGCTAAGATCATTGAGAAGCCCAAGAAAAAAATTACCACCCCTTCCATGTAGTATATACACGCCCTTAACCCACGTAATTGTTTTGCATCCATCATATTTTGACGATGATCCCTCCCTCCTCGTCCACCCTTCTTTCAATATTTCAAAACATATTAGAACACTCCTATCTTGCCATGTTGCCTCAATATGCTAGAACAGTCCTTTCATGTGGCGCATTGCTAGAGGAAATCGCCTGTAACTAATGCTAAAGGATAGTCAAGCTTTTTTGAGGATTCATTTTGTCCCACCCAACACATAGGCTAGTTTGCGTCAACAATCAACCCTAAAAAGTTTCAGATCAGCTTTCTTGAAAATTCTAAGCCATCACATTTTGATGTTTAATAATATATATTGCATTATATACACGCACCAAGTACATAATTAAGTGATCCATTTGTGACATTGCAAATGGCAAATCAAATATAGTTGGACATGATAATTTTTTTAGTCAGAAGAATGTCCAAAGATGCTATTATGGGCACCACTTTGCGACGAGTAAAATTAAATTTGTTCACACAATATTATTCAGTTTCATGCTCAAAGCATCCCTCAGGCATTGGCCACAAGTTAAAGATCAGATCAGATGAGAACCTACGTGGGCAAAAGGGTTTTGCAAAGTGCTACAACGTGAATGGGGTATTTGTTCACACAATATTATTCAGTTTCATGCTCAAGCATTCCTCAGGCACTGGCCACAAGTTGAAGATCAGATCAGTGAATGAGAACCTACGTGGGCAAAAGGGCTTTGCAAAGTGCTCGTGAGGATTCTCGTGACGTGGCGTCCATGTCCGCGCCCAAAGGGGGATTCGCTTAAGTGAATCCTCAACCCATAGTTAAACAAAACGTGTGAAGAAATCCAGCATTTAATGCACTGGATTTGGCATGCTTAAAAAATCTTGGGGGAATTCCCTTGAGCCCAACAAGATAGAGAAACAATGATTATGGTTAATTCTTTTGTTTAGTGAGATTATACCCTAATCTAGTACCTGTTTGTGGTTGCAGTTTGCTGCAAATGTCTTCTTCAGAGCCAGTGCCGGTTGTACACATGGACGAGCGACCATTGCCCTTTAACTTAGAAAGCGGGGCCCAGCATCCAGCTCGCATTGGAAGTATCATATCCTGGTATGCCCAAAACCACTTATCTTTTGCACAACAATACGTTGTTTGCACTAATTTTTCCACATGTTTTATTGCAGGGAGTACCATGGCATTTGGTGCCTCGTTAGAAGGGTGATTCAAGTGGAAACCGGTCGCGCCCCTTCGGTTGCACAGAGATGAATCTGCACTGCGGAGGGGTGCACATACTTTCTTGATAGAGTGCGCCGGGATCCTGGATTCCCTGGTCTGACACGGGATGGGGCCTGGGGACACCACCAGAGCCACCATCGAGATCACTGGTGGCCCGATGACAGGCACTCCGGTCCTCGTGGCCAGGCACCGAGAAATCCAGCCAGAGTCGCAGCTGACCGCGAGAAGGCAGCGCGAAGACGACAAGATCCACAGATGGCCGCCCGCATGTTGGCGAACGCAGCCAGACACAGAGATGCTGCGAGGCAGGGTGCTACCACAATGCGTTTGCAACATATCCTTACACCCGAGGCGGCACTGGAAGCCTTTCCAGAGGGGCCAGATGCGGTCTTGCACGATGTGAACACCCAGCATAGGCAAGAGCGCCAGAGGCTGCAACCATTTCATGAAGGACGCATCAGAGTGCGGTTAGGTACCGCAGATATGGTTGGGCCCGATGATTGGGAAGCACATAAGCTTCTCAATGATTGGACGATTGCGCAGAGATTGGCGGGTCATATGCCAACAGAGCAGGAGTTACTAGCTGAGCTCATCCGAATACGGGGTTCTCACCGAGAGGAGAGTCCAGACCCATCTTCACGTTTAGCTTCAAGAACTACTATGATCCCCACTCCATCTGATCCCTCTTTAGCATCGGAGCAGGATAGACTGCATGCCGATATGGCCGAATTTGGTGCGAGCAGTAGGGACACTAGGTCTCAGATGAGTGGTCCGACTCCAACAGATCCAGAGTCTCCTCCCCCCATGGCATCTGGTCTCCCGGGGGTGGATCCGACTCCACCAGACCTATATTTGGCCACCTCTCCTTCTATGTGTCGTCTCCGCGGTGATAGGGTTGACCCTCCCGGGGGGCGTCAGGTCTTTGATGACATTGTGAGCACTGCCATGGCTGGCACTGGCATGTCACATACCTTGACCTCGCCATTTCCACCTGATTGTAGTGCCCAAGGAGCTGAAGCATGGATGAGAGATCGTGCACGTGGTTTCTTCTTGTACCACTTTGGTGAGTTTGACAGACACACCATTTGGAGCTACTTAGTGTGTGTGCCGATTCGAGGATGGTCACAGCCCCACCGTCGGTCAGCACAGTTCCCCCTGCACTTGGACGTCCCATCCAGGTTGCAGCTTCCAGTCCTCTTCTGGGAAGAGGTTAGGGTATTCACACATTTTTATGGCCGACAGATCGTCGGGCACCTGAACATGGTTGCGCGACGTGCCACAGCCACTCAGGAGGAAAGGGTGGTCACTTGGATACGGGAAGAGGTCACAGGGCCGGCATATGGTGTTCCGCTGCACCCAAACCTTATCGAGGCATGCGTTCCAGATGGGGAGTGGGAGAAGGGCCACCTTCGGGTGATTATGAGGTATTTCGTCTATTAATTTCTGTAGATGCATCGTCATTGTCAACTAACATTAGTCGTGTGTTTTTCTAGTGCTCTACAACACATGTTGGGAGAAGCAGATCGTCGAGAGTTGTTGGTGATAGACCCCCGAGTCTATCACGACTACGCACAGACCGAGATATCCAACGTATTGGCTGAGGATTGCATGGCGCCGCTGCTCCCTTTAGAGCATCCTGACTGGGGTCGAGTCCGCCTGATCCTTTGGCCCATCATCACAAAGTAAATATGCAATTCTGTGTTTGAGTTGAATGTCCACGTCCATGTCTATCGTCACGATCATGTCCATCGTCACGATCATGTTCATGTTGAATGTCCACGTCCATGAGCTAATGAATGCCCATGCTTGCTTGCAGTAATCATTGGATGCTTGTGGCTCTCATACGTGACCAGGACCTGCTGATTCGACTGGGATTAGGAGACGACGGTTATGTTGGTTGGTGGTACTTTGACAACATGCCAGCACGCCCGGGCGTCTCAGGTGTCCGTATCAACATCAACGTACTTCGCGCGTGAGTATTGATTGTGACCCTTGTATTCCCACATGCATTCGATCTCATTGAAGCTCTCTGATGTGACGCTCCCTGCTAAATGTACGGCGCCCGGCCCTACACTCGGCAGGAAATCCCCCATCCGGTCCATCAACCGCATGGGCCCTCCGTCTAACCCAAGACTCGAGAGAATCCTAGTGCGGGGGGGACACCGAAGGTGTCTTGGCGCCCTTCCCTATGGGCTCCTATCACAGCCGGAAGCATAAACAACGTCGAACTAGCAATAACAATACAACATACTACCTCGAAGGGTAGTCCATCACATATCCACAACTGCAAAGAAGATAATCCTATGCCATAAAACATAAGAGCTCCTACCCATGGCTCAGACTCATAAGGAGGATGACCGGTGGCTAGGCCTCAAGATAGAGCGGACCCGAGTCATAACAATGGCGGGGCTGGCTATAGACAATGGCTAGGGTTGACCACTCCATCCGCCCCTCCATTGCATACTTTGCGGATGGGCTAAATCGAGGGGCTCGCACGACTCTAGCCTTCCGGGATACGCAATCCCGTGGCATCACCCATCGAGACTGCTCCGGGTTGCATCTCCCCTGGTCCAATGAGGAGGGGGAAGGGTTGCATCTCCCCTTCCTGGGGTCTAGAGGTGCCGTGGGCGGCTAGAGAATCGTGACGACACACCCATTGCGTGCCCAGTGAACCCCCAAAGCGAGGCCAAGCCTTCCCTTGCAGCTCTCGAGGAGGCGTGGCAACACCATTGCCCGGGGAGGTGTCGGACCCATGCTCGGCCCCACCTAAGTGACCCGACCATAGGCCTAGCCCACTATGGGATCCCCGAAGCCCCCACTCGGCGGGGATCCTCCCTCCACTTTCCCTCTAGCCCTGTTATCCGGTGCTGGAGTCATATCATAGCCTCAATAGCACTGGTGGGCTCCTATGCACAGGCGCATCTAATAGGAACTAAGGGATCTACTCTAGGAGCATACTACATATGGCCCTAGGTCTCTACCCCCTTCCCAATACAAGAGGAGCAAACATGATCAACCAACATCACATAATCATCATATCCTAAGAATGATCATAAGAAGAACATCTTAACCTAATCATACAATCTAACTAATGGTTAGGGTTCATTGATTAGGGTTCAAGATGTTGAATACTGGGTTCTAGGATGGCTCTACTCTAGATACAAGATACTAGCACATCCGGAATGCTAATTCCGGATAAGCTATCACAACTACTATCCTACATACCGCTCCTGAAGCTTTCCCTCGGATCCGGTGTGCCTCCATGGTCTTCGACTCACGAGATTTGCTCCTACTCCAAGAACAAGTCTACCCTGTTTGGGCTCTTTGCACCAGCCTATGCCACAACAAACGATGTTCGAAACGGGGTTTCGAACGAGTAGGTGAGTCTCTGGGTGCTAGGGCTGGAAAGAGGCCTAGGGTTAGGGTTTCAGCCTATATAAGTTAGGTCCACCTAGGATGCCACGTGGCTCCAATCGGGTGAATCCTGTGTGGCGGGTGCCCCCAATAGGTTAAGGCCACGTGGATAATGGTCTAACCTATGGTTGGCTAAGTTATGAGAATAACTTGGCCATGCCCCCTAATGCCACAATCTATGGTATACAAGGCTATGAAGATAGACTTGTATAGTGACGGATCTAGGAATATACGTATTTATGGCGTATATTCCCCTGGACCGTCACATTCTCCCCCCCTTAGGACAATGCTGTCCTCAGCATTGCGCTAAGGTGACGAACCTACCTTATGCCTGCAAAACAACAACATGTCATAACCTTTAGTTTAGTTTAGCAATCAAGTTTTATTAAGGTCAAAATTTAGACTATATTTGTACTTATACAAAATTATATAGCCTTAACACCGTTATTTCTTATAATAATTCAAAATACTATTATAAGAGTTATTAGGGTTCATAATCTAAATTATGGCTCCCCTATCTTCATAAATGCTTGGCGCCTCCTCGTTGAAGTCCTCCTTCTACTTGTCTGCGCAAAAGGAGCACATTACGTTAGTTTAGTTAATAATTTGTGGTTTTAGGGGACCACCCCCCTTACCTCCTTGAGCCGAACTACTGGCTCAAGGTTGTCCTACTACCTTGCCCAAGATCATGGCCCTTTCGGATTTGAGCTTAGGGATCATTTAAGATGCTCCCATCATTGCCCATGATCGAGTGCTACCTTGTACACGATCCCCCGGATCGAGTACACCCCAGTGCATCATGCCCCGAGGGTTTCAGCTAGGGAACGTCTCACGATCCCATCATCGTGCATGATCACTTTAACCTTCACCATGACCCTCCTACGGCCAGGTGTGCGTACCCCGCATCGTGGCATAGAGATCATCCGATCGATGTCCCATCATCGCCCACCATGCCTCATTCCTCACTCACATGACCCTAATGGTCATGCGCACCTCTTGGTGCGTGTTGGCCTAGAGAATGCCTTAAAGGCGTATCCCATCATCGCCCACACGTTCCAAGATTCTGGCACATGCACTCTACTAACTAGAATACATGAGCCAGAACTTAAGGCTAACTAAGAAACATACTAAGCTAACCTCACGGCAAAGTGGCCGACCAAATGGGAGGCGACTCGCCCATCAAACTCCTTCCTAACTTTGGGTATTGCTTCTCCAAATCCTCGCTTCAATACCCATGTCGCGTCTTCCACGGGGCAAGTGCTTCCACTTGACCAAATCTTTGGAGGGATTAGGACCTCCTAGTCTTCTTGAATGACTTATCAAGAAGTTATTCAGGCACAATTTCAACTTGTTCCTCCGTCATTTCCAACAAAGTTGGAGTATCCAAAACCTCATCAAGGTTAGGATCGTGCCTTTTGAATAGTCTCACATGGAAGACCTTAAGGTGGGCTGAGAGATCCAACTTGTAGGCTTGGGAGCCCACTCCTCTCCAAGATCTTGAACGGACCGGCCCACCTAGGGGCGAGCTTCTTACAATTGCCGATGCGAAGTTTCCCTTGCTTAACCTTTACTTGAGCCAAACTTTATCTCTCACAACAAAACAACTCTCGAGGAGTTTTATGTCTATCTGCTAGACTCTTCAGATGTGCCCATGCTGTTTGAAGATATTCCCACACTTCTACCAAAAGCTACCGCATATATGCTGTCGTTGTTGAGAAACTTCCACCTTGGGCACTAAATTATGCCACATAACTAGGGTCAAGCATTAATAACTGTAACTGATCATGGAGGAGACATCTTCGATGACTCTTGCTTCATATTATTGTACGTAATTGACCAGGTGGATGTACTTGGCCCATTTGGATTACTTGTTCCAATCATAGTTTCTCAACGTACTCACCAAAATTGTGTTGGTGCGGTCCCTTTGCCGATTTGACTGCAAATGATAAGCAAAACTCATCAACAAGTTGGTGCAGCTCGCGTTGAAGAAGTCTTGCTAAACGTCGCTAAGGAACTTTGGATCTCTTTTGATGATGATCGACCTGTGCATTTCCATGCAGCCTAAAAGATCTCTTATGTAGACCACACGGCTAGAGCCAAGGCGGTGTCTATGGTGTGGCATGGCAAGCATGTGCCCTTTTTCTAAGCTATATACCACAACCATCAAGGCTTCAAAGCTTCTTGTTGTCCTTGGGAGGCCAACTATAAAACCCATGCTGATGACTTCCCACTTGGTGTCTGGCACCGCCCTTGATGACTCCTGGAATTCGAAGTTGTTCCGCCCTTGTCTGCTGGCTGCACTGACATTCTTGGATATGTCTGATTATCTGCTTCTTCATATCCGGCCAGACGTAGCTACTTCTAATCTTGAAGTAGGCCTTTATAAATTTGCATGGCCGGAAATAGGGCTATTATGCGTGTCATAGAAGACTTTTTCCTTACTCCTTATACTTTGAGTATAGTTGTTCTTTGATATTAAAGATTACCTTCCTTTTTAAAATATTTGAAGGTTTCTTTTTCTTAGTCCGTCCTTGCACTCTTGCAAGGACTAGCCCACTATGCTTGAACTCTATGTTGGCGGAGATGGCTTCTTCTATCTTCTTACCGAATTTGCCTGCCGAAGTGGAGATGGCATTGCAAATTGCTGCTTCAAAAGCTTGCCAATGAGTGGCGACGTCTTAACATCTCCACTGCTGCATGCTCTTCCATTGATTTGCTATAGATCACGATGTTGTCGAAGAGAATTGATGAAGAAATCATCCAAGGAATCTTCGAAGACGTCGTCCTCAAATGCATACAAGTTGGTGGAGCATTCCATAGACTCAAGGGCATCACTATGAAGTGATAGTGCCCATACCGAGTTCTGAAGGAGTCTTATAATTATCTTCCCCCTTCATCCTTATTTGCTGATTGCCCGAGCTTAAGTCGATTTTGTAGAAGAATCCTGCTTTTTGGGGCTGATCCATTATGTCGTTGCTTGTTGAGCTGCCCATGGTTGATATACATCTTTAGACTTCCATCTTGGCCGAAAAGGTCCCCAAGTCAATCAACTCCTACAACTGCTTCTTGAGCTCTGCTAGCTCGGAAGTGCTGATTCTATAAAGAGCCTTGCTGATCGGCTCTGCATCCGGTGCAAGAGTGGTTTCAGTCTCTATGCTTCTATAGAGCAAAAGCTCTCAAATTTCATCAAGGGATATATCATGGGACTTCTTAATTACTTAGAAATTGGCCAAGGCAACTGTTTCAAAGTAGCATCTTCCTTCTTACTATTGCGGTCGGGGTCGACAACTTGTAGCTTATGTACGACCTCATTCCTCATGATGTACTTAAGTAATTGCTTTACCGACATGCGTTGCACGCTTGGAATTACTTCCTTAACTTAAATTATAAGGTACTTGCCCTTTGGTGCTGGGCTAAGTATCTCTTGCTTATAATAATCAATTATTGTTTTAGCCAGCTTTAATATTGCATGCTTATTATGAGGTCATAATTGCCAATGTACATAAGTTGGTGCCGATGCTCTACTTTGCCTCGCTTAAGGTTGATGTCGAACTTGACTCTTGTTCCATTGGTGCTGCTAATTACTCCTTGCCTTAACTACTGGCCTAGATTTGGACTTAAGAGTCTTGCTCTTAAAGATGTCCGTCATCTAGGAGGTGCAAAATTTACAAGTTAAAGAACTACTTACATAAATCCTATGGCCATAAGTTTAGTCGGCATGACATTACTTTTGGGCACACATAGAACTATATGATTAGATAATTATTCTTGTTTTAGATCTAATCTATACTCTAGGATCCCCTTCCTTACTTATTGCCCTTTTGAAATAGTCCCACCTTTGAGTTGATGCTATCTAAGAAGTTGGCCGGACTTATTAGATTGCTTCCCTTCACTTGGTCGGATTATTCCTTATGCTGCGGAAGTACTCGTCATATACATGGTCGACGGTTATCCTATTATTGAATCCTTCTTAGCGAGATGATCAAGCTCACAAAGAGGTTCCAATATATTGGATATCTGCCAGCAATGTATACAATTGTTGTACTCCATACATTTTGTTCCCAATCCTTGAAGCTTTGCTCAAATCTTGGGTACATCCCTTCTAAAAGAAATAACAAAAAAAATCTACTCGAAATTCCGACCCAATCCCATCATGGATGTTATCACCCATAATTCTAAGAAACTCAACTATCTGATAGGTCCTCTAGCTTGCTTAAAGCTGGTGCTGTGATTAGTCGTTGGGGTAGCAAGGCGATGATCCATAACTTGTTGAAAAGAATCTGGTATCCTTGGAGTTGTTGTATAATCATTCGTGTGCCCTGCTTCTTTTGTCGAACATATTCTGACTCTGATCGTCCTTAATGTTGATGCTGATTACCTTCATTACATTATCCCTCTTAGTGGACTTGCTGATGTAGATAACATAACGCTCGGTGTGGCATCCCAAGAGCTTGAAGATAATGTTCACCACTGCGTAGAATCTTTCGTGTTTGACTCATCTGCCTTGAAGGTTATTAGATTCGAGGATGATTCTTCTAACTCCTGAATTGGTATTGTTGTGTTGAGCTTGTCGATTTGATTCTTCATCCTGGCGGCCATATGCTGATCTTATAAGGCTGAAGACAATGTCGAGTGCTTTACCACTTCTAACTATGCAACTTCTCTTGCTGAGAGGAGTTTATGTGCATCCATCTGCAGGGACTAATCCTGACTGATCAGTTAATAATGCTGGTATTTGGCCCCCCATGATGCCTCCTCTTGATTGTGTTCTACCTCCAATCTCTAAGGTAGAAGATTGTCGTGATCTTGAGATGGTGCTGTCGAGGTTGATGCAGCTGCTCTGAAGTATCGGGGCTGATGAGGAAGAAGTTTGTTTTGCCACGCCATATTTCTATTCCTGAGGAGCCCACTCTTGCTCGCATGTAATACCTCCTTAATCAAAGCATGTTTGCTTGAAGTCCAAATCTGATACTACTATGGCCTGGATATCTATGATAGTTGCCCTTCCGAGGAGGTATGTCCAGTCTCATCCTTTAGGGCTCTTGATACCATAAGTCGATGAAGTGTACTTGTTGGTGGTGTAGCTGTGACATTAGTCATCGATGTGGGGCCGTTCCTCGAGACAATATGGCACTTGGAGAATATCCTTGACTAGGAGATGTTCCTCCCCTAATGTGGTCAATTTTGTAAGTGCCGTGATGCCCACTGGCTGTTGCATAGCCCTCTTGGCAATTCTTATGTCTCTCCCGATGTCGCGATCGTCCTTAGATAGGCTCCCCTTTCTTATTTGTGTTCGGCCTTCCCTGTACACCATCTTGGCGTTTGATTAGCTGAAGCTTCCTCCATAAGTTGCCCTCTGCTTTCAATTCATTGATGTTGTCGAGTGGCTCCACTGTCGAGGCTCGAGGATCTGCAACGAAGGTTCTCCTGACCTATATTATTGCCCTAAGCACAAGGCAACTAATACTACCATACAATAATTACTTATATCTACTTACTCTGCAAACCCTATTTTTATGCCTTTATCCACTCTCCCTTAATTGACCCACTTGGCACTTTACTAGACACTGAGGAAGGTACTTATTTACTGTTATGGGGTGGTAGAAGGAGACTCATTCACTGGATGTACTTGGTGTGCTAGACTGAATTACCTAGATAGAATGAATTCCTAGACAATTGTCTATGATACAAGGCATGGCTGAAGACACTTGATGATAGTGCACCTACAAGACATTAGAGTGCAAGGTAGAAGACTAGCATATATACTAAGACCCTTTTCAATGTAATTTTGCAAAATTTTGGCTTCCAATCATATGACCCGGGTGAGACTGCGCCAATGAGCTCTGCGTTGATAACGCACATGCATTTGGCGCGGTTTCACCCTACTCCCTTCATTTTTGACAAGATTCAACAATTTGAAGAACTATAAGATCTTAGAATGCCTATTTGGGCCAATTCTAAACTAACTAGCAACTTATTTCATACCAAAAAGATATCTAAAAGTGCAAATATGGGCAAACCGGGTGAATCCGCGCGGATGGCCTCTGCGTCGCGAACGCAGACGTGTTTGGCGCGGTCTCACCCGGGTGGGCCAATTCTAGCTATTTTTGGATATTTTTAACAAATTTAAAGTGCTACACTGCATTTCTAGACAATTTCTAAGCATTCTAACATCTTTTGGTACGAAATTTGGATCAATTTTGCCCTAAATCAAGTGACTATATTACTTAGCCAATTAAGAGCATTTTAAGTAAGATGCAAAGGATTCTACTACAATTAATTTATACAAGAATATTTTATATTCTACAGTAAATTTACTTCTAATGAGTAAAACAATGTGCAGGAAAAACTTATATTTATATAGTTTGCAGACTGGGGCTCTTCACGACTTCTCCTTGCGACTCCTCCTCACCGGGTGGAGGTCTTTGGGCCTGCTTGGTATGGATCGTGAGCTTCTTCAAAGGTTGTACCAGCTCGCCTCCATTTGCCTCCCTCTGGGGCTCGGACCATCAAGGGTGCAGATCTTGGCCTCGGCCGGCTTTGGCAGCCGTGGCGAGATCCCGCCGTCGTTGATGTGGTTCGATGGTCGTAGCCTATCTCGAACTCTGGATAGACCTTTGATGTAGGCACTTTCGAAAAGGCGGTTTACGGATCATCGACGGTGGTATTTGTTGTTGGCAATGCCGAATATCTTTGGCAGCTCTCTTGTCTTTGGGGATTTGGCCCATGGCGGACCTTCTTTGGGGACTCGCGTCGAGGTGGTGGAGGCTAGCTTTTCGACCCTGGTCGGCTACCTTGTCAGATCCATTGGCGGAGATAATTCTTGCATGTTGCCTTCTTCTTCTTCGGGCTCATCCTCCTCCAGTTCGTCTAGTTGTGGTTCTCTCCTTGCCTGCGTCTCTTCCTTCCTTTTCTTCCGCATTGATTGCTCGCTCCCCTTCTTTGTTGTTCCTGCCATTTGGGGTTGCTTCGTATTGCGAGGTTGCTCCTACCGCTTCTTTGCTCCCCTATTCTTCACGGTGTTGCGGTTGCTCCCTCGGGTCGAAGTTGCTCTTGCTACTTGCTCTTCACCTTCTCTCCCTGTTCTTTGGGGTTGCTCACATTCTTTGAGGTTGCTCTTGCTACTTGCTCTTCCTCTGCCCGGAGCGGATGCCCACGATCTCAATTTCCCCAAGCCTTGCGATCATTCACTGAAGTGCTAAGTCGTTGCTCCTCCACGAGTGAAGCGATTCGTCTCAAGAGCTTGAGTGGCTAAGTTAGGTAGATGCGGCCTAGGTGGCGGGGCCTCAAGAATTTGCTTGTCGCCGCCCACCATGAGTGCTTCAGCGTTGCGGTGCAAGCTGGAGCTTCCAACCTTCCTAGCTACTTGTTTGGTCCTCCCAGCGGCTTAGCTTCCTTGATGGTGGCCTCTTGAGGCGATCTTGCCTCTATCTTGGCGGCTCCTTTGGATCGATCTAAATTAAATTTTGTTTCGTTTGGTGGACACTCTTGTGGCAGCCTTCAGAGATTAGCTTCTAATTGGGCTTCACAAGGGTAAGAGGGAGGTTCAAGCTACCTTTTGGGAACTTCTAGGGAGTAGAGGCGGCTTCTATAGGTTTATTAACTACTTTTTCCTAAGAGTAAATTTTATTATAACTATGGGTTAATAATTAAGGTACTTCCCCTAATCCTTAACTATTTCTCAAAATTTCCTAATTTTTTTTTTTTTTTTTTTTTTTTTTTTGGGCCAAGTAGTGGTCATTTCCGCCATTTCTTTCAAGCTTTATTTTGAGCGATTTCTCATTCATTTTTTTTTGCTTGAAAGGTGCGGTTCATGAACAACTTGAGCTCAAATTTACTAGAAGGTTTCTTTTGACTATATTATTTCCACCACTTAGACTATACTTAATCTAATTACGACCCTACTAATGGGAAAAAATTTTCTCCCCTTCGGCGGTTCAAGACTGGAATTCTCATTCCATTCATTAGCTAGGCCGATTAGTCTACCTATTCAGGGGATATGGTCGGGGCTAGCTCTTGGTCAACCAAGAACATTGCTCGATACCATTGTGGCGCTCCACGCTAAATGTATGCAAGGCCCGCCCTACACTCGGCAGAAATCCCCCATCCGGTCCATCAACCGCATGGGCCCTCAAATCTAACCCAAGACTCGAGAGAATCCTAGTGCGGGCGGGGGGTTCTGAAAGGTGTCTTGGCGCGCCCTTCCCTATGGGCTCCTATCACGGTGAGGGAAGCATAAACAACGCCGAACTAGCAATAACAATACAACATACTACCTCGAAGGGTAGTCCATCACATATCCACAAGCGCAAAGAAGATAATCCTATGCCATAAAACATAAGAGCTCCTACCCATGGCTCGGAGCTCATAAGGAGGATGACCGGGCTAGGCTAGGCCTCAAGATAGAAGCGGAGACCGAGTCATAACAATGGCGGGGCTGGCTATAGACAATGGCTAGGGTTGACCACTCCATCCGCCCCCCCACATTGCATACTTTGCGGATGGGCTAAATCAGCTCTCGCACGACTCTAGCCTTTGGGATCACGCAATCCCGTGGCATCACCCCATCGAGGCTGCTCGGGTTGCATCTCCCTGGTCCAATGAGGCGGGAAGGGTTGCATCTCCCTTCCCGGGGTCTAGAGGTGCCGTGGGCGGCTAGAGAATCGTGGCGACACACGATTCGTACCCGACTGAACCCCCCAAAACGAGAGCCAAGCCTTCCCTTGCAGCTCTCGAGAGGCAGGGCAACACCATTGCCCCAGGAGGTGTCGGACCCATGCTCGGCCCACCGGAAGTGACCAGACCATAGGCCTAGCCCACTATGGGATCCCCAGAAGCCCCCACTCGGCGGGGATCCTCCCTCCACTTTCCCTCTAGCCCTGTTATGCGGTCTTTGAGTCATATCATAGCCTCAATAGCACTGGTGGGCTCCTATGCACGAGCCGCATCTAATAGGAACTAAGGGATCTACTCTAGGAGCATACTACATATGGCCCTAGGTCTCTACCCCTTCCCCAATACAAGAGGAGCAAACATGATCAACCAACATCACATAATCATCATATCCTAAGAATGATCATAAGAAGAACATCTTAACCTAATCATACAATCTAACTAATGGTTAGGGTTCATTGATTAGGGTTCAAGATGTTGAATACGGGTTCTAGGATGGCTCTACTCTAGATACAAGATACTAGCACATCTGGAATGCTAATTCCAGATAAGCTATCACAACTACTATCCTACATACCTGCTCCTGAAGCTTTCCCTCCAGAGGTGTGCCTCCATGGTCTTGACTCACGAGATCTTTGCTCCTACTCCAAGAACAAGTCTACCCTGCTGGGGCTGCTGCACCAGCCTATGCCACAACAAACGATGTTCGAAACGGGGTTTCGAACGAGTAGGTGAGTCTCTGGGTGCTAGGGCTGGAAAGAGGCCTAGGGTTAGGGTTTCAGCCTATATAAGTTAGGTCCACCTAGGATGCCACGTGGCTCCAATCGGGTGAATCCTGTGTGGCGGGTGCCCCCAATAGGTTAAGGCCACGTGGATAATGGTCTAACCTATGGTTGGCTAAGTTATGAGAATAACTTGGCCATGCCCCCTAATGCCACAATCTATGGTATACAAGGCTATGAAGATAGACTTGTATAGTGACGGATCTAGGAATATACGTATTTATGGCGTATATTCCCCTGGACCGTCACATCTGATCACAGGGCAGCGGCTTGGGTGTTCACGCGACTGGGTGCACTGACAGGATACACCGATTAGTGTCACATGGCATCCGTACGAGTTGCTCAGTGTCCCCTACAGACCGACAACAATACATGTGGCATGCACATTGGATATATCATGCGGCAGCTCGTCCGGTGCATATGGCAAACCCAGCCAGCCGCTATTGTACCCATCACAAGGGACTGGTACACTGCAGGTGATGTGCGCCAGTTTAGGAGTGAGTGGCCTGTACTAGTTGCTCTCTTGTATTGTAGAGTGTTTTGGTACCACCAGAGGATTAGTGGCTTCTGGTAGTGCAGTTTGTATGCTACCGAACCATATTATAATTGTCGCTCATTGTATTACAATGTATTAATGTAATTTCATAGGGTGATCTCAATACAATGAAAACATATTAATTGAAAAAGTATTGATGTGACGCGTGCTCACTCGGAAGGCGGTGACATGGGTGCACAACCTGGCAAGGGGGGGGCCAAGAAACAGTCAATAGTGTCGCATCTGCCATTTCTGAATGCACAATAAATATTTTAGACTTATATCCACATATGAACGTGTACTATAACGTCCAAACTCAGCTGAAGGGAAGACAACTAGTAAGACTGTGTCATCACACAAATGGGCATATTACACGTAATATACATACCAAGACTCCATCTTTCTAGGCAGCGAGTCAAAATTGTGCCTCCAGCTGGCAAAGTCCCGTCTGGAAAGCCTATGAGGTGAGACACGAGCGTGTACGTCCTTATATTAACTTTGCATTGCAAGGTTTGGGTCTTCAATACCCTCCAGTGAGATTCGACGTAATTTGTGGTGTCAATGTTTCCGTGGTTGAACATTCGTTTATGTCTTTGCCATTTACCATCCCATGTTGCCCCATTGAGTCAGTTGTTATTCAAGTACCTAAATCGTATTACATCCTGGTTATTGCAAATGCCCGATTCACACAATTCATAGTTGTGCACTCACCCTTGTATGACTGGGTTATGTCCGTAATTCTGCTGAAATTCTGCCAATCGAAGATGGTACGTTTAGGACATAGGCTCGGTCATCAATTTTGATAGCTTCAACGCCACATCTCTCTTTAGCACCTCCCCGTTCAGACGTGGCAGTAGATATCTTTGCCATGCACGCTTCGCATGGAACCAACATGCAAGAACATTGCCTGCAACCTGATTTTACAAGCACGATTGTTGTTTTCATCCAGATACACAAAAAAGGCACTTTCATTATACCTGCTCACCATCTTCCCAACAACATTGGTCGGCTTCGACGACCTCAGTGATGGCACGTCTCTCACAACCGTCCATGTCGATCGTGATTGACCTCGGCCTAACTGTACCCATGCGTTCAAATACAAGTCGGAGCGCTATCTTCAAGGCATGACGCTGCCCCTCGTCGGCCTCTATGCTGCAGAGCATGTAGAACACTGGGAACCCCACTCCCCCAGCGATGGGTACAATGGCTCCCCCAGCGATGGGTACAATGGCTCCGTACAATGGAAACTTCCATAAGTTTGTGCCAAACGTAGAATCCATGGCCCAACCACTACCACCGCTCCACCTTATAGCAGCCTCTAACATCTTATCGTCTTGGATGACTAAGATCCATGGACGCATCATCGGGTCCAGGGCATTAGGATTCCATGGCTAGTGGAAAATTACCTTTCCAGATGCTTTCCAATCGTCATGCCATTCTCAAGACTCTCCCAATCCGATTCGAGACTGCCTCCTATGAGGTACTATATGATAAGGTTGTAGGATTGAAATATTTTTGAAAAGGAAATTATGTGATATTTTTTGAAAGAAAAAAGTTGCCATATTGAACCGAAGAAAACAATATCGATAGTTAATTATCGTAATATTGACTATGAATTATGAGAAAGCTAAAACAATAGTTGCTCCATGGATGAATAATTTTCAAGGGCGCTTACCGAGAATCCTCTGCCGATACGCTAGTTGCCAAACATCCTCCTGTGCCATCGTGAAGCGGTAAATGATGCGCTCAATTGGACTTACTGTCATACGTATTTCTGGTCCTCGTGCTCTTGCAAAGTCCCACACTGCACGAATCATCCCAATACTCCGAAGCTCTTGTGCAGCAGCCCCTACTAGTTCAGGATGCACGGGCATTGACCAGTCCTCTGCATTTGTGAAAGGGTCATGTCCTGTATGTTCTGTGCGTATGTATATTCGTGCAACAGCAGATGATGCATTGTTTCCATGTGGTTTCACAGTCCGCAACCGAAACAAACATCCTCTACGGTGCGACTGGTCTGCCTATCCCCGCGAGTCCCTCTTCTACGCGGTTGCCTCCATCTGTGGCAGGCGAAGTCATCCACGATTTCACCTGTTACACCCCTCACACGTTGGTGAGAATGGACTAATCGAACACGATAAGCCATTTGAAGCTCAACCACCCTTTGTTCGAGGCTGCCCATGGTGCTCTCCTTATAGTAATTGAAGTCAACATCTTTCATGATTTGGCTACTTTTGCATGTGCACACTTCCATGCACTGCATTATGTACTCTTGCGGAATGCCATGGGTGTGCACACCAATTTCCCATTCCTTTGAAATTTTTTGGGAGGTGGCAGTAGTCCGCCGATGGATGGTTCCATCTAGGTGTGCCACGGCAACTAGCTGGCTCCATAGCTCCACATAAGGCACTAACTTGTGAGGGCCAGTTATGCGTCTATACAACCAACCGCCAGAGTCTGCATCGCATGCAAGTTCATCACAGTATACAGCCCACCGTTGCATTAGGCGGATATGGCTCTCGACATGGGCCCGACCGCTTCTTTGCGGCATCGGGGGTAAGTGGGGATCAGCAGCACTTACTTCTGATGGCATGGGAACATAGTGTTCCATTAAGCACAATCTCATCAACCCATATGCAGATTGGTTGAATGCATAACCATTCCCAGACCTGGCACGAAGCCATTGCACTGGGTCCGGGTAAAGAGCGGCCAATTCCTGTGCAAGTTGCTGGGGATCTTGGTTGGAAATCATACTCGAGGTAACATGGGCACTTGGACTGCCAACATTGGAAATATTTTCCTCGGTTTCCTCCTCCGATGTGCTGCAGCCCACAGCATCATGAACATCATACTCACTGTCATTTTCATCTGAAATCTCACTAATTGAATCATCGGTGTCTGCCTCTGCCATGGTCTTGCACTCTATTTGGAAGGCAAATAAAAACTAATGCGCAATGGGCGAGTTCACGAGTAAAATAAATGGAAGAAGCATGAACCTGGTACTTTAACGTTATCGACGCACTAGTGTTCGGACACTTGCCCATTTTGAGTGAACCTACAAGACAACGAAAGTACATTAAATACAATACATTGACGTAATGGAATACGATGCTATGATGCTCTTCGACAGGAGAACTAAAGGGAGCCCCAACTCAAGAAAGGAAGATATTTACAAAGAAACCCCTAGCATGGTCGGAAATGCAAGGGGTCGATGCATCTTACCAGAGAAAGGAGATTAATGTGTGTGTGTGTGTGTGTGTGTGTGTGTGTGTGTGTGTGTGTGTGTGTGTGTGTGTGTGTGTGTGAGAGAGAGAGAGAGAGAGAGAGAGAGAGAGAGAGAGAGAGAGAGAGAGAGAGAGAGAGAGAGAGAGATCGCGTGGCCACATGGGGGTTGAGAGACAATTTGAGAGATGGGGAGAGATGGGAGATGGCGAGAGATGAAGGGAGAGTCAAAAATTTGGCTCTCCCTTTGAGAGACAAAACGCCCCTAACTATTGTTAGGGGCGTTCCCATTAGTTATTTTTATTGTTAGTGGCTTTAAGCCAAAAAAAATTCCGGTCGTCCGAAATCTTTTCAAGCGTGGTACCCTTTTCTGTTTGCATTACGGCAGAGGTCTGCGACAACAAAGGGGCTGGAACAGGGTTTGGAATCAAATCGAATCGATCAGGGTTTCACTGTTTCATGGAATCGAACAGCGAAATGCTATGGCGTTGAAACAGCGAAATGCTATGGCAGCAAATGCTATGCAAATGAAATGCTACTGACTTGTTCTTCCTCTGATCTATTTGAACAATTTATAAGAAGCAGGAATACTTGTTTGCTTTTACTAGTCATGCTAGATTATGCTATTTCTTTTCTGTTTTTCGCTTCTATCAGGCACAATATGTCAAAGTGTGGGTCGATTCTTGCAGCCCATTTGTTGTTGTTGGCTCATTTCTCTCGAATCTGGCAAGGAAGGGTAAGAGAGCAGCTTGAGATGGTACTCTAGATCATTTAGAGCTCCAGAAATTAAATTGAAGCTCATATAAGCTGTCGTTGCTGTTGCAAACAGGGGTTCTTCAAAATAGGGGCTAAAAAAAGTGACGGGTCTGTGATCGAAGCAGGGGGGCCAAGACTGGGCCGGAATCTGCTGCAACGAGCATACCAAGTGGGCCGGAATCTGCTGCAGTGGGTGTACCAAGTGTGGCAGGGGCCACATCTACTGTCTCGATCCCCAAAACAGAAGAATAGCTTAAAGAAAATAGGGAAAAAGGGGAACGAATCAGATGAATCAGATACAACTTCATCTGAAAATGGGTCAGAAAAGGCATTCAATTATGAAGCCCCGATTGCCGCTGTTGCATCAGAAAAACCAATTTTGGGGGGTCAAATTTTGGTTGAAGAACCCTGCGCTCACGATTCCTAGAGAAGCCGCCAACTCATGAAGATGATGGGCCAGCAAATCTGCATAGCTTGAATGTGACCCAACGATTCCTGGAAGTCTGCACTCACGATTCCTGGAAGGCTCACGATTCCTGCTCACGATTCTTGGAGAAGCGGTCGGCTCGTGAAGAAACAGGGGAAGGGGGAACCAAGAAGTTTTTCGGCGTAAAAAATAAGAATCCGGCACTTTTTTTTTAGTTTGGCCTAACTGGCCTTGTTAACATGCGAGAGATAATTATCTCTCATCCTCTCTCACCACATACGGTATAAAAATTATCTCTCGTCGTATGTGACGAGAGATAAAAAAAATTCATGCATGTGGCCAACGCAAGAGAGAGAGAGAGAGAGAGAGAGAGAGAGAGAGAGAGAGAGAGAGAGAGAGAGAGAGAGAGAGAGAGAGAGAGAGAGAGAGAGAGAGAGAGAGAGAGAGAGAGAGAGAGAGAGAGAGAGAGAGAGAGAGAGAGAGATGCCTTGGCCACATGCCGACCGAGAGATGAGAGAGGAGAGAGAGATGAGAGATGGGGGAGAGATGGGAGATGGGTGAGAGTGGGAAAACCCAACTCTCACCTCGAGAGATGATTCGCCTCTAACAGCCGTTAGGGGCGTTTTCATTGCCCACTAACCAAACAATTAGCCTTAATTTTCATTTTGAAAAAACCGCCCGAAATGTTTCATTAACCGAATACCGTGGGCCATTTCCCCTGCTTCTTGATCTTCAAGGCCGCCTAATTCTTGCTCCAAGTATCCAATTCCTCGAAGCAATTAGCCGATTACGATCCAGGTATTCATCAGATCACGCAGGCATTTGCATTGTGCATTCGTTCATTAATTTCTGATCGTCAATTTCCTTTTATGTCGTCCTTATTCCCAATCAATTAATTGGATTCAGATGTCTAAGGCCTCTCGATCTGCTTTGCCAGCAACCAGCAAGCCTTTCGTGCCTCCACGGGTTGAAAAAATGGCACCAAGAAGGACCCGAAAAATGACAGGACAGATCTCCATGGATGTGCAATTGGAGACTAATTCTGAGCCAATTCCCTCTTCAAGACAGTCAAAAGAAAAGAGATGCAAGCGTGTATTCAGCGAAATTTAGGCATCCTCCAATATTGTGAGTGAATCTTTAGAAACCGATTCTGCTTTGGCTATTGTTGTGCATGAGAAGGAAAATTCAAAAGTGATAGACACAAAGAATAGGAAGTCCCCTGTGCAATGGACAGATCACGGTGTCTCCACATTCCTCAATCTCCTAAACGAGATGAAATTGGTAACTGGAGGCACCCTCAACCTCTCCAACACACATTGGAGGGAAATTATGATGAAATTGCAGCCCTTTGTTGGGGGTTTAGTGGAGCTGAGACAACTAAAGAACAAATGGGATAAGCTGCAAGCTAAATTTAAAGATGAGAAGGAGGCTTGTAGCCATACAGGTTCTGAACCATCAAGTTGGCAGTGGTATGACAGAATGGAAGAAGTTAAATATGGTGTTACCTCTGATAATCCAATACCAGGTGCTGGTGATGATGGTGAATTTGGCAATGAAACTTTCGAGGCTGCAGACTTGCATACTAATTACTCAGAATCTTTCATGAATGACAGTTTTTTTGAAACTGTTGGAACAGATGCAGCATTTGAAGACCAATTTGCTGATCCACCCAATTCAAACAATGATGTGAACACGGAAATCCGGAAAGTCCAGGTGATGCCGAGAAATTCCAATCAATAGGACACCCACAGGAAACCGCATGCATTCTTCAAGTCCTAGATCAGCAGCATGTAATCAGCCTGGAGTTTGTGGAAAACCTACAAGTAGAAAGAAGTCCAGGTTGCAAATAGATGAGGACATTGCAATGGGAATATCACAGATGGCAAGCACATTTGGGGACACTGAGGTGAAGAAATTAGATTTTTACGAAAAGAAGAAAGTGCAAGAAAAATTGAGTTGGTCGGGAATTGGAAACAATAAGATCTCGCAAACAAAAACGAAAATTGCAGAGTCAATGGCTGCAATGACTCAAAGCATATGTGAAATGACAAAGGAGACCTTGCTCGAAATTGCCAAACTTGCTGCCAAAAACAAGGAATAAAGGTTCGTTTTCAGTTATTTGCTTTTTAGAATTTCTTTTTTGGAACTTTCAGAAAATCATCCAGTATTCTTAAATATTAAAGAAGTTGTACAACCCTATTATTTTAGCATTAAATATTGCCTTCTAGTCACAGTCATCCGCATTAAATAGTAAGGAGACCATTGCAGTTTCTATTGGAATGGGCGTTAGTGTGGATCAGGATGTTTTGGAATGGGCAGCAAATTCAGCAAACAACCGGACAGGGCATATGGAGTGTGTCTATCTAAAGCTCCAAGAAATGTGGTGCCTCCATGAAATTCGTAGTCCAACCTTTCCATGTGATTTGTGCCCCCTTTCTATGCGAATCTGACTCTCTTTCACTTCTTTTTTTGTTATGCATTTTCTTTTTATAAAATGCCTTTGTTTCTGTTAAATGGCATGGCTGCCATTTTTTTTCTCATATGATTGCTCGGAAACTGACAGTTGAAAACAAATGCCAATGTGTATTCATGCAGATTTCCTGGTATCATTGGAAGGTGTGCAGACTTTTTTTTAGTATAGTGAAGTCATTTGACTCACTTAGAATGTTTCTGGCAGCTGAAATGCTCAAATATTTTGAACAGGGCTTTATATGCCCATGTAATATTTTTTTATGAATATAAACTTCTCTTATCAAACTTGTTTGTGTACAAATGATTTTTCCTAGTCTTCTAAGTTCTCTAATTGTGAAGTCACAGGACTCAATAATTCTGTAACAGGTTGTTCAGTAATTCCAAATGGCTCTAACCGGAAACTTAGCTCCAAATGGCTCTAAATGAAATGTTTTGAGGCTCTAAATGGAAACTTAGCTCTAAACTCAATCACTTATTCATCATAATGTAAGAAATGCCTGACAAATAAGTAAAGATAGCGAGATGGATAAGAATTGACTTTTGAATTTAATATTTATTGTCTACAAAAAAAAATCATAGGATCACATGTCCATCCAGATTTTCAAATAACACGTGTCTCATTTGATCACCCTGTTTTTTTAATGACCTGTTCATGGCTTCTGTTTCATAGTAGTAAATTGGTGGAGGATCATCTTCAATTGGCAGCATGTCCCAGCCCTTGTCTTCCATTATACAGAAGTTCCAAAGAACACAACATGCGTGTATGATCTTGGAAGCTTTGGCAACATGCGGGCAAGTGTTTGTAATTCTGAATTTTTCCTTCACAATGCCAAATCCATTCTCCACACACACTCTGCCCCTACAAATCCTTTTGTTGAACTTACCATAAGCACCCTGATTTTGAGGAAAAACTTTAAGGAGAAAGGGCCTGCTAGAATAGGCTGAATCACCTAATAGAAGAGGTGGAATATTTACCTGAACATCTTGATCAGTAGGCTGCCCCTTCTTCAATTTTCTGCCACAAAGAGTCACCATTGATTCTTGCAAAATTTGTTTGGAGGCAATTTTGTTATAGATGGAGCTCTTCTTGAACTGGTTGGAATCATGGACTGAACCTGTTCTTGTTACACAAACATTTATAAAAAGTCTGCTATGTGTCACAATTCCTTGCATGAGACATGAATGCCTCTTTATGTCTCACTGTAATAGTCTTCCCCATTGTCCTTCTTTTTGGGTTTCGTCTATAAAAAAATATGGGATCAAATCAACCGCACCATATATATTGGGCAACCCTGTTGCATCATGGAATTCCTTAATGCAATCAATTAATCTTGCACTGTAGGCATTACAACAAAACGTTTTGTACAAAGATTGTCTTGAAGCCAATACAAAGCGTGATTTTTCTTGGTATATTTTCGTATTGTTGCTTTCCCAACATAAAATCTCGAATCGACATGTAAGGGCATATCCCCATGTGCAAAAAATACGTAACCATAGCAAAGCGCTTTCCTTGGATCAACAGGGGGCCTTACTTTATTTCCGGGCCTGACAAGATAGGGCACAATTAAACCTACCAGTCTCTCAAATGTGGCTCTCTTCATCCTGTAAAATTGGTGCCACATATCATCTTTAAAGGAAGCTATACAATTCCATGCGTGGTTATCGATATTATCCCATTGTGTTCTCTGCCTTGGAGCAATCCAAAATCTTCTTGGTGGTCTTCTAACCCTGCTGGAACCCGCAACCATTAACGCTGCAGATGTGCAAAAAAACATACCATTGTTGTCTTCTAAAACCTCATCATCTAACAGGGTCATTGGGTCTTCGAGCTCGTTGAGTTCCAATAACTGCAAACAGTATCTCTGTAATGCAAATCCGAGTGTCAAAGCCCGAAAAAGCATGGCAATCATACCAAGAATGACCGGATCCATGGCTTAGTGGCCGGAATCGAAAGAATGGGGAGGCAAAACTAGAAATGAATTATCCCACATAGCCCGCCGAACCAAGAAAAACAGGCTTGAATATCCCACAATTTGGCGCCCGAATTGAATGTTACGATCGAATTATCCCACATTTTCTCTCGTCGGCCGGAATTGATGCACGATCGAAAATCCGGCAAACAGCAAAAATTCTGCCAATAACAGAGGTTGTTAAGCCTCGAGAGACAATCGTCTCTCCTCTCCTCCCAAAAAAAATCACATACATTTGGGGAGGAACCGTATGTGACGAGAGATGGATTTTTTACGAGCATGTGGCCTAATGGTAGAGAGAGAGAGAGAGAGAGAGAGAGAGAGAGAGAGAGAGAGAGAGAGAGAGAGAGAGAGAGAGAGAGAGAGAGAGAGAGAGAGAGAGAGAGAGAGAGAGAGAGAGAGAGAGAGAGAAGTGAAGTGAATTGTATTACGTCTTTTGGGAGGCCTCTCAGGCCTATAAGACGAGAAAATTTAATTTACATCATAAAAGATTAGATGAGTCTCCATTTCCTCATCTAATTCCTCACTCTCACTCCAGGTTTCCTCTTCATCTATCAATGTATTCACATCTTTTGTACATCTCTCTCTTAGTTGTAGTGTCTCAATTAAGAAAGATCCAATTTTGTTTCCATCCAATTTAAAGAAAGTATCCAGGTCAGGTGCATGTGTGCAATGTCTATCTCGGATCATGCTATATCTTTGGGCATCTAAGTATGACATGTTCTTCATCTTCGATGTCATCTTTACCGCATACCTTGCAAGCACCTTAGATGTCTTGGAATAGTTCCCCAACGCCCAACTTCCACTCCAAGATGGTGCGAACTCAACCGTATTCTGGCTGATGGTGTGCCTTTTTCTCATGGATATATTCTCCCTAAGTATGCGCCAGATCTCTAGCGAGGTATTCATATGCATCCTGTATAGTAACATCTTCGTTTTTGGATTTATCCAAAGTCTCCTATTAACCTTTGCATGAACCCATGCCCTCAAGTGATCATTGTGGGGTATATCTTCCCATGTAATGTCCCATTTAGCAAACCATTTAAGAACATCAGCAAGCCATCCCTTATTTTCCGTGCTCAACATGGCATGATGGGGAATGCGTGTGCTATTCATTTTCTTGACCCTATTCAAGTATTTAATGCACTTGAACAGAGCCTCTCCTTCAAGCGGCATAAGGCCACACTCAGCCAGCATCATCGGGTAGGGTGTTTGTGCCTTTACTCCTAGCTCCAGTCTTAAGAATTTCTTGTGTACTTGTTCTATGTCTTCCCATAAGCATTGTGATAATCCTGGCCCCCAAATTTCAGCTCCATAAAGTATTGTACTTTGTACCAGCGCCTCATAGAGCTTGCTCTTAAGAGCCCACGCCCAAATATGGGACTTCCTGCATGTGCTTTGCATTGAGTAAAGCGCTTTTAGCCCGCTTTCCACCCGCATTCCATTTATGATTTCTGCTTATGACAAGCCCCAGGTATTTGTATGCTTCGCATGTCTCCACTAGATCTTCCTTATATTTAAAACTAGATACTTGCCTGACAGCTCCAACCGTCATGATCTTCGTTTTTTCCAAATTGACTTGCATCCCCGTCCCTATCACGAGAAAGTGACGGATGATCCGAGAGTCATTTGTTGCATGTGTATACGTGGAGTGCAAAAACACAACATCATCCGCATACATAAGCAATTGGATGACATACCCATACATCTCTGTACCTCCATCACAATTGTCTTTCAGCCAATCTTCAAGATCTGTCTATAAAAAGACCAAAAATCGTAGGGAGAGAGAGGGCATCCCATTTCACGCGCCAATGTTGCTTTCCGTCACATCGATATGTCTAATTTGAAAGGCATAGATAGCTGCACCAATACTCTTTCATATAATATCACCTTTGCATCACATCAACCTGTTTGGGTATCGTAAATATTCCATTCTTTCCCACAACTTGTTTGGTGGAACTTTATCAAACGCTTTCTGAAGTCAATGAAAGCAACATACACTTTGGTTTTGGTGCCTTTTACTGTATCAAATATGCATTTTAGTGTGAGCAGGTGATCTAATGTAGTCATATTTGTAGTGTGAGCAGGAGAGAGAGAGAGAGAGAGAGAGAGAGAGAGAGAGAGAGAGAGAGAGAGAGAGAGAGAGAGAGAGAGAGAGAGAGAGAGAGAGAGAGAGAGAGAGAGAGAGAGAGAGAGAGAGAGAGAGAGAGAGAGATGAGAGAGAGATGTGAAGTCATTTGACTCACATTTGAGAGAGAGAGAGAGAGAGAGAGAGAGAGAGAGAGAGAGAGAGAGAGAGAGAGAGAGAGAGAGAGAGAGAGAGAGAGAGAGAGAGAGAGAGAGAGAGAGAGAGAGAGAGAGAGATGTGAAGTCATTTGACTCACATTTGATTTTGAGCTAAGATATCGCTTTGCTTTTGAATAAAGGCGATCTACAAAAAATGTATTACACTTTTTGAATAGAAAACCTGGTTTACCTTCTTATTCCTGTGTTGTTGAAATTTTATAGTATTTTATGTGTATCAATGTCAAGTCATTTGACTCAGAAATGCATGTGACATGCTGTTCAGTTTTGATAATGACAGGTTTTCGAGCACAAAACTCATGCTACAAACACATTTAACTTTGTATCATTCTGTAACAATCCATTAACAATTCAGAATTAAAGAGATCAAATCAAATACAATTGATTATAAATTTCATTTTCTTGGTTACAAAATTCATTCATTCAAAGGATGACATGCCCATCCAGATTCTCAAATAGCACGTGCCTCATTTGATCACCCTGTTTTTTTAAGGACCTGTTCATGGCTTCTGTTTCATAGTAATATATTGGTGGAGGGTCTTCTTCAATTGGCAGCATATCCCAGCCCTTGTCTTCCATTATACAAAAGTTTCAAACAACACAACATGCATGTATGATATTGGAGGCTTTGCCAAATTGCACAAGCAAGTGTTTCAGAATTCTAAACTTTTCCTTGACAATACCAAATCCATTTTCTACACACACTCTGCCCCTACAGATCCTTTTGTTAAACTTACCATATGCACCCTGATTTTGAGGAAAGACTTTAAGGAGAAAGGGGCTTTGGAATAATTTGAATCACCTAATAGTAATGGTAGAATAGTTACACGAACTTCCCGGGGTCGTAGAGGCTGCCCCTTCTTGATTTTACGCCACTTTCTCGAGTCACCACAGATTCTCGTAAAATTTGTTTTGAGGCAATTTTCTTGTAAATGGAGCTCTTCTTGAACCGTTGGAATCATGGATTTAAACACATTCGATCACACAAACATTTATAAACAACCGCTATGTGTAACAATTCCTTGCACGAGACATGAGTGCCTCTTATGTCCTTTGTAATAGTCTTCCCCATTGTCCTTTTTTTGTTTCCTCCATAAAAAATGTGGGAACCAATCAACGCACCATATATATTGGGCAACCCAGTTGCATCATGGAATTCCTTAATACACTGGGTTAATCTTGCACCTGTAGGCATTGCAACAAAACGTTTGTACATCATTGTCTTGAAGCCAATACAAGCGTGACTTTCTTGGTATATTTACATCTTGTTTTGCTTTCCCAACATAAAATCTCTGTCCGACATGTAAGGGCATATCCCCGTGTGCAAGAAAATACAGAACCATAGCAACTGCTTTCCTTGGATCAACAAGGGGCCTTACTTTATTCCCGGGCCTGACAAGATAAGGCACAATTAAACCTACCAATCTCTCAAATGTGGCTCTCTTCATCCAGTAAATTGGTGCCACATATCATCTTCAAAAGAAGCTATACAATTCCATGCGTGGTTATCGATATTATCCCATTGTGTTCTTTTGCGTTGGAGCAATCCAAAATCTTCTTGGTGGTCTTCTAACCTGCTTTGAAACCAATAACCATTAAAGCTGCAGATCTTAAAAAAAACATACCATTGTTATCCTCTAAAACCTCATCATCGAGCGGGGTCATTGGGTCTTCGAGCTCGTTGAGTTCCAATAGCCGCAAAAGATATCTGTAATGCAAACCGGAAAGTGTCAAAGGGCGAAAAAGCATGGCAATCATACCAAGAATGACCGGATCCATGGTTTAGTGGCCGGAATCGAAAAGAATGGGGAGGCAAAGCTAGAAATGAATTATCCCACATAGCCGTAGAACCAAGAAAAACAGGCTTTGAATATCCCACAATTTAACGCCCGAATTGAACGTTACGATCGAATTATCCCACATTTTTCTCGTTGGCGAAATGGATGCACGATCGAAAATCCAAAGAAACAACAAAAAGTATTCCAATAATAATGAGGTGTTAAGCCTCGAGATAATCGTCTCTCCTCTCCTCCCAAAAAAAAATACGCACATTTCTGGGAGGAACCGTATGTGACGAGAGATAGATTTTTTTGAGCATGTGGTCAAGAGAGAGAGAGAGAGAGAGAGAGAGAGAGAGAGAGAGAGAGAGAGAGAGAGAGAGAGAGAGAGAGAGAGAGAGAGAGAGAGAGAGAGAGAGAGAGAGAGAGAGAGAGAGAGAGAGAGAGAGAGAGAGAGAGAGAGAGCAAGCACCTTTGTGTTCTTCAAAGGCGCTTCCTCTTGTAGCTGAGAGCCTGCAATGAATGTTTGTTTTGACAGGCCGAAGGTGTTCTATATATAACATCTTCGGCCTTGCCCTCCTAGTAAAATGATTCGCTCAAGCGAATCGTTCTACTTACGTGAACGATTGGCTTTGTCCCCCTACTTCCCTCTTTTGGCTTCCCTTGGGCCCCCTCAGATTCCAACGCATATCCCGTGTAGAACAAATTAGGTACAAGAAAATTGAAAAAAGCGAGACATGGGGGCTCCCGTTGAGGACAAATTAGGAACAAGAAAATTGAAAAAAGCGAGACATGGGGGGCAGAACCCAACGCATATCCCGTGTTGGACAAACTAGGTACAAGAAAATTGAAAAAAGCGAGACATGAGGGCAGGAACCTTAGGTACAAGAAAATTGAAAAAAGCGAGACATGGGGGCAGGAACCCAACGCATGTAATATTGTTGGGGATTCCCTGAGCTTAACCCCCCCCCACATGTCAAAAAAAAAAAAAAATACATGCATTAATTATATTGGGGGGATTCCTTGAGCGAATCCCCTCCCCTGGCCAAAAAAAAAAAAAAACACATGTGGAAAAAAGTACATCATTAATTATATTGGGGGGATTCCCTTGGCGAATCCCCATGTGAAACAAAAGTACATGCATTAATGCTGGGGGAGGGGGATTCGCTCAAGGGAGTCCCCCCAAGATTTTTTAAGCACGTCAAATCCAGCGGGATTTCTTCACACGTTTTATTTTAACTATGGGTTGGGGATTCGCTTAAGCGAATCCCCCTTTGGGGGCGGATGTGGACGCCACGTCACGAGAGGATTCGCCTGAGCGAATCCCCATGATTCGCTCAAGCGAATCCCCTTGGCTCCTCTAGTCAATTTAGGGAGCCAATAAAGTGGGCGGTCTAAAACCCTAAACCCCACTCTTCCATAAATAGTTCTATCCCGAAGCTAGTTTCCATTGTCCAGGTTATGTATTGGTTTCTCTTTCCCATTCTTGCAATAGGTCTTGAGTGAACAGCTATGGAAGCTATGCTCCGACGCCTGAACCAAATCCAGGGGGAGCTTAGGATTCACGAGTAGCAAAATATAGAACCAGTTTTTACTAGTAAGGCCATGCTTTGTGCAACTTCTGTAGATTCTTTCTTTTCTAAATTGGTGTGGGGTTTCTATCTTGGCGTAGGAGCCGTCGAGAAGATGCTCGAGAAGGGAATCACTCGGATGCCCCCTCCTCCAAACAAGGAAGAGAACTACGAGACGAGGCTCCAACAGATGAAGGTGTTGAAGAAGTACTTGATTGGTGAGAAGGCAATGAGGGCACTGCTGGAGGCCGATGAGTTGCCTCGAAGGATGAGAGTACGTCTCGAGGAGATGGCAAAAGTTTGGAAGCACCATAGAAAAGGCACTGTAATACTGGAGTCATCTATATTATGGCTGGACTTACTCGACATGGAGCTGTGGTTCAAGGGTGACGGCGAGGTTGACTTCACGGTATAAACTGTGAATCAAGCTCGAGAGGAATACAGAGAGTTGTTCGGGTGAAGTTCACAAGTACTCTTAGTTTGTTCATAGTCCTGTGGTTACGATTGACACTTGGTTTATTCATAGTCTAATGGTTAAGATTTACACTTGGTTTCTTCATCCAGTCTTCATGGTTATCACGTAACAGACAAATATAAGAACATATATAAATCAAATATTATATACGTATATGTCTCATATGTCACAAGTCATATATATATCATTTGACATATGTCTCATAAGTAAGATATATATCCTATAGCATATACTATGACATATGTCACGTGGTATTGGTAATGTCATATGGCATATGCCTCATAAGTCATAAGTCAGATATATGCCATATGGTATACGTCATGTGTCCTAAGTCAAATATATATCATATAGCACATACAATGAGATATATGGCACATATCTCATATTCTAAAAGTCATATCAATGTCATATGGTATATAGAATGTCCAAGTGTAAGCCTTATGCAATTAAATTGAAAAAATCCCACTTCCTATTTCTAAATTTTGCGTATGTATTTTGATATTATTTGTCTTTAGTTTGCACAACATTGAAGAAAAAGAAGTCATTACTTCAATTGCAATTGCAATATATAATGTTTTACCTGCACATTAAACTAGATCAAGAAAGGCATATCTATATTGACATATACTTCTTTTCATAAACACATTTTGTAAAGACATTGCTTTTTAGACATATATTTATATTCATAGACTGGAGTTCGTAAAGACATTAAAATCCATTTACACATTTCACTTTCATCTCATCACAACATGAATTGTACATCATTATCATTATAAAGTTTTAATACACTAATCTTGCACATATATTTATAGACGTGAGTTCGTAAGACACTAAGATCTATAAAACATCAAGTATTATTCAAATGCACTTCATTCCTTTAACTGTAAGCACTTATAAGCATTCCTAAGTAGTAGCACTTTGCTGATAAGCATTCCTATCAACTATTTGACTCACACAAGTTTTATATGACCCTTTTTTTTTTTTACAACAGGAATACGGATTTAACCAGAAGAAATGCACAGATTCAACCAGAAGTAAACGGATCCACAGACTATCAACCAACGAATTCAACCCAAAGTAAATGAATAAACTAAAAAGGGAACCCTAAAGCCCTTCCTTCGCTTCTTACCCTTGCAGCTAAAATCCGACCATCCCCTTGCACCCTAAAATCCTTCCTAAAATCATTTCTTACCTATTGCTCCTCGGATTAGAATAGCTTCGCTGGAGATTAAAGGAGCTCCGTTGTATTTGTTGGGTTTTATATTCTCTCTCGTGGACTTATTGTGAGTTGCACTAAAGTCGAAGACTTATTGCACTAAAGTCGAAGACTTGTTGAACAAAGTCAAGTAAAGGAGCATCTACGTTTAACTAAGTGATCTATACCCAAATGGATCCACAAGATACTGAGTGTTGTTGATATAAAGACATGATTGTTATGGTACAAGCACGGGGAAAGAGCTATAAAAATCTGGCAATGGGAAAGCTATATGAATATTCCAATGTAGCCCAGAGATATAAGGGCAAGGGAGAGTCATGACACACCGCACTTTTATTAAAAGAAGTAGTGACTATTTTTAGAAGGGACCATGGAATGAAAAAGGTATAACAAGTTAACAACAATTATAAAAGGAGGCGACCAGATGAGTAGCGGACACTCTTCTGATAGAAGAGCGACCAGGTTTGTGATGATACAAGAGCTAGTGATTATCTTCCACGACAACTATGATAGAGACCAGAGAATTCTATTCCAAGGAGCATGGCAACCAATTGCCAGAATTTAAATCAGCTTGTAATTATTGATGCATAATCTCTACCTATTCCTAAAGCCAATGTAATTTTCCATTTGATCTGAGACTGCAGTTTAGTAGTGGTGATCACAGCCACTAAGCTAATGTTCCACCTAAGCCAGTGTTCATAGCTTTGCCAGTGTAGCCTTTCAGAGGTGGATCTGGTTGGGCAGTAAAGTACTGTGCCATAACAAATTGCCTAAACGAAATTCTAGTTTAATCAAGGTCCTATTGTTTGTCTGTGTATTCAATGACTAAGATGATCAAAGAGCCCAAATTCCTTGAATCCTAGTTCAATCAAGTTCTATTGTTTGTCTGTGTATTCGATGACTAAGATGTACAAAGAGCCCAAATTCCTTGAATCGTATCAATGACCCACGGACTCAAGTCCGTGAAAATAAGCTAACTATATCTGTGAAGAAATCATAAAGCAAAGATGGCGTGGAAATAAAAATCACTCATAACGCAAAAGACGACCTAGTCAATACTCGAGCTTATGAACCATATACTTAGAAATCCAATGTAGAAAGACCAAAGTCTAAAACGGAACTGAGGTCCGTGAATATACGAAGCCAAGCCATGGTGAAGAAAGGAAAGGTAAAGATGTTCAATGCTTAAATCAAGGTTAAATTACGGACTCAAGTCCGTGAAAAATTTGAAGCTAAATAAGCTAAATATGAAAACAATGTTGTTAAGTACGTCAAAATTCGCACCTTTAAAAAACGTTTTTTAAGATTTTTTGAAAACGTATTTCATATAAAATATGTTAAAAATCTTTAAAATCTTTAAAAATCCTTAAAAATCTTTAAAAATCCTTAAAAATATTTAAAAATCCTTAGACTGTGATTTTGTTTATTTAAATATGTATGATATTCTTGAACTTATTTATCCTTGTATATGAAATTTTTATATTTCTTAATCTCTATAATAATGTTTTTCTGAAGTTTCTTAAGAGTTGCATGGCAAAACAACTATGATATCTTTGTATTTGAACTTAATAGTTTCTAGTAGCCGCATAAATTTCTGATTTACTTGTTGGCATGCTACATCTTGTAACTTGTAATGAAAATGTGCATTTTAACCATAGCAAATATATTCAATAAAGCAGTGCAAAGAATGTGCAAATTTGTTTTTTTTTTTGTTTTTTTTTTGGCCATACCAAATCATAAAAATCCTTTAAAAAACGTGAGGATTTTTATAAAGGTACTTTAAAAAATAGAAAACGGGTTTTTTAACAACATTGTATGAAAATATGGGGAAAAATAAAGAGGGGGCCAAATCATAAACTCCGCCTACGAAGCCAAGCCATGGTGAAGATAGGAAAGGTAAAAGATGTTCAATGCTTAGAGCACGGTTACATTACGGACTCAAGTCCGTGAAAAATATGAAGCTAAATAAAAATATGAAGCTAAATATTCCGTGAAAAATATGAAGCTAAATAAAAATATGAAGCTAAATATGAAAATATGGGGAAAAATAAAGAGGGGACTAAAGCATAAACTCAGTTTTAATGAACTATGGGAATAACGAAACATACAAGGAGGCATTAATCTTTTTAATTTAACAAGAAAGCATAGCATGCAAGGAGGCATTAATTTTTTAAGTTTAACAAGAAACTAGGTATAACGTTAAATAAGTATAACAAAATGGAAAGTGGGTCGCCCAAATTATTTTGGTGACGCCACGTGCTTCGCCAATATTACGGAATGGAAATAGGGCGGACGATTCCGCTCAGCCGGTAGCTAACAAGTAGCTCAGACGGTCGTTTGTTTCGGGTTTGCTTCGAGATGCTTCACCGGCAAGGCTCCTGCAAAGCTTCCTGCAAATCTTCGGTTCTTCATTTACAAGGCTTTGACTTCATCTCTTCAAGGCTTCGGCTCCTCCATCTGCAAGGCCCGACTTCTTCATCAGCTGCTGCCACATACAGATCTTCATATAAATCTATATTCAGATTTTCATACACAGATTTACTGTGGCAAATCCGACGAGTTTTGACGGCTCCCCACTTCTCCATTTTGTAGGGGAAGGGAAGCAGGGGCTCTCCTTCCGCAAAATTGGCTGGCGGAAGGGGAGCCCCTGCTTCCCTTCCCCTTTACATATTTTATCCATAAAGAAATAACCCTTTAAATACACCAAGAAGCATTAGTTTATATTGGCTATATTTGAAAGTAGGGACCACATGTTTGAAAGTGAGCTTAAGCGGGACCATTAACTAGTTAGTGCACTACATGGAAGTGGAATTTGAGCGCCAAACCAAAGCATACAGACAATAGACAGAGAATAATAGACACACACATAGAGAGAGGATTTTATTAGGAACATGAAAGGATTTCATGAGGAATGTTAAAAGGCACACAACCAAAACCAGTGAAGGAGCAAAGAGAGGTGGCAAACGTGGATTTAGAGCCCTACAAAGCATGGTTGTAAAGATGCATGTGAAGGAAAAAAATTGTTTTTTGAGGTTTTTATTTCGAAAAGAAAAGAGAAGACGAGTACCTCTTTTTAGGCTTCTTTCATGTGCCCGTTGCCTCTACTGCTGCCAGTTTGTCCTTGCATCCTTTAGCCTTTCTGGGCTTTTAACGATTTCTTCCATGTTCATGGCGTCTTTCTGGCTAGAGCATGATGTCGATCCATTGTGGCCATATGCAAGTATATGCCTTCTGTTGTGATTCAAAATAGATTCTAATTATAGTAGATTCCAAATACAATAAATCTTGAACGGACGGTTTCTTGGTCGTGACGTGTGCCATCTGTTGTCGCGTTGCTCAAAGAAACGCCGAATGCAAAAATATTTGTGCTTTCCGCCCTGATATCATTTTGATTTTGATGCCTTCTATCCTTCAGATTCTTTTTTTTTTTTTTGGTTTTGCAGAAAGGATCAATGAGAGTGGACGAATTCGTTCTTGATTTCTTTGTGGGCTACTGCTCAGAGTTATGGATCCGACTCTGGGAAAAGCAAAGAACAAAACAAGTATCTATACTGTTGTATTTTTCCTTGTGGTTCGCTTTTCCTTTAGATTCCAGTATAAAACACCTAACCGCGTAGAAGCCCCATGCCAGAGTCCTCATTCCCTCTAGTAAGGAATTCCTGGATATCAACGATTATTGTCTATAGATCTTCGAAGGAAATAGGTAAGGAAGGTTATGGTAAATCAGGAAAAATTCCTACCTTGTTCTGCAAAAATGTGTCATACATAGCTTTTAATATATTCCATGCCTTCTTTTTTGCCTTGCTCATGCTTTTTCCATTTTGTAATTGCTAGATTGTTAGGTTCATGTTTAATAACATTGTTTATATTTTTCTTTTGCAGGTTGATTCAACATAGCTCCTTCTATGGATGCCACGAACATATGCGTAGAGCCAAGTTCAGCATTTCTTATACATTTTCTTTTCATCAGTAATTTACGGGCTTAGTCCGTTAATATTTTATTTTTTTGTAGAGTTCACGGACTTGAGTCTTAGTCTGTTAATATTTTATTTTATTTGGCAAAGCTATGTAAATATTACAATGCAGCCCAGTAATATAAGGGCAGGGGACAAATATTCTTACTATATGAACTCAGCTTTATGTTGCAGAAAGAAATATAGATCATAGTTTATAGAGTTGTTAAGCTAACTGAAAGCTTAGCGCACAAATACTGATGAAGCAAGCAATAAACAAAGCCAACACTGTTCCTGCTTTTACTATACTTGTATATTTAGCGAACCTTGTTTATTGTCATAAGACATGTGTTCAATGATTAGGCATCGTGTGCAATGTCAGTTCAAATCCTATAACTCATGAGGCCAGGTATACGTGATTAAGAATAAGATATTGGTCCATGACCTTGTTGCACACTAAACTCGTGAGGCCAGGTGTACATGATTAAGGATAAAATACTGGTCCATAACCTTGCTGCATATTAAATGTTTATTTCTAGAGCCTAGTTGAGCACACCCAAAACCAAGTCAAACAAACCAAATCAGACAATATAACCACCACATAAAACCCTTCATGATACAACTACCATCCTGACACAATCCAATTTATATAAAGTCACCATGACGCGAAATTTAGGGCACGAAAGCCTCCATTATGATGCTCCCTGAATCTATACGATGCTCTCATCATATAAATACGGAAATTCCCCTCCCATGGCAACTAAATCACCAAGGAAAGGCCCCCCCGTCTGAATCAGACCACTGTAATGGCCAAATGTCCGGGTGAAGGGCACGGAGGTGTCATTTTTGTCCCACTTCTATGGGATATGCTATACAGTGGAAGCGTACATACATGTTAGCACTGGCAACAATACACATAAAACATTATACCACCACCTATCCATCATCAATATGAGCAACAACATAACACCAATATAACATATAAAATACATCATAAACGAGGGTTCTAACATGGGCTTAGACTCAAGGGGGTCAACTGACGTTTATGGTCTCCGAATAACAACAAACGGAGTCATGACAATGGCTTTGGCTAGTATAGAACAATGGCTAGAGTAGTCCACTCCATCCGCCCCTCCTAAGCACACTTTGCAGATAAGTTGAAACATGATATGGCATGACTGTAGCCTTCTAAAGACGTAATCTCATGGAATCACCTATGAGACTACTCCGGATTGCATCGAAAGAGACAAGCCCCTCCTGGAGCACAATGGTTCCATGGTTGGCTAGAGGACCGTAGCACCACTGACGCCCATGCATCCGTACCTGACTTATCCCCCAAAATCTATAGGTCGGCTCACCGCACCTATCGAGCCCAGGACGTCCCACCAGATGATGCCTGTGACCCAGGGGGGTGTCAGACCCATACCTGGCCCATATGCGGTGACCGACTACAAGGCTAGCATATTGTAGAAGCCCCAGTAGCCATGCTCAGCAAGGCTCCACCTCCACTTCACCAATGTGCCCATTATATGGTGCTGGCACAGCATCCACAGCCAGGTGGGTTCCTGTGCACAGGCTGCATTTATTGGGATTTATGGGATTCTAACTAGAAACATCTCTACTTCTATTAGCCTTTAGGTCTCTACCCCCCTTAATCCCATAAGCACAAGAGGTGCAGAAAAAGAATTACCATAATACGTAAATCCATTCATAACCTCAACTTAAGCAACAAATAAAGATTAACCATACAACTAATCATACAAGGGTTAGCTGGAAGCTCAAGATATCTATACACCAACCGGTATCTTGGTTAGAACCTTGTCTCTCAGGGTCTCCATCTCTCTGGTTGGAACAAAGTTGAACAAGCTGATCCTCCACCAATTTCCTCCAAATCGATTTGGGGCAAAAACTGGGATGGAACCCCAATTTGGTTAGCCATAGATTGGCAAGTCCATTAGAGGTGGCACTTGCTGGCTCACTTGGGATAAGTGTTTACATTAGGAGTTCCTTATTCGTGAAGCACTTTGTTTAAGGTGTATGTGATTAAGGATAAGATACTGGCCCATGGCCTTGTTGCACACTAAATGTTTATGTATGCAGTATATGGTCTTGAATGCACACGCGAGAGATAGTTTTGAGAACCTTCTATTTAGTATCTGTTGGAGATGTTGGAGAAGTTACTGGTAATTATCCTTCTACTATTACAGTGAGTCTACCATATGTTCATGTCTGCACATAATGTTATCTTATCCTTTTGAGTAAGAGATATAGTCTCACAAATTTGCAAAGAGTTTTAGCCAGTAAAATTTGCTGATTAAATTTGTGTTGAGGCTTCCTGAAAGATGTATTGAAAGGCTTCCTTGAGTTGCATTGCCATCATCTTTTTCCAGCTTCCAGAATCACATACTCCTCGATTTAATTTCCCTATTATTTTTCTCTTTTCTGCAACCCCAAGACTTGCTAACAGTTCCCTTCCCTCCTACCTTCTGTCTTGGTTTTCCTAATTGGATCATGCTTCTTTGGCACTATGCTTACCTTTGCTAATAAATGGCACTATCTTGGGCTTCCTATCTAACACAGCATTTTCGTCCTTATTGTTTTGTGTTTACGTGATGACTTATATTTTGCCTTTGCTTTCTCAATCTTACTAACTTGCTTCTTAAATATTTTCTAGATGGTCTGCTCATTTTTAATTGGTTCACGCAGTTGCTGTTATTTCTCCAGTCTATCTCGAGCAATCTCTACCTGGTTCTTAGACTAACTATCGTTAATATTAATTAACACAAACCATTCCATCTAACACTTTGAAATTTAAAATCCCCTTGAAACCCCCTTTGGCTTGGGTGCATATCCATATGGGGGGTGACTCTGGTCATCAAGAGCCCTCAGATGGATATTTATACCCTTTATTCCACATAGATAGCAATCCTCGTTTATGGGGTATGCTTGTACAAGTTTTGGTATACTGTATAATGAGGTTTGCAAAATACTATAAGGTTTAATGCAATGTACTAGATATTGTTGATTTTGTACATGTATTCTACAATTTTAGAGGCTCTCGTTGCCCTATATCAACTTCAACTCCCGTGTGAATATACGCCCAAACCAAAGGGGGTTTCAAGGGGATTTTAATTTGAAAGTGTTAGATGTAGTTATGTGTTGGTTGTTATATTAAAAAAAAAAATGGGCCCTTCGGACCTTAAAAAACAGAAGAAAAGAAAAGGGAAAGCACAAAGTTGTCATATATTCAAACAAACAAACAAAAAACTCACGATGAAATAAACAAATGCCAATGTAATCATATAGTGATGTTTATATATGTAAAAATAAAAAATAATAGGAATACCAAAGCAAGAAAAAGCATAGGAGATTATGGGTAAGTTGCTTGCATGTGAAATATTGGAACTATTAGAAGGGAGAAAAAAGTATCTAAGCAACGGCAAGATTACTGACACTAGAATCACATAATTAGAATACATGCTTATCAGCTTGTCAACTTGTTGCCAACAACAGAATTTCTTTCTGGTTCCACTTTAGAAAGATCGTAATGTATTCCTAGCATTTGCATCTTCTCAAAGCATTTCAGTGGTTCCAAAGGAAGCTCATGCTCTATATAACCTGGAATTAGTATCTTCTATGACATGACATTTGGAAGTGCCAGCCTAATGAACTTTAATATCTAGCATTATAACAGGGGGTTTTTTTCTGTTTTTGTACTGTTTTCTCTAAGGTTTTCATATGATTTGGTGGCCATATTCATCCAGGTGTACTAAATAGTATTTCTAGAGTGCACTCTTTTGTTAGCCGTTGATTTTAGAAAAGGAGGCAAATGCTGTAGTGGAGGCTTCTTTTGTGGTGGGTGTGAATATCCTCCCATTATTTTTGTGGTTTTTTTTAAGGTTGTGGGTTTTTTTTAGGGTTGTGGGTCTTAGTTTCTGGACTTGGCTGCGGGATACGGAGATCCATGGAAAGTGAAGAAGAGAGGGAGATGGCGAGACAGGGGCCAAGCGGACAGGAGCTGGGATTCTTTTCTTCGCCGAAAGTGCACTTATAAGCGGCCACACGCCTCAATTGCTTGAAGCCTTCTTTCCTTGCCTCGCAGTACAATAGTTTTTCTTTTTTCTGAGGTGGATTCTCTACCTTGTGTTAGCAGAGAATAGAGATAGGCGACATGAGGAATAGTAACTCTGGGACTATAAACAATGAATCTTGGACAGAACAGGGGATCGTGGGCGATATTTCGGCAACAGAAACTCAGAGAGGGGCAGCGGATTGCACACAGCCACAGACCCACAAGCCCTTACAAGGTCGATAGAGAGGAATTACTGCCAATCCGAGAGGAAGCATAGACTGGCCGACCATATATTTAAACCTGATGATGCGTGATTTGAAGATGGGTTCCGCATATCAGCATACCATCAGAAACCGGCAGTCATTTCTATTCTGAGGCTTGAGAAGGCTTTGCTGGAATTTTATCTAGGGGTCTTAGCATCAAAAAAATCAACCGGCAAGTTAGTGTTATCCGCCAGTAGGATGCAGACATGGTTCTCTGTCTTGTTGTTTCTTCTGGATTTGCACCATATTCTATATTTATAGCAGGCTTTTGAAGGTTTTTCTGTGCATGTAGTTGAGTGGACTAATATAGTTGAAGGTTTTTCTGAGCAGCGCTTCTATAGGACCTTTGATCCGTAGCTAGATGCATACATTATTCCCTTTTTCGCGTTCAACATTGTGTTTTTAACCGTTAAATCAGCAAGTCAAGCTGGATTGAGGTTTGAAGTTCTTCAACTTGATCAATCAGCGTTTGCAGGTTTTCTGCCAATTTGAAGCGAAGCAACAATGTTTGTTGAACAATTTCGTGTGGAGAGCTCCGACTTGAAATAATCTGAGGACTGCATCACTTCTAAGTACAAGTATCAGACCACAGAACTTGTCCACGAAAGGAAGGGCGACAAGTATGAGTGGGTTGTTAAGCTAAAAGCCATTGAATATGAGTTCAAGACAAGCACAAAGGTGCCTAAACTCAGGTAAAGCAACCTGAACAATCCTGTTACTAGTATTAAAAGTATTAGAGATTTCCTTAACTGATGGTCTTGTTTGATTTTACTTATCATTGAACCTATGATTTATCTACAGAGTTATGTTGGTGGGTTAGGGAGGTAACAATGGATCTAAAGATGATTGGCTAGATCCTTTTAGTGGAGAACTTGGTTGATCTTCAACAGGTTGGGTAGGGGCTGACGCACATACAGATGCAACAATCTCCAGTACTATGCTTCCTCTTGGTCTCCACTGCAATGGAAGAAGGCAAGCAAAATGCATTGTTACATTGCTACTACTGGGTTGCAATGAGATGTTCTTGTTTCTAGTCCCTGTCTCAGCATGTATAGCAATCTCAACATGTATAGCAAGTACAGAAGCTGGAGGAGACGATATAAAATTTCAACACATAGCATATTAAGATATAATGGATATAATGGCTACATAAAATGTACTCAATAATTATTTGCAATGAAAATAATTTGTTTGTCTTGATGTTATTGTGCTTTTTAGTAATTAATATTTAGGCCCATAAAGTTTACCAATGTTTGCTTTAGTTAGGGCCCGATGGGCCCAAATTTTTTTTCTAAATAACAATCAACACACAACTACCATTAACATTATTAACACAACCCATCTCATTTAACACATTTAAATTAAAATCCCCCTTAAACCCCCTTTGGTTTGGGTGCATATTTATACGGGGGGTTACGTAGGCAGCGAGAGCTCCAAAAATATATTTACAATACATGTACAAAATTAACACCATTAAGTACATTCTCTCAAACCTTATAGTATTTTGTAAACCTTAATATACAGTATACAAAAACTTGTACATGCATGCCCCATAAACGAGGATCGCTATGTACGATTATGGAATAAAGGGCAAATATGCCCATCCGACAGCCCCTCCCATGAGACTAGAGTCATCACATCTGAGATCCCATATAGGAAGAGGTATAGCCAGTAGAATCACAGAGAGTAAATATGCTAATGCAAGATACAAATGGCAGAGTATCCCACACATTATATGGCCATTTGGGGCAGTTGGCATAAGTATGTCAACATGGACATCTGATGCATTAACTGGCTCGTCTACAACAACAGTAGATCCTTCTTCATGGTATATTCACATTTCATATTAGAGATATTGTGACATCCATTGGATTATGATGCCCTTACACAAGCTTTCATCTTAAAAGAAGGCTATAAGATTGTCCTCAAAGTACTGCAAAATGGAGATGAATTGTTGTATATAAAACTTGCACCTTACATTCTAGACGCAGAGCTTCATCATCTTTTAAGTTTGTGATCGATTCCTTTACCTCAGCAGACCACATTGGATTAACCAGCACGATAAGCCTTCCTTCAATTTCTTGCACTATATCCTGCACCTCTAGGATAGAGGAAATCTCTGCCCCTGCAATCACAACTATGGATGCCTATGATTGTGCATTAGAACATAGATTAGGAACTACATGAATGGAGCAATAAAAAGCTTGCCATAGCCTTCCCGATTTCTGCTCAATAAAATGTTGTTTTGTGGCCATATCCGCATCTGCAACGAGCAACAAAGTGGAACCACGACTTGGAATACAAGAAAGGCGACTAAGTTGTAGTGAGAAACGGAGATGCCAGTGCGAGAAAGCTGTAAGAAAAACCCTGAGGAACTCTGCCAGCTAGAAGGTTTGAACATCCGCGACCGGCTTCGCAGCAACAAGGTCGACAGGCAAATTATAAGCAATGGCAAGTTTGGAGCGGTTTTCAGAATATTCGGGTATGTACTAGCATATACCCCAAATATGCTGAAAACCCACATAAAGAAGGGTTTGCCGCTATAGGGGGGTTTGGGATAGTCTTACCCTGGTTTGGGGGATCCCGGAGGGAAATGGGATCCCCTCCTCCGGGATCCCCACGCGAGATCCCCTCCTCCGGGATCCCACAGTTAACTGCGCAGTTAACGCCTTACTGCGCAGTTTTTGCTGATTTTTTTGCCGGATTGGTGCAGCGGCGCTCGCCCTGCTTCCTCCTCCGCATCTACCTGATCCCCTTGCCCTCCCGATTCCGACCAGCTACGAACTGATCCCATGCGATTCGGTGCCGGATCGAGGGAGAAAATCCCACAACAAATTTGCCCCAAAAATCCCAATAAGGGCCAAGATTTTTGCGCAGTAACTGCGCAGTAAACGGGGATCCCGTCCTCCGGGATCACACCTCTTGGGGATCCCGTCCTCCGGTATCACCCCTCCGGGATCCCCGAAACCAGGGTAAGGATATCCCGTGCATAGGGGGCAACCCTCAAAGGAAGCATCGAGGCCTTTTTTTTAGGGTTCGTAATAAACAGCCAGGGCACGGCAGGCAGTGGTCGTTTAATCTGTTTCCTCTTCAGCAAAAGGGTTTGAACCTGATAGATCAGCTATGAATTTGGTTTCAGGAACGCAGTAGCTGCAAGCACAGATCGTTTGGGAAATTTCGAACTAGGTTTGCCGTAGAGGTTTAAGCTTTTAGCTTCTTTTGGCACATTTAGAAGCTTTGCAAAGGGAAACGCAAAAGTGTGTAGTGCATTTATGCTGGTGGACGCCCTTTATCTTTTGTAAACCATGGGCTGTGCAACTAGCAGAAGCAGAGACAGTGTATGGTATATCTATTTTATGCATTTTTCTTTGCTTTTGCACATGTATCACATGGAAAAAATTTCTTCTGATATATCTCAGGTCAAAATCAGGCTCACATGCGGAATCTGAAAGAGGTATCTGGTCCCTGGTGCAGAACCAACTGCTTTGCAGACCTTGAATCCCTGAGCTTGCCAATCTTCCCATGATTTACATTGCTTAACCCAAAACAAATTGTGATCATGTTAGCAGAAAAATATTCTTTCCTTATAAACAGGGTCCTTTTGGCTGCCTTAACTGTGCCACTCTTCAAATAGCTGGACTTTCTAGGACTCTCCAGCAGCATTAACAACATTATCAGCATCTCTAGCACAAATATCCTCTGGAATTCAAAATATACATTTTTAGAGAATATCCTATCCTCTGTGGCAAAAACACTCTGTTCCGAACTTTGCTATGTTCTGTTCTCTCTGTTTCGGCAAAACTACCATGCTCTTCTCTCTGTTCGGACAAAACTATCGTTTGCCATAGCCAAAAAAGTAAAAATTTCAGCAAAAACACAGAGTATCTACGACAGAATGGATTCATCACTAACAAAATTTGCCTCTGCTGCGGGCGAAGTTCTGATCAGCCGAGCTGGGCTTCAAACTTCTTGATTCTTTTTCTCTTTGTTTGCTCAGGCCTGTTGTTTGCTCCTGTTTTGATCAACTGTTTTGGGTTGGATTTGCTACCGGAAAAAAAAATGGTCGACCGGTTCTTCAAGACCATTTTGGGCAAACCAATGGGCAAACAAAATGGCAGAAACCTGCGCTGGCTTCTAACTTCTATTTCTTTCTTAGTAAAACTTCCTCGTATACCCCTCAAACTTATACCAAAAAATATGCCAAAATTATTATTGGAAAAATTTCAAATATACCCCTCAACTTATAAATATTCCAAAAATACTTCTAGAAATAGACTAATTAGCTCAAAACAATAATTTTTTTTATGATCAGCCAACTAAAAAAAAAAGTGTCTAAGTGTTCATGAAACTTGTAGATATAAGTAAAAAACATTGTCCAATAGCAGGAGGACCATCTAAAATGGAGCTTGGAGTTGAATCTTTAAATTATAGTGTTTTAAGTCGAAATTTCAACTCCAATTTCGATGAATTTGACGTGTTTTTTTTTTCAAAAATGCTTTCATTTGGAGAGTATTTTTGGAATTTTTGCAAACTTGAGGGGTATAATTGGAATTTTTCCATTATTATTTGAATGTGGACAGACACGACGAACATGTTCTGAAACAAATGAGACTAAACCTACTCGCCACTTGGTGTGGACATAATATTGATTTCTTTCTCCAAACACAATAATGCGTGCACATTACATTTCATAATAAAGCATGTTATATGTTGTTTCAAATGTCTAATACTATGTGTTGTTTCACTTTTGTCTACGTTATTCCTATTCATTTTTCTTCAACTTCTCCAATTCCTTTTTCTCGGCACCAAAGGTGCCCAAAAACATTTCCACCAATATAAATTATTATCCTTTACACTTATAATTAATTTTCCCCTAAAATCCCTTTTGTTTGGGTGCATATATCACACGAGAGTGGCATAAAGCAAAGAGCTCTTATTTTTCCTTTTCAGTGTACAAAATAGAAGTAGGGTCGCTTTGATTCCCTGGTGCCCAATCATGAGACAACGCGTGGCATAGCCCAATATTGCAGAATAGAAGTTGGGTTGCTCGATTCTGCATGACCGGCTGCGCCTGTTACTCAGCAAGAACTTCACACCAATTTTTCACCAGATCTTCCCTGTTCTTCAGCTGTTCTTCGCCCAAAAGGCTTCGCAAGGGTCAGATCTTCCTTGTTCTGTGTTGTTCTTTGCCGAAAAGACTTCACAAGGGTCAGATCTTAGAGTGCAAAGACTTTGTAAGGCAGGATCTTCGTAGAGCAGGTATGTTTTTGCATCGGATCTATCAAAGAACCTCTAGAATGTCTGATTTTTGCCAGATCTCTTCCTAATCTGTTGAAGACGTCTTTAAATCTGTGTGAAAAGCAAGAAACGATCCAAAACCTAGCTCCCCTACTTCTATTTTGTAGGGGAAGGGGAGCCCCTGCTTCCCTTTCCCTATACAATGCGTGTATAAAATCAATATCACTAAATACATATAGTTCAAACTTTATAATATTTTGCAAAGCTTGCTATATAGTGTACCTCAACTTATGGAAGCATATCTCACAAAAGAGGATTGTTATATACGGTTTAAAATGAGGCATAACTCATGGAATTGCCCATCCAACTTCTCGATGCCCAGAAGCACCATTAGACCATGATAGGAGCTTTAGAAGCACCATTAGACCATGATAGGAGCTTTACTTATTGTTTGCTTTAGCTCTGGTCCGTCTAAAACTTGGTTTCTTAATGAAACCCAATCCTATTTGCATAGCCAACACCCAAAAATCTACTTATACATATGGTTTAGGCAAGTAATAATGAAAATATAGATATGCATTGATAACGTTCGATGATAATTTTATATTATATGAGAGATTATTAAAAGGCATCCATATATAAGATTAGATTAAATTAGATTAGATTATTAGATTAGACTAATCTATAAATTAAGATTATAATAATCTAAGATAATATTTTCCATCGTGATCTTCATAATATTTAGATATATACCTCAAAGTTATAACTTAAGATTAGATCTTCCATTATATTTAGATAATCTAAGATTATCTATAATCTATCTAAATTGTAATTTTAGATTATAATTAAGATTGGAATTTTAATTATGTGTTCATTATATATAGATAGTATCTTTGTATATATTATATCTTCACGCACAAACCAAATCAATCTATGTTAAACTGTTAGGCAAGAAATTCAGAAGGCCATGGTTAGATTGAGAGCGCTGATGAGGGATAATTCAGTGAAGAGGCAATGTGTTGTGGCGTTAAAATTCATGCAAACTTTGGTTCGGGTTCAAGCTAGAATTAGATCTAGAAGAATGCGAATTCTTCAGGATTGGCCTGCAATCCAGGGACAAATTTTTACAAAAAAATATTCACCCGAGCATCATAAATTTACGGTGATCTTCCCTCCTTTTTTTTTTTTTTGCATGCGAGATCTTATTTTGACTTTGCTTGCTTTTCCTTATAGATTATTATGCTTTAAGCTCCGAGCACTTACAAACCATATAGATTTGCCACAGTTATTGATGTCTGATTTTGTCCTTGAGTTCCTTTACATCATTTTGCTTCAAATTTTTTTCCTAATCTGTATTTTGCCTCCTTTTGTGTTTGGTTTAAATAGTCAGATGAAAAGAATTTAGAAGATTGGAATGACAGCCTTCTTACATTTGAAGAAATCCAAGCCAAAATGCAAGAAAGGAAAGCAGCTGCTGATAAAAGAGAAAGGGCTCTTGCTTATGTATCCTCTCGTCAGGTAAAAATTGAGAAACCTAGGTAAAAATTGAGAAACCTAGTTCAAAACAATGCCGAAATTGGGCCGATTCTTTGTCTAATATTATAATCTTTACCTTGCAGCTATATCGATGCTCGCCGAATGAGTGTACCTTCACAGATTGTGACCCAATTAATCCAAGTCGGGCCTGGAGATGGTTGGACCCTTGGATTACTTCCAGACCTTGGGATTCAAAAGAAGATATAAAAGTGGCAGAGGGTTTGAAGAGTGTTATATCAAGTAAGAGCGAAATTTGGACCGCTGAAAGTGATGTTTCTACTATCAAAAGCATGATTTCTAATGAAAGGAGCATGCAGAGCTTGCATTCCAATGTTTTTCGGCCCAGATCCAACTCTATAGCCAATGATTCAAGCTCTATTTCTAGTTTAGCGAGCAGACCTCGTTATATGAATTTTACTGAATCTGCAAAAGCTAAATCTCGGGCCTTTTGAACCCCTAAATCTACTGAAACTGCTGAGAGCTCCTTTTTAGTATCTTTCTAGAGGAGATCCTTCTCAATCTCTGCCACTTCTGCCAGTTCAACACGAAGATCAATGCCTCAAATTGCTAATACAGTAGGGACCATTCACGTTGTTTCTTCATTATTGTTATAAATTAAAAAAATAAATAAAAAACAATTCCATTATTCATTTCATTGGATATGTGCATGTTGGAAGAAGCAGGATTTCTCTCATTGCTGCAATGATTCATTAAAAAATCATGCCCTCAAAGTTGAGGTCTTTCAGACACATATCTTATACAAGCTTCACTTGGTAATCCAACTGAGACAACAACAATATCACGGTGAATAGTTGAACACGCTAGTTGCAGCATACTAAACAAAGTGCCATGTTGATCAAAGGAACCACAAAGATGATATAGTCATAAAGCTTCAATTTTTTTGTTGTTGATTGATTGAGACAACAACATGATCGAACATGCCACTTGCAACATACTAAACAAAGTAGCATGCTGATCAGAGCAGCCAATAAGATAGAGGTTGAATGTTCGTTATGTTCTATACATTTGATGGACTATAGGGCATCTTGAGAAGTTGAACATATAGAGGTGTGGGACCATTGTAGATATATTTATTTTATTCCTTTCTACTATGGATCATCTAAAGTCTAGTTTTATGATGGATTTGACTCCATGGTTAGTACCTTTATTATTTATCCTTTCTACCCGATGGCATGTTAACCCTGTTGTTATGATGAGCTCTACTGTATAGTTGGATGCAATTAAATTGATGTTGTTTAAGATTTTGTTAAATGATATAGGCTATCAAGAATATGAACATAGGTTTTTCTATATCCATTTCATTCTTTCTAGATGTATACCACTTAAACCTACTCATATAATAGATCCACTCCATACTTCATTCTTTCTAGATGTATACCACTTAAACCTACTCATATAATAGATCCACTCCATACTTGCTTCTCTTATTGATCTTAACCATAGTATACTCCACCCCATGCGTCATTTGTAAATCTTTCTTTTTATAATAATGTAGTATTATCTATCTCCTCTCTTATTAAGTGCTGGCTGTGCTGGCTGTGAATCTATGATCCTCTATATAATAACACACTAGAAACGTGTGCCCGGCGATGTCGGGCATTAGTCATGTGTGGAATGGGTAGATACATAAGTGGAATGGAATCTAGTGGAGTGTCGCATAAGAATATTGCATATGTTTATATATGCATATATGAGCGAAGGATGCAGTTGAGGGAGGGTGTCAAATGTGGATAAGTTGCATTGCACTATAATAAAATATTTATTGCGAAATTGTTGCCTAGTGTATAAACTATTTACTTTTTTAAATGACAATCAATAGCGGTCTTGCCACAAGTTGAATGCTTAGACATTTACTTTTTGAGTTGAAGGTAGATAGTGATCATGTAAAAACTGATAGATAGCGGTCGTGTAAAGCTGATCAAAGCAGTAAGATACATCCACACTTGTAGCTAACTTTTATAAACTATTGAATATTGAGTATGTACATGAATGACCTCCATATGAATGGTCTTTCCTATGTATACGAATGACAACCATATGAATGGTCTCCCCATATGCTCTACATGATATGTGCCCAATTAAGCTACTTAGAAATCATATTTACAAACAAAATGTCTACATGAATGTCAACAATTTCAGCTTTATAAGCTAGATTGCATACAGAGTAAAAATCTCAAGTGAAGCAACTAATTGCAGTTAATAAAGGAACATGACATAAAACTGTCATAATCTAATAACTGGATTCTTCTTTAAACCATCACAATAGGCTATAGAAAATGAGAATTACATGTTCATTCATCAACTTTACTAAATGTGTATTTACACAGAGAACGACGTATCTGAAGTTCAAAAGACCCTTTGGAAGCCACTACATACAGATAAAGTATCAATAACAGTAGGAACACAATGGATAATATAGATTATAAAAGATCACGGGGATGGAGAATTTTACCTGCATAAACTATCATGATAGATGCTCTCAGCCTGCATAGCAAAGCAGAGATACAATATATCTTTCAAATATTAGCCAATAACAGTAGAGTGCAAGAACTTCACATGCTAGTTCAAGAATAAAAAAGCGAAAGGGGGAAGTGGAATACTGGCATTATGAAATACATCTTCTCTATTCAATTGTTATACTTTCCCATCATCAGCCTGATATGTTGTAGAGATAAGAGACGCTCACCTTAGACATGCACCCTTTGCAGCTAATAAGAAATCTCCAACACGGACAAATGGCAAGCAAAGCTGAACTGAATAGACGTTCTAAGGTTCTCATCCATATTAGATTCTAATAACCAGCAAAATACTGGAAAGAAGTAGAAGAGAAAAAGAGTGAAATGGATAAAATGAAAAGAAAATATTTCTATTTATCAAATACAAAAAAATGCAAATGAAGATCATAGCGGAGGGCCAATGGCAGTTTCAAACATTTTTGTATTCACTAATCTAAAATAAAAAGCTAGAGATAAATGCATTCTCATCTCATCTTCAAGGCATGAGGGTGCTAATTAACGGTTGGAATATACACAACAATGGCTGGTATGTGAATGTGCATTATTAAACATGCTCCATCCACTTTCTATCATGAAAGCTTTCTATACAATCTAGCTTAATAGGATCTAAGACTACTTCTAAATCAAGATCTTGATGCTCCAGAAGAACTAAACCACAATAGTAGTTCATCCCACTTGTCTGAATGTAGTGTTGACCTTTTCCATATTCAAATAGGTTTCAGAACGTATGAACCATATAAAAATGTTTGTTTCAAGTTAATAAATAAGGTGCAAACAAATATTTCTCAAGTGAATGTATATCAGACTCACTGGGTACAACTTAAAGTGCTTTGCAAGCAAATATTTTCAAGTGATTATCTTGATGTGCTAGATAGAACTCACCATCTCAAAGCTACATCAGCTTCAGATTTTCCCTACGAAATATTAAGCATGACTCAGTAGCATTCCAAAAAAAAAAAAAAAAACAACAAATTACAAAGTAGTTTTCAAGCTTATGGCAGAGCTCCTAATGCTCAACAAATAGAAACATATCAATACCATGAGCAAAATAAAAGACCACAAAGCTCCCAGCCTAGAATCAAGCACGCGACCAATGATTTGTTCCAATAAATAGATAGATAGTTCGTATTTGTACATCCATTGGGACCACATTGAGAAGCAATGCGGAGAATCTCATGTTGCCTACTTTTCTACCATTGTTTCCATGCCAACCCCTTAAATATTGTTTGTTGGCAGGCCTGGTTGCACTTTGAATAGCAACAAAACTCCAATGCTAAAAAGAATCTTATAAGTTTTTTCCTCTTTCCAACATAGCATAAGGCAACATGCTAGAATCTGTTTAAGCTTATTTTCGTTTTGTTCCTCTTACTAAATGTGTTTCACTACAGATCAAAAAAGGCAAAAAGGTAGCAATCCGGGAGCAACCCAAGGGTCAAAAGAGAATAATCAGAGTTGGGAATGGGCTAGGAATGAAGAACAAACAAGAACAAGCACGAAAACTGCAGAGAGAACAAGCCAAGGAACGAGCAACAAATTCCAGTTGGATTGCAGGGTTCGGGACTGCAAGAGTACCATGATCCAGAAGAATTGGTAACTCTGAGCCCAATCCATCTGAAGACAACCATAGACTAGAATCTGAATGAAAGAATAAGCAGAGGAAAAACTCTAGAACCAACAGAATTCAGCTCAGAGGAAACGCCGATGAGGAATGCTAGCAGGCAATATGGATATATAGTAGACAGAGCCAAAGAAAGCCTGTGCCATAGAAGGCTCAGACCATAGATAGATCTGACGCCCAAAATGGCGTGACGCCAAAACAGGCATCCCTTTGCCCAGAATGATGGTTCTCTTAAGAAGAGAACCATGGCATTAGCGCAACGTAAGGTAGTAAGGTTCTTTGTTCCGCATTCTATGTTTTTTGTTTGAGGAAAAAACAGTTTAAGTTCTGCTATATAACCATTCCGGTCATGAAGGTTGCGGTGGGTCTTTCACCAAGATGGCTGATTAACGAAAAATGTAAGGTTGCATGCTATAATACTTGCAGCATTGCAATGGTACAACTGAATAGCAATATAAAGGGACATTTATATAGATTTATATGGTTAAAAACATGTAGCTTTTGTATGTTGTGCAGGTGTACATGTATTCTGCTAAAGGACGGTCGTCGGTTGTGTTGTGTATTAAAAAAACAAAACACCGCATTTTGAAAGGGAGGTGTAATGCTTTTCTTCATAATGGCGATGGAGAACGATTGTTCGTGAAACAGGAAGCATTGTTATAGTACACGCATTGGGTAGTGGTCCACGCTGAAAGAGCTATAGCATATCTGGAAAAGCTATGTAAATATTCCAACATAGCCCAGTAATATAAGGGCAAGAGACAATATATTATCCTAAACAATATCCATATGTATTAGTATAAGAGGAATATTCTCATAATTAAGAAGACCTTTATTTTATAATAAAGTGAGGCCTCAAAATATGTTTTGACGAGGTCGAGATGTACCAACGAACAAAAAGTAACATCAATAAAAAGCCAAGGATATTAAAGAAGTACCTTTTAACTATATATATTGAACGACGACTATTTTAACAACGATTATATTTATAAAGAGTGGCATCTATGATTTGTTTATAAAGGCCATTGATGAATCTTAGGAGTAAAAGGTAACATCGAGTATTTATAAGGGGCTTCAACTAATATTTTGAGGGGGGGAGGGGGGGCGCTTGGTGACTTGCTATAAAGGGAGGCCGCAAGCTGTTAAGCACTAGCAACTTTAGTGATAACCAACACATCAAAAGGGCGAATATTTCAAGCAAATCGTTATCCAATGTGCCCCAACCTTTCCAATTTTTATCCCATACCCCATAGACCATATCAATTCCTCCCCCTCCTCGAGATACTTGCCCTCAAGCATGTGGAACACACCAATGTTGCCACGAGGGATCGGTGCTGCTATCGGCTCCCTAAATTAACCAGAGCATCCAACAGGATTGGATTCGCTCAAATGAATCCGGAGGATTCACTTAAGAGGCTTCTCTTGATGGCATGGCGTCCACGTCACTTCTGAGGAGGATTCGCTTGAGCGAATCCTCAACCGCGGTTGAGAAAAATCCTTTGAAAGATCTCCAACATTTAATGTGTTGACTTCGCATGCTTGAACTTGAATGAATCCTCTTGTAAGGATTTGCTTGAGTGAATCCTCACTTCATTTATTGTGCACCCGACTTCGAAAGTTTTGGCATGCTTGGGAGGATTCGCTTGTGTGAATCCTCACATCATTTATTTCGCACCATGCACAATGCACATCATTTATTGCACCATGCGTGCACCTTTGCACCACGCATGATGCACCATGCTTGCACCTTATTTATTGCACATGATGCTAGTCATTTATTGCACCATGCCTGGAAGGATTTACATAAGTGAATCCTCCAGCATGCACCTAAATTTGCAAGCTCGCGAATTTTGTCTGCCATATATCTAGCGCAAATCTGAGGCTTTTAGAATTCAATCAAGCGAATCCTTGGCTGCTTTAAAGGCAAGCAAACGGCGAGGTGAATCCAACCTCAAGGAAAAATTCAAGGATGAGAGCGAGATTGTGTGAGTATTTTTTTCTACCAGAGTTCTCTGATCTGTTTTTTTTTTTCGTTCACTATTTTTCTATGTTCCTTTGATTTCTTCTTTCAATGGTTTAATTAAATCATTTACCTTAGGATATTAACTTATTAATGACCTATATCAATCTAGTTCCAATTTTAGTGGGTTCAATAGAAATTTTTTCCCTGTTTATGGTCGTAGTTTGTAGCGAGAATGTCTTCTTCAGAGCTGGCGCCGGTCTGACACATGGACGAGTGACCGTTGCCTTTTAACTTAGAAAGCGGGGCCCAGAATCCAGTACGCATTGGAAGCATCGTGGAATGGTACGCTCAAAACCACTTGTCTTTTGCACGAAAGTATGTTGTTTGTGCTAATTTACCCAAATTGTTTTATTGTAGGGAGTACCACGGCATTTGTGTCTCATCAGAAGGGTGATCCAGGTGGAATGGATTTGCACTGCGAAAAGGTGCACCCACTTTGTTGACAAATTATGCCAGGATCTTGGATTCCTTGGTCTCATGCGGGATGGGGCCTGGGGGCACCACCATAGCCACCATCGAGATCATTGGTGACCCATTGACGGACATTCGGGTCCTCGAGCCCAGGCATCCAGAAGTGCGGCCAGAGCCGTAGCTGAGCGCGAGAGGGCAGCGCGACGACGACAAGATCCACAGATGGCTGCTCGGATGTTGGCGGCCTCAGCCAAACACAGAGATGCAGCGAGGCAAGGTGCTACTATAATGCATTTGCAATATATCCTGATGCCTGAGGCTGCGTTGGAAGGCTTTCTAGAGGGGCCAGATGCTTTGTTGCACAAGGTCAGCACCCAGCATAGGCTGGGGCGCCAGAAACTGTAGCCATTTCATGGAGGTCGCATCAGAGTGCGGTCAGGTACCACAAAGAAGGCTGGGCACGATGATTGGGAAGCACATCAGTGTCTCAATGATTGGGCCATTGCGCAGAGATTGGCAGGCCATATGCCAACAGAGCAGGAGCTGCTAGCTGAGCTCATCTAGATACGGGGTTCTCACTGGGAGGAGAGTCCAGACCCATCGTCGCCAGGAGGAGAGTCCAGATCTATCTTTCTAGACAGCGAGTCAAGATTGTGTCTCCAACTGGCAGGGTCATGTCTCAAACACAGATTATATTACACGGTTAATCGCCCAACCGGGTCCACAGGGTTATAGCTTGTAGCTAGCTTAATAAAGAATCTCTGGCTACTCTGCGTAGCTCATGAGCAAAGACTAATATCCTGCCTATCCATTAGGAGGGATCATCTTCTATCATCACAAAGAAATCGCCTCAGAACGAATCAGGAATTTCCTTAGTATCAAATGAGCCAGTCTTCATCTAAGCTGATCGGCAACTCCTCTTCAAGCCTCAAGTATCGAAGGGATGCTGGTCTGTTGTGCCGGGATGCAGAAATTGACCTCCAAATAGACACCAGCAGGTCTGAGCAGATGGTCGGCTAGCCTCTGCATCATCCAGGATTTGCTCTGAATCTATCCATCAATCTTCTAGAGTGCACATGGGAATGCCGCAGTAAGGAATCTGCTGCCAATCTCTGAGTTCCTGATGCCGGGGGGTCGCCTACGATCCTCTGTTTCTGTCCAAGAAGCACTGTTCATTGTCCAAGTACTACTATTCCAGGTTGCTCTTCTATAATCCGTTAACAGGTCGATGCTCTTGTTTTATATTTGTAGCCCTCCTTCAAATATAATCCATTGTCCCCCTTTTCCATATAAAGATAAGGCATTGCCCTTAAAATAGTGGCAAGGCCTTTTTTAATTATAGTAGATGCCCTTTGCTTGGTCATTAGTTCCACCTTTTTCCCAATGATATCTCGACTCCCTCTTTGTTGTGCGACCACCAATAAGAATAATGGTCCCTAGGTATAGATTTATCCCCTTTCAATGTTTATCCCTTGCCTTAATATATTGTTAGGCAAACTTGGGAGTAACACATTAACAGGTAATGTTTGCCATATTTTTGCCATGCCTCGTAACCCCGTCGCCGTGGACCACTCCCTTGTGCTTTACTCCGTATCAGATATTATATACGTATATGTCTCATATGTCACAAATCATACATATACCATTTGACATATGTCTCATAAGTAAAGCATATGTCCTATAGCATGTACTATGACATATGTCACATGTATTTGATAATGTCACACGGCATAATCCTCATAAGTTATATAAGTCAGATATATGTCATATAGTATATGTCTCGTGTGTCATAAGTCAAATATATGTTATATAGCACATACAATGAGATATATGGCACATATCTCATATGCTATAAGTCAGATATATATCACATGATATATATAATGTCCAAGCGTGGATTTGCCTTGGAAGATAAGAAGAAGAAGAAGAAGAAGAAGAAGAAGAAGAAGAAGAAGAAGAAGAAGAAGAAGAAGAAGAAGAAGAAGAAGAAGAAGAAGAAGAAGAAGATATTCTTCTTTTCCTCTTTAGTAGCCTACTTGGTGGACTCAATGATCAATGAATTGTCGAAGGGTTTAAGGATTTTGATATCAAAAATTATGTAAGAGTTTTGATGACCTTTAAGGATTTGGAAGTGTGGAAATTTTATTGTTTGGGTTAGAAGGCTTTTTTTGGGATCCAATTTCTCTTCAATATTTTGCTTAAGAGAAGAAGTAGATAATATTGTCTTGTTGGAATACAATAGCATATTTAAAGATTGTTTACACAAGGAATTTCCATTGGTTGTTTATACTATTTTTATGACACATGGATTAATAGGCCTTTTTCCATATAAAAGCTTATGGATGCATTTTTTTCTTACATGCAAGCATGACACGTGATGGTACATGCACATGTGCTTTGCATGACAACTAAGGTATGTTCTTTTTTTGCCTAAAGCTAGAAGGTATGCTTTTTTTGCCTAAAGCTAGGATATCTTTAAAAGTACATAAAATATCAAGCTTTAATATGCCTTGTCGTGGGCATTCAATGGCAAGGTTTATACATCAGGATTTGCTTCTTTGGCCTTTATCTTTGAATAAAAAAATGAGAGTTACAAGGACATTTGAAATATATCTTTTTGGAGGCTTTGTCAACATATTTTTTATTATTTTTAGTCTCAAATGCTAAAAGCATGTAGATTTTCCCAAGATATTTTTCCTTATGGAAATTTCTTTAAGTGTTTTATGAACGATGGTACATTTGGAAATATATGCATTTGGGGCTTGGCTCGAGGAATAGCTATGAAGCCAAAGTAAATAGGGCTAAATCCCTTTTTGGATTTACTGACAAGATCTGTGGTGCTGCTTGCAATCTTGATCTCGGCATCTTCTAGAGTTCCTCCGCGGCGGACAAAAGAGGGCTTTATCTTACATCTTCATCTGCTATCTTGGGAGTCCATCGACCATATCATAGAGTTGAATGGTGCGGCCCGAGGAAAATAGGTCGCCGGTTCTTCTTAGAATGATCTAGCTATGTCATAATATTATTACATGGAGTGGCCTCTTGCAAAATATGAAAGCGACATATTTCGATTACGCATTTTGAAATAGCTTCACATAGCTATCTTGTGATCTATAATGTGGTCTATACATGGCTTCGAAATAGCGGATATATCGTGATCCGCACCTTGGAAACGGAGTTAGTTTTATGCCATTAGCTCACGGTGTTTGTGGCCTCTGCAAAATAATCGGAATTACAAGGTACGATTTTGCGGATAGATGTCATACAAAAGCTTTTCTTTTTTCTTTATCTCTGGATAAATCTCTAGTCTTAGGAAAGGCTCCTAGTGCGTGGATCTTAGGTGCTATATCCACTTGTTATATCCAATATTTGCTACATCGTCGGCTTGTATATGATGGGCTTGTCTCAGAAAAATGGAAGCCCGAAAGTATTGGAACATCTGGATTCTCTGAGAAAGAGGATGGTTCTTATTTGTAACCGGTGTTTCCTTGTTTTCTATACGATTGCAAATATGGCAAAAGCTTTTTAGCTATGGTGGAGCATGTTGGCTATAATGCCTTGGACAAATCTGATGGTAGGCCAAATAAATAGTTGGCATGATGGCGAAGATCGAGTATGTGATGCCTCTAGCAATTAGCGCCACAACATGGATTGGCGAATGCAATCTACTACATTATGGAGTGCGAAAATAAGGTGGGATATAATTTCATTTGAAATGCATATTGGTCATGGATCACGTATGGAAATTGATTACTAGCGCCGAGGTGACTTTAATTCCTAACATAATGAGTTTCTACTTGAGTTAGTTATCTGGGATTGATAGCCATAGCTACCTAATAAGTTCATCTGAAAAAGTATTTATCGCTAATATGTCTAAGTTATTGCTTCCCAAAAGAGTTGAAGCCTCGAAGTTATATTTTATAGCATGAGGGTATCGCGAATTATTAGTGGAACATCTACCACGGTTTGTATGTGCTATCTTTGTAAAGATAGATAGATATGCTCTTAAGAATTAAGTTAAATGAAATGTAGTGAATTTTATGATCTCTGATCTTTGAAATTTATGATCTACATGGCTCTAATTGTTTCTAATGATCTATCGTCATAAAGATTGGTCTATATTCTATTTTTTAATCTATATTTTTGACTTACAAATAATAATATGGACACACGCATGAATTAAGATTTTTTAGAACTATTAATATACATTTGGAAAGTTTGACATGTTGTAAAGTTTATATTACTTACGGCATAATAGAAAATAATATGATTGGGAAGAATGTATATGGATTTAAATCGAAATTATATATTATGAACAATTTGGGAAGCCTAAACTTTATGGTTCCATAATTCTTTCTTGTTTATGTCACCCGAGGGCAAAAAGGATACAATTGGTGATCGTTGATAAACCGAGAGACCCAATGTACCTTTTGGCCCTTGCATCGTCTAAGGGATTCTATTAACGCGTTTGCATGATTGGGCTGCAGTCTGGGTTCTCTCCTCAATTGTCTCTTATTTCTTTTGTTAGGGTTGGTATAGCGTGGAGATGGAATTATTGGAAGGCGGAACAAAAGGCTGCATCTACTTTGTACTTCTACTTTTTACTTGAAACATGGGAATAATTTATAGTAATATTATCGTGTATACTTTCAAGTTTCATGGTAATCATATACATATGTAAGTTCTGGATCTACTAAAATAATGCTTTGCTATTTTACTACTTGTCTTTACTATTTCACCACTTTTTATACATGTTTTATTAGGTATTATGCCTTCCTTGTGGCACGGAGGTAGCTTGAGGGATGGATATGTGTTGTGTAGTCTTTACCTTGAATGAATACAGTTTAGTAAAATATTTTACTATAATGCATTAGTAATCTGGTGAAGATGTGTCGAAGAAGAAATCGTGACTTCCATTTGCTGGAGATATCGCTTAAGCACAATTAGTTGAGCTCTACCTATTTAAAATTCGAGATCTCTACTATTTGACATCTGGATGGAGTATCTTGGCTTAGCCGGACCTATTATACAAACCCGGGTTAACTTGTACATTATTTGATAAATATTAGTTGATAGCCGTCACTATGAGTAAATACTATAAAAATCTTTTGTTCATGGTACTTAAGGCCCCTTTAGCCTATGTATCCACAAATATAAAATCTGATTGTATATTTCAAGGTCTTGAACTAGTCCTTTGTGCTAGTTCGAAATGCTCTGCTCTGGCCGGATATGGTATTTAGTCCAACACTTTTATATACTACAAAAATACAATAAATTGATCTTTGAATTAAAAGATTCCCATGAATCTAATTGTCTTGGTATGAGGAAGTGGGACCCCTCTTTTATGAAGTCTGCTTTCCTTATAAGAGGTGTCTGCATCTGAGGAGGATGTGTAGGAGAAGAAGAAGAAGAAGAAGAAGAAAGTATTCTTCTTCTTTTCCTCTTTGGTAACTGCAGTGGACTCAATGATCGATGAATTATTCGAAGGAGTTTAAGGATTTGATATCAAAATTATGTAAGAGTTTTGATGACCTTTAGGTTGGAAGTGTGGAAATTTTATTGTTTAAGCTAGAAGGCTTTTGGAGTCAATTTCTCTTCAATATTTTTGTAAGAAGAAGTAGATAACTTATTGTCTTGTAGATACAATAGCATATTTAAAGGTATTTACACAATTTCCATTAGTTGTTTTATACTATTTTATGACACATGGATTAATAGGCCTTTTCCATATAAAAGAAACATGGATGCATTTTCTTACATGCAAACATGACCAAGCATTGATGGTACATGCATGTGCTTTGCATGACAACTAAGGTATGTTCTTTTTGAAAGGCTAGAAGAATTTATTAACTCTTTTGCCCTAAAATTGGGATCTTTAAAGTCGTAAAATATCGACTTTAATATGCCTTGTCATTGGGCATTCGATGCTTAAGGTTATACATCCGTTTGCTTCTTTTGGCCTTTATCTTTGAATAAAAATGAGAGTTACAAGGACATTCGAGAATATATATCTTTTGGGCTTTGTCAACATTATTTATTATTTTGGTCTCAAATGCTAAAAAGCATGACCGATTTTTCCCCAAAGATAATATTTTCCTTGGAAATTTCTTTAAGTGTTTATGAGCGATGGTACATTTGGAAATATATGCATTTACAGGGCTTGGCTCGAGAATAGCTATGGCGTAATAGAAGTAAATAGAGGGCTAAATCCCTTTTGCAGTTCTGACAAGAATCACAGGAGTGCTTTTGCTTGCAATCTTGATGCGGCATCTTAGGTTCCTCAGCCCGGACTAAAGAGAACTTTATCTTCTGTCTTCATCTGCTATCTTTGATTCCATCACGACCACTATCCTTAAATTGAATAGTGCGGCCAGGGAAAATAAGGCTGCTTTTGGTTCTTTGCCAGAATGATCTAGCACTATGTCATAATATACATGGGTGGCCTCTTGCAAAATATAGCGGCATGGCCCGTTGCATTTGAAGCACTACGCAGCTATCATGATCTATAATGTGGTCTATACATAGCGAAATACATGGGATATCTTTTTGTGATCGCACCTTAGGCCGGGTTAGTTTATGGGAATTAAGGTCGTTTTAGGGATCAGATGTCATCTAAAGCTTTCTTTCTTTATCCTACCGGATAAATCTCTAGTCTTAGGAAAGCTCTCCTAGTCACGGATGCGGGTGCTATATCCACTTGGTATATCAATATTTTATACATGTCGACAGCATAGCAGCGGGCTTGTATCTCAAAATGGAAGCGAGTATTAGAACATAGATTCTGCGGAAGCAGATGGATTTCTTATTGCTTGTGATGTTCCTTGTTTTCTACTTTGCAAATTTACAAATATGCTTAAGCTTTTAGCTAGACAGTGGAGCATATTGGCTATAATGCCGCGGGCAAATATCCCAGTGGTGGGCGGAAATAAATAGTTGGCATGATGGCGGGCCGGTATGCTTCGTGCCTCTCTAGCAATTAGCACAACATGGATTGGTGCAATCTACTACATTATAGATGCTGAAATAGGTCGGATATAATTTCATTTAGTACATATTAATTAATGAATCATTAGCAAATTCGGATTACTAACGCCGAGGTGACTTTAATTCCTAACATAATGAGTTTCTACTTGATTAGTTATCTTGGGATTGATGGCCACATAGCACCTAATAAGTTCATACGAAAGTATTTATCGCTAATATGTCTAAGTTATTATTTAAAGAGTTGAAGCCTGGGGTTATATTTATAGCATGAGGGTATCACAATTATTAGTGGAACATCTACTTGCAGTTTGCTTGTAATGCTATCTTGTAAAGATAGATAGATATGCTCTTCCAGAATTAAGTTAAATGAAATGTGAATTTTATGAATCTCTGATCTTTGAAATTATGATCTACATGAAAACCTAATTGTTTCTAATGATCTATCGTCATAAAGATTGGTCTATATTCTATTTTTTCAATCTATGTTTTTGACTTTACAAATAATAATATGGACACCCATGAATTGGTTTTGAACTATTAATATACATTGCGGAAAGTTTGACGTATTTGTAAAGAAGTTTATATTTACTTCGTATAATAGAAAATAATATGATTGGGAAGAATGTATATGGTTTAAATCTGAAATTATATATGCGAAGACAATTTGGGAAGCCTAAGCTTTATGGTTCCATAATTCTCTTTCTTGTTTGTATGCGGAGCAAAAGGATACAGTGGTGATCGGGTGATAAGTGACCCCAAATGTACCTTTGTCTTTAGGGATTCTGCTAACGTTTGCATGATTGGGCGAATCTGGGTTCTCTCCTCCAATTGTCTCTTATTCTTTGTTAGGGTTGGTATAGCGTGGAGATGGAATTATTGGGCGGAACCAAACATCTACTTTGTACTTCTACTTTTTACTTGAAACATAGAATAATTTATAGTAATATTATCGTGTATACTTTCAAGTTTCCTTGGTAATCATATACATATACTTTGAGATTCTGAGATCTACTAAAATAATGCTTTGCTATTTTTACTACTTGTCTTTACTATTTCACCACTTTTTAACATGTTTTATTAGGTATTATGCCTTCCTTGTGGCTTTGGGCGCGCCGGGATGGATATATGTTGTGTAGTCTTTACCTTGAATGAATCACGGTTTAGTAAAATATTTTACTATAATCTGTTAGTAATCATTTGAAGTGAAGATGTGTCGAAGAAAGAAGAAAGAAAGAAAAGAAGAAGAAGAAGAAGAAGAAAGAAGAAGAAGAAGAAGAAGAGAAGTTTGAAAAATATGGAAATTATAAATTGCTCAAGGAGTTCTTATGTGGAGAAGGAGGAAGAAAGTGATTGCAATGGTATGGAATGAAAATGGTATAACATATGGTGAAACTAATATTTATAGAAAATTATGGTATGTGATAGTTACATCTACAAGTCTTGGGACTTGGCAGCAATATATATTTGGGGGCCAAAGCCATATGAATAATTGCCTAATGGTGTTTCATAGTGGCATGGATGGCTCCTTACAAAAGAGATTACGTTCTATGTCCCAAAGATCTATCATTTTAATCATGGAGGGCTCTTACATAGCTGTATCATTTAATGAGGCATAAGACATTAAATGATATGCCATGTGAAATGTGAGATATTATTAGGATCTCACTCATTACTTGGGCCTAGAAGGTGAGCACATCACTCTAATCTATCCTATGTATTTATTTATTAATATCATATAGTGGTTGCATGGATAAGAGCTCTAATGAAAATTGGAGTATATGGAGCCGTAGGGCTTTGATAAAGAAATTATTTTGGTCAAAGATAGCCCGCGTGTTAAAAGTTGTTTGACAAAACACAAAATTTTTTCTTTATTGTACCTCTGTAAAATAACGCTTGGGATTTGGGCGATGGAGTTAACCTATATGGAATTTCAATATCTTTGAAACACAATGCCCTCCAAGTCTTAGAGATCGATTTGTTACCTTGCTATGCCAATGGCGGGGATACGCTCTATTATATGGCATCATTCAAAGGCGATTCGAAACATTTGGAGAGCATACACAAAGCAGTTTGAGATCATCTAGCTGTTTTGCGATGAATCTGATTCATTCACTAACTTTCATGAATATTCAATAAAAGACATTGAAAAAAAGACTTCTTTAAACAAGCGAGTTTTTCTTACTATAGTGGTCGAAATGGCTCATCTTGATGGTATCTTGACCACATGCATACTCAAGTGCCAAAGTATTTGGATCTGAATATTTACTGCGCAAAGGACAAAGCAGTTTGGGTTGTATGCCTGACCTCAGAAGCACAGGGTTTCACTTACCATTGTTTTAGTAAAATCTAGATGTTAAGCGGGGATTCACGATGTTGGTAGAAGGATATGAATCTATTTCAAGGCAATAGATGCGGAATGCTAAAATACAAATGAAAAGCAGAGACTTAAAATGTAAGGAAATGATAGGATGTCGAAAAGCTTAAAGTCTTGGGATGTCTTGCAAATCGCTCTATTTAGCTTATTGGGCATAATAAATTTGTTTGACACTATAGTTGTGGGGGTGCTGCGAGACTTTAGTAGATGCTACTGGTTTCCAATACCTCCTAGTATGTCCTGTGGTTGTAGACATAGTAGATCATTCGTTTCTAGTAATTTCTGTAGATAATGCCATTTTTGGAGCTAAATATCTTTGTCGATTGCTCAAGCTTGCTAAAGTGGTAGATGCTATAAAGTTAGGCATGGTCTTGGCGGTATTTAGGAAATTTTTATCCATGCTCTTCTTAGTTTAAGAGATCGCTAGATTGGTTCCGCGTCTGCAGTACACAAGGTAAGGCGGCCTCTAATGAATATATGCTGATGCAAAACCACCGTGCATGAGAACAAGGCACAATGTAATGGTTGAACACAACTTTTGATGATGTCGTGACCAAAACTATATTGTTAGTGCATGGCCCCATACTTTTGGGTATGACTTTTGATCTTTTTGGTTCTTGATTGTGCAAGTCTTGTTATATACCAATGGTGTGGATTCCTTAACCTCCTAAATAGTTAAGGCGGGGTAGGCGATGATGGCAGGATTAATCAAGTTGGATTTCTAAGTGTCTTATGTTGTGACATTCTAGTTTTGATCTAGAATTTAGAAGTGTTTTTTGGCTCCAATGTCTTGAAAGTCCCTGGTTGATCTAGATACATCTATTTCTTGAAAATAATAGGTGAAGGGCGATGGACACGAGGTGTTCTATATATAGCTTACAGCGCCCCTTGTGTAGTTACCTTAGACACTAACTTATGCATTGTTTAGGTCTGGTGCTTAAGACACTCTCTCTAGTTTACTTGTTTTACGGTAGGAACATGTGCTTGCGATAATTGGTTCACTGCGAGGAAGATATGTGGCCAATATCAAGTCTTTGCAACAAATAGAATTAATTGAGACTTGACTTGTTTTGGGGTTTTAACCATGAAAAACTAAAATGACCTAATTGGTATAATAGTGTAAGCGGTATAATACTCCATTTTAGAGTTTGAAACGATCACCAATTCCCTTGTTGATGTACATAGTGGAATAGAACTCTTATTGTAAAAGACAATTGAATGATGAAGGAAAGAATTGCTGATGTATTTATTTTCCAATGGATTAATGAAGTACAATCGATTTTTATTGAAATATGATGAATATGTAACATATTATGAACATGAAATATATTGGTGAATGCAAATTATCCATTATTCCTCTGCTAGAATTGAACTGAAATTTTCTTCACAGTATTATCTTAAAAAGTTACATTTGAATTCTATATTATTATATGAGAACTTGAGAAGAATTATTGCAGTTGAATTATTACTTACACATGGGAGCCTGGGCGCCAGGTGCGTGTGGCTGGCTTGAGCCGAGGGGTAGATGGGAAATATGTGCTCACTCTGAGCAGAGTCTTGGTGTTTTAAATTTTAATTGTACATAGTCTTTGTGAGAACATCATAGAAGAAGAAGAAGAAGGAAAGAAGAAGAAGAAGAAGAAGAAGAAGAAGAAGAAGAAGAAGAGGAGAGGAAGGAGGAGGAGGAGGAGGAGGAGGAGAGGAGGAGGAGGAAGGTGGTTTGGAAGGTATTAGTTATGAGTTGTCAGGTTCTTGTGTGGAGGTGATTGCAGTGGTGTGGATAGTGAGGAAGTAGAGTACATTAACATATGGTGAAACTAATATTTATGAAAATTATGGTATGTGATGATTGTCTACAAGTCTTTGGGACTTGTAATATATTGGGGCCAAGCCATATGAATAATTGCCTAATAATTGTTTTCGGCTTAGTGGCATGGATGGCTCTGCCCACGAAGTTCGTTCTTATACGGGTCTATCGTTTAATGGTGGAGCTCTTTTGTAGCTCTATCATTTAATGAGGCATAAGACATTAAATGATATGCCGTAGCGAAATGTGAGGATATTATTAGGATCTCACTGCGTACTTGGGCCCTGAAAGGACCTATCCACTCTAATCTATCTATGTATTTATTTGTTAATATCATATAGTGGTTGCATGGATAAAGAGCTCCTAATGAAATTGAGTACATATGGGTAGTAGGGCTTTGATAAAGTTATTTTATTGAATGGCGTGGTAAAAGTTGTTTACGATAATAAAACACAAAGGTTTTTCTTTGTGTACCTGCGCCAAAATAATAACGGTTTAGACGATGGAGGTTAACTATGGAGTTTCAATATCTTTGAAACACAGTACCTCCAAGTCTTAGGATCGATTTGATGCCCTTTGATTTCTTGCCAATGGCGGGATGCGCTCTATTATATGGCATCATTCAAGGCGATTTCCCGAAACATTGGAGCATACACAAAGCGAGGTTTTGAGATCATCTATTTGTTTGCGATGAAGATCGATTCATTCTTTCACTTTCATGAATATTCAATAAAAGACATTGAAAAGCTGAGACTTCTTTGAAACAAGCGGTTTCTTATAGTGGTGAAATGGCTCATCGTGGTATCTTGACCACATGCATGCACCAGTGCCAAGGCTGCTTTGGATCGAATATTTACTACGCCAAAGGACAAAACGGTTGGAGTTGTATGCCCTGACCTCAATTTCGGTTTACTTGCATTGTTTAAGTAAAATCTAGATGTTAGCGGGATTCGATGTTGGTAGAAGGATATAGATCTATTCAAGGGCAATAGATCTGGAATGCTAAAATGGAAATGAAAAGCAGGACTTAAAATGTAAAATGATGGGATATACGAAAAGCTTAAAGGTCACGGGATGTCTTGCAAATGCACTCCTATTTTAGCTTGTTGAGCATAATCGTTGTTTTGACTTTATAGTTGTGGAGGTTCTGCGAGACCTAGTAGATGCTCTGCTTGGTTTAATACCTCAGTATGTCCACTGTGGTTGTAGACATAGTAGATCATTTCGTTTTCTAGTAGTTTCTCAACTAGATAATGCCGTTTAGACTAAAATATCTTTATCGGTTGCTCAAACACTAAGTGGTAGATGCTATAAGTTAGAGCATGGTCTTGGCGATTGTTTAAATTTTATCATGCTCTTCTTAGTTTAAGAGAGAGATCTTGCTAGATTGGTTCACGGTGCGGTGCAAAGGTAAGGCGACACTCTAATGAATATATCTTTGGTCTGAAGCCACGTATTAAGAAAACTAAGAACAAGGCACAATATAGTTGAACACAACTTTTGATAGTGTGCGACAAGCCAAGGCTATGTTAATTATTACTGGCCTATACTTTAGGCTGCGACTTTGATCTTTTTGATTCTTGATTTATTGCAAGTCTTGATATATACCAATGGTGTGGATTCCTTAACCTCTAAATAGTTAAAACTGGGCTGGTGAGCAGGCCAATAGCGGAGATTAATCAAGTTGGATTTCTAAGTGTCTTATGTTGTGACATTCTAGTTTTTGATCACAGAATTTAAGTGTTTGGCTCCATGTCTTGAAGTCTAGTTCGATCTAGATACATCTATTCTTGAAAATAATAGGTGAAGGCGATGAGCGAGAGTGTTCTATAGCTTACAGCCCTTGTGTAGTTACCATGAACTTGCTAACTTATGCATTGTTTGGGTCGCAGTGCTTAAGACACTCTCTCGGTAGGAACATGTACGATAATTGGTTCACGAGAAGATATGTGGCCAATATCAAGTGCGCGGCAAATAAATTAGTGAAGACGACTTATTTGGGGTTTAACCATGACAGAAAAACTAAGAAACTGGTGGTATAATGGTGTAAAGCGTGTAATACTCCATTTTAGGTTTGGCCGATCCGCAATTCCCGCGGTAGTACATAATTGCGAATGTGGAATAGAACTCTTATTGTAAAGACAATTGAATGATGAAGGAAAAGAATTGCTGATGTATTTATTTTCCAATGGATTAATAAAATGCAATCGATTTTATTGAAATATGATGAATATGCCAACATATTATGAACATAAATATATTAGTGAATGCAAATTATCCATTATTCCTACCTTAGAATTGAACGAAATTTTCTTTACAATGTGTCTAAAGTTACATTTGAATTCCTATATTATTATAACTTCAGAACTTGAAAATTATTGCGGTTGAATTATTACTTACACATAGAATGCAGGCTGTAAGAGTACGGTGTGGCTAAAACCAATTGAATATTGGGAAATATGTGCTCCTCTGACGAAGTCTTTAATTGTTTTAAATTTTCAGTGTACATAGTCTTTTGGCGAGGAACATCATGAAGGAAGAAGAAGAAGAAAGAAGAAGAGAAAGGAAAGAAGAGAGGGATATTCTCTTACGGTGGCTATAATAATAACTGAGATGACCAGTAGTTATAAAGGCAAGGTACATTCGGAATATAGCTTGGGACTTTGGAAAACAAAAGAAGCTTGGTACAACGGAACCATCATAGTCTTTGTTTTCTAAGACTATTGCCATGGAAACATTCATGGGGAGCATCATGGTTTATTAATGGATGGTACATGGTAGGGGTTTGCCCATGGTTTACCTTAGGGGCCATTCCTCATAATGAAGAAGAGAATATCTTTTGATTTTGAAATCATTGGAAAGAGACCCGGATCTCGGCATGTCCCAAGAGCATGTGTGGGCATGCTTGCATATAATATTTATAACACATGGTTTAATAGGATTTTACTATAAAGTTATGCATAAGGAAAAAGACCAAGATGTCTTAGCTAGGATTTTCCATGCTCTTCTGCGGCTTAGAGCATGAAAGGACAAAGAATACTATGGTTGTATATGGATACGTAAAGCAAGGAGGGTATGGTTCTTTTGCTTAGTAGCTCTTTTAAGTATTCAGGACTACTTTGAGATAACCAAAGCCCTTTCAAAATTGACACTTAACACATCGTTTGTGGGGCGTTAGCGTATATGGCAGCGATAAAAGGACATAGCAACAATAAAGGCCGCGATGGCATCTTCTTTAAAACCTTAATGATGGCGGGTAAAATGTTACAGACTAAAATAATGTGTTAATTTTGACTCTGATAATTGTTGTTACATGTACGATTCTACTCGGTAGGGCTTAAGCCTAATGGCCTTCTGACTTCGCCTAACTTAATCTGGGATGGAGATCGTCACCGATTCCATTTTATTCTTTACCGCAGATAAAGTTTCGCATGGCTTCAAAGCCCAGTTAAAACTGTAATGGCCAAAGATATTCTTCACGCTTTCCGTAGCTAATTAAGTGATCAAAACATACACATAAATAGTTCGGTTTATTGTATATATGATTTGTCTGATGATTCATCACGGGTAATCGTGGATTATATCATATTTTACAGTGGTGCTTCCCTATAAATGATTAGGTTGATGGGTGGGATCTAATATAGCCTCTTGGTGGGTATATGGAGATACGATTACATATGAGGAAGAGCGTTCCATCAAAATTTTGTTGCAAACTTGCTCTTCGTGAGAGCTAGGTCTCAAAGCTTTGCTGGGATTGTTGATGTCGTATTATCTAGAAGGCTATGACCAGATATATGGAACATCACAGTATGATTTGCAAGACATGTTGGTTCCCATGCGAAGAACAACGACTAGGTATGGTTGTTGATGCTGTAAAAGCGATTGATGTACAGTCTTATTGATATTTTCTTAGTTGTTAAAATTGGGTTGATGGATGTGGCGTATAGCAGGGCCTCTAAGCCCGGCTTCTAACAAGAAATTGACTCAATATCTTTCTAAGCGACACAAAAGCAAATGCTTTGGTTCAGATTGATGAGTAGAGCAAGATCGAGAAAATGCATCCAGAATGTTTGGAGGTTTCCAGCGAGGATGCGGTACAAGTTATTATGGTACCAAGGCTTCTATTCGGTCTGGGCTCAAAATATCATTAATCAATTAGTTCATACTCATTGAGTGTGCTACATATGTCCTTTCTTATAGAGGTATTATTTTGTGCTTGATGGCATCATTTGATTTTAAAGGCATAAGAGATAAATTAAAATACCTTCTTCCATGGAGAAATAGTATACTTGTTAGGCAGAAGTTGATCCGTTAACTGTTGAGAATTTGATTCTGCTCGCTAAAATCATTTAGTTGTTCCATATCTTTGGAATATATGCTACAAATAGTGTGTGACATTGGAGGCTAATGCTTAAGAAAATCCTACATGTACAACGGATCACCACTTACCTAGTTCTGGGTTGAAAGTTATTTTTGTTCTACTCTGATAAGCACGTCTACTTTCTACAAGCTAAAATGGTCATTCTATTGATGGTTTTGTGCTCTAAATTGATTATGATATCTTGACCTTATGCCAATAGAATTGAAAATCATGGTAACAGTTAGATTTGGGGCCAAGAAATTGGTTCTCTTGATGGGCTAACCAAGGTTCAATTTGAGAAGTTTAAAATGTTGAGCGTCATTATTCAAATGCTTATAATCTTATACTTTATGATACAAAACTTTGTGATACTTTAAATGCTTATATTAATCTTATACTTTTATGATACAAAACTAAGTTAATTGAGATGTTTTATAATACTAAAATGTTTGTTATTCGATTTCTTTCCTAGTTAATGTCTACCTCACAGACAGGGAATACAATTGGTGATCAGCGATGGTGAGAGATATCCAGTCTTACATTACCATTATCGTGTGCTAATTGTGTATTGATTGGGTACGCAGTCTGGGTTCTCTCCTCAATTGTCTCTTATTTCTTTGTTAGGTTAGGCGTTAACGTGGAGATGGAATTCTTGGGCGCCGCTAAGCTACACTTACTTTGTATCTTTAACTTGACACATAGATGGGAATAATTTACAAGTAATACTACTTTATGTCTTTATTTTGATCATCTGGTAGTAACAAAAGCTACACTTACTTTGTACCTTGTTTTATGACACATAGATGGGAATAATTCTTGATGTCTTTTATGTTTTATTTGGATCATACATTGGAATAATCTGATGTATTTTAAATCTACATTTTATATACCTACTTTGATCATACATTGTTATAATCTGATTATGCTAGATCTTCTAAAATAATGCTTTGCTACTTTATTCTACCTTCATAACTAATATCGTGTTTGAGGAAGTAATGTGCCCTTCAGGTTATGCTTTGGAGTAGCCTTGGATGGATATGTGATGGGTAATCTTTGCCTTGAGCAACGAATCTGGTTTACCCCAGTAAAATGTTTTACTATAATCTGTTAGAAGTAGTCTTAATTGAAGATGTGTCGAAGGAAAATCCCGGAATTTCCCATTCTTCGGAGATATCGGCATGCACAATTGGTTAGGCGTTACCTAATAACAAGTTTTTACCCCAAGATAAATACTACTTTTGATAATATTTCTGAAGTTACTCTCTTGATATCTTTATGGAGTTATCTAGCATATGAATCTTTGTTACCCTAATGGAGTGATCGTAAGCAGTCTTATACAAACGGTCGGTTGTTTGTGTGCTCTTTTGTAGACTTTTGGTTGATAATTGTTGTGGTTCATGGCCCCGCGCAAGGGCCCACTGTGCCCGGTGTGCTGAAAATCGATAATTTTATCGGTCTTGAACTGAATCGCTTCCATGCTAGTTCTGCGACTTGCTCTGCTACGTGGTATGGTGTTAGACATATACTACCAAATCGGATGATAAAATAACATTTAATGATTTAAAGATTACTGTAAGATCATTTTTATTACGGGTAAGGAGTGGGACCCCTCTTTTGTGGGGTCCACTCCTTATAAGAGGTATCTACATCAGGGAGGGATTGTGGGAGGAAGAAGAGAAGAAGAAGAAGAAGAAGAAGAAGGGATGTTCTCTTAGGTCTTCTCTTCTTTGAGGATAAATAGAATGGTATAGAAACAAGGCGATGGAATATAGCTTGGGCTTTGGAAAACAAAGCTTGGTACACTGTGGAACCATCCTTAATCTTTGTTTTCTAAAGACTATGCTACATGGAAACATTCATGGGGCATCATATGGTTTTATTAATGGATAATTTATGGTGAGGATTTATATGGTTACCTTAGAGATAAATTTCCTCATAATGAAGAAAGAGAATACTCTCTTTTGATTTTGCAAATCATTTGGAAAGAGACGGATCTGGGCATGTCCAAGCGTAATGTGGGCATGCTTGCATGTAATGTTTATAACAACACATGGTTTAATGGGATTTTACTATAAAAGATTTATGCATAAGAAAAGACCAAGATATGGTTTAATAGGATTTTCTATATACAAAGCTTAGGCATCTGAAAAGGACAAAGATACTATGGTTGTGTATATGGATACTGCGTGAAGCAAGGAGAATTATATTGTTGTTGTTACATGGTTTTAACTTTATGAAAGGCAAAGCTCTTTTAAAGTGGTCGGGACTACTTTGAGATAAACAAAGCCCTTTCAAAATTAGCACTTTGCATAACTTGTCGTTTGTGGGGCCGTTAGGCGTATATGGCAAGCTTGTGATACAAGGACATAGCAACAATAAAGGAGGCCGGAGTAACATCTTTACTTGGTGTTTAAAACAATAGTGTTGGCGAGATAAAAGTATTTTAGACTAAAATAATGTATTGTAATTTTTGTGACTACATTGGTGTTATTGATGCGCTCGGCCGGAGGCTTGGCCTAATGGCCGCCTATATGACTTACTTCTTTTAATCTTGGGATCAGGCTGATCGATGCAGTTATTGTTCTTTACTGAGATAAGTTTCATAGCTTCAAGCGATTAAAACCTTAGGCGGCAAAAGATATGCGCTAGTAGCTAATTGGTGATCAAACATACATAAATAGTTCGGTTGTTGTATATAAAAGCAGTTATACCCGCAGGTGATTCATCTGGATGATCTTACGTGATTATATCGTATTTTGCAATGGTGCTTCCCTCGGCGGTCGTTGATGGTACATAGGATCCACCCCAATATAGCCTCTGGTGGTACTCAGTCCCCGATACATATGAGGAAAAACATTCCATCAAAATTTGTTACCAAGCTTTGTGCTCGTGACGGCGAGCTGGGTCTCAGCTTGCTTTCGATTATTTGTTATCGTATTATCTAGAAGGCTATGGCCAGGAATATGTGGGCGCTACAGTGCTTGATTGCAAGTTGTAATATTGGTTCCCATGCGGAAGAACAACGGTAGGAGTATGGCTGATTGATGCCTTAAAGCGATTGATGTGATCTTAGTGATATTATTTTCTTAGTTGTTTAAAAATTAGATTTGATAGATATGGCATATAGCAGGGCCTCTGGCCCGGCTACAACGAAATTGACTCAATATCTTTCTAAAAAAGCGACACAAAGCAAATGCTGGTTCTCAAGATTGATGAGTAAGGCAAAGATCGAGAAAATGCATCCGAATGTTTGGAGGTTTCGAGGATGCGATTACAAGTTATTATAGTACCAAGGCTTCTAATGGTGCAGGCTAAAATATATGTCTGGTAATCCAATTGGTTCTAATACTCTGTTGAATTGTATACATATATATCCTTTCTTATAGAGGTATTATTTTGTGCTTGATAGCATATTTGATTTTAAAAGAGCATAAGAGATAAATTAAAATACACCTTCTTCTGGAGAAATAGTATACTTATTAAGTGAGGATTGATGGAGTGTATTGAAGGTGATTGCTCATACAAAATCTGTTTGGATTTATTCCATATCTTTGGAATATATGCTACAAATAGTGTGTGACATTGGGCTAATGCTTAAAGAATCCTACATACTGGCAATGGATCACCACTTACCTAGTTCTCTAGGATTTGAAAAGGATTATTTGTTCTACTCGATAAAAACACATCTACTTTTCTGAAAGCTAAAATGGTCATTCTATTGATGGTTATGCTCTAAATTGATTATATGATATCTTGAGCCGCATGCCAATAGAATTGAAAATCATGGTAACAGTTAGATTTAGGGCCAGAAATTAGTTCTCTTCTGATGGTACAACCTTGAGTTCAATTTGAGAAGTTTAAAAATGTTGAGCACGTCATTATTCAAATGCTTATAATGTATACTTTATGATACAAACTTTATGATACCCACTTTAAATACTTATAATCTTATACTATGATACAAAACTAGAGATTAATTGAGATGTTTATAATACTAAAAATATTTATTATTCGATTTTCTTTAGTTAATGTCTACCACCGAGAACCGGGGATACAATTGTTGTCCGATGAGCTGAGACTGATACCTTGGCCCTTACATTACCATTATCATGCTAATTGTGTATTGGTTGGTGGTACGGGTTCTCCTCCCGTTGTCTCTTATTGTTCTTAACATTAGAGTTAGCGTTAACGTGGAGATGGAATTCTTGGAGCGTAACTAAACTACCCGCCCATATCTTTTTAACCGGCACATAGATGATAGAGATAATTTAAATGTACTTTTATATGCATTTTGATCATATTTCGGTAATAACGAAGCTACACTTACTTTGTACCTTTATTTTTTACTTGACACATAGATGGGAATAATTTCTGATAATACTTTATGTTTTTATTTGGATCATACATTGAATAATCTGGTAATATTTCGTCTACATTTATATCTCTACTTTTGATCATACATTGTTTGTAATCTCTGATTAATGCTTAAGATCTTCTAAAAATAATGCTTTGCTACTTTATTGTTCTACCTTCATAACTAATATCGTGTTTGAGGTAATGTGCCTTCGGTTGTAGCACAGGTAGCGCCGAGGATGGTTATGTTGGGTAATCTTGCCTTGAGCAATCTGGTTTAGTAAAATGTTTTTACTATGTCTGTTAGTAGTCTTGAAGATGTGCTCCCGAAGAAGAGAAGAAGAAAGAAGAAGAAGAAGAAAGAAGAAGAAGAAGAAGAAAGAAAAGAGAAGAGAAAGAAAGAAGAAAAGAAGAAGAAGAAGAAGAAGAAGAAAGAAGTAGTTTAGAAAAAATATGGAAATTATAATTACTCAAGTTCTTTATGTGGAAAGAAAGTGATTGCAATGGTATGGAATATTGAAAATGGGTATTAACATATGGTGAAACTATATTTATGAAAATTATAGTATGTGATAGTTGTCTACAAGTCTTGGGACTTGGCCAATATATATGTTGGGGGCCAAAACCATATGAATAATTGCTAATGGTGTTTCATGGTGGCATGGATGACTCCCTTACATAAATTCATTCCTATATTACAAGATCTATCATTTAATCATGGAGGGCTCTTACACCAAGAATGCGTTTATATATTTTAAAAAGCTCTATCATTTAATGAAGAATAAGACATTAAATGATATGCCATGTAATGTGAGATATTTGTTGCAGGATCACAAACCATTTACTTGGGCCTAGAGGTGAGCCTATCACTCAATCTATCTATGTATTTATTTATTAATCCTTTATAGTGGTTGCATGGATAAAGAGCTCTAATGAAAATTGGAGGTATATGGGTAGTAAGAGCTTTGATAAAGTTATTTTAGTCAAGATAGCGTGTTAAAGTTGTTTGACAATAAAACACAAAGATTTTCTTTAATGTACCTCTGTAAAATAGCAGCTTTAATTTGGGCGATGGAGGTTAACATGGAGTTTCAATATCTTGAAACACAATGCCTCAAGTCTTAGGATCGATTTGATGCCTTGACATTTTGCTATGCCAATGGCGGGATGCCGCCTCTATTATGGCATAATTTCAAAGGCCGGTTGTTGGAGGCATACACAAAGCGGGTTTTGAGATCTGTCTATTTGTTTTACGGTAAAATCGATTCAAATTCTTTCTTTTTCATGAATATTCAATAAAAGACATTTAAGCAGGGACTTCTTTTAAAACAAGCAGTTTTCTTACTATGGTGGTCGGTAATCATCGTGGTATCTTGACCACATGCATACTCAAGTGCCAAAAGGCTGTTTGGATCTGAATATTTACTCGCCAAAGGACAAAGCAGTTGGGTGTATGACCTCAAACTCGGGTTTGCTTGCATTGTTTAAGTAAAATCTAGATGTTAGCGAGTTACGATGTGGTAGAAGGATATAGATCTATTCAAGCAATAGATCACGGAATGCTAAATAAATGAAAAGCAGTGACTTAAAATGTAAGGAAAATGGGATATCACAGCTTAAAGTCGCGGGATGTCTTACCAATGCCTCCTGGCCCAACATTGGGCATGATATTGTTTGACTTTATAATTTGTGGAGAATTCTTTGGAGACCTAACGTCAGATGCTGCGTTTAATACCTCTAATATGTCACGTAGTTGTAGACATAGTAGATCATTTTCGTTTCTAGTAGTTTTACGCTAGATAATGCCATTTTAGACTAAAATATCTTTGCCTTCGGTTATCAAAGCTTACACTAAAATTTGGTAGATGCTAAGTTAGAGCATGGTCTTGGCGGTGTTTAAATTTATCATACTCTTCTTAGTTTAAGAGATCTTTAGATTGGTTCACGCAGTGGGTACTGCCAAGGTAAGGGCAGCACTCTAATGAACCATATATCTTCGGTCTAAAACCCCTTGCGTGTTAAACAAGAACAAAGGCACAATATATAGTTGAACACACAACGATGGTGTGCGGCAAGCCAAAAGAGCTATGTTATTGAGGTATTGTGCAGCCTATGCTGGCTCGACTTTGATCTTTGGTTCTTGATTTATTGCAAGTCTTGGATATATGCTTACCAATGGTGTGGATTCCTTAACCCTCCTAAATAGTTAAGCGGGCGCAGTGACCCAGCCAATAACGAGGTTAATCAAGTTGGATTGGATTTCTAAGTGTCTTTATGTTGTGACATTCTGGTTTTGATCTGGGGAATTTTAAGTGTTTTTGGCTCAATGTCTTGAAAGTCTAGTTCAGTCTAGATACATCTATTCTTGAAAATAATAGGTGAAGGGCGATGAGCAGTGTTCTATAGCTTACTGGCCTTGTGTGGCCAGTTACCATGAACTTGCCCAACCTTGCATTATTTAAGGTGCAGTGTGGGCCACTCTCACAGTTTGTTCGATGGGAACATGTGCCGCGATGGTGTGCTTCACGAGAAGATAATGTGGCCAATATCAAGTGCGCAACAAATAAATTGAGTGAGACACGACTTGTTTGGGGTTTAACCATGAAAAACTAAAACCTAAGCTGGTATAATGAGGTGTAAAGCGTGTAATACTCATTTAGAGTTTAAGCCCGTCCTGATTCGCCAATTTGGTATACATAATTGCACGAGAATGTGGAATAGAACTCTTATTGTAAAAGACAATTGAATGATGAAGGAAAATTGCTGATGTATTAATGGATTAATGATACAATCGATTTTTTGGCTGAAATACTCTGATGAATATGTAACCATATTATGAACATGAAACATATTGGTGAATGCAAATTATCCCATTATTCCTCTGCTAAATTGGTACTATTCCTGATATCTTCTTAAAAGTTACATTCTATATTAATGACCATGAGCAGGAAAATTATTTAGGTTGATTATGCCATGGGAGTAAGAGTACGATGTGGCTGGCAAAACCAGGGAGGTAGATGTTGGGAAATATGCTCACTCTGAGGCAGTCTTTTAATTGTTTTAAATTTTAATTGTACACATAGTCTTTGTAGGAACATCATAGAAGGAAGGAAAGGAGAGAGAAGAAGAAGAAAAGAAAGAGAAGAAGAAGAAGAAGAAAGAAGAAGAAGAAGAAGAAGAAGAAGAATGCAAATTTAGCAAGGGTTGAAAAGCGGTATTGTCTAAATTAGCACTCTAAGTTGAACAAGAAGATGATTAAAACTTTATGAAACTCGATGATTTTAACATGGATAATTGTGGAAGATCTAAAGTATAGATCTGGATGCGGCGACACATTTTATGCCATTGATACATGAATTTAATTTGAGAAGCTCATTTATATTAAGATATCCACATAAGTGATCAAGTTATTATGTTTACATGGGGTTACAAGATGAACCTAATGTCCTTTTATGTTTGCTTACACACATAATTGTGTGTGAGAGTTCTTTATCAGTCTGAGGATTTATCTAAATATCTTTTAGTCTTTAATACACAAGATTCTTTGGGCTATAGCTATCTGATTGTATTGGAAAATCCTTTTCGATTGCGAAATTATGACTACGAGCTGAATTTATGACCATGCCTAAGCATATTCTCATATAAATTTTCTATTGACCTATGTTACTTGGCATACAAAGGAAAGTGGTTTTATAGGATTGGCGCCTAGTGGCTATGGCGGCCACTCCATGATATGAAGACGTGCTCTCGCTAGCGAATACAGAAATAGAACAGCACCATTTGCATATATAGAAAAGCTATGCAGATGTATTTCTGTGAAGTGCACTACATGCTGTGGCTGCCCTGGGCGTTTACTTTCGGTTATTCACCAGAGAAACTTAATGGATTTGATTCTATGATTGCTTTTGGGATCTTCCACCAAAAGCCAATAGGATCTGATTCGGCATACAGTGCGATGGATTAGCTTTATTACAAATGATGCCAATGTGCACGATACTTGAGGGACTATTTCTGGCCTTTTCACCTCACGATACATATGGATCTAGCATTTTCGAAAATGGGCACCTTTGCCTTAAAGCGATTGGGCGAATCCTAGTTTGATCACGTTAAATTGATCTTTGCCAGGTCTTGCTGCTTTGCCAAGAACAAAGTGATCTATTCGGCATGGAGTTAGGATCTGCAGGAGCTAAATATTTCGGCCTTCTCAAACAGGTTTGAGCGGCTATCTACTTGTAAAACATGGCAAGATCAATTTCGTTTTCTATTATCCTTGAGAGTCTTTGGATTATATATCGGAAATAAAGTACCTATTGTAAGAATGGTTTATGATCTCACAGGGGAAAAGTTTGGTTGTGTGGGTTGTTAAATATGCAACTTCGAGATGCTTCGATTGCATGCATGATAGTAATGCTAGATAAGCATGCAATGACAAAATGATATTTGTTATGAAGCCGCTTCTATGCGGTTACCACATGCTAGGATAGAGAGGCACACGCAAAATTGCTTTGGTTGTTTTGTGTTGGGCCTTTGGATCATTTGTGGTGTTCGATTGCTGCTGCGCTTTATAGATTACTAAGGTTGAAATGCATGCTGGTTTGTTTTAGCATTTTGTGGTATATGCATGTTTATGAGATCATTTAATATGGAGGCATCAAGAAATTTGGATTGAAGGTGCGATATAAGTTGTAAACAACTAATTATGCTTATTTTGTACTTCTTTACTTAGATGATGTGAGCATGGATTAAGCTGATATATGCATAGATGGGAGCTAGTGAACGTGCATTCCGGGGCTGATGTGCATGTGAGCGCCAGGCCTGGTTGCTCCCAGGTTGTATGGGGCTGCTATGGGCCTGGTTGGGTATTATAGTTTGATCTTGGAGTTCAACCAAGATATGCTTCCTAGATGAAGTAAAGGGCATATAAGGAACATATACAATATGACTTTGTGCTGTCTTCGATGTTGATGAAATGGCGGTTTGTAGTGGCTTGTGCGTTTAAATAGTTAGCTACTAAATTATGACCCTTTGGAAGCTTATGTTTAAGTTTCTTATCGTTTACAATTCAAGGGTGAGATGAGCCATGATGTTTATAACTTAGTGTCTTGTTACCATTTTGACCGCTAACATTGGCATTCGTTTGGGTGCAGGGTGACAGAGCATCATCCACAGATTTCATCGTTAGTTCCAGGTTGAAACAAATTGGATGCGTGAAGACCAATGCGCTTCTATATTGCATCACAAAGCGTGGTGAGATCACATCAATATTGAATAATGAACAATGATTATATATTGAGAGTGCCAACAAATGGAAGATTATCATTACTACTTGTATTGCGACTCCTAATGTTTATGATGTATGGACAGAGCTAATATTTAGCTATATAGAAAAATCAAAATTTACGATATGATGGCATTTTACCAAAAGTTGATATTTTATGGGCCCGATAATGGCGAACAATGTATTTTTGATTTGAAGAATATATCTTAGGTAAACATACTTGATAGTTAATATGATATATGGTTTTGATTACTCCCAAAATATAGAATAGCATGATTAATTGGTTTGGAAGTGCGATGTGCTTTGCCCTGAGCGAGGGTGGATGTGGGTAAATGGTTTTATCATGGGCAGGTACTTTTATGTGTTTGACTACATTGATGGCCGTAGTCTTGGTAAGGAACATATTCGAAGCGTGACATCCACTTGTTGGAGGTGCTCACGGCAACATCTCTTCTACAAACCGAGGTTAGATTGAATGTATTCTACTTTTCGTATGGAAGTAAGTTGCGAGTTATGATTTGAGAATTGCATCGTAACCTTAGCACTTTCGTTCACGGTCGTGTAATTATGTCACAAAGGTGAATCTTTGGATCATTGTGGCGTGTGTGATGTCCACTGACGTGCACTTTTTCATCTTGAAAATAAACTTGGTGTCCCTACATATATACATGTAGCATTTTTTTGCTCATAATGTACAACTGCGGGGGCTATGAATTCCCATAGTGCCATGGGAGGGCTGTATATAATAGAAGTGGTGTTGGCCAATGGAGGCCTTGTCAGAATACTCCTTAGCAAAATGTACTTCTCATGGCCATACTTGATCCTTGTCACGACGGCTTCAAATATTAGATCTAAATGCACCTAATGCTCTACATGTCAAATGTTTTGCGGAGCAATGGTAGCACAACAGTGAATCTGGCCCTGCTTCACAGTGTGGAAGTAGGACCCCACCTCTTTTTATGGGTCCCTGCTTCCTTATGGGAGTCCACATCTGGGGAGGGATGTGGGAGGAAGAAAGAGAGAAGAAGAAGAAGAAGAAGAAGAAGAAGAAGAGGATATTCTCTTACGGTCTTCTCTTCTTTGAATGATAACAATACGTAATA